>CAMTDV010000030.1:90085839-91285839 GCA_947069175.1 Scalesia atractyloides
AATTCAAATTTCTGGTCGTTTATGTCAGTAATTTTTGTATTTCTCGGGTTCCAAACTCAGTTTTCTTGATACAGGAATTCGATTTTTTATGAAAAATTTAATTTCGAGTTTCGTTAGTTTTCGCCCAATTTCTATATTTTTATATTTAGAAAGTAAATGCGCGAACAATTAATTAATTCAAATTTTTGGCTTTTTATGTCAGCAATTTTTGTATTTCTCTGGTTCCAAACTCAGTTTTATTGATACAGGGATTCGATTTTGTATGAAAATATTCATTTCGAGTTTCGTCAGTTTTCGCCCACTTTCTATATGTCTATATTTAAAAAGTAAACACGTGAACAAATAATTAAATCATCTGGTTGTTTATGTCAGCAATTTTTGTATTTCTTAGGTTCCAAACTCAGTTTTATTGATACAGAGATTTGATTTTGCACGAAAAAATCATTTCGAGTTTCGTTAGTTTTCGCCCACTTTTTATATTTAGAAAGTAATCGCGCGAACAATTAATTAAATCAAATATTTGGTCGTTTATGTTAGCAATTTTTGTATTTCTAAGGTTCCAAACTCAGTTTTATTGATTTAGGGATTCGATATTGAACGAAAAATTCATTTCGAGTTTCGTCAGTTCTCGCCCACTTTCTATATTTCCATATTTAAAAGTAAACGTGCGAACAATTAATTAAATAAAATATCTGGTCATTTATGTCATCAATTTTCGTATTTCTCAGATTCCAAACTAAGTTTTATTGATACAAGGATTCGATTTTGCACGAAAAAAATTGTATCGAGTTTCGTCAGTTTTCGCCCACTTTCTATATTTCTATATTAAGAAAGTAACGCGCGAACAATTAAATAATTCAAATATCTGGTTGTTTATGTCAGAAATTTTTGTATTTCTCACGTTTCAAACTGAGTTTTATTGATACAAGGATTCGATTTTGCACGAAAAAGTTCATTTCGAGTTTCGTCAGTTTTCTCCCACTTTTTGTATTTCTATATTTAAAAAGTAAACGCGCGAACAATTAATTAATTCAAATATCTGGTCGTTTATGTTAGCAATTTTTGTATTTCTCAAGTTTTAAACTCTGTTTTATTGATACAGAGATAAGATTTTACACGAAAAAATTCATTTTGAGTTTCGTTAGTTTTCGCCTACTTTCTATATTTCTATATTTAGAAAGTTAGACGCGCGAATAATTAATTAAATCAAATATCTGGTCGTTTATGTTAGCAATTTTTTTATTTCTCAAGTTCCAAACTCAGTTTTATTGATACAGGGATTCGGTTTTGCAAGAAAAAATTATTTCGAGTTTCGTCAGTTTTCGCACACTTTCTATATTTCTATATTTAGAAAGTAACGTGCACAGTTTCTATATTTCTATATTTAGAAAGTAACGTGCGAGCAATTAATTAATTCAAATATCTGGTCGTTTATGTCAGCCATTTTTGTATTTCTCAAGTTTTAAACTCAGTTTTATTGATACAGGGATTCGATTTTGCACAAAAAAATTCATTTCGAGTTTGGGGAGTTTTCGTCCACTTTCTATATTTTTATAATTAAAAAGTAAACGCATGAACAATTAATTAATTCAAATTTCTGGTCGTTATGTTAGCAATTTTTGTATTTCTCACATTCCAAACTCAGTTTTATTAATCCAAGGATTCGATTTTGCACGAAAAAAATTCATTTCGAGTTTCGTCCACTTTCTATATTTTATTATTTATAAAGTAAACGTGCGAAAAATTAATTAATTTAAATTTCTGGTCGTTTATGTTCGTAATTTTGTATTTCTGATGTTCCAAACTCAGTTTTATTGATACATGAATTCGATTTTGTATGAAAAAATTAATTTCGAGTTTCGTCAGTTTTCGTCCAATTTCGATATTGTAAATGTGCGAACAATTAATTAATTCAAATATCTGGTTGTTTATGTCAGCAATTTTTGTATTTCTCAGGTTACAAACTCAGTTTATTGATACAAGGATTCGATTTTGCATGACAAAATTCATTTCGAGTTTCGTCAGTTTTCGCCCACTTTCTATATTTTTATATATAGAAAGTAAACGCGCGAACAATTAATTAATTCAAATTTCTGGTCATTTATGTGAGAAATTTTTGTATTTCTCACGTTTCAAACTGAGTTTTATTGAAACAAGGATTCGATTTTGCACGAAAAAATTCATTTCGAGTTTCGTCCACTTTCTATACTTTTATATTTAGAAATTAAACGCGCGAAAAATTAATTAATTCAAATTTCTGGTCGTTTATGTCAGTAATTTTTGTATTTCTCGGGTTTCAAACTCAGTTTTATTGATACAGGAATTCGATTTTTTATGAAAAATTTAATTTCGAGTTTCGTTAGTTTTCGCCCAATTTCTATATTTTTATATTTAGAAAGTAAATGCGCGAACAATTAATTAATTCAAATTTTTGGCCGTTTATGTCAGCAATTTTTGTATTTCTCAGGTTCCAAACTCAGTTTTATTGATACAAGGATTCGATTTTGTATGAAAATATTCATTTCGAGTTTCGTCAGTTTTCGCCCACTTTCTATATGTCTATATTTAAAAAGTAAACACGTGAACAAATAATTAAATCATCTGGTTGTTTATGTCAGCAATTTTTGTATTTCTTTGGTTCCAAACTCAGTTTTATTGATACAGAGATTTGATTTTGCACGAAAAAATCATTTCGAGTTTCGTTAGTTTTTGTCACACCCCGACTCGCAGCGGAAAAGGTGACCGGGGCATGATTGGGTTATCATCAAAGCTCATGACATTTATTATACGTTTCATATTCATTAATACAATTTAATGGAAATTTACAATAAATGATACAACATGTTCTAACTATCAGTCTAAGCTTCTTGGTTCTCTTCTAAGGCATATCCTATGTTTTCCTTGCTTCAACCTGTTCACCTGTATCATGTGTAAAAGGGTTTTTGGATCAACATAATGTTGGCGAGTGAATCCTATGGAAAAAATATTTGAACAAGTTTATCCAATTGATTATAAATAATGTGCATACCACATATGAGTAAATGTAGATGTAAATTTATTCACACAACACATAATATTGAATATTGAACACACATACACCACATGATTGTTTTGAGGCACGTGTTGTTCGACTCGTCTCCCACGAGGAACTGATGGGCCTAATGAATGAGTTTAGAGGCACGCGTTGTTCCACGAACTGATGGGCCTAATGAATGAGTTTTGAGGCACGCGTTGTTCTTACGAACTGATGGGCCTAATGTATGAGTTTTGAGGCACGCGTTGTTCTTACGAACTGATGGGCCTAATGAATGAGTTTTGAGGCACGCGTTGTTCTACGAACTGATGGGCCTAATGAATGTGTTTAAAGGCACGCGTTGTTCAACTCGTCTCCCACGAGGAACTGATAGGCCTAAATAATTTGCATACAACTTTGACAATATGTAATACATCACAACCAACAATAGTTACATTCTAATTTAGTTCATATAATGGTATAGCACGAATTTGCATAAGAGAATTAGTTTAAGCGACACATGATACACCCTAAAACATGAATAAAAAAAGGAGTTTGTAAGAATTCACTCACATTGGGTGCGTTCGGTTGATGAGGTTGAGTGCACGCGAAGTGGTTTTAACCACGAGTGAAATTAACCTAGATAAATAGCATTTTAGTTCGGTAAGCAAACGGATTTTTATAAATCTATTTTAGTAGGATTGTTGGGTGTATTTTTGTGAGTTTGAGGCTATTTTCTAACCTTAAAAATGTTATTTTAAAGTATTTTTAATTGATTTTTAATTAAAATAATTAAATAAAAATAATAATAAAAAAAATATTTGATTTTTGCTACAGTTGACTTTGACCGTTGACTTTGACTGACTGTTGACCGGTTCGAAGGCATATTGTTGTGCGCCGGGTGAGGCTCGAACCCGAGACCTCCCGTACGCGTGCACGCAGCTCTACCAACTGAGCTACGTGTCTAACCCGTCATATATCCGATTTTAATTATATATATATATTAATTAGATTTTAAACAGAAATCCTTTATTTTAAAAACGAATTAAATCCCGAAAACCGGTGCGCTCCACAGGTCTCGAACCCAGGACCTGTGGGTTAGCGTACACACAGTCCACCGCTGGACTGTGTGTCTCACTTGGTTATAAACTCGGTTATCAATATACTTAACATATATCTAAAACAATCCGGTTCAGTTTTGCGGAAAAAGGAATTTTTATTAAGGCAGCGTGTGAGGGACAATACTCGAACTCGAGACCTTAGCGTTCAAAGTGCACACAGTCCACCGCTGGACTGTGTGTCTAACCCGGTAAATAACTTGATTTTAATTATACTTAACTATTACCGAAACTTCGTCTTCTTCACTGGTTTTCACCGGAAGTGACGACTGACTGATTCGAAGTGTTGATTCAGTTTTCTTTAGCGTTTAATGATCAATTACAGACGAGTTAGAAGTAAAAAGAAAGGAATTTAGGCGTGAAAAGTACCGACTGTTTCTCCTCTGTTTTCCGGCAGAACTCCGGCGACAGCAAGCTCTTCCGGCGACGAGTGTCTTGAAGCAGAGAATCTTCAGAAAGTTTACAAAGGGTGTGGGTGACTTCGGTATAAGTTTAGGGGGTTCAGTAAAGCTCAGAGATTAAGGGCTCGGTTTTCCGGCGACGTATAAAATATTTCCGGCGAGTGACTTTTCGCCGAGAAAGGGTGCGATTTGAGTGTGAAAGATTTCTGGTGAGTAGTGGGTGAATTTATAGGGTAGTATCGAGATGTATGGGGTCTGAATTTGGTCTAAATTCGAAGTCAGCCGTTCTCCGGCGGTTATGGCTGATGTCGCGGGTTCAGACGTCAGTTATAACCGTTGTGGGAGTTAAATCTTTGGTTAATTTGAGCGGAAACGTAATTTAACGGCGAAGTCGTCGGGATTTCCGACGACTGCTAATTGGGCGCAATTACTGAATTTAACTTCCGAACCTGAATATTTGAATTAATTGTTTCCTGTTATTATCAAAAAAATCAAAGCGGCGGAGCGGTTGATTGGCTGGGTGATAAGTTGTTGTTGAGCCGGTTACAGACCCGAGTTCGAAACCCGGCATGAGTAAAACATTTTTATTTTGCGATTTTTATCAGTTTTTCAAAAACTAAATATATATCCCCGCATAATAATTGATTACGTATCGTTTAAAATTATTTTGGGCATTTAATTCGCAACGAAAATTTTAACTGACTGTTCGGTTGATAAACGGAGCGGGTTTGGTAAATCCGTTTTTGACGGATGTTACAGTTTTCGCCCACTTTTTATATTTAGAAAGTAATCGCGCGAACAATTAATTAAATCAAATATTTGGTCGTTTATGTTAGCAATTTTTGTATTTCTAAGGTTCCAAACTCAGTTTTATTGATTCAGGGATTTGATATTGAACGAAAAATTCATTTCGAGTTTCGTCAGTTCTCGCCCACTTTCTATATTTCCATATTTAAAAGTAAACGTGCGAACAATTAATTAAATAAAATATCTGGTCATTTATGTCATCAATTTTCGTATTTCTCAGATTCCAAACTAAATTTTATTGATACAAGGATTCGATTTTGCACGAAAAAAATTGTATCGAGTTTCGTCAGTTTTCGCCCACTTCCTATATTTCTATATTAAGAAAGTAACGCGCGAACAATTAAATAATTCAAATATCTGGTTGTTTATGTCAGAAATTTTTGTATTTCTCACGTTTCAAACTGAGTTTTATTGATACAAGGATTCGATTTTGCACGAAAAAAATTATATTAGTTTCGTCAGTTTTCGCCCACTTTCTATCTTTTTATATTAAGAAAGTAAACGCGCGAACAATTAATTAATTCAAATTTATGGTCTTTTTGTCAGAAATTTTTGTATTTCTCACGTTTCAAACTGAGTTTTATTGATACAAGGATTCGATTTTGCACGAAAAAATTCATTTCGAGTTTCGTCAGTTTTCGCCCACTTTCTATATTTCTATATTTAGAAAGTAAACGCGCGAACAATTAATTAAATAAACTATCTGGTCGTTTATGTCATCAATTTTCGTATTTCTCAGACCAAACTTAGTTTTATATATACGGGGATTCGATTTTGCCCGAAAAAATTCATTTCGAGTTTCGTTAGTTTTCGCCCACTTTCTATATTTCGAAAGTAACACGCGAACAATTAACTAATTCAAATATCTGGTCGTTTATGTGAGCAGTTTTTGTATTTCTCAGGTTCCAAACTCAGTTTTATTGATACAGGGATTCGATTTTGGACGAAAAATTCATTTCGAGTTTCGTCTGTTTTCGCCCACATTCTATATTTCTGTATACTATATTTAGTAAGTAAACGCTGCGAACAATTAATTAAATCAAATATCTAGTCGTTTATGTCATCAATTTTCGTATTTTTTAGGTTCCAAACTCAGTTTTATTGATAAGGGGATTCGATTTGACGAAAAATTCATTTCGGGTTTCGTTAGTTTGCGCCCACTTTCTATATTTCTATATTTAGAAAGTAACGCGCGAACAATTAATTAATTCAAATATCTAGTCGTTTATGTCAGCAATTTTTGTATTTCTCAGTTCCAAACTCAGTTTTATTGATACAGGGATTTAATTTTGCACGACAAAATTCATTTCGAGTTTCGTTAGTTTTCACACACTTTCTAAATTTCTATATTATAAAGTAAACGCGCGAAACAATTAATTAAATCAAATATCTGGTCGTTTATTGTCAGCAATTTTTGTATTTCTCAGGTTTCAAACTCAGTTTTTTTGATACAGGGATTCGATTTTGCACGAAAATATTCATTTCAAGTTTCGTCAGTTTTCGCCCACTTTCTATATGTCTATATTTAAAAAGTAAACACGTGAACAAATAAGTAAATCATCTGGTCGTTTATGTCAGCAATTTTTGTATTTCTCAGGTTTCAAACTCAGTTTTATTGATACAGAGATTCGATTTTGCACGAAAAAATCATTTCGAGTTTCGTTAGTTTTCGCCCACTTTTATATTTAGAAAGTAACCGCGCGAACAATTAATTAAATCAAATATTTGGTCGTTTATGTTAGCAATTTTTGTATTTCTAAGGTTCCAAACTCAGTTTTATTGATTTAGGGATTCGATTTGAACGAAAAATTCATTTTGAGTTTCGTCAGTTTTCGCCCACTTTCTTATTTCTATATTTAAAAGTAAACTGCGAACAACTAATTAAATAAAATATCTGGTCGTTATGTCATCAATTTTCGTATTTCTCAGGTTCCAAACTAAGTTTTATTGATACAACGATTCGATTTTGCGGAAAAAATTATATCGAGTTTCGTCAGTTTTCGCCCACTTTCTATATTTCTTATTAAGAAAGTAACGCGCGAACAATTAATTATTCAAATCTGGTTGTTTATGTCAGCAATTTTTGTTTTCTCAGGTTACAAACCAGTTTTATTGATACAGGATTCGATTTTGCATACAAAATTCATTTGAGTTTCGTCAGTTTTGCCCACTTTCTATTTTTATATTTAGAAAGTAAACGCGTCGAACAATTAATTAATTCAAATATTGGTCGTTTATGTTAGCAATTTTTGTATTTCTCAGTTTAAACTGGTTTTATTATACAGGATTCGATTTTCACGAAAAAATTCATTTCGAGTTTCGTAGTTTTCGCCCACTTTCTATATTTCTATATTTAGAAAGTGAAACGCGCGAAAATTAATTAAATAAATATCTGGTCGTTTAGTACATTTTGTATTTCTCAGGTTCAAACTAGTTTATATATACGGGATTCGATTTTGCCAAAAAAATTCATTTCGAGTTTCGTATTTTCGCCCACTTTCTATATTTCGAAGTAAACGCGAACAATTAATAATCAATATCTGGTCGTTTATGTGACAGTTTTTGTATTTCTCAGGTTCCAAACTCAGTTTTATTGATACAGGGATCGATTTTGACGAAAAATTCATTTCGAGTTTCGTCTGTTTTCGCCCACTTCTATATTTTCTATATTTAGAAGTAAACGGCGAACAAATTAATTAAATCAAATATTGGTCGTTTATGTCAGCAATTTTTGTATTTTCAGTTCAAACTCAGTTTTTTGATACAGGATTCGATTTTGCACGAAAAAATTCATTTCGGTTTCGTTAGTTTCGCCCACTTTCTATATTTCTATATTTAGAAAGTAAACGCGCGAACAATTAATAAATCAAATATCTGGTCGTTTATGTCAGCAATTTTTGTATTTCTCAGTTCCAAACTCAGTTTTATTGATACAAGGATTAATTTTGCACGAAAAATTCATTTCGAGTTTCGTTAGTTTTCACCACTTTCTAAATTTTATTTATAAAGTAACGCGCGAACAATTAATTAAATCAAATATTGGTCGTTTATGTCAGCAATTTTTGTATTTCTAGGTTCAAACTCAGTTTTTTGATACAGGGATTCGATTTTGCACGAAAAATTCATTTCAAGTTTCGTCAGTTTTCGCCCACTTTCTATTGTCTATATTTAAAAAGTAAAACGGAACAAATAATAAATATCTGGTCGTTTATGTCACAATTTTGTATTTCTCAGGTTTCAAACTAGTTTTATTGATAAGAGATTCGATTTTGCACGAAAAAATCATTTCGAGTTTCGTTAGTTTTCGCCACTTCTTTTTATATTTAGAAAGTAACCGCGGAACAATTAATTAATCAAATATTGGTGTTTATGTTAGCAATTTTTGTATTTCTAGGTTACAAACTCAGTTTTATTGATACAAGGATTCGATTTTGCACGAAAAATTCATTTGAGTTTCGTTAGTTTTCGCCCACTTTCTATATTTCTATATTTAAAAGTAAACGTTGAACAATTAATTAAATCAAATATCTGGTCGTTTATGTCACAATTTTTGTATTTCTCAGGTTTCAAACTAGTTTTATTGATAAAGGATTCGATTTTGCACGAAAAAATTCATTTCGAGTTTCGTCAGTTTTCGCCACTTTCTATATTTCTATATTTAAAAAGTAAACGCGCGAACAATTAATTAATCAAATACTCTGGTGTTTATGTCAGCAATTTTTGTATTCTCAGGTTCAAACTCAGTTTTATTGATACAAGGATTCGATTTTGCACGAAAAAATCATTTCGAGTTTCGTAGTTTTCGCCCACTTTTATATTTAGAAAGTAACACGCGAACAATTAATTAATTCAAATATTGGTCGTTTATGTTAGCAATTTTTGTATTTCTCAGGTTCCAAACTCAGTTTTATTGATACAGGATTCGATTTTGAACGAAAAAATTCATTTCGAGTTTCGTCAGTTTTCGCCCACTTTCTTATTTCTATATTTAAAGTAAACGGCGAACAATTAATTAAATCAAATATCTGGTCGTTATGTCATCAATTTTCGTATTTCTCAGGTTCCAAACTCAGTTTTATTGATACAAGGATTCGATTTTGCCGAAAAAATTATTTCGAGTTTCGTCAGTTTTCGCCCACTTTCTATATTTCTATATTAGAAAGTAACGCGCAACAATTAATTAATTCAAATATCTGGTTGTTTATGTCAGCAATTTTGTATTTCTCAGTTCAAACTCAGTTTTATTGATACAGGATTCGATTTTGCACGACAAAATTCATTTCGAGTTTCGTAGTTTTGCCCACTTTCTATATTTCTATATTTAGAAAGTAAACGCGCGAACAATTAATTAATTCAAATATCTGGTCGTTTATGTTAGCAATTTTTGTATTTCTCAGGTTCAAACTCAGTTTTATTGATACAAGGATTCGATTTTGCACGAAAAAATTCATTTCGAGTTTCGTTAGTTTTCGCCCACTTTCTATATTTCTATATTTATAAGTAAACGCGCAAACAATTAATTAATTCAAATATCTGGTCGTTTATGTCATCAATTTTCGTATTTTTCAGGTTCCAAACTCTGATACAGGGATTGATTTTGCACAAAAAAATTCATTTCAAGTTTCGTTAGTTTTCGACCACTTTCTATATTTCTATATTTAGAAAGTAAACGCACGAACAATTAATTAATTCAAATATCTGGTCGTTTATGTCAATAATTTTTGTATTTCTAAGGTTCTAAACTCAGTTATATTGATACAGGGATGCGATTTTGCACGAAAAAATTCATTTCGGGTTTCATTAGTTTTCGCCCACTTTCTATATTTAGAAAGTAAATGCGTGAACAATTAATTAAATCAAATATCTGGTCGTATATGTCAGAATTTTTTTATTTCTCTGGTTTCAAACTCAGTTTTATTGATACAGGGATTCGATTTGCACGAAAATATTCATTTCGAGTTTCGTCAGTTTTCGCCCACTTTCTATATTTATATTAAAAAGTAAACGGAACAATAATTAAATCAAATATCTGGTCGTTTATGTCAGAATTTTGTATTTCTCAGGTTCCAAACTCGTTTTATGATAAGAGATTCGATTTTGCACGAAAAATCATTTCGAGTTTCGTTAGTTTTCGCCACTTTTTATATTTAGAAAGTAAACGCGCGAACAATTAATTAAATCAAATATTGGTCGTTTATGTAGCAATTTTTGTATTTCTAGGTTCAAACTCAGTTTATTGATTAGGGATTCGATTTTGAACGAAAAATTCATTCGAGTTTCGTAGTTTCGCCACTTTCTATATATATTTAAAAGTAAACGGCGAACAATTAATTAAATAAATATCTGGTCGTTTATGTCAAATTTTGTATTTCTAGGTTCAAACTAAGTTTATTGATAAAGGATTCGATTTTGCACAAAAAAATTATTTCGAGTTTCGTCAGTTTTCGCCCACTTTCTATATTTCTATATTAGAAAGTAACAGCGAACAATAATTAATTCAAATATCTGGTGTTTATGTCAGCAATTTTTGTATTTCTAGTTCAAACTCAGTTTTATTGATAAAGGATTCGATTTTGCACGAAAAATCATTTCGAGTTCGTAGTTTTGTCCACTTTTATATTCTATATTTAGAAAGTAAACGCGCGAACAATTAATTAATCAAATATCTGGTCGTTTATGTTAGCAATTTTTGTATTTCTAGGTTCTAAACTCTGTTTTATTGATAAGAGATTAAGATTTTCACGAAAAATTCATTTCGAGTTTTCGTTAGTTTTCGCCTACTTTCTATATTTCTATATTTAGAAAGTAAACGGCGAACAATTAATTAAATTCAAATATCTGGTCGTTTATGTTAGCAATTTTTGTATATTCTCAGGTTCCAAATCAGTTTTTGTACAGATTCATTTTGCACGAAAAAATTCATTTCGAGTTTCGTCAGTTTTCGCCACTTTCTAAATTTCTATATTATAAAGTAAACGCGCGAACAATTAATTAAATCAAATATCTGGTCGTTTATGTCAGAAATTTTGTATTTCTTAGGTTCCAAACTCAGTTTTATTGATACAGTGATTCGATTTTGCACGAAAAAATTCATTTCGAGTTTCGTCAGTTTTCGCCCACTTTCTATATTTCTAATTACATATTTAGTAAGTAAACGCGCGAAACAATTAATTAAATCAAATATCTAGTCGTTTTATGTCAGTCAATTTTGTATTTTCAGGTTCCAAACTAAGTTTTATTGATAAGGGATTCGATTTTGCACGAAAAAATTCATTTCGAGTTTCGTTAGTTTTCGCCCACTTTCTATATTTCATATTTAGAAAGTAAACGCGCGAACAATTAATTAATCAAATATCTGGTCGTTTATGTAAACAATTTTTGTATTTCTCAGGTTCCAAACTCAGTTTTATTGATACAGGATTCGATTTTGAACGAAAAATTCATTCGAGTTTCGTTCAGTTTTCGCCCACTTTCTATATTTCTATATTAGAAAGTAAACGCGCGAACAATTAATTAATACAAATATCTGGTCGTTTATGTAGCAATTTTTGTATTTCTCAGGTTCTAAACTCAGTTTTATTGATACAGGATGATTTTGCACGAAAAAATTCATTTCGGGTTTCGTTAGTTTTCGCCCACTTTCTAAATTTTATATTTATAAAGTAAACGCGCGAACAATTAATTAAATCAAATATCTGGTCTTTATGTCAGCAATTTTTGTATTTCTCAGGTTCCAAACTCAGTTTTATTGATACAGGGATTCGATTTTGCACGAAAAAATTCATTTCGAGTTTCGTCAGTTTTCGCCCACTTTCTATATTTCTAAATTTAAAAAGTAAACAGCGCGAACAATAATTAATTCAAATATCTGGTCGTTTATGTAGCAATTTTTGTATTTCTCAGTTCTAAACTCAGTTTTTTGATACAGAGATACGATTTTCACGAAAAAATCATTTCGAGTTTCGTTAGTTTTCGCCACTTCTATATTTTATATTTAGAAAGTAAACGCGCGTAAATTAATTAATCAAATATTTGTCGTTTATGTTAGCAATTTTTGTATTTCTCAGGTTCCAAACTCAGTTTTATTGATAAGGAGATTCATTTTGCACGAAAAAATTCATTTCAGTTTCGTTAGTTTTCGCCCACTTTCTATATTTCTATATTTATAAAGTAAACGCGCGAACAATTAATTAAATAATATTTCTGATGTTTATGTCATAATTTTGTATTTCTCAGGTTCCAAACTCAGTTTTATTGATACAAGGATTTGATTTTGCATGAAAAAATTCATTTCAAGTTTCGTCAGTTTTCGCCCACTTTCTAAATTTCTATATTATATTAAAGTAAACGCGCGAACAATTAATTAATCAAATATCTGTCTTTATGTCATCATTTTCGTATTTTCAGATTCCAAACTCAGTTTTGTTGATATAGGGATTCGACTTTGCACGAAAAAATTCATTTCGGTTTCGTTAGTTTTCGTTCACTTTCTATATTTCTATATTTAGAAAGTAACGCGCGAACAATTAATTAATTCAAATATCTGGTCACTTATGTCAGCAATTTTTGTATTTCTTATGTTTCAAACTCAGTTTTATTGATACAGGGATTTAATTATGCACGACAAAATTCATTTCGAGTTTCGTTAGTTTTCGCCCATTTTCTAATTTCTATATTATAAAGTAAACATGCGAACAATTAATTAAATCAAATATTTGTCGTTTATGTCAGAAATTTTTGTATATCTCAGGTCAAACTAAGTTTTATTGATATAGGGATTCGATTTTCACGAAAAATTCATTTTGAGTTTCGTCAGTTTTCGCCCACTTTCTGTATTTCTATATTTAGTAAGTAAACGCCCGAACAATTAATTAATTCAAATATCTGGTCGTGTCACACCCCGACCCGCAGCGGAGAAGGTGATCGGGGCATAATTGGGTTATCATCAAAGCTCATGACATTTATTATATGTTTCATATTCATTAATACAATTTAATGGAAATAAATGATACACCATATTCTAACTATCTGTCTAAGCTTCTTGGTTCTCTTCTAAGGCATATCCTATGTTTTCCTTGCTTCAACCTGTTCACCTGTATCATGTGTAAAAAGGTTTTGGATCAACATAATGTTGGCGAGTGAATCCTATGGAAAAACATTTGAACAAGTTTATCCAATTGATTATAAATACTGTGCATACCACATATGAGTAAATGTAGATGTAAATTTATTCACACAACACATAATATTGAATATTAAACTCACATACACCAAATGATTGTTTTGAGGCACGCGATGTTCGACTCGTCTCCCACGAGGAACTGATGGCCTAATGAATGAGTTTTTGAGGCACGCGTTGTTCTTACGAACTGATGGGCCTTAATGAATGAGTTTTGAGGCACGCGTTGTTCTCGTCTCCCACGAGGAACTGATGGGCCTAATGTATGAGTTTTGAGGCACGCGTTGTTCTCGTCTCCCACGAGGAACTGATGGGCCTAATGTATGAGTTTTGAGGCACGCGTTGTTCTTACGAACTGATGGGCCTTAATGAATGAGTTTTGAGGCACGCGTTGTTCTCGTCTCCCACGAGGAACTGATGGGCCTAATGTATGAGTTTTGAGGCACGCGTTGTTCTCGTCTCCCACGAGGAACTGATGGGCCTAATGTATGAGTTTTGAGGCACGCGTTGTTCTTACGAACTGATGGGCCTTAATGAATGAGTTTTGAGGCACGCGTTGTTCTCGTCTCCCACGAGGAACTGATGGGCCTGAATAATTTGCATACAACTTTGACAATATGTAATACATCACAACCAAACAATAGTTACATTCTAATTTAGTTCATATAATGGTATGGCACGAATTTGCATAAGAGAATTAATTTAAGCGACACATGATACACCCCAAAACATGAATAAAAAGGGGAGTTTGTAAGAATTCACTCACATTGGGTGCGTTCGGTTGATGACGTTGATTGCACGCGAAGTGGTTTTAACCACAAGTGAGATTAAACCTAGATAAATCGCATTACGGTTTGGTAAGTAAACGGGTTTTATTAATCTATTTTAGTAGGTTTGTTGGGTGTATTTTTTTGTGAGTTTGAGGCTATTTTCTAACCTAAAAAAAATGTTATTTTTAAGTATTTATGATTGATTTTTAATTAAAATAATTGAATAAAAATAATAATAATAAAAAAATATTTTATTTTTGCTACAGTAACTTTGACTATTGTTGACTTTGACTATCGTTGACCGGTTTATAGGCATATTGTTGTGCGCTCGGTGAGGCTCGAACCCGAGACCTCTCGTACGCGTGCACGCAGCTCTACCAACTGAGCTACGTGTCTAACCCGTTATATATCCGATTTTAATTATATATATATATTAATTAGATTTAACAGAAATCCTTTATTATTAAAAATGAATTAAATCTCCAGAATCGGTGCGCTCCACAGGTCTCGAACCCGGGACCTGTGGGTTAGCGGACACACACTCCACCGCTGGACTGTGTGTCTCACTTGGTAATAAACTCAGTTATCATTATATTTAACATATACACAAAACACTCCGGTTCTGTTTTGCGAAAAAGAGGATTTTTATCAAGGCGGCGTGTGAGGGACAATACTCGAACTCGTGACCTTAGCTTTAAAAGTGCACACAGTCCACCGCTGGACTGTGTGTCTAACCCGGTAATTATCATGATTTTAATTATACTTAACCAATACCGTAACGTCGTCTTCTTCACTGATTTTTACCGGAAGTGACGACCGACGGATTCAAATGTTGATTCAAGTTTCTTTAGCGCTTAATGATCAATTACAAATGAGATAAAAGTAAAAAGGGAAGAAAATAGACGTGAGATGTACCGACTGGTTTTACTCTGTTTTCCGGCAGAACTCCGGCGACAGAACTCTTTTTTCGGCGACAAGTATTTTGCAGCAGAAAGTCTTCCGAAGGCTTGAAAAGGGTGTGGGTGATTTCGGAGAAAGTTTAGGGGGTTCAGTAAGCTCAGAGATTACGGATACGGTTTTCCGGCGAGTATCAAGAATTTCCGGCGAGTGATTTTTCGCCGAGAAAAGGTGCGATTTGAGTGTGAAAGACTTCTGGCGAGTTGAGGTTGTATTTATAGGGTAGTATTGGGATTGAATGGGGTCTGAATTCGGTCTTAATTCGAAGTCAACCGTACTCCGGCGGTTACAGCTGATGTCGCGGGTTCAGACGTCGGTTATAACCGTCGTAATAGTTAAGTTTTCGGTTATATTGAGCGATAACGTAAATAAACGGCGAAGTCGTCGGGATTTCCGACGACTGTTATTTTGGGCGCAATAATACTGAATTGGATTACCGAACATTAATATATAAATTAAATGATTCCTTTATTAACCAGAAAATCAAAGTGGCGGAGCGGTTGTTCGGTTAAGAGATAAGTCTTTGGTTTGACCCGGTATAGACCCGAGTTCGAAACCCGGCATGATTAAAACATTTTTATTTTGCTATTTTTGACAGATTTTCAAAAACTAAATACATATCCCTGCATAATAATTGATTACGGATCGTTTAAAATTATTTTGGGCATTTAATTCGCAACCAAAAATTTTGACTGACTGTTCGGTTGATAAACGGAGCGGGTTTGGTAAAATCCGTTTTTTGACGGATGTTACAGTATCCCCTGCTTTTAGAAATTTCGTCCCGAAATTTAAATAGGGATATAATTGACTAAAAGAATGATGGTGTTTAGTTTTGACAGTTACATACTTAGAAGAAATAAGGGTTTAAGTTTTTGCTTGAGGCGGTAACGTTCCTTGTAAAGGTTAAGTATCCTAATACAGGAATCGCTTTTTGTTGCCTACTGTATAAGTATTGTTAAACAGGAATGATTCGCTAAAATGATATCACACATAAAAGTTTGAATATGCTTAGGGTTATATCCTAAGGCAGAAATTCTACAATCTACACAAATAAACACAACAACTAACAATTGTATCCACATTCCGATAGCATATATGTTTGAATGGTGATGGTTCCTCTCTCGTTTGTTATGATGGAGAGGTTAGTCTATATAGAAATGGATCACAATCCAATTTCTTTAAATAGTGAGATGATATAAATATAACACAATTTCAACCAAGGCAAAACTAAATCCTACATGGAACATCTCATAACCGCCTGATAATGCCTCTGATCCTTTGGCAAGAATACTTATATATAGGAAGTACCAGCGGCGTATCCACCATATTCTTGTCAAATTTTCATTGGTTTTATCAGTGAATTATGATTAGTCCTATAACTCTACAACCAATACAACAATCAAAAAAAATACTGAAATGATATATATCTGTGCGATCAAGGCTCAATCAAACGGAGCCGATCATATTGTATGTACTGAGATTGAAATGTCTGTGCGCTCAAGGCTCAATCAAACGGAGCCGAACGTATTGAATGTACTGAAATTGAAATTGTGTGCTCAAGGCTCAATCAAACGGAGCCGAGCGTATTGCATGTACTGAATATGAATATCTTAACCACACAAACAGCCTATGCATGGAACCTCTCATAACTGCCTGATAATGCCTCCGATCATTTGACAAGAATACTTATATATAGGAAGTACCAGCGGCGTATCCACCATATTCTTGTCAAATTTTCATTGTCTTCATCCGCCAGTTATGATTAGTTCTATGCGACTCTACAACAAACACCACAACCACAAGATACTGATAATGAAAATGTATGTGCGTTCAAGGCTCAATCAAACGGAGCCGAACGTATTGCATGAACTGGAAATGTAAATTGATCTGTGTGCTCAAGGCTCAATCAAACGGAGCCGAGCGTATTGCATGTATTGAAATGTAAATTGAACTGTGTGCTCAAGGCTCAATCAAACGGAGCCGAGCGTATTGCATGTATTGAAATGTAAATTGAACTGTGTGCTCAAGGCTCAATCAAACGGAGCCGAGCGTATTGCATGTATTGAAATGTAAAATGAAATGAAATGTATTGCATGTGAGACACAACTCAACTTCTGAGATATGTCGTGAAGTATGATGATATGAATATTAACTCAATGAATATAAAACCAACTGAACTAGTAATTTGCATTAAAATTCTTGGATAAAATTCCAATTGAGATACGTGAAAATTGAGATAACATAAAGAAAAACATAAAAACTAAGTGATTAGAGTTGAATCTTGATTCTTAGTGAGAGAAGGCTAGTTAAGTGGTTGGTTTGGACCGTTAACATCTTCAACAGGATTGGCGTTGATGTTATAAACTCTTCCTCTTGCTGGTGGTGGAGCTGGGTTTGCTTGGTTTGCTTGGTTAACTGGGTTTGCTTGAGCTTGGGCGTTTATGATATTAACCAAACGAGGACACGTGTTTCTAAAATGGGTAGGGTCGCCACAATTGAAACAAGCTCGAACATATGGGTTCATGGGGTATTGAGGTTGTTGATATGTTTGGGTCATGGGTTGAGTAGGGGTTGAGGTTTGGTTTTGAGCGGTGCGGCAAACTTTGCTCAAATGACCGTAGCGTCCACAATTCGCACATAGTCGACAGGGTGAAGTAGTTGGATGGTGATAGAAACAGGTGTTGCATTAAGGGTGAGGTCCAATGTAAGGTTTCTTATTTGGGTAAGTTGAGTTGAGTGCTACTTGAGCGTTTGGGATAGTTTGAGGAGGTACAACTTGTGAAGCTGGTTGTTTGCGTTGGGTGACGGCGAAGACTTGCCCATCACGCTTTCTCTTAGATGTAGATGGTGTAGAGGATTCGATTCGGGTGGGGTTTGAGGTTTCCGTTGATGCTTTATCCTTCTTCTTCTCCTCTTTGAAATCTTTGTTCCGGATTCGGTTCTCGGTGAGCGCGGTTGCTAGCTCCATTGCTGCTTCCAAAGTTGCAGGCGAGGTGCTTATTACAGGGTCTTGAATCTTTGATGGAAGACCACGAATGTAGTGCTCGATCAAACGGTAGAGGGGAGTGAACAAGTTGGGAACCATTTGATTTAGCTCAAGGAATCTCTTGTTGTATGTGGTGTGGTCGCCTTCCTTTTGTTTCAAAGCATGGAACTCATCCTCCAATTTCTTGATTTCGCTTCTTGGGCAAAACCGTCTTGTCATGATTCCCTTCAATTCTTCCCAAGTCAAGGTCATAGTTTCTTCAACACCTCGTTTGGTCTTTTCTGTATTCCACCATGTGAGTGCTGTTCCAAGTAAACGACCGGTAGCATAACGCACTTTGCGATCATCAGGGCAATCGCAATTTAGAAAAGTGTTCTCCATTTCTTCGAACCAATGGAGGAGAGCGGTGACACCTTCAGTTCCTTCGTATTTTGGAGGATCGCAGGATTTGAAATGTTTGTAGGTGCATTTAGTGACTGAAAGGTTGACAGTGTTTTGATCCTCTTGTTGGGTTGGGTTAACGGAATTAGCGGTAAGGGCTTGTTGAACTTGAACTACGATGTTGGGTATTACGGTCGCCATTTGCTGAGCGATTTGGGTAGCCATGCGTTCACGGGCTTTTTCTGCTCTCAACTTTCTACGGGCGAGGTTAGAAGACATCTACAAGGAATACATGCCAAGAGTATGAGTTGGATGCCTTTGGGATCGTGGGTCGTGTTTGGGATTGAACGTTCATAAAATAAATATAGAAAATAAATCTACTACATCCATAGGATGTCTTGGGCTTTGCTCGCTGTTAGGCCCGTCGTGCCGCCATACTTTACCTGTGTAATCATGTGGGCCCCCATGAATACCGGTTTTTCATATGGTTCGCACGGTTTCTGCCTGATTGCGTACACAAAACCCGGAGAAAATCGAGAAATATGTATACAACGTGTGATATTCGGAATGTGTCCAGGTGTAGACACGGTGACATCTCAAAGGGAGGTTAGTTCGAACGACGTTTGGTGTGGCATGCTTTGGCCTAATAGGTCCGTCGTACTCTCATCGTTAGTCCCCAGGTAGGCAAACTGGTCCGTTATTTTGGATTTATACGAATGCCAACCTAGACAGGACGTTCCGACTACCGGTACTTGTACCCTTCCAGTTACTACATACCCGTCGCAGAACTTACTTTGATGAGATTTGAAAATTGCATAAAATCTTTGGATACTGAGAGTATGAAAATAAATTGAATACATGAACATCGATATATGTATATATGTATAATGAATGAGTATGTATGTTTGACTGAAATGTAAACAAATATGAAACAAATAAATATCACAAGTTTGTATGTAACCACCTAATCAATTTAAAATTTAGGCAGACTATAGTATAGGCTCTAAGGGTCTAATAACCTATCCTATATCCCTATAGTCATGGCTCTGATACCAATCTGTCACACCCCGACCCGCAGCGGAGAAGGTGATCGGGGCATAATTGGGTTATCATCAAAGCTCATGACATTTATTATATGTTTCATATTCATTAATACAATTTAATGGAAATAAATGATACACCATATTCTAACTATCTGTCTAAGCTTCTTGGTTCTCTTCTAAGGCATATCCTATGTTTTCCTTGCTTCAACCTGTTCACCTGTATCATGTGTAAAAAGGTTTTGGATCAACATAATGTTGGCGAGTGAATCCTATGGAAAAACATTTGAACAAGTTTATCCAATTGATTATAAATACTGTGCATACCACATATGAGTAAATGTAGATGTAAATTTATTCACACAACACATAATATTGAATATTAAACTCACATACACCAAATGATTGTTTTGAGGCACGCGATGTTCGACTCGTCTCCCACGAGGAACTGATGGGCCTAATGAATGAGTTTTTGAGGCACGCGTTGTTCTTACGAACTGATGGGCCTTAATGAATGAGTTTTGAGGCACGCGTTGTTCTCGTCTCCCACGAGGAACTGATGGGCCTAATGTATGAGTTTTGAGGCACGCGTTGTTCTCGTCTCCCACGAGGAACTGATGGGCCTAATGTATGAGTTTTGAGGCACGCGTTGTTCTTACGAACTGATGGGCCTTAATGAATGAGTTTTGAGGCACGCGTTGTTCTCGTCTCCCACGAGGAACTGATGGGCCTAATGTATGAGTTTTGAGGCACGCGTTGTTCTCGTCTCCCACGAGGAACTGATGGGCCTAATGTATGAGTTTTGAGGCACGCGTTGTTCTTACGAACTGATGGGCCTTAATGAATGAGTTTTGAGGCACGCGTTGTTCTCGTCTCCCACGAGGAACTGATGGGCCTGAATAATTTGCATACAACTTTGACAATATGTAATACATCACAACCAAACAATAGTTACATTCTAATTTAGTTCATATAATGGTATGGCACGAATTTGCATAAGAGAATTAATTTAAGCGACACATGATACACCCCAAAACATGAATAAAAAGGGGAGTTTGTAAGAATTCACTCACATTGGGTGCGTTCGGTTGATGACGTTGATTGCACGCGAAGTGGTTTTAACCACAAGTGAGATTAAACCTAGATAAATCGCATTACGGTTTGGTAAGTAAACGGGTTTTATTAATCTATTTTAGTAGGTTTGTTGGGTGTATTTTTTTGTGAGTTTGAGGCTATTTTCTAACCTAAAAAAAATGTTATTTTTAAGTATTTATGATTGATTTTTAATTAAAATAATTGAATAAAAATAATAATAATAAAAAAATATTTTATTTTTGCTACAGTAACTTTGACTATTGTTGACTTTGACTATCGTTGACCGGTTTATAGGCATATTGTTGTGCGCTCGGTGAGGCTCGAACCCGAGACCTCTCGTACGCGTGCACGCAGCTCTACCAACTGAGCTACGTGTCTAACCCGTTATATATCCGATTTTAATTATATATATATATTAATTAGATTTAACAGAAATCCTTTATTATTAAAAATGAATTAAATCTCCAGAATCGGTGCGCTCCACAGGTCTCGAACCCGGGACCTGTGGGTTAGCGGACACACACTCCACCGCTGGACTGTGTGTCTCACTTGGTAATAAACTCAGTTATCATTATATTTAACATATACACAAAACACTCCGGTTCTGTTTTGCGAAAAAGAGGATTTTTATCAAGGCGGCGTGTGAGGGACAATACTCGAACTCGTGACCTTAGCTTTAAAAGTGCACACAGTCCACCGCTGGACTGTGTGTCTAACCCGGTAATTATCATGATTTTAATTATACTTAACCAATACCGTAACGTCGTCTTCTTCACTGATTTTTACCGGAAGTGACGACCGACGGATTCAAATGTTGATTCAAGTTTCTTTAGCGCTTAATGATCAATTACAAATGAGATAAAAGTAAAAAGGGAAGAAAATAGACGTGAGATGTACCGACTGGTTTTACTCTGTTTTCCGGCAGAACTCCGGCGACAGAACTCTTTTTTCGGCGACAAGTATTTTGCAGCAGAAAGTCTTCCGAAGGCTTGAAAAGGGTGTGGGTGATTTCGGAGAAAGTTTAGGGGGTTCAGTAAGCTCAGAGATTACGGATACGGTTTTCCGGCGAGTATCAAGAATTTCCGGCGAGTGATTTTTCGCCGAGAAAAGGTGCGATTTGAGTGTGAAAGACTTCTGGCGAGTTGAGGTTGTATTTATAGGGTAGTATTGGGATTGAATGGGGTCTGAATTCGGTCTTAATTCGAAGTCAACCGTACTCCGGCGGTTACAGCTGATGTCGCGGGTTCAGACGTCGGTTATAACCGTCGTAATAGTTAAGTTTTCGGTTATATTGAGCGATAACGTAAATAAACGGCGAAGTCGTCGGGATTTCCGACGACTGTTATTTTGGGCGCAATAATACTGAATTGGATTACCGAACATTAATATATAAATTAAATGATTCCTTTATTAACCAGAAAATCAAAGTGGCGGAGCGGTTGTTCGGTTAAGAGATAAGTCTTTGGTTTGACCCGGTATAGACCCGAGTTCGAAACCCGGCATGATTAAAACATTTTTATTTTGCTATTTTTGACAGATTTTCAAAAACTAAATACATATCCCTGCATAATAATTGATTACGGATCGTTTAAAATTATTTTGGGCATTTAATTCGCAACCAAAAATTTTGACTGACTGTTCGGTTGATAAACGGAGCGGGTTTGGTAAAATCCGTTTTTTGACGGATGTTACAGTATCCCCTGCTTTTAGAAATTTCGTCCCGAAATTTAAATAGGGATATAATTGACTAAAAGAATGATGGTGTTTAGTTTTGACAGTTACATACTTAGAAGAAATAAGGGTTTAAGTTTTTGCTTGAGGCGGTAACGTTCCTTGTAAAGGTTAAGTATCCTAATACAGGAATCGCTTTTTGTTGCCTACTGTATAAGTATTGTTAAACAGGAATGATTCGCTAAAATGATATCACACATAAAAGTTTGAATATGCTTAGGGTTATATCCTAAGGCAGAAATTCTACAATCTACACAAATAAACACAACAACTAACAATTGTATCCACATTCCGATAGCATATATGTTTGAATGGTGATGGTTCCTCTCTCGTTTGTTATGATGGAGAGGTTAGTCTATATAGAAATGGATCACAATCCAATTTCTTTAAATAGTGAGATGATATAAATATAACACAATTTCAACCAAGGCAAAACTAAATCCTACATGGAACATCTCATAACCGCCTGATAATGCCTCTGATCCTTTGGCAAGAATACTTATATATAGGAAGTACCAGCGGCGTATCCACCATATTCTTGTCAAATTTTCATTGGTTTTATCAGTGAATTATGATTAGTCCTATAACTCTACAACCAATACAACAATCATAAAAATACTGAAATGATATATATCTGTGCGATCAAGGCTCAATCAAACGGAGCCGATCATATTGTATGTACTGAGATTGAAATGTCTGTGCGCTCAAGGCTCAATCAAACGGAGCCGAACGTATTGAATGTACTGAAATTGAAATTGTGTGCTCAAGGCTCAATCAAACGGAGCCGAGCGTATTGCATGTACTGAATATGAATATCTTAACCACACAAACAGCCTATGCATGGAACCTCTCATAACTGCCTGATAATGCCTCCGATCATTTGACAAGAATACTTATATATAGGAAGTACCAGCGGCGTATCCACCATATTCTTGTCAAATTTTCATTGTCTTCATCCGCCAGTTATGATTAGTTCTATGCGACTCTACAACAAACACCACAACCACAAGATACTGATAATGAAAATGTATGTGCGTTCAAGGCTCAATCAAACGGAGCCGAACGTATTGCATGAACTGGAAATGTAAATTGATCTGTGTGCTCAAGGCTCAATCAAACGGAGCCGAGCGTATTGCATGTATTGAAATGTAAATTGAACTGTGTGCTCAAGGCTCAATCAAACGGAGCCGAGCGTATTGCATGTATTGAAATGTAAATTGAACTGTGTGCTCAAGGCTCAATCAAACGGAGCCGAGCGTATTGCATGTATTGAAATGTAAAATGAAATGAAATGTATTGCATGTGAGACACAACTCAACTTCTGAGATATGTCGTGAAGTATGATGATATGAATATTAACTCAATGAATATAAAACCAACTGAACTAGTAATTTGCATTAAAATTCTTGGATAAAATTCTTGGATAAAATTCCATTAAAATTCGTCAGATTTCGCCCACTTTCTATATTTCTATATTTAAAAGTAAACGTGCGAACAATTAATTAAATAAAATATATGGTCCTTTATGTCATCATTTTCGTATTTCTCAGGTTCCAAACTAAGTTTTATTGATACAAGGATTCGATTTTGCACGAAAAAAATTATATCGAGTTTCGTCAGTTTTCGCCCACTTTCTATATTTCTATATTAAGAAAGTAACGGGCGAACAATTAATTAATTTAAATATCTGCTTGTTTATGTCAGCAATTTTTGTATTTCTCAGGTTACAAACTCAGTTTTATTGATACAAGGATTCGATTTTGCACGAAAAAATTCATTTCGAGTTTCATCAGTTTTTGTCCACTTTCTATATTAGAAAGTAAAACGCGCGAACAATTAATTAATTCAAATATCTGGTCGTTTATGTTAGCAATTTTTGTACTTCTCAGGTTCTAAACTCTGTTTTATTGATACAGAGATAAGATTTTACACGAAAAAATTCATTTCGAGTTCCGTTAGATTTCGCCCATTTTTTATATTTAGAAAGTAAACGCGCGAACAATCAATTAATTCAAATATCTGGTCGTTTATGTCAGAATTTTTTTATTTCTCAGCTTACAAACTCAGTTTTATTAATACAGAGATTCGATTTTGCACGAAAAAATTCATTTCAAGTTTCGTCAGTTTTCGCCCACTTTCTATATTTCTGTATTACTATATTTAGTAAGTAAACGCGCGAACAATTAATTAATTCAAATATCTGGTCGTTTATGTTAGCAATTTTTATATTTCTAAGGTTCTAAACTCAGTTTTGTTGATACAGAGATAAGATTTTACACGAAAAAATTCATTTCGAGTTTCGTTTGTTTTCGCCTACTTTCTATATTTCTATATTTTGAAATAAACACGCGAAGAATTATTTAATTCAATATCTGGTCATTTATGTCAGCAATTTTTGTATTTCTCTGGTTCCAAACTCAGTTTTATTGATACAAGGATTTAATTTTGCACGACAAAATTCATTTCGAGTTTCGTTAGTTTTCGCCCATTTTCTAAATTTCTATATTTATAAGTAAACGTGCGAACAATTAATTAAATCAAATATTTGGTCATTTATATCAGAAATTTTTGTATTTCTCAGGTTCAAGCTAAGTTTTATTGATATAGGGATTCGATTTTGCACGAAAAAAATTCATATGGAGTTTTGTTAGTTTTCGCCCACTTTCTATATTTCTATATTTCTATATTTAGTAAGTAAACGCGAGAACAATTAATTAAATCAAATATCTGGTCGTTTATGTCATCAATTTTCGTATTTTTCAGTTCCAAACTCTGATATTTTTATTGATACAGGAATTCGATTTTGTATGAAAAAATTCCTTTCGAGTTTCGTTAGTTTTCGCCCAATTTCTATATTGTTATATTTAGAAAGTAAATGCGCGAACAATTAATTAATTCATTTTTCTGGCCGTTTATGTCAGCAATTTTTGTATTTCTCATGTTTCAAACTCATTTTATTGATACAAGGATTCGATTTTGCACGACAAAATTCATTTCGAGTTTCGTCAGTTTTCGCCCACTTTCTATATTTTTATATTTAGAAAGTAAACGCGCAAACAATTAATTCATTCAAATTTCTGGTCGTTTATGTCAGCAATTTTTGTATTTCTCACGTTCCAAACTCAGTTTATTGATACAAGGATTCGATTTTGCAAGACAAAATTCATTTCGAGTTTCGTTAGTTTTCGCCCACTTTCTATATTTTTATATTTAGAAAATAAACGCGCGAACAATTAATTAATTCAAATTTCTGGTCGTTTATGTCAGAAATTTTTTTATTTCTCACGTTTCAAACTGAGTTTTATTGATACAAGGATTCGATTTTGCACGGAAAAATTCATTTCGAGTTTCGTCAGTTTTCGCCCACTTTCTATATTTCTATATTTAGAAAGTAAACGCGCGAACAATTAATTAAATAAACTATCTGGTCGTTTATGTCATCAATTTTCGTATTTCTAGGTTCCAAACTCAGTTTTATATATACAGGGATTCGATTTTGCACGAAAAAATTCATTTCGAGTTTCGTAAGTTTTCGCCCACTTTCTATATTTTATAATTAAAAAGTAAACGCGCGAACAATTAATTAATTCAAATTTCTGGTCGTTATGTTAGCAATTTTTGTATTTCTCAAGTTCCAAACTCAGTATTCATTGATCAAGGATTCGATTTTGCACGAAAAAATTCATTTCAGTTGTTTTCGTCCACTTTCTATATTTTTATATTTAAAAGTAAACGCGTGAAAATTAATTAATTCAAATTTCTGGTCGTTTATGTCAGTAATTTTTGTATTTCTCAGGTTCCAAACTCAGTTTTATTGATACAAAAATTCGATTTTGTATGAAAAATTCATTTCGAGTTTCGTCAGTTTTCGCCCAATTTCTATATTTTTATATTTAGAAAGTAAATGCGCGAACAATTAATTAATTCAAATTTCGGCGTTTTATGTCAGCAATTTTTGTATTTCTCACGTTCCAAACTCAGTTTATTGATACAAGGATTCGATTTTGCAAGACAAAATTCATTTCGAGTTTCGTTAGTTTTCGCCCCACTTTCTATATTTTTATATTTAGAAATAAACGCGCGAACAATTAATTAATTCAAATTTCTGGTCGTTTATGTCAGAAATTTTTTTATTTCTCACGTTTCAAACTCAGTTTTATGATACAGAGATTCGATTTTGCACGAAAAAAATTTTATTTCGGTTTCGTTAGTTTTCGCACACTTTCTATATTTCTATATTTAAAAGTAAACGCGCGAACAATTAATTAATTCAAATATCTGGTCATTTATGTCAACAATTTTTGTATTTCTCAGGTTCCAAACTCAGTTTTATTGATACAGGGATTAATTTTGCACGACAAAATTCATTTCGAGTTTCGTTAGTTTTTCGCCCATTTCTAATTTCTATATTTATAAAGTAAACGCTGCGAACAATTAATTAAATCAAATATCTGATCGTATATGTCAGACAATTTTGTATTTCTCAGTTCCAAACTAAGTTTTATTGATATAGAGATTCGATTTTGCAAGAAAAAATTCATTTCGAGTTTCGTCAGTTTTTGCCCACTTTCATATTTTTATTCTATATTTAGTAAGTAAACGCGCGAACAATTAATTAAATCAAATATCTGGTCGTTTATGTATCAATTTTCGTATTTTCAGGTTTCCAAACTCTAGATACAGGTGATTCATTTTGCACAAAAAAATTATTTCGAGTTTCGTAGTTTTCGACCACTTTCTATATTTCTATATTTAAAAAGTAAACGCGCGAAACAATTTAATTAATTCAAATATCTGGTCGTTTATGTCAATAATTTTTGTATTTCTCAGGTTCTAAACTCAGTTTTATTGATACAGGGATGCGATTTTGCAAAGAAAAAATTCATTTCGAGTTTCGTTAGTTTTCGCCCACTTTCTATCTATATTTAGAAAGTAAACGCGCGAATAATTAATTAAATCAAATATCTGGTCGTATATGTCAACAATTTGTATTTCTCACGTTCCAAACTCAGTTTTTATATACAGAGATTCGATTTTGAACGAAAAAATTCATTTCGAGGTTCGTTAGTTTTCGCACACTTTCTATTTTCTATATTTAGAAAGTAAACGCGCGAAGAATTAATTAAATCAAATATCTAGTCATTTATTTTAGCAATTTTTGTATTTCTCAGGTTTCAAACTCAGTTTTATTGATACGGTGATTCTATTTTGCACAAAAAAATTAATTTCGAGTTTCGTCCGTTTTCGTCCACTCTCTATATTTCTATATTTAGAAAGTAAACGCGCGAAAAATTAATTAAACCAAATATCTGGTCGTTTATGTCAGCAACTTTTGTATTTCTCAGGTTCCGAACTCAGTTTTATTGATAAATGGATTCGATTTAGAACGAAAAATTCATTTCGAGTTTCGTTAGTTTTCGCCCACTTTTTATATTTCTATATTTTGAAAGTAAACGCACGAACAATTAACTAAATCAAATATCTGGTCGTTTATCTAATCATTTTTCGTACTCCTCAGGTTCCAAACTTAGTTTTATTGATACAGGGATTCGATTTTGCACGAAAAAATTCATTTCGTCAGTTTTCGCCCACTTTCTATATTTAGAAAGTAAATGCGTGAACAATTAATTAATCAAATATCTGGTCATTTATGTCAGCCATTTTTGTATTTCTAAGGTTCCAAACTCAGTGTTATATGTACAGGGATTCGATTATGTACGAAAAATTATTTCGAGTTTCGTCAGTTTTCGCCCACTTTCTATATTTCTATATTTAGTAAGTAAATGCGTGAACAATTAATTAATTAAATATATGGTCGTTTTTGTCATCAATTTTCGTATTTCTCAGGTTTCAAACTCAGTTTTATTGATACGGGGATTAGATTTTACATGAAAATTTTCATTTCGAGTTTCGTTAGTTTTCGCCCACTTTCTATATTTAGAAAGTAAATGCGCGAACAATTAATTAAATCAAATATCTGGTCATTTATGTAAGCAAATATTTATATAATTATCAGGTTCCAAACTCAGTTTTATTGATATAGGGATTCGATTTTACACGAAAAAATTCATTTCGAGTTTCGTCAGTTTTCGCCCACTTTCTATATTTCTATATTCAAGAAGTAAACGCGCGAACAATTAATTAAATCAAATATTTGGTCGGTTATGTCCGCAATTTTTGTATTTCTCAGGTTACAAACTCAGTTTTATTGATACATGGATTCGATTTTGCACGAAAAATCCATTTCGAGTTTCGTAAGTTTTCGCCCCTTTTCTATATTTATTTATTTAGAAAGTAAACGGGCGAACAGTTAACTAAACCAAATATCTGGTGTAACGTCTCGCGTTTCCATACTTTCTATATTTAGGAAGTGTCGTTGGATTTCTATTTTCGGAAACTATTGTATCTCGTATTCATATTTTCGTTGTAGCCTTTGTAATTGAGACTTGAATCATATGGAATATACATTTTTATCTCTATACTTGTTATACACAATCATAGATACTTATACATGATGCTCATACTCGTAAACGTGACATACTTGCTAATAATCGACATTGATACTTTATACATACATTATACGTGATGATTATACTTGATTTGCTAAAAATAGTTTAGTAAAAACAACTAAATTAACCTAATTCTAGACTCTAAGTAATACTCTAGACTCACTAAAATGAACTAAACTACTAACCGGCAAGTGTACCGATCGACTCTAGTATAGCTAAAGTAAGTCCGGATATAGAACGTTAACTACTCTATTAAGACCCTGACAGACACGGACTGAAATATTTGTTTATTTGATGAGGGGGGTTTCTAACAATTCCTAAGAAAACAATGAAAATAAACTAAATTAATTAACTAAGTTAACTAAACGAATTACTTTGGACTTTAACTCTGATGGTGTAAAGCACTACCTAGACTGGAATCCTGATTGCTCAAGTAATGATATTTATTAGAACTTGTCAACTATGGAACCGAGATCGTGAATTATTCGCCTGTCGGGTTATCTAAAGGACCCATGACCCTTCTCAAGAGCACACAGTGACACCCTAGAGGTTGCTTAGACTACCGGTTATTAGATTCTCTCACGAGACCTCTAATGGGTTTATGGAAGTACCTTACAAGATCCACTCCCTCACAGGATCTGAATCAAAGGTAAACTTGGACTTTCGGTTAAACTTGCTAGACAACAGCCAACGGGTCAACTTCCTAAGAAAGCTCCTACCTTACGGCTTAATGACTTAGACCTAGCAATAATCTCGCACCTCACAGCTATTGATGATTAGTAGAACACTTGATTTTATAAGATTACTGAACATTACTTCTAAGGTTAATTGTGCACTATAACCCTAAAGACTCTAGCTTTGTTAAGTGATATAGACAGTCACCGAAAACTAGACCCTAACTCGACTCTATTATGTGATAAAGACCGTCACCAAGAATCAAGCGAAACAACGAACAATATTCAAACACTATCAAGCATGCATACACATCTAATCAAAAGAACAAGTCGCCTACAAACTCATAAACAATCCATAGCATCCATAAATCAATTAAAAATCAAAACTTTAACGCAACCATTCATCCAATCTAGGTAGTCTATGAAAATTAGCCAAACAAAGTCATTGAAAACATCAAACACAAGTCAAGTTCAAGAGTTTTAAACATCGTATAAAGACAAGACGAAAGTAGGAACACCCGAATGACAAATTAGGCACACCGAATGATTCCACGCTTCCAATCCCCAACGTGCAGCTCCGAATACTCGAACTCTGTGTAAAAGCTCCAATTTTTCACCCAAAAACTCCTCAATGCGTAAGTTAGGGTTCTTAATGATTATCCTTTAGTTTATATATGATTCCTCTTCAAAACCCCATTCAAATTCAAACAGATATGCAGATATCACCCTCTCGCCGGCCCGCGACCGTGTCTTAAATCTCATTTTTGCTAACCGCCACTCGCTGGGCGCGGGTGGCCTTCTTCAAGTAAGTAGCGGCCCGCCAGTAGCCGTTAAACTGGCATTTTCGCACCCAAACACTCCAATTCGTTCCAGGACTTAGCTTTTCCGTATTTTAACTCGTCTCCTCCACTTTTCAGCTGTTTTAAACCATCTGCAGAACGAAACTGAATCAAAAGACTATCGATTCTACGGAAATGACACTAAAACTAACGGAAATCTATACAGAATATACACGAATAACCGATGTATTTTGCAATACATCAAATATCCCCACACTTACTCTTTTTTCGTCCTCGAAAAAGAGTCTATGCAAACGCTCAGAGACAAGTAACTACTCGGGTCAAAAGCTATTCATACTTGTTAAAGTCAACACTTGTGTTAGTCGCAATTGCAAAAATAATTATCCTCTTAAACCCGAACTTGGTTCCAAGCCTTTATCATGCAAATTTAGTTCAAATGTGGTCAGTCTACCTAGGGTCTCACACTAGAAGCCACAGTCTATCTAATCCCGCCTCAAGCTTATAGAACAAAAGGAACGATCACTGGACCAATTCCTAACCGTTTTATACCAAAAACAAGAGAATTTAAAATCAACATTTTTTTTCTTTTTTTTCTTTTGAGCTTAGACGTTGCTTTACCTAACCCAGAGGCTGTCTCAACCAGAGTCACCATCCCCGAGAGCGACAAGGTGTGCGTCTGTAATTTTTTCGCAATTTTGATTTCACACATCCCAGAGGCATTCTACGTCAGAGTCACTATCCCCAACGAAGATTACGTAGGCCTGCACTACTTTTCTTAGTTTCTAGCTCAATTTATTCACTTTTATTTTTTTCATAATTAAAAATTCTAATGATTTTGACTTATAACGGCATTCCTTATACTATTATTGGCGGTTTCAATTTCCATTTTTCCTAGATGAGTACCCACTAGCAAACCGACAATTAAGGTATATTAAGATCAAAGGAACCTAGAACCAAACCGGGCCTATTCACATATCCCAAACTAGACACAAGCTCGACTATTTCTATATCCTATTATCATTATATGAACCCGAATAACAACCCATCTTTTCTATCATTTTCCGTCTCATTATGCAAACTTCTTTATTCAAAAGACATTTTCTCATTTTTTCAATTTTTTTAAATAAATAAATATATGACTCAAGCTAAACTAAAAACTATGTACCCCATCCCCACACTTAAAGATTGCATTGTCCCCAATGCAAAAACGAGACACGACTCAAGCTACCTAACAAAACAATCAAAACTAAGAACCAAATAAACAGAGTAAATAAATATTTACAAGTGGTAAACGACTTAGCTGAATATATGCAAGACTGTCAATGTGCCAGTCTATTCCACAGACGCCCTCCGATACGAACACGCTCAGCAAACAATTCCTCACTCTCGGACACGCGAACGAAAGCGGCAAAAAAAAAACACCAAACCTATCAACAATAATCATAAAACAAACCCATACCATAAGATAGATCATAATGTCTCGAACATACCATTCAAACATCAGAGTATCAACCAAATAAACTTCCCCACCCAAACCAACCAAATACTAAAGTATCCAAAATTAAGGGTACAGACTGGATTAGATAAAAACAGCATAAAAGAAAAATAAAATATACTACTTCAAACTTCGGCTGCTATCTGCCATCACTCGTCATCGCCACCTGACTCACTCCTCCTCCTCTTCACTTGGCTCTTCATAAACCTGAAAAGCCGGCATCGGGTCCACATATCCACCCTGTCCAGAACCTGAACCACCCTGACCGGAACTACCTACCTGACCCGGATCCTAATACCCCGGCATCGAAAACTGCGCTGGATCAACAGTAGGCAGAAAGAAATCCGGGACCCGCATACTCATTCGTCCCATCATATATCGAATAGCTCCATCCTGCCTATCCAGCCTGTAGTCGATCCAACCAAAACCCGAATCCAACCTCTCATAAAGCGATGCCAAAGTAAGTGGGTCTGGTGGTGGCTGCCTCCTGGGATACTGAGGAGCTGGTATCTGCTGACGAGTCCTCTGCTGATAACGTGGCGGAAAGGCTCCTTGCATCGATGCAGCTGCAGCTGACCCTGGAGGAGGTGGGACCCGTGGTCCTTGACTCACTGGTCCCACTCTGGCGGGTTGGAATAAGTCAGAATACCGCAGACTGTAGATCTTTAACCTTCATAAATCCTGGTTTCGGCCCCTCTCTCATCTTATCGGCCGGATACCACTCAAACACACCTAGACTCTCCGCTAACAAAGTAACGTAAGGACCACAATATATTATCGCACCAGAACCACCCCTCCACGGTCTCCTCATCGACCACGTGAAAATAGTCGCCAGATTGGCGGGCCTCCCTTCAACCATACACATCTAACAGAATAAACTGACCTGGTTGACCTTGTTATCACCCTGCCCCTGCCAACTAGAGTAGCCGCTAGAATCTTATGGATAAACCTCAAAACTGGATCAGTGATGTCACTTGCAACCATGTTGTTTGTGTAAGCAACCCTCAAGATAGTACCCCAAAACCTAGCCAACTCGGTCGACCGAACACTGTAATCATGATCTTTCTTGAAAACCCCCTGAAGACTCGTAATAAAATTAACCGTCTGAACCTCCTCTTCCGTATAGAACTACAATGCCACAACAAATTGTGGGATCGTCATCTCATAAGATTTCCTTCCTAAAGCAAAGAATACTGCATCTTTCTCATAGAAATTCCCTTGTTTGTAATCGAAAGTGGAGTGAAACTTTAGGGTGATTTCCTTGTACTGTCTAGCATCACAATCCAGGACCCTCCTAAACTTCGGTCCTAACAACTGTTCAACCCGGGCTCTTGCCCCCAAGCGATCCAACAACTCCCAGTCGATCCTTCTAAACTTAAGCAAGTCGACTGAAATCAGAGTATTCAGCCTGTCATATTCCCCCAGTTCAACTCAAATTGCAACAATGGACTATCCATAATTCTTGTCTTCTGACCATGTGGGACCCCGGGCCCCTGTAATCCACCTCCCTGTAGTGGACAATGTCCTCCTGAAAAACCGGATCATTTGGAGGTCCTTAAGGACGCTGCTGTGGTCCTCTCTTTCTCCCTCTTTTGCTCGAAGATCCTTCACCAGACATCTGCAAAACAACCATATATACGAAACAATGCATGCAGAATAATTAGCAAAGGATTAAGATTCACAAACTATTTTTGGTATTTTTAATTTTTTTCAAGTGGTAATAACCGTATTGCATTCCATTCTCGGTTAAAACCAAAAACCGGGTTACCGTTTACAAAAAGCATAAGTTCTAAACACCCTCGCCCGAATGGAGATTGAGTATGGGCGAAGTGTTTTGTACTTGTACGTGCACATAAGTAAACCCAAGATCAAACTAAAACTAAAACTAAACGACCCAAAATACACGACTCAATGTACACTACCCCCTACCGGCACTATAATTGTCCGCAGTTATATCCCGAGTGCCAAAACAAACCAACATTGAGCGCTAAACCAAGTAAAGTTTACAACTTTATAGTGTAGATAGTCAACGGGTCACGAATATGATGAAAAATCACATCTTTAGCATGAACATTACCAACCCGAATCCCCACTTAATGTTACGGAACCCAAAGCTATGGTTGTCGCAAAACACAAGTTCTTCAACCCAAACCAACCCTTGCACAACCTGCATTATGCTAAACTAACCAACCCAAACCATCCGCAACCTCATAGTAGCACTAACATGAACAAAACACAAACCTAAGGTGTATACAGTGAAAGCTTGAAACCCTTGTGAGATACGCGAAATCGTGGTGAAAGGTGGGAGATGTGTGGTGGAAAATGATGGGATAATGGTTGGGGTGAATGGAAATGGGGAAATTGGGTGGAATTTGAATAAAATCTGAGATGTATGAAGGTTGGTGGCGAGTTGCGGCGAGTGTATAAGTGAAATTAGGGTAAAATCTGATGAATTTTGGAGTTAAAATGAAACAGGGCTGCAGATAGGGGACTGGCGGGCCGCGAGCCACTGGAGAAATCCTAGTCGCGCCCCGCCAGCGTGTTTTAAAAATGATTTTTTCCCAACACTCGCTCGCGGGCCGCGAGCGGTGGATCCATGGCTTCTCGCGCCCCGCCACTAGTCATTTTTCACATAAGGTTTTGTTTTTTGTTGTGTTTCATGCCTTAGAAAAAATTCCTAACACTTACCCAACCTCCAAACCAACCCAAAATTTTTCTAACACTTTGTAAACTTACCTGGACCCTCGTTTTTCTCGTCATTCCTCAAACATCCTCGATTATGAATCCCTGCAATTGACTCGAAACACAAAACAAAGACCAAACACACTACCAAGAACAACCATTAGCCACGAAAAAACATCAGAAATCAACGACAATACAACCGGTACAAACTCTACACGTGAGCTTCCACACAAGACACTAAGTGGTGATGTTAGGCATGTCCTCGAGAGGAGTTACCTCCTTCTCGGTGTTATCATTCGGGTCACCTAAATAATGCTTCAACCTATGGCCATTTACCTTCCATATGCAACCGTCGACCTCATTTAATAACTCAACCGCACCATGCGGAAACACTTCCCTCACAATATACGGCCCCGTCCACTTGGACTTCAACTTCCCGGGAAACAATTTAAACCGTGAATTGTAAAGAAGCACTTTATCTCCGGCCTTAAATCCCTTCAAATCCTTCAACCTTCGATCGTGTAAAGCTTTAGATTTCTCCTTAATACTCCATGATCGCTCATATGCCGCATCCCTTAACGCTTCCAACTCATGGATTTGAAAATACCTCCTCCTAGCCGCTTCGGTCATATCTAGATTTACGGTCTTAAGAGCCCAAAGAGCCCTATGCTCCAACTCTACGGGAAGATGGCAAGCTTTGCCATATACGATCGTAGACGGTGTAGTCCCTAAAGGTGTCTTGTAGACGGTACGAAACGCCCACAAAGCATCATCAAGCTTGTCGGATCAATCTTTCCTAGACTTCCCTACCGTCTTTTCTAAGATTCTCTTCACTCCCCTATTCTCATTTTCTACTTGACCACTCGTTTGTGAGTGATAGGCAGTGGACAAACGATGGATCACTACATAACGCTCCAATGCCTTTTCCATCACGGCATTACAAAAGTGCGAACCTCGGTCACTTATAAGGGCTTTAGGTGTACCGAATCGAGTGAACAACTTCTTCAAGAATCTCACCACCACCTGGGCATCATTTGTAGGTAAAGCTTGAGCTTCCACCCACTTAGAGACGTAATCGATTGCCACAAGGATGTACCGATTCCCACTAGAAAGGGGAAAAGGTCCCATGAAGTCGATGCCCCATACGTCGAAGACTTCGAGTACTTGAATGGGATTTTGGGGCATCTCATTCTTGGGTGAGATATTGCCGGTACATTGGCAAGCATCACACTTCTTAACAAACTCAATCGCATCCTCTACTACTGCGGGCCAATAAAAACCACAATAAAAAACCTTTTGTGCGGTAGCGTTCGCACCATGATGACCACCGGTTAAACCCTCGTGCACATGCCTAAGGATGTCTATACCTTCCTCCCTAGCTACACACCTCCTAAGAATGTGGTCTCCTCCTATCCTAAAAAGGAATGGATCATCCCATATGTACTTCCTCGCATCTCTAAACAACTTTTTCTTTTGTTGGGCATTCATATCCCCCATAACATACCCATTAGCCAAATAATTCGCTAAATCACTAAACCAAGGCAACCCTTCTTTCTCGGCCTCTACAAAATCTATGGACTCGTGAGGGAATCTATCTCCTATCGCTTCCTCACGAATCTCCTATCTATTCGGATCCTCTAACCGCGATAAGTGATCGACGGCTAAATTCTACGGCCTCCCTTTTGTCCCTAATCTCAATGTCAAACTCGGAAAGCAATAGAATCCACCGGATGAGTCGGGGTTTAGCGTCTTTCTTTCGAAAGAGAAAACGCAAGGCGGAATGGTCGGTGAAAACCACGGTTTTGGAAAGCACGAGATAAGACCGGAATTTGTCGAAAGCGAATACTACGGCTAAGAGATCTTTCTCTGTGGTGGTGTAGTTCTTTTGAGCATCATTTAACGTTTTGCTCACGTAGTAAATCGGATGAAAGTGCTTGTCCTTTCTTTGTCCTAAAACCGCACCTACGGCATAGTCACTCGCATCACACATGAGCTCAACGGTAAGCTCCAGTTGGGCGAGATAAGCATAGGGGCACTAACAAGTTTTCCTTCAAGGAGGTGAAAGCTTTAAAACACTCCTCGTCGAAGATGAAAGGAACATCTTTCTCCAAAAGACGGGTCATGGGGCGTGTGATCTTAGAGAAATCCTTAATAAACGCCTATAGAAACCCGCATGACCTAAAAAACTCCGAATTGACTTAACACTAGTAGGTGGAGGTAAACGACAATGGTATCTATCTTGGCCCATCGACCTCTATCCCTACTCTCGAGATTTTGTGTCCTAGCACAATCCCCTCCGTCACCATAAAGTGACACTTTTCCTAATTCAACATCAACTTCGTCTCGATGCACCTCTTCATCATCCGCTCCAAATTACCTAAACAATGGTCAAAAGAATCACCGTAGACCGAGAAGTCATCCATAAAGACTTCCATAGAACTCTCAACCATGTCTTGAAAAATCGCGACCATGCACCGCTGAAAAGTAGCCGGTGCATTACATAATCTGAAGGGCATGCGTCAGTACGCATATGTGCCGTAGGACATGTAAAAGTAGTTTTCTCTTGGTCCTCTGGGGCGATTGGGATTTGGAAATAGCCGGAAAAACCATCTAGAAAACAATAGAACTGACGACCCGCGAGATACTCGAGCATCTGATCGATGAACGGTAGAGGAAATGGTCTTTCCGGGTGGCATCATTGAGCCTACAGGTGACGTATGGGAAGGAATAAGCTCATTTTTCGCGTTCATGATCACGGTCATCCCTCCCTTCTTAGGGACGACTTGGGTGGGACTAACCCACGAGGAATCGGATATAGGATAAATTAGCCCGGCTTCCATCAACTTAATTACCTCTTTCCTAACCACCTCTTTCATTTTAGGATTTAGACGCCTTTGAGGTTGCACTACCGGTTTGAATTCGTCCTTCATGAGAATTCGGTGAGTGCAAAACGTGGGGCTAATCCCCTTGATATTGGACAATCACCAAGCTATGGCATCTTTGTGCTCTCGTAGCACCTCAACCAACCTACTCTTCTCCTTCTCCATCAACCTAGATGAGATGATAATGGGCAAACTAGAATCTTCTCCTAAGAACGCATACTCTAAATGGGACGGAAGGACCTTAAGCTCTAAAGGTGACAACTCTAAAGGTTTGCTCTCTACCTCCTCCCTAACCTCACACAACTCTAATGTTTCCGGAATCCACTCCGGATCCTCTTCAACTTCCTCATCCTCACTCTCAAACTCAATCTCATCTCTACCCACTAGATCACCTCCACTAATGTAACTAATACACTTACCAACGCATGATATGAAGGAATCTAAGAAGTAAATGGAATGACACGGACCGCTATGATCGTCACTACCACTAGGGTGTTGCATGGCTCTATCTATCTCGAATGTGACAATCTCGTCACCCACACGAAGTGAGATCTTACCATCATAGACATCGATGATTGCCTTGGCGGTTCGAAGGAATGGACGGCCTAGAATGATTGGAACCTTTTCGTCGGCCTCCATGTCTAGCACAACAAAATCAACCGGGAATACGAACTTATCGACCTTGACTAAGAGATTCTCATAATACCCCTAGGATATTTGGCCGAACGATCGGCCAATGATAACGACATACGTGTGGGTGTAAGCTCTCCTAGACCTAAGCGCTCGTAAAGTGAGAATGACATCAAGTTGATACTATCTCCTAAGTCAGCTAGAGCATGAGCGGGAGCAACGGCACCCCCGAAAAGACACGAATGGTGAAAGTGCCCGGATCGGTTAGCTTCTCCGGTAGCTTGTTCAAAACTACCGCATAACAACCGCCGGTCAATGGAATGTTAGAAAACTCACCTAGCTATCTTTTCGCTTAAGAAGATCTTTGAGGAATTTCGCATATTTAGGCATGGATTGCAAGGCCTCGATGAAAGGAAGGTTTATATTTAATTGCTTAAACATCTCTAAGAAGTGCCCATATTCCTTAGCATATTTTTTATGCTTAAGGCGGGCAGGATACGGAACGCGCGAATGATCAACCAAAGGGGATGGCTTAACTCTTACTGGTTGTTTCTCTACCCTCTTCTCTACTAGAGGCTCCTCGGTTTGTGTGGTACTTGCTGGAACTAGCCTATCGTGCACCTTACCGGGAGTTTCCATCTCTATTTCTTCATCTACCTCTTCCTCACTCTCCCTAACTACCTCTCCTAGGTTCCTACCACTACGAGTAGTGATAGCCTTAGCTGAATGATTAGCCGGGTTTGGTAAGTGTTACCCGAAAACTGGCCAGGAGGGTACTCTTGCAACTGTTTGGAAAGACCACCTACTTGTCTTTGAAGATCTAAGAGTGCAGCCTGTTGGTTTTTATTGTGAGTTCCTGATTTTTATTTAATTGATCTTGACTCTTCATGAACCGTTAAATTCAGTTAGGGTTTTCTGAGTGGCCTGGTCTCTAACCATGATTTGAGCAAACATCTCCTCGATCCTACTTAGACTACTCCATGAGCCCTTATCACTACCCTGACCCTCTTGATTCGACCCCGTATTACCAAACTGACCCTATTGACCCGAACCTGAACTAGTGAACAAACCCCGCCCCTGCTTTGATACTGACCAGATGGAAAACCAGGGGGATTACCAGAAGAGCAGAAGTTGGTGTTATTGTTATTTCGCCAGTTGGAGTTATAATTACTGACCCCTATTCTGACCGGCTATGAACTCTACCTGCTCTAACGTAATGGTGGGACAATCTGTGGTGTCGTGACCCCCTCTACATACCTCATGCCTATCGACCTTTTTCTTAATCTCATTAAGCTCTTTAGTGAAAGTTTTCTCCAGCGCAGCAGCCACCGATGAGTCCAAGCCAACTTGGTTCACCCCTCAAGTAGTCGAAGAGGTGCTAGTAACAGGAATGGAATTCCTGCCGGCGGCGCTATAATCCATATTGGAATGGGCAAAACTCTCGAACATATCGTTACACTCAGTTGTCGTTTTCTTGCCTATAAGTTGCCCCCAGCTGAAGTGTCAAACCGGGCTCGGATCTCAGGGGTGAGACCATTGTAGAACTTTTCTACGAGCACCCAATCTAACAAGCCATGCTGTGAACAACGAGCAAGTAGAGTTTGGAACCTCCCCAAGGCCAAGTGATTCGGCTCATCAGGTTCCATCCGAAACGAATGGATCTGATCGCGTAGACGGGATGCCTTAGCGGGTGGGTAATATTTAGCTAAGAAAGCATCCCGTAAACCTGCCCAAGTAGTGAAAGAACCTGCTGGCTACGAATCGAACCAGACGGCTATGCGCCAGCAAGTGATAATGGGAAGACCTGTAAGTAACGAGCATCAAGGTTGACACCTTCAATAGAGAAAGTGCCACAGAGACGAGTGATGCGGTTGATGTGAGCCGGCGCATCCTCATCCTCACGACCGTGGAATTGACAAGAGTTGGTAATAGTGGTCATGATATAGGATGGGATTTGCCAAGACTATTTGTTGGTGATTTCGGGTAGGGTGATGGGTGAGTTCGCACCGGTGAAGGCGGTGGTGGCTTGTTGGTAAACGGTTTGATGGGCCATTTGGGCGATGGGTGGATGACTTTGGGGACGGGAATGTGGTGGGAAATTGTGGGGTGAAGACTTCGGTGTGAAGTCAAAGTTTGGTGGTTTAGAGTGGAGTGTAGAGTCAGAACGAGTGGAAGATGATGGGTACTGGAGTACTAACCTTGAACGAAGAGGTTGAGAAGGATGACTGGTCTGTAGGTGGCTTCGGCGGAAGTCCTTGTGAACGCGTGTGGGCATCCACTAAAAACCAAAAACAAACAAGTAAGAAGACTCTAAAAGCGACTCGACGAAAACAAAAAAAAATTGATATTATTCTAGACTCCTATGACTCAACCATGACAATAGCACGTATGATATCACAAAAGTCAAAACAAAGTAATTAACGCAATCGCCAAGAGTCCCCGACAACGGCGCCAAAAACTTGATGTGCTAAAAATTGTTTAGTAAAAACAACTAAATTAACCTAATTCTAGACTCTAAGTAATACTCTAGACTCACTAAAACGAACTAAACTACTAACCGGCAAGTGTACTGATCGACTCTAGTATAGCTAAAGTAAGTCCGGATATCGAACCCACGAGACTCTACTAATTACGTTAACTACTCTATTAAGACCCTGACAGACACGGACTGAAATATTTGTTTATTTGATGAGGGGGGTTTCTAACAATTCCTAAGAAAACAATGAAAATAAACTAAATTAATTAACTAAGTTAACTAAACGAATTACTTTGGACTTTAACTCTGATGGTGTAAAGCACTACCTAGACTGGAATCCTGATTGCTCAAGTAATGATATTTATTAGAACTTGTCAACTATGGAACCGGATCGTGAATTATTCGCCTAGTCGGGTTATCTAAAGGACCCATGACCCTTCTCAAGAGCACACAGTGACACCCTAGAGGTTGCTTAGACTACCGGTTATTAGATTCTCTCACGAGACCTCTAATGGGTTTATGGAAGTACCTTACAAGATCCACTCCCTCACAGGATCTGAATCAAAGGTAAACTTGGACTTTCGGTTAGACTTGCTAGACAACAGCCAACAGGTCAAGTTCCTAAGAAAGCTCCTACCTTACGGCTTAATGACTTAGACCTAGCAATAATCTCGCACCTCACAGCTATTGATGATTAGTAGAACACTTGATTTTATAAGATTACTGAACATTACTTCTAAGGTACCCTAAAGACTCTAGCTTTGTTAAGTGATATAGACAGTCACCGAAAACTAGACCCTAACTCGACTCTATTATGTGATAAAGACCGTCACCAAGAATCAAGCGAAACAACGAACAATATTCAAACACTATCAAGCATGCATACACATCTAATCAAAAGAACAAGTCGCCTACAAACTCATAAACAATCCATAGCATCCATAAATCAATTAAAAATCAAAACTTTAACGCAACCATTCATCCAATCTAGGTAGTCTATGAAAATTAGCCAAACAAAGTCATTGAAAACATCAAACACAAGTCAAGTTCAAGAGTTTTAAACATCGTATAAAGACAAGACGAAAGTAAGAACACCCGAATGACAAATTAGGCACACCGAATGATTCCCACGCTTCCAATCCCCAACGTGCAGCTCCGAATACTCGAACTCTGTGTAAAAGCTCCAATTTTTCACCCAAAAACTCCTCAATGCGTAAGTTAGGGTTCTTAATGATTATCCTTTAGTTTATATATGATTCCTCTTCAAAACCCCATTCAAATTCAAACAGATCTGCAGATATCACCCTCTCGCCGGCCCCGAGAGGGTTTCAAAGGATGGGTCGCGGCCCACGACCGTGTCTTAAGTCTCATTTTTGCTAACCGCCACTCACGCAACCGAAATCTATACAGAATATACACGAATAACCGATGTATTTTGTAATACATCAATACTCGATCTCGATCATTTTATACATACATAATGTGACATGATAAATATACTTATAATTCTTTATTTATTCATAAAATACATTAGAATAGCATTAAAACCCGTCACACTTGAACAAAACAACAAAAAAATCAAAACCTTGCCCTGACCAGGTCCTTACAGAACGCAAGGGGAAACCCTTACGGTCCGCAAAGGGTCTGGCGGGCAGCAGGTTTTGAAACCTCGCGGGTTTTGCACGAATCCCACACTAAACCTCTCCTCCAATCACCCTTTAACCTCATTTAAGCTCACCTAACAACCCCCTAACCTTCCCCTATAAATCCCAAGTGTTTTCCACACATTTTACACTTTCTAATCTTCATCCAATCTCTCTCTGTCACTCCTAAATCACTCCAAATCAGTTGCAACATCAGAAATTCGGGTAGATTCATACCCTCTTACAAAAGTGAGCATAACTTGCTCAATACTTAACGAAATCCTTCAATTCTTCTTCCTACTTCCTTGGATCAGTCTTAGGTTCGAACCCACGGACTTGCCATGTCATTTCCAGATCTGGGTATTCACCAAAAAGGCTCCAAAGTAGGCTGAAAGTTTCTGAAGTGACTAAAACTTTTTCAAAACTTGTTTAACTCATGTTTTATTCATCCATCCTATTGTTCTTGAGCTTCTAATCAACTTGATGATTAAGGAGACTAACCTAGGCTTGTTATACATGTAAATAAGAGTGTTAAAACACTCCAAACTTTCTGTTTTCATAAGAGCTTTAAGCTCACAAGTGATGCAAGTCTTGAACTTGTTCATGTGTGCCCACCTTCGTTAGCTTGGGCTATCCTAACTATGAGACTACACATCACTTGATGATTTTCATCATTATCCCAAGTTAGTTTGCTAGTTTGAAAGTGTCACAACCCCGTCTAGCCTTCGACGCCGTCAACAGGTTGTATTTCACTTGGCTACTTGGTATAGTGACCCCATTTACATTCTTGTCATATTACTTGTTCCTGACCCTCCTTGTTGTCTATGACGACTTGTGAAGTGGTGAACATCATACGAGGTTCCTAAATGGATGGTTCTACCTCCTACCTCCTCAATGACTTGTATGAAATCTTTGTTAGTTGTAGTTTATTATTATGAATATATACTAACTATGGACTATAATATAATCCTTAAACCGAACTCTTGATAATGAATAACTAATCACTTGTCAAGATAATTAGTTTATCACTTAAGTGTGTAAGTCCTCGTTTACGATTCTAATAGGTTTCAAAACCTATGAAATCACATCAAACCCATATGGGTTAACATAGTGTCAAGAAACGAGTGTTATACCTTAGTGACTATTTTTATATTCTTATACTTTATATCCTCATGCATATGCTCGAGTAATCTGAATTTCCCGTTAAACTCGTACTTATACCTATGTTCTTCTTGTAGAAGGACAAGGTGCCAAACCCTAAAATTACAACAAGCTCGCACGATTACCAAGTTGGAACACTTGAAAAACCGTGAGTACACTCGACCCATTTACCGCTTTCTCACTTTTGGGTTGTAACATGTTTACTTATCAAAATACACTTATCACGAATTCATGCTTTTACATGCTCAATCTTTAATACATGATGTTTGTTATGCTTAGATACATGCTCGATCATTAACTTAGCTAACCCAACTTGACATATATAGCGCTATAGGAGTAGCACACCACCCGTCGGGGTTATGTTAAGATTCTCATACTCATTTTAGTCTCGTTGCTTTTGCAACGAAGGAAGCTTGTTTATACTTGTGGAAACTCGGGATTTGATCTAGTGTTGCAGATTAGCATTTACCTTACAAACGATTAACATGTGGATTCGAGTTATACTTCTTTATACTTATGCTATGTATCACCAAACTTGTGTACTCGCCTTTGCTTTTGCATTGAACTCTATTTTAAAACATGTTACAGGTTGATGAAATGATGCTATGAAATTGGAGTAGCATTGGTGACTAGATATACACATAGACGTTTAGGTTTATAAAATGTTGTATCAAATTTTGCATTGATTATTGTTGTATTTGAACTTTCCATGTATTGTACTCGACAATTTTACTTATGAAATGAAATTCGATTTAATTAGTTATTGTCACAAGTAGTATTATGAGCAATGGGCAATCTGTTTCGTCACGCCTCGATGTTTCCACCATCGGTTGGGGTGTGACATCTGGTCGTTTATGTCAACAAATTTTGTATTTCTCAGGTTCCAAACTCAGTTTTATTGATATAGGGATTCAATTTTGCATGAAAAGATTCATTTCGAGTTGCGTTAGTTTTCGCCCACTTTCTATATGTCTATATTTAAAAAGTAAACGCGTGAAAAATAATTAAATGAAATATCTGGTCATTTATATCAGCAATTTTTGTATTTCTCAGGTTCCAAACTCAGTTTTATTGATACAAATATTCGATTTTGCACGAAAAAATTCATTTCGAGTTTCGTTAGTTTTCGCCCACTTTCTATATTTACAAAGTAACCGCGCGAACAATTAATTAAATCAAATATTTGGTCGTTTATGTTAGCAATTTTTGTATTTCTAAGGTTCCAAACTCAGGTTTATTGATACAGGGATTCGATTTTGAACGAAAAAATTCATTTCGAGTTTCGTCAGTTTTCGCCCACTTTCTATATTTCTATATTTAGAAAGTAAACGCGTGAAAAAATAATTAAATCAAATATCTGGTCGTTTATGTCAGCAATTTTTGTTTTCTTAGGTTTCAAACTCAGTTTTATTGATACAGGGATTTGATTTTGCACGAAAAAATTCATTTCGAGTTTCGTCAGTTTTCACCCACTTTTTATATTTAGAAAGTAAACGCGCGAACAATTAACTAAATCAAATATCTGGTCGTTATGTCAGCAATTTTTGTATTTCTCAGGTTCCAAACTCAGTTTTATTGATACATGGATTCGATTTTGCACGAAAAAATTCATTGCGAGTTTCGTCAATTTCCGCCCACTTTCTATATTTCTATATTTAGAAAGCAAACGCGCTGAACAATTAATTAAATCAAATATCTGGTCGTTTATGTTAGCAATTTTAGTATTTCTCAGGTTCCAAACTCAGTTTTATTGATACAGGGATTCGATTTTGCGCGAAAAAATTCATTTCGAGTTTCGTCAGTTTTCGCCCACTTTCTATATTTCTATATTTAGAAAGTAAACACGAACAATTAGAGTCATTAGCGTAGTTAAATCGAGTTCCGTGGGTTCAATATCTGGACTTCCGTTAACTATACTAAAGTCGACCGGTTCACTTGCCGGTTAGTAGTTTAGTGTGTCTTAGTGAGTCTAGAGTATTATCTAGAGTCTAAAGTTAGGTTAATTTAGTTACTTTTATTAAACTACTTTTTAGCACATCAATATTAACCCAAAAGTGACAAAACGAAAAAGGGGTCATGTATGCTCACAAGTTTGCATAGCTTCCCGAGAGGGTTCGGCGAGTTGTTGGGTTTGAAGGTGGGAAGTTACCCTACATGAGGGAAACAAATATGTATGAGTATTCTGAGTTGAGCAGAGTGTTGGGGTTCGGAATATTAGAAGTTACCGAAAGTATACGTGAAAATACATTGTCGTGCTAATCGACTGTCCCACTTCGTACAAGTGGCTTGTCAGCTTGTGCGAAGTGGCTTGGTCAGCTCGTGCGAATGGGCTATTCACCTCGTACGAAGCTTGCTTGTTTAGCAATTTTTAGCTCGTTTCGGCACCCATTTAGTCAGTGAGTTTAGTGAATGAGAGTTTCGGCACGAGGCAGAAACAGTCCAGATCCTTAACAGTTATCTATAGTTCAGTTAATGCCCAAATTTGGTCAGAAGAGAAAGTACGAAATTATATGTATAGTTTATATAATCCTTCAAGTTTGTCTTATAAGTCAAGCATGGGGATACAAACATCTCATTATATGTTTCACCAAAGCACAAAGTCGTAATGACCCGGTTGGTCATGAATAATAGAATGTAAAGTTTAACTATGAAAATCTGTTAAGTGGCCAAGTAAGTTATGACCCAGGTGAGCCGACACCAACATGAAAAGAGTTAACTAAGTGTTAGGGGCTTGACAGGGTCGTGTTACTTTGGTACTAGTAAGCCACTTGATCGACACACAAGGAACACGTGAGGTGGTGGAACTAATTCGAAAGCGATGGCTTATACTTGTTCACACTACTACAAACACAAGCTCATCCATATCGAAAATGGAAGACTTGGTTGCATTCAACACTTTGATCATGTATGTCTTGAAAATAAATTGAGAAAAGTAGAAGAATCATAAGGAAATAAGTAAGATTAGTGAGCCAACACTCACTTAGAAGGCTTGGAACACCTTCTGATATGAAACTGATGTGAAAGGGAGGATTCAGCATGTTTGCGAGTGAGTTCGGAGTGAGTAAAGAGCTGAGGAGTGGAGTGGTGGTTCGTATTTATAGGCAGACGGGTCTGCTCGTACGAGTGGGCATCACTTCGTACGAGGCGTCATCGCGTCGTACGAGTGTCACCGCTTCATACAAGGTGACATCACCTTGTACGAGGTAATGGTCACCTCGTACGAGGTGTGCTCACTTCGTACGAGTGGAACAGTTTTGGGTCGGTTTAGCGTGTTTTAGCCAGTTTTAAGTATTTCAAGTATGAGTAAAAGTATTGTACGTATAAGAAGTATGGGTTTGCTCAAAACACGTGTTTAAATGACTGATTTTGCCTGTAAAATGTGTTTGTATAAAATAGGAAGTTTTGTTAAAAATCAAGGTCTTGAAAGGTTTGGGAAAGATTATTGATAAAGTTTCTAAAAATATGACTACGAAATATGTTTTCTAAATAAGGAAAGTATGAAAATGTGAAGCGTTACAAAAGGTCTGACTTGGCTCGACCTGACTAGATGGTAATGAATGAGGTGGTGGTGGGTCGAGGAGGTGGTGCATGAGTGGTCGGTCGAGGGTTATGAATATATGTGAATGGATAAATGGGTAAAACTTTCATTTAGCATAATTTTGAAACTTAACGAGTAAGAGGTTTAGGTGCTGTTTGTTTTCTCAGAGGTAAAACGTCTGCAGTCTGCGGATCCCATCTGTAGTAGAAGAGGTGGACCAAAACTCTACAGTTTGCAGGAAGAAGACTGTTTGTTTTTTAACTTCTGTAAGTTGCTAACAAATTTCAGAAATTTAACACTTAAAATTAGCAAAATAACACCAAATTTATGAAATTTAACACCTAAAATAAGCAAAATACCAACAAATTTCTGAAATTTAACACCAAAAATCTCAAAAGTAACACCAAAATTCAGCAATAAACCACCAAAAACTGAAAATTAACATAACAAATACCTTAGGGCGGAGGTCGACGGCTGTTGAGGGAGAGTGATGGAGTTCGATGGCTGTTGAGGGAGAGTGGTGGAGGTCGATGGCTGTTGTGGAGGGGTGGAGGTCGGCGGCCGCTGTGGAGGTTGTGGAGGTTGTGGAGGTCGACGGCGCTGTGGAGGGGGTGGAGGTTGACGGCGTTGTGGAGCTGGCGGAGGTCGACGGCCGCTGTGGAGGTGGCGGCTGTTGTGGAAGTGGTGGAGGTCGACAACTGCTGTGGAGGTTGATGGAGGTCGACGCCGTTGTAGAGGTGGTGGCTGGGAGGAGACAAAGGGTGGAGGAGAAGGTGCTAGGATTTGTGTGGGATAAGCTTCTATGTGTTTTCAAAATATGGAGGAGAAGAGAGTCTGCAGACCTAAGAAGACCTTGATCCATGTCTGCATCAAAAAGCGGTCACGCGGCCTTTTTTAATGAAAGGTCTTCAAGAAAACAAACACACTGCAGACTTAAACGTCTGCGCGTAGTCTGCGTGGTGCAGACATAAAAGGTCTTGAAGAGCTTTTCGCAAAAAAACAAACACCTGACTGGTTTAAGGTCTTCTGTCAGTGAACCAAACATACCTAATGCTGAGTGATTTAGATGTGGCCTCTTAGTGAGGCTACCAAACATCCCTCACCTGCACTTTACTTACCACAACTTTCTATTTCAAAGAGCTAATACTTATTATCACGCTAAAATGGTGGTTACAAAGGAGACCTCTCTTCCTGTGGCGAAGCTAACACCTTGTATTTTGCAGAGTTATTCTAGTGGCGATTGACAATTAAGGTCTAGAAGTTGATCAACCGGTTCCCTAGTTTACATCTGTATTTTAAAAAGGAAATACTAGCCAAGTACCTGAATATATGTCTTAGTACTATGGATAATGGGCTTAATATGGGTCATACATCATCAATCTACGCAATCTTGGGGGTGTTTGAGATTGCTTATCAACTTCTCCTTTTCCTTCACATTTTCTCTTTTTTTTAGAAAAGTCACTACCAACTAACTTCTCTTTTTCTCCTTTTTAACAAAATACCCAAACATCATTTTATAAGAAACTCATTTTTATAAAAGTTATAAGTCAGTAAGGAGCTTGCAAATGGAATCCAAAGCATCCCCTCAAACATGGCATTAGTTTTAACATAACTGATAAGCATATTTACACGACGTGCACAACTATCTCTTCCTGTATAACCAAATGATTTATGCATCACCTTTTATCTAAAACAAAGATGCACGTAAGATATCTATAAAACTATCCTTTAAAAAGTAAATGTTTATATGTATCGTATAACATAACATAACATTCATCCGGTATAAGTGAACTTTAATTAAGTAGATCAATACATCAATTGAATATCAACAAATATAACTCTTTAAGACTAATTTGGTTTAAAAAAAATGGTATCTATGCCTTACTAAGATACATTTATTCTTTATAATGTCTTGAAGCTCTTATTCTCTTTACATGTAACAAAAATTCATATTTTATCTGTGTGTTATTTTCCCAACAACAATGGTGATATATCCATCCAATAAAGTTGATTCAAGATTCTTTTTCCCATGAAAGCTACAAACTTGACCACACAAATTTAGATCTGGCCATCTGGGTGGGTTCTTAAATAATAATCCCAAATTCCCAAAAGGGTATGCGATTTTAGGTCATAATTTTCAATCTTGATACACTCGGACAAAAAAAATCCCCGATTTTAAATCCAACGAAAGTGAAAGCATAAACGCTACGCATCGAATTGCGACAGAGTCCTTCTTCTTCTTCTTTCTTCTTCATCTTCTTCTTCAACCAAAAGTGTCAAATAAGTTTCATTGGTCCGCTAAATTCTTCTCGTCAACAGGAATTTACGCTTATAAATAGCGGGTGGTTTGAGATTTGGGTTCAATTTCATTCATCTGTTCAAGAATTTGAAAACCCCAATTGGATATTTGAAGAAAGATTTGTTCTGATTATTATTGTTATTGTTGTTGTTGGAGTATGACGGTTGGGGAGCCACGGAATGGCAAGGATATCATATACGACGCCGTTTCCGGTGCCTCTGCAGGTATGGATTTGTTTCTTTGATCTTGAATTTGATTTAGGGTTTCATCTGCTGTAAGAAAGTAACAGGCTTGATAAGAGAATCTAGAACTTGAATTTCAGGGTTGTTAGTAATTATAGAATTTATCAGCAACTGTATATATATATTTGTAAGTTTGTTGGGACATTCACAAATTGGTTGTGGGTAGTAGTGGAAGTTACTGTTTCTTGAATTGAGATTATCAAATGGGAATTCTTTTAAGTGATTTTCTTGGCGTAGGGGCTATTGCTGCGACGATCATGAGCCCGTTGGACGTGATCAAGACACGGTTGCAAGTTTATGGCCTGCCTGATGTTTCCAGGAATAAAGGTGAGTTCTACTCTTTCTTGCTTGTCTTAACATCTTATTTGTGTTTGTGATCATTGTTTAACTCATTTATATCAAGTTTGTTTACTTTAATTCGTGTTTATAATCGTTGTTTGGCAACTTCTGAATGTTTAAGTGCTGAACCAGTAAGAGAAGAGGTCTGAACCATTAAGAGCTAGTATAATGCTTAACCGTTTAGAGACAAATGTCTGACCAATTCAGATTAGAGGTCTTAACCATTCAGACTTAGTATAATGCTTAACCATTCAGAGGCAAATGTCTGAATCATTCAGACATTTGCTCGCGAAACAAACAGTCTGAACCATTAGGTGTTGAACCAATAAGAGGTTTGAACCATTAAGAGGTAAACAAACAACCCAAATGGTGCATCTTCAAATTTCGATGAATATATAATTGTAGTAAAGTAGATAAGCCTGGAAGATGTGTGGGTCGGGTCTGTTATTACAAGTTGAGATCCTATGTCAGCTTGCCGAGACTCTCCCTGACTTCTAAAAGTTTGTGTTTGACTGTTTTCAGCCTTGAAATTATCCATTTTGTTTTTGGCCCATTTTAAATTTAATCTTTGTACAAATGAGCATTGTATATACTTTTCTAAGTAAACTCACTTAATGCTAGTTCATAATTGTACTATTTCACACGATTTATGTCTAGTTCCTATCGTAATCAACACCAAGTATTCAAAGCAACGGCACACAATTAAATTTTTACAGTCTTTATTGATGGCTGTTTGATATATAATGAATGTTCCAACGCATCATGTGCACAAAGACGGTGTAAATTTGAAACCTTACTTGGGACATAGGAACAATTCACCTTGTCGACCTTATTTATATGTTTCTAGAAGCTACAAACATACGATTGTGGTCTCAAACATAAATTAGATGCACCATATGAAGAATGGAAGAATATCTTATTACAAAACATCTTGTCAGAAAATTATTTAGTTTATTTTATTTGTGTTAAACTCTATTTTGGAATAACAAAGTAGTAACTAAAGTAACATTTGCCATGAAGCTGGAAGCAGAAGACTTATAGATGACGAGGTTTTTCTCTATATATTATTTAAACGCGTGTTGACATTGATCAGGTGGTGTAATCGTCACTAGCCTACAAACGATTATAAGAAATGAGGGATTGAGAGGATTATATCGGGGCCTTTCACCAACATTAGCTGCACTACTTCCAAACTGGGCTGTAAGTATTCACTTGTATGACTTCTATATTCCTGTAGTTATTCTCCATCATATCTTGATACAAATATTTTGCCTATATAGGTCTATTTTGCCGTTTATGGGCAACTTAAAGAGCTTCTTGACTCACATGGTTGGTTACTAGTTACTACTCGTAAACCAAACACAGAAACTCGGTATAGAGGACCGTAATTTAGTTTTTCCTTACAGTATACCTTTTTAAAATTTGCAGGCGATGGTCATGGGCATCTTACGTTCGGGGCGAACATGGTAGCCGCTTCCGGTGCCGGAGCCGCCACCGCGATCACCACAAATCCATTGTGGGTCGTAAAGACAAGACTTCAAGTAGGTTTTTTGATACACATTATAATGTGGGAATATATTTTTTTAAAAAGAGTAAAGTACATGGATCCTTGTGGTTTGCACTTTGTAACGTACTTAGTCCCCAATTTTTGCCAAAAGTACATGGATGGTCCCAGTGGTTTGCACGTTTAGTGACTAAATTCGTTACAAAGTGCATACCACAGGGACCATTCATGTACTTTTGGCAAAAGTTGGGGACTAAATGCGTTACAAAGGGTAAACCACAAGGACCATCCGTGTTTTTTAAAAAAGATGAGGACTAAATCCAAAATTTTTGTTAACCACAGGGACCAACTGTGTACCTTACTAAAAAAACAAAATTAGGGTGTGGGATTATTTATAGTTACAATTTATAATCTTTTTTCGTTTTAGACGCAAGGGATGAGAGTCGGTGTAGTTCCATATACAAGCATATCGTCAGCCTTGAGGCGTATTGTTCGTGAGGAAGGCTTTAAAGGGTTGTACAGGTATGCTTCTGGGGTTGTACTCTTTCAAGATACCTTCGTTTTCGATTCTATTAACCAGTTTTCGTTTGCGTTAATACAGTGGACTCCTGCCTTCCCTTGCGGGTATTAGTCATGTTGCGATCCAGTTTCCAGCCTACGAGAAGATCAAACTCTACTTAGCGGAAAGGGGTAATACTTCTATCTCGTTGAAGTTGTACATCAAGCATTGAAAGTTGTACGTCGTTTTTCATATTTCTTGAGTTCTTTAAGTAATGCTGATCGTGTCTATTTCAAGTTATCAGATCATACAACTACTAGCGGTCTAAGCCCCGGGAAGCTTGCGATTGCTTCTTCAATGTCCAAAATTCTTGCTTCCTTACTAACTTACCCACACGAGGTGAGTTCACCAATCACGATTTATTTGCATTTTTAACTAGAGGTGTAAACAAGCCGTTAACTTTTGAGAGCCCGAGCTCGAGCTAGGCTTGCGAGTAGTTTTTCAAGTTCGGGTTGGGCTCGTTTATTATTTGTTAACTAATTTTCCAAATGTCTTAGTTAGATGTTAATCTACCTTTGTGCAAAAAATGGTTGAAAAACTCACACAAGAAGTAGGAGTTCTCGTGGTTCTCACAATTGTATTTCTCATCCGAACCTATTCCTTATCGTATAATATATTTAATTTATTAAATAAAAACTATGTAAATAATAGTCTCTCGAGCTTGATAAGTGAAGCTCGGGATCGTTTATCAAAAAAACTTATCTTTAGGCTCGAGCTCTTTTATGTTCGGCTCGAGCGATCCAATCTCGAGTAGCTCATGAGCGGCTAGGCTTGTTTACACCGTATTCTTAACATTTCGATTGAAATTAAACTTCTAAACGCTGGTGAGACAGGTGATTCGTTCAAGGCTACAAGAACAAGGCCACATGAGGAACCCGGAAACACATTACGCAGGCGTTGTTGATTGCGTAAAGAAAGTTTTTCAAAAAGAAGGCGTGACGGGTTTCTACAGAGGGTGTGGGACTAATCTTTTAAGAACCACGCCATCGGCCGTGATTACTTTCACGAGTTACGAGATGATAAACAGATTCTTGCAGCATGTTCTTCCTCCTCACGGTAATACGCCTTCTAAACCTGATGATGGCCAGACGAAACCGAATCGAGAAGTGAAATCGAATGATGTCAATGATTTAAGGACATCCAAAATGATCTAATCATACTGCTACAAGAAGTTTTCAGTGATTGGAATGATGTTCTTGAATTTTCAATGAAAACAATTTGATGATGATGAAGAAGAAGACTATGAATAATTGTAGGTGACACCATTTTGGTTTTTTATAATTTTGTTACTTTTTTTTAAATAAAAGGAATTAGTTTACATTTGTTGAATTTATGTTTTTAAATTTTGGGAGAAGGAATGACTGATTTAAGACTAGGGTACAAACATTAAAGCATGGTGTACAAGCTAATTTTGCATGATTATCTAAATTGGTAAAATGTTTTATGCTTCACCTTTTTTCCATTTATGTATGGGGCTCATGCTTGTGCCGCATCATAACGAGATCTAAATGACTTGAGGGACAAGGGGGCGACGAGGTATTCGCTGCTCTCCCGTGGCGATACCTAAGCACCAACATTCCCCATCCCGTGAATATAATGTATGACCTTGTAGACACCCTATTATTGTTGAGTTAAATATATGGGTGTTTGTACACACCAATAGGCTAGGTGGTGTGGTATAAATCCCCTAGGGGCTTTATCACGTCACGTAGGCGACACGTAAGCGAGTGGCATTATTGTTAACTTGTACGATGTGAAATAAAACCCTTTAAAGCAGCTATTTACTATATATTTATATATATAAATCTGATTGGTTGTGGCTCACCTTCTTCTCTTTCACGCCTGCTAACCCAGAGACGACATGCCATGGCGTATCCTTTGGCTATGGCGGGATGGGAGAGGGGTGCCTGGTGGCAGGTGCGCTAGGCCACACCCGGGTGTTCTTATAATAAATGAAACCCAACCCAGCTGGAGCTTTTAATATGGGTCTACTTTATTTTCTTTTATTTGAAATGCCCATTGTTGGCTTCAATAAGTGCACCAAAATTATAAATTAAAAGTAAGGGTGGTGGCTGATTTCAGTTGGGTTATCCGAACTTTTCTAAGAGAGAGAGAGAGAAACATAAATGAAGACGTTTTTATTAAAGTCAATTGTCATAAATCGATTTAAACCATTGTGTAACTATAAATATATATAAGTCTAGTGTCATTTTAGTGGTGGGATAAGGTTTTGGGACCAATAGGTCTTAGGTTTGATTCCCACAATGGGGTTTTCTTATGTTTATTAGGTTTCCTTCTGAATTGGTGTGACATTATGCCTAGTGGATATAGATATGATGGGGTGGTTCCTCTGATGGCACGATGATACTCTAGTGATCCGTCAGTGATCCAAATTTATCGTAAAAAAAAATAAATATATATAAATATGTTTATTTATGGTCATGATTTCTAAGTTCCTTGCCGTAATTATTAAAAAGTTAGCACTTGGCCCAAGGCATCCTTGTATATTCAAACACGACATTAACCTTTGGTGGCTAGAAAAGATAAGGTTATATATTTAATTAAGGATATTTGATTTTTTTTAAAGAAAACTTTATCAAAATATACCTCCGACCCAAACGAGCAAAACGCAATACAACACAAAACCCCGACCAAACAGGCAAGGACAGAGAATTACAACATATACAAAGGATATTTACACCAATCACCCCAACTAATATACTTACATGACGTTCTATTTTTAACCTAAGCATAATCTCTCGATTTAATCTCCTCTAAAATATCTTGCACAGTTCGCCTAATTGGATTGAAAACCAACTCGTTTCTTCCTTTCCAGATGCACCAACACGAAATTATCACCAATCATTGAATGATCTTATTCGCTTTCTTACCAATCTGAGAGAAATTATGAATATCAAGAATGTCTTTGAAGTCGAATATATAAATCGGATGGATTTTGCACCAAAAGCTAAACTACGACCAAACCTGATTCGCCATTTAAATAACCCCAGATTTTACCAATTGGTCGATAACACTCCCAACTTTCGATTTATACACCAACACTCCCAACTTTCAACTTATTGACCGATAACACTCCCTAACTGACTGAACCCTAACCCAACTAGTTTTTGCGGATGTAGCATTTGATGTGGCCCTTTTTGCTGATGTGGTATTTTTTGATGATGTGGCAGCTGACATGGCATTTTTTGATGACGTGGCAGTTGACATGACATTTTTTATGACGTGGTAGCTGACATTAGCTAACTGGGTTAACGTTCAGTCCGCTAGGGAGTGTTATCGGCCAATAAGTTGAAAGTTGAGAGCGTTGATGTATAAATCGAAAGTTAAGAATGCTATCGACCAATTGATGTAAGTTAGAGTTATTTAACTTCAATATCTCTTTAATTAAAGATACCTTTGTTTCGTTCATCCTAAAGCCACCATCCAAAAGGTAAATTATATTTAGTTTTTTTAACGGGAAATTATATTTAGTTATGATTAAAAAAGCTCGCTACACAATCTTTAAAAGTACGTGTTTTCAAGAAAAAATGGTTTTAAATCCCGTCAAAAAAATTATATACTTAAAACTTGGAACCAATAAATTTAAAAAATAAAACTTATCAATAAGCTATATTAACGGGACTTGAACTCTTATCACGAGGGACATCAATTTACGCTTTTAGCACCTTGGTATCCGGGATTTCATATTTACATGCCTTTTGATATCGTGTTGTAATTACCCTTGGTTTTTTTAACAGCCAACAGAATCAATCCCGAGTACTCTCGGGACATCCATTGGACCAAACGGAGTACTACGAGAGTAACCCGGGTCCACCACCAATTCGGGGAAGACCCGGTAACCCACCGGCACGTAGGCACGACGATGAAATTACCGGTAAAACCCGTTTGACTCAAGGATCCAACCTAGGTTTCTCTAGGTCTCCTATCATTGCCCACCAATACCTCACTTTGCACCAAGTGAGAGTTGAACTTGCATCTCCCAAGAGAAATGCAAGTCTTTCACCACTTGATCTAGAGATCATTGAAAATTGTAATTACCCTTGTATGTATCAGTTTTAGACAAACATCATTCTTATGGACTTGATTTTATGCCTACCGCAACTAACGCATTTACAATTTTTTTTCATTATGAAAATGGTATTTTTAAGACTACTTTTGATTTATTTATTTTAATCTATGATTAGCTTCTCTAAAAACAATTATATTTAATTTTGTCATATTAAAATAGCTTATTTAATAAACTTCAACACTATGTTTTTTTGTTATTTTGCTGTATGATCAACATCCATTTTCCTTAATTGGTTGGGTTGCAAAGCACAAAACTAGCTTGTTCCATTTGTGATCTCATATATAACTTGAATGTTGCTACAAAAACATGCGGTTTAATGTCGGGATTTGAGGAGCAATGTAGAGTCATCTTAAGGGCGGATCCAGGGGTATTTTAGGGGTTCTCGGGAACCCTTTCGGTTTGGAAAAAAATAGTGGAAACCTTATATGATTCGAAAAATATAGTGAGATTAGTAAGAATCTACCAAAAGGAACCCGGTAAAAAACATTCCTAGATTCACCACTGTCATCTTGGTGGGAAGCAACATCATCCTTCACCTTCCAAAATCAAGACTGAGGTTGCAAGCACAAGAAACCCATTAGAAGGTTTATGAAGTCAAAATCCTCTAGCTATTTTTATGCTCAAGTTAGTTAACATATACAACAAGTATAATATGTATGTAAATTACAAGTTAATTTATAGAGTGTCGTAAGAGCTGATGTGACATCCTAATCAAAACTCATATCATTAAGATTCGAATACATGATACATGATGGATTATAAGAAATGCCCCCATCAATATCACAAAGTGTTATGGACGCATTTGTTGTGGAAGACAAGGTAAATTTACAGTTAAATGTATTTGAGTTAGAGTTATCTATAATGGATGAGGACCTGATAAGTTTCCACACAAGCAAACCAAAATACAAATCCGTAAGCTTCTCATTGACAAACCGAACATTATTTGTTGATACAAGAAGTCAAATGTGACAACCAAGGCTATGATACGAGAAGTCAAATTTTTTATCCTTTTACTCATAACACATAGCCTATAATTATTCATGTATCTTCTTTTCGTACTTTGTACTAAAAAACATTTTAAAATACGAAAAATACTAGTTTTGTATAATTTTTATTGTTCTAAAATAACTAGAATGAGAAAATAATACAAAGTTGAAAAGGGAATGTCAACACTCAATGCAGCCCGTAGACGAGATGGAACTCGTGATTGCGTTGAATGTAATGGAAAAGGATAAGCCGCCAAATAATGACCCCTTTAAATGTCTTTTATAACACACCGAATTCCAAATGAGGACAAGTCTTGATCTTTTTTTTTTCCCTAAGATCATTCACAATGGATTTTTTATATTGTGTGAGTTGGTTAGTTATATTATAAGAAATGATTATAAGTGGTTTGAGTGGTTGTAAATAAAGGAGAGATAAAATTTACTGTTTATCTGTAAATATATGGGAATCTGTTCATCCCTTATAAATTTTTCAATATTTTTTAAAGTGGTTATGAGTGGAGGAGAGAGAAAAATATAATTATAAAGGTATAAAAATATTATTTAATTGAACATGAAAAAGAAAAAGTAATGATTTTTAGTATAATTATATGGATAAGGAAAAGAAATTTATTGTGAATGCTCTAAAGTTTATTTTTATTATCGGTTTTCCCAAAAGTTTCTTTTATTATCGGTTAAAAGAAACTAGTGGAATTTCTAAGGGCGTTATGACAAAAAATTGATCGGTATTGGTTCCGGCTTATTATGGTATCGATATAGTATCGAAACTCGGTACAACAACTGAAAGAGATAAAATTGAATGCTGGTACTGCTGCCGATATTGTTTGTCACGCCCCGATTTCCACTGTAACCCGGTGGGCCCGGTGAGGAATATTGTGACGTATGTTGATATCATCATAACCAAACAACACATAATAGCACAACGGAAGTCTTGGATTTAAATATCATTACAAACCGAACTATTCAGAGTTCAAAATAACAACGGTTTGTAACGAAGATCCCAGGCGGATCGAAAATCTACACAAATGATGTTCAACAGACTTTGGGCGCATTTAAGGACTTGCAAGATCCTCTTATGTTCTACTGAGCAGCTTCCAGCCTATTTACGTATTTGTACCTGTAACTTAATTGTTTTGAAAATACGTCAGTTTACACTGGTAAATACAATCAACCGACACATTTTGAAAACATCTTCAAAACCATTTTATGTACACATTGGTACATTTGTTTAATATTTAACTTGGGACAAACTATATCTCATGTTATCGATTTACATAACTCAACAATACATATGGGACCGGAATCGATGCCGGTTCATGATTAACCAACACACCACTTATTCCCTTATTGGGAAAACCATATTGGATTATAAAAATTATAATTTATTCCCTTATTGGGAACACCCTTATTGGGTAACCCTTATTGAGTTATAAAATTATTTATTTGAACCGTATCGCATCTGTCAGGTGTATGCCTACACCCCTGCTTTGTAACATTTATGAAAAACGGGTTCAAAACCCGCTTCGTTTAATAATCAAGTATTCATTATAAATTTCGTTGCGTATTTACTGTGTCGGATATTTTAAATAATACATAAGTAATAAATAATTGAGAATTTAAAAACTATAATTAATAAATAATAAGTAAAAAAAATATTAATAAACAAAGGGGGTCAACCGGAGTCGAACCCGGGTCTACCGGGGAAATACACACATCAAACACCACTGTGATACACGCACATGTTGAGAAATAATTGAATCAAATAAAACTTAAGTTCCACCCGTGAATCATCTGTTTGCGACAAGGACTAAACGCCCAACGGTTTTCAAATAATCATAGACCTTTAGTGTGGTCGCGAGATTTTTGAGTGTCATCAATGATGCAATGTCAGTTACAACCCACGTCCTTAATCAATTCAAATCTAAAATGACTCAATACATATGATTGTCGAGATTGAAACCAAATGAAATTACTCCCAATTTACACTAAAAATACCATCGCCTCACACCTCGGAAACACTCGCAAAACCCTCAATTTTTCACTCTAACTTCTGTTCGTCGGAATCACTGTCTGCAACCGCCAGAGTTGGTCACAGAAAAGCGAACCTCGATTTCCTGTTTGGTATGAGTCTTAATTTTATTCTGGGTAATATGTTCAATTTATGCTAAGTATTTAAAACATCAGGGTAGTTAAAATCATTTGCTAATCGAGTTCTGGTTCAGTGTTGAAACCATTGAAGAAGATGGGTTCTCGATTAGTAATCTAAAAGAAATAATAATCGGATCTTAACTGAGTTAGACACACAGTCCAATGGTGGAATGTGTGCGTAAATAACATGCACGACCCGAGTTCGAATCCCTACTCATCGCCGGTTTTCTAATCAGAATGTTTACTTTTTAAAACCAAACTAAATCATTTCTCAAAAAGTATATAAATATAAAGTAATTTCATTATATAATGGGTTAGACACCAGCCCAGTTGGTTGGCTGGGTGCAGAGTAGCATAGCGATTGCGGGTTCGAGCCTCAGTAGGCCGGCGGGTTGTTTGGTCTAAAAGCTTTTTAAATTTATTAATTTCTGAATAAAGCTAACAAGAGTATAAGTATAATTGAAATCAGGAATTCTAACGGGTTAGACACGCAGCCCAGTTGGCCGGGCTGCGTGCACACAAACGAAAGGTCCCGAGTTCGATCCCGCACACCGCCTGAATAATCACTGTCTGACGTCAGACCGGTCAGACCTGACAAGTCAACCCACATTTTTTATTATTTTTACTTATTTTTTAAATTGAAAAATTATTTAAAAATACTTAAAAATAAGATTTTTAAAGTTAGAAATTTCATTAAACTCACCTAAAAATCCCACTAAAGAGCACTAATTAAAAATATTAATCTCAAATAAAATTTACTTATTTATCGAATCATTTCGTTATTATTTAGGTAGTTTTTCCCTCGTCAGTTGAATCGTAAACTCGGCGCATTCATCACCATCAAAGAACGCTCCCACGGTGAGTGAATCTCTACCAATTCCCCGTTTTAATCATGTTTTGGGGTGTATCATGTGTCGTACAATTCTTTTATTTTATTTAAACACTTGTGCATACATCATACCCGTGATCAAATGTGTATCAATTGTTGTGTGAATTATATGTAGATTGGATTTATCATTTTCAGTGCACGCATTTCATTAGGCCCATCAGTTCCCCGTGGGATACGGGTTGAGCATCAGGAGCCTCATTAGATCGGCTCCGTTTGATTGAGCCTTGATCTCACATACATCATCATTCATGTCATATACTCATCCAAAGTGGTTTGTGATTGTTTATCTATATACGTTTGCTCACATGTGATTATTGCACGATTTATCTTTATTAAATAAAACAAGAAATTAGTAAAAAAAATGTTTTATCAAGGTTCACTCGCCAACTTTTGTTGACCCAAAATCTTCCCCGTTTTACACATGATACAGGTGATCCAGCTGAGACAGGAAACACTTAGGAAGGCCTAGAAGAATAAACAAGTTTATGCTTTGAATAATTATGTAGTTTCATTTTCTTGTAGTATGAATTTTGTTTTGGATATTTAAGTTGTAATTTGAATTTAATAAATATGAAACATCTTAGTAAACATCATGAGCTTTGGTGATAACCCAATTATGCCCCGACTTTTATTCGCTGCGGGTCGGGGTGTGACAGATTAGTATCAGAGCTTGTGACTATATAGGTATTATAGACCCTTAGAGCCTATACTATAGTTGATTAAATTTTAAATTGTTTATGCGTTACATACAAAATTCATGATGTTTATATGCTTTATGTTTATCTTCACACTCAATGTTATGCAAGCATGCTCACAAATACATGTTATTATGCAATGCTCATCATGAATCATATCCTCATAACATATCATATCCATGAGAGCACACACCTCACGAATCTCATGGATGATTTTTGTATTTCAAATCACATCAAAGTGAGTTCTCATGAGGGCATGTAGTAACTGGAAGGGTACGAGTACCGTAGTCGGAACGTCCTGTCTAGGATTGGCATTCGTATAAATCCAAAATAAAGGACCAGTTTGCCTACCTGGGGACTAACGATGAGAGTCGAAGGACCTATTAGGCCAAAGCATGCTATACAACGTGTGTGAGCTAACCCCACTTTGAGTTGTCATTGTGTCTACACCTGGACACCCTCCTACCATACATCTCGCAATCATATTTTACGATTTTCATTCGGGTAATGTGAGTGTTAATCCGCCGACACCAATGTGAATCCTACCAAGCCCAATAGTCATGGGGGCCCACATGACTACACAGGCAATGGTATGGGGACATTGGAGGCCCAAACATGAGCAAACCCAAGACATCATATGATGTAGTTAAATTATTGCCAATTATGTTGTTTTCATTCTTTTTACGACACATGACACCTAGAAAATTCTTAAACTCACAACTTCCTATGTATGTTCCTGTAGATGCCGGCTAGGCAACTACGTGGAGGTAGAAAGTCAGGAAGATCAAATGAACGCTTGGCCACACAAATTGCTAAACAAATGGCCGCAGTGCTTCCTGACATCGTGATTCAAGTTCAACAAGCTCTCACTGCAAATCCCATCAACCCTCCCAATCAAGAAGACCAGAGCGTCGCCAACCCTCCTTCCAAAATTCACAACACTTCAAATCTTGCGATCCCCAAAGTATGAAGGGACCGAAGGTGTTACCGCCCTCCTTCACTGGTTTGAAGAAATGGAGAACACTTTCCTCAATTGCGATTGTCCCGAGGACCGTAAGGTACGTTATGCAACTGGAAGACTGTTTGGGGTAGCCTTACCTGGTGGAACACGGAAAAAGGTAAGCGAGGAGTTGAAGATGCCATGGCCTTAACATGGGAAGAGTTAAGGGAACTCATGACAAGACGCTTCTGTCCAAGAAGCGAAATCAAAAAGGTGGAAGACGAATTCCACTCACTGAAACAAAAGGAAGGGGATCACACTTCCTATAATAAGAGATTTGTCGAGCTGAACCAGATGATCCCTAATTTGTTCACCCCCGTGTACCGCTTGGTTGAACATTACATTAGAGGTCTTCCCTCAAAATTCAAGATTCGGTTTTAAGCACATCGCCTGCAACACTTGAAGCCGCGATGGAGTTAGCTACAGAACTCACTGAAAATCGTATCCGAAACGGCAAATTCAAAGATGAGAGAAGAAAGCACCCATTGAGGCTCCAACTCCAAACCACCCCGTCTCCTCCTCGAAGTTTGCTGGTAAGAGGAAACGAAACAGCAAGAATTTTGCTGTCACTCAAACCAACCCTCCTATCACTGCTGCACCAATCACTCAAATTGCTCATTCAGGGTACCATTCAAAAAGCCATACACCGGCCACACCCAAAATGCAACCGCTGTCAATACCATCACCCTCCCGAAAACCCCTGCCAATATTGCACAAGCTGTGGCCGTGCGGGTCACACCATCCAAACCTGTCGTACCCTTCAACGAATGAACCGCAATCAACCCCCAACCCAAAACCCACAATCAGATAGTGGGTCAAGCCCAACAACCCTTACTTCTACCACCTGCACCACACGCAGCCCAAACTTACTACCAACCCAACTACCCCATGATGCAACCCATGCGAGCTTGTTACAACTGTGGGGACCCAAACCACTTCAGGAACACTTGTCCACGCTTGGTGAACATCATCATGCCCAAGCTCAAGCAAACCCGGTAAACCAAGCTAACCAAGCTCCTCCACCTGCCAGAGGAAGAGTTTTCAACATCAATGCCAACCAAGCTAGGGCTGACAACAACGTGGTCAACGGTACTTTCTCATCAATGGTAGTTATGCATCCATATTATTCGATACTGGCGCGGATAAGAGCTTTGTGTCCTTAGAATTTGAACTAGCCTCAACCAAACTCGTGTTAATCTCATGGAATCTCTAACGGTGGAAGTTGCTGACGGAAAACCCGTTTCATTAAATTCTATTATACGCAATTGTACCCTCACTCTAAACGATCACGATTTTCCAGTTGACCTCATTCCTATGAAGTTGGGAAGTTTCGATGTTATAATCGGTATGGACTGGCTCAGCCAGCATCACGCTGAAGTAGTGTGCCGCGAAAAGTTCATTCGCATTCCTCTTGCAGACGGTCAGACCCTACGTATTTTTTGGGAAACCCCTTCGAAAGGACTCAAACTAATGTCCTGCCTTCAAGCCCGAAGATATCTCCGCAAGAACTATGTCGCATTCCTAACTCACGTCGTCAAAAAGGGAAACAAGGAGAGGAAACTCGAAGATATCCCAGTTATGAAAGAATTCTCACAAGTCTTTCCCGATGACATTTCAGGACTTCCTCCTGTGAGAGAAGTCGAATTCCGCATCGATCTTGTACCTGGCGCTACACCAGTCGCAAATCTCCTTATAGGTTAGCCCATCCGAAATGCAAGAGCTGGCCAGTCAACTGCAAGAGCTGACTGACAAAGGATTCATACGTCCTAGCTCCTCGCCTTGGGGTGCACCTGTTCTCTTTGTGAAGAAGAAAGATGGAACGTTTCGCATGTGCATTGATTATAGAGAACTCAACAAGTTAACGGTTAAAAATCGCTATCCACTACCTCGCATCGATGACCTCCTAGACCAACTTCAAGGCGCCACCTGCTTTTCAAAAATCGACCTTCGTTCTGGTTATCATCAGCTCAGAGTGCACGAAGAAGATATCCCAAAAACCACTTTCCGGACTCGTTATGGTCATTACGAGTTCATAGTCATGCCTTTCGGTTTAACCAACGCCCCCGTTGTCTTCATGGATCTAATGAATAGGGTATGCAAACCCTACCTCGATCGTTTCGTCATAGTCTTCATCGACGACATCCTTATCTACTCCAAGTCTAAATCCGATCATGAACGACACCTTCGACTCATCCTTACACTCTTAAGGACTGAAAAGCTCTACGCTAAGTTCTCAAAATGCGAATTCTGGTTAGGAGAAGTACAATTCCTTGGACATGTCGTCAATGACAAGGGAATTCATGTTGATCCTTCAAAATCAAGGCAGTGCAGGAATGGCAAGCGCCACGTACCCCTACCGAGGTAAGGTCATTTCTTGGTTTGGCTGGTTACTATCGACGCTTCATTGCCAATTTTTCCCGTATTGCTGTACCACTCACGGCTTTGACTCATAAAGGAAAACCCTTCATATGGGGACCTAAACAAGAGGAAGCCTTCCAAACTCTAAAGCAAAAACTTTGTGACGCACCTATCCTCACACTCCCTGAGGGTTGCGATGACTTTGTGGTATATTGCGACGCATCGGGCAAGGGCTAGGCTGTGTATTGATGCAAAGAGGAAAAGTGATAGCCTATGCCTCTAGACAACTCAAGGTTCACGAGAAGAATTACACCACCCACGACCTGGAACTTGGAGCCGTTGTGTTCGCTCTCAAGATATGGAGACATTACCTATATGGTACCAAGTGTGAAATATACACTGACCACAAAAGTCTCCAACATATCTTCAACCAGAAGGAGTTGAATATGAGGCAACGAAGATGGGTCGAACTTCTCAACGACTGCGACTGTGAAATTCGGTATCATCCTGGTAAGGCAAACGTGGTGGCTGATGCGCTCAGTCGAAAAGGTTATGCGAACTCCATTCGTCTTCTATGTTCGCAAATCATAACCGACATCAAAGATCGAATCCGAGCAGCTCAACATGTTTCTGTAACAGAAAATGACGTACGCGATGAGCTGTCATGTGGAGCTGAACTCAAAATCGAAACCAAATCCGACGGTATTCTATACTATTTAAACCGAATATGGATTCGTGATCGCGATAACCTTCGTGATTTCCTCATGAATGAGGCGCACAAAACACGAGACTCTGTACACCCAGGAGCCGACAAGATGTATCAAGACCTACGGTACACCTACTGGTGGCCTGATATGAAAAAGGATATCGTTGTTTTTGTTTCAAAGTGCCTTACCTGTTCCAAAGTAAAAGCTGAACATCAAAGACCTTCAGGACTTCTAGTCCAACCCGAAATACCTGTATGGAAGTGGGAAAACATAACCATGGATTTCATTACCGGGTTACCTCGCACCTCCAGTGGGTATGACACCATATGGGTAATAATCGATCGTCTTATAAAGTCATCTCACTTCATTCCAATTCGTGAGGACTTCAAGAACGAGAAGTTAGCTCGTATCTACATCAGCGAGATCGTAAGCCGTCATGGTGTACCATTAAGCATCATTTCAGACCGTGATGGTCGTTTCACTTCACGAACATGGCGAGCCGTACAAACCGCCTTGGGTACACGATTAGACCTCAGTACCGCTTTTCATCCTCAAACTGATGGCCAATCTGAACGCACCATCCAAACCCTTGAAGACATGCTGCGAGCATGTGTCATAGACTTCAAAGGGAACTGGGACGCTCACCTACCATTAGTGGAATTTTCGTACAACAATAGCTATCATTCAAGTATCGGCATGGCTCCTTTCGAAGCTTTATATGGTCGTAAGTGCCGATCTCCAGTATGTTGGCACGAAATTGGGGAAGCGCAAATCACCGGTCCAGAATTAATTCAAGAAACAACCGACAAGGTCCTTCAAATTCGAAACAAACTTCTAGCGGCTCAAAGTCGTCAAAAGAGTTATGCAGACAAACGATGAAAGCCCTTGGAGTTTGACATTGGTGATCAAGTACTTTTAAAAGTATCACCGTGGAAGGCAGTGGTTCGTTTTGGCCAGAAGGGCAAGCTAGCACCACGTTACGTAGGACCTTTCAAAGATACTCGAAAGAGTAGGTCCTGTAGCATACAAGCTTGACCTACCAGAAGAGCTCAACAGAATTCATCCCACATTCCACGTATCAAACTTGAAAAAGTGCCTCGCCGATGAAAACCTCCATATTCCTCTAGAAGACATTCAAGTCGATGAATCGATGCACTTCGTTGAAAGACCAGTAGAAATCATGGACTTCGGAGAGAAGCGTTTAAGGCGAAGTCGTATTCCAATTGTCAGGGTACGTTGGGAGTCAAAACGAGGACCCGAGTTTACTTGGGAACGTGAAGACTCAATGCGCGAAAAATACACGCATCTTTTTCCGGTTACCACTACTACTTAAATTTCGGGACGAAATTCCTAAAAGTAGGGGATACTGTAACATTTATGAAAAACGGGTTCAAAACCCGCTTCGTTTAATAATCAAGTATTCAGTTATAAGTTTCGTTGCGTCTTTACTGTGCCGGATATTTTAAATAATACATAAGTAATAAATAATTGAGAATTTAAAAACTATAATTAATAATAATAAGTAAAAAAATATTAATAAACAAAGGGGGTCAACCGGAGTCGAACCCGGGTCTACCGGGGAAATACACACATCAAACACCACTGTGATACACGCACATGTTGAGAAATAATTGAATCAAATAAAACTTAAGTTCCACCCGTGAATCATCTGTTTGCGACAAGGACTGAAACCGCCCAACGGTTTTCAAATAATCATAGACCTTTAGTGTGGTCGCGAGATTTTTGAGTGTCATCAATGATGCAATGTCAGTTACAACCCACGTCCTTAATCAATTCAAATCTAAAATGACTCAATACATATGATTGTCGAGATTGAAACCGAAATGAAATTACTCCCAATTTACACTAAAAATACCATCGCCTCACACCTCGGAAACACTCGCAAAACCCTCAATTTTTCACTCTAACTTCTGTTCGTCGGAATCACTGTCTGCAACCGCCGGAGTTGGTCACCAGAAAAGCGAACCTCGATTTCCTATTTGGTATGAGTCTTAATTTTATTCTGGGTAATATGTTCAATTTATGCTAAGTATTTAAAACATCAGGGTAGTTAAAATCATTTGTAATCGAGTTCTGGTTCAGTGTTGAAACCATTGAAGAAGATGGGTTCTCGATTAGTAATCTAAAAGAAATAATAATCGGATCTTAACTGAGTTAGACACACAGTCCAATGGTGGAATGTGTGCGTAAATAACATGCACGACCCGAGTTCGAATCCTTACTCATCGCCGGTTTTCTAATCAGAATGTTCACTTTTAAAAACCAAACTAAATCATTTCTCAAAAAGTATATAAATATAAAGTAATTTCATTATATAATGGGTTAGACACCCAGCCCAGTTGGTTGGGCTGGGTGCAGAGTAGCATAGCGATTGCGGGTTCGAGCCTCAGTAGGCGCGGCGGGTTGTTTGGTCTAAAAGCTTTTTAAATTTATTAATTTCTGAATAAAGCTAACAAGAGTATAAGTATAATTGAAATCAGGAATTCTAACGGGTTAGACACGCAGCCCAGTTGGCCGGGCTGCGTGCACACAAACGAAAGGTCCCGAGTTCGATCCCGCACACCGCCTGAATAATCACTGTCTGACCGGTCATACCTGACAAGTCAACCCACATTTTTTATTATTTTTACTTATTTTTTTAAATTGAAAAATTATTTAAAAATACTTAAAAATAAGATTTTTAAAGTTAGAAATTTTCATTAAACTCACCTAAAAATCCCACTAAAGAGCACTAATTAAAAATATTAATCTCAAATAAAATTTACTTATTTATCGAATCATTTCGTTATTATTTAGGTTAGTTTTTCCCTCGTCGGTTGAATCGTAAACTCGTGCGCATTCATCACCATCAAAGAACGCTCCCACGGTGAGTGAATCTCTACCAATTCCCCGTTTTAATCATGTTTTGGGGTGTATATGTGTCGTACAATTCTTTTATTTTATTTAAACACTTGTCATACATCATACCGTGATCAAATGTGTATCAATTGTTGTGTGAATTATATGTAGATTGGATTTATCATTTTCAGTGCACGCATTTCATTAGGCCCATCAGTTCCCGTGGGATACGGGTTGAGCATCAGGAGCCTCATTAGATCGGCTCCGTTTGATTGAGCCTTGATCTCACATACATCATCATTCATGTCATATACTCATCCAAAGTGGTTTGTGATTGTTTATCTATATGCGTTTGCCCACATGTGATTATTGCACGATTTATCTTTATTAAATAAAACAAGAAATTAGTAAAAAAAATGTTTTATCAAGGTTCACTCGCCAACTTTTGTTGACCCAAAATCTCCTCCGTTTTACACATGATAAGGTGATCCCGCTGAGACAGAAACACTTAGGAAGGCCTAGAAGAATAAACAAGTTTATGCTTTGGAATAATTATGTAGTTTCATTTTCTTGTAATTGTATGAATTTTGTTTTGGATATTTAATTTGTAATTTGAATTTAATGAATATGAAACATCTTAGTAAACATCATGAGCTTTGGTGATAACCCAATTATGCCCCGACTTTTATTCCGCTGCGGGTCGGGGTGTGACATGCTTAGGTCGTGGCCACTTACAATTAAATGATAAGGTTCAGACATGGTCGAATTACCCCAATGTTTAAGTCAAGCAATACGAATTAAAACGGGTTATTTGAATTTCCCTCTTCGAATCCCATACCCGACCATGCGGTAATAATTTACCATATCTCAAGCCCGTATAGGGGAAAATAGGTTAAGAGTATTTACCTGAGCTTAGCAATCCTTTTTAAATAAGAAAATATAATAAGCTTAGCCGTATCATTTAGTAAGCGTAGGTACAATTTACCGGGAGGCTCTAGTCTGGAATGATGGTATAAATACCCAATTAGAATACTAGCGGATCTTATTTAAGTCGTAGACTTAGACTGGCTAGCTTGAAGTATTAAAAACGGTACGACGCGCTTGATTAAGCGATGACCGGAAAGAATGTAGTTTAAACCCGACAAGTACAATGACTTGTATAATATGGTAAACATAAAACATTCTGGATTTTGAAATAAAAATGATAAGGTTAAACCCGTTTCGGTTAAATTACGTAAACTAGCCTCGCAGGCTTGACCATACGCATACAAGCGATACCGGGTAACCGAATGAGTCATGAACGAGTTCCATATGCCAATATACTTTAAATAAGTTATAATATCAGTAGGATATCAACTTGTATGCCCGTTATGGTTTTAAAATCAAACTATGCTCATAAGGGCGCTTTGGTCATTTAGCGACGTATAAAAGGAACTTGTGTATTATCTGATGTTACGACCATAAACATTTTGTGAAAATACTTTATTTATGATATACTATCAGTAGGATAGCGAATATGTGTGTTTTATAGTTTAAGTCCAATCTATGCTCGAATTGGCATTTTGGTAATTTCACTCATAGTTTCAAAAGTATATTTGGGATTCTGAGTTTATGACATGTACCCGCAGTAAAAAAAATTTTAAATGAGTTATAATATCAGTGGGTAACAAGTCTTGGTTGGAAATTATGGTTTAAAACCATACTACGCGCCGTAAAGGTGTTAAAGTCGTTAAATGACGATATTTGCGATGTTTTATGAAAACTGATGTTTTGAACAGGTGTAAATAGCTAAAATATGTTATTTGATATAACCCCATCAGTATGTAAAAGGTTTTGTATGAAAATCATGATTTAAATCCACTTTATGCCACAATGGCGTTATCGTCATTTAAGAGCGTAAACAAGAACTTGTGCTTAAACTCAGTTTGTAAACTGAAATAATATCCCAAAATATCCTAATCATGATATTATATCAGTAGGAAATGAGTTTAGAATGATAAATTACATTTAAAACCGTTCTATGCGCCAAAAGGGCCTTTCGGTCACTTTAAAACATATTTTACGACATTATACGAAAACTCAGTTTATGGTCAGATTTATAACACCAAAATATGTTAAAAATGATATCATAACAGTAACTAATTCATTTTCAAGTTCATTGGTGTTTAAAACCTCATTTTTAAATAAAAGGGCAATATAGTCAAGTATGGCATATTTACGGAACTCGCATAAAACTCGGATTTACTATTATGATCATGTAATATAACCTCAGAGGGTTATGCTACATCATACTATGATCATAATGGGACCTTAAATCAGAAGCATACTAATCTAATTCGTTCATAATCGAAAGTCAACGCAGAAGTCAAACTTCCGACTCTCGGTTGCGAACCGACCCTAAAACTAAAATTGACGAGCCGAACATGTTTACACATGTTCTAATAATTATTACCAAGTTGTTTAAGTGTTAAAACATATTTTAGAATATGTATAAACTAGATTATGAATATTTCAAAATCTGACCCGTTGACTTTTTAAAAGATTAATATGTTGACTCGTCAATTGACCAAGCAAACGTGGTAATTAGGAGGTGCCCTTTTGAGGGATTAACACCTACTAATTACGATCACATAACCATGCTCGAACCAAGCATTGGCTTGACATAATGGTCTTGACTGAAAGTCAAAGCTTTTATCGAAAACGCTTGACTTTTGGCTTTAAAAGCCTAAACAAAAGAACTAGTCATGGAAGGAACACTTACAAGTGGTCCTATGGAACTGGAGAAAACTCAAGGGAAGCTCCCAATTGCTTAGGAACCATCCAGAGGAGATTTATAGAGAGATTTATGAGAAAGGTGCAAGTTTGAACTCAAGAATTCAACACCTATTTATAGTGGAAGATGATCATGGAGATCATTCCAAGTGTTTAGAGGGGTGCTAGGATGATTACAAGTGTTAATGAGGTGTCCAAACCAGAATTGAGGCATGGTTTCGAAATTCAGGAGCTAAAGTGGGTTTGGAGGTGGCAAGCATGCAGGTCAGCAGCTGGCCTGCTGTTTCTACGAATGGCCTCTCCCGGGCATCGCGCGAGAATACCAGGTATCTGGCTCGTGGCGCCTGAGGTGCATTTCACAAAATTTCATTTTGGCCCTGAACTTCTCCAAACTCCCATATTTTGACATAAAAGCATGTTTTATTCAATATGACTCCTGATTAGCACTCTCGGGAGTGTAACCGAACATCAATTAAGCTCCGGGTTCGTTAAAAGGTCACTCAGAGGCCTAGTTTAAGCATGTTGACACGTTTAACCCCTCGACTTTAATATTCACCACTCAAAGGTTATAAAAATAACATGTTGGCGATTTTAGTCCCTCTCGTCTAGCACACGGCATACGAGGATTAGCGGGACACGTGTCGAAATTTTATAGGACGTAAAAACACAGGGTGTTACATTGTTCGACCTATATAAGTAGGGTTGTCACTTTTACTCGACACCCAAAGCTACCCGACCCCAAATTAGAGAATGCGTGAAAAATCTGAACCCGAATAACCTGAACCCAACCAACCCGAATTTTAATTGGGACGGTTACCGGGTCACTTTTTCTCAGTAGAAAACCTGAAACTCAAAACCCGAAGAAAAAACCAAACATTTATTGTCATTCATTTAGAGATGCGTTTGGATTTCTTTGGTATTTATAACATTAAATTTTAAGACTTTCAAACATTATCATGTTGACAAATAACGTCTGAATTTTGGTGATAATTATCGTATTATGAAATAGTTGTTTGTTTTCGCAACACGACGAAAATGGCAATATAAATTTTAATGTTTTTAACATGTCTTATCATTGCTAGACTTTGTACGACTCAATTATTCACAATCAAGTCTAATATATGCAATTTAAATGTAATAATAGTGATTAGGTTGTACGGAATTACCATGAAATTTTGTCGGTTGTCACAAAACATCTGTTTAGCTACAACAGATGTTTGGTCTTCATGATCAGTGCTTTGCTTCAACAGAGTTTTGGCCTTGAATAGCGGTTTCTTCTTCTTCAACAGTGGTTCCAAGACTTCAAACAGATCTTTGGATGTCTTCAAACAGATCTTTGGATGTCTTCAAACAGATGCTCTGATTAGTGTTCAAGATTCACTATCTTTGGGAGGAGAATGCTTAATCAAATTTTTATTTCTTGATAAAGATGTCATGTTTTGGCTTTTGAATATTATCTATTCTTTTGTAGGTCCAACATAAACCAAGCCCTCCTTTCTTCGGGGCGATGACACGATCCCAAACCACCCAATGAAGTTTACTACTTTCGTTATTCCCTCCTCATCAAAACTTCCTAATAATAGTTTCCAAATCCTTAATAACTTTAACGGGCACTTTGTAAAGAGAAAAATAATACTTTGGCATGCTTTTAAGAACGGACTTTATTACGGTGACATACCCTCCAATAGAAAGAAATGAGGCCTTCAATAAAGCCAAACGAGTTTGAAAAATATCATACATCGGACACCAATCAGTGACCCGGTTCATGTTTGCCCCTACCACCAAACCTAAATAGGTGAACAGAATCGACCCCCATATTTATTTATTGTCGCCCAATTATGGAGCACCAACAAGAATCACATCATCATCCTTAGTTATAACTTATAGGAAAGAGTTTTAAATGATTTTGAACTAACTGCTAAGGCAAAGAGATGCCAATCAACTAGAAGAGAATGTCAAAACTAATGAGCATGAAATAAGCTTATTTTCATTTAGTTGTATGAGGATATTAGACAAATGATTATATCTTAGATTAATATTTGCCCATATAAAAAAATGAAAATGAATTCTCCATTTAGTTCCACCAGAATTGATCCCAAATTCAAAATTGGGGACAACCTGAACCAAGGCCACATCCTTTGGGTTCAAGTGGACCAAGTATTTTCCCGTTGACATAAGTACACATATGTGGTCCAAAGAGCATTTTCAATCAAAATGTCAAAAAAGAGATTTTTGAAAGTTGACTATAAAGATGGATTATTTATTGAAAGATTTTAATAACAATAAGGTTTAAAATTTTTGTTTCTTGTGTCAGGATGAAATTTTTATTTAGGTAGGTATAATCATATCATTTTCAATTATATAGGGATGTGTAAAATGAGAACCACCTTAAGTTGTGAGAACCGTATGATCTAATATTAGCCATTGATCAATTTCGTTTTAATAGATGAGATTAAAGGACAATAAAACAATGTAATAATTGTGTTTTTATTAATGATATTTTGCTTTTTAGTGACAAATGGGCATATTAGTCTTTTACTATAGCTTTAATGATTGATATGATTATTGATTTTATTTTAAGAGTTAATTACATAGTTAGTCCCTGTGATTTGCACAAGGTAACATACTTAGGTACTTATAGTTTAAAATCACATTCTAGGGTATTAACTTTTCATTTTGTAACGTTTGGGGGTATTAACGTTAATTGTTTATTAAACTATTAGTACCTAAATATGTTATTTTGTGCAAACCATAGGGACTAACTAAGTAATTAACTCTTATTTTAATTAAAAATATTGTTTTTAAAAAATTTAAACATGCATTATTAATTTTCTTTTAATTTCATATAATTTTTTATTTTAATTCTTAATTAATTTTTGTAAACATAAGTTATTAGTTTTATTTTAAACATGAATTTTAATTCTCATTTATTTTTTTACACACGGTTTTTAGCTTTTTTTACACGTGGTTTTTTACTTTTTTCCGCGTCTCTTTTTAAATTTTTTTACGCGCCGATTTTAAACTTTCTTACGCGCGGTTTTAAACTTTTTTAACGCGCAGGTTTAAAAACTTTTTTTGCGCGCCGGTTTTCAGTTTTTTTTGCGCGCGGTTTAAAATTTTTTTAACGCGCGGTTTTAAACTTTTTTTACGCTCCGGTTTAGAATTTTTTTTACGCGCCGGTTTAGAACTTTTTTTAGGCACCGGTATAAAACATTTTTTACGCGCGGTATTAAACTTTTTTACGCGCCGGTATTAAATTTTTTTTACGCGCGGTTTTAAACTTTTTTTACGCGTCGGTTTTAAACTTTTTTTACGCGTCGGTTTTAAACTTTTTTTACGCGTAGGTTTTTAAACTTTTTTTACGCCGGCTTAAAAATTTTTTGCGCGCCGGTTTTAACTTTTTTTATGCCTCTGTTTTAAATTTTTTTACGCGCCGGTATAAAAAAATTTTACGCCCCGATTTAAAACTTTTTTTACGTGCGGGTTTAAAAAAAATTTACGCGCCGGTATAAAAAGTTTTTTTACGACTCGGTTTTAAAACATTTTTTACGCCAAACTTTTTTACGGTTTTAAACTTTTTTACAAAAAAACTAGTGGGATTACCCGCGCTCCGTGGCTGGAATTCGATTCGGTTCGTTACGGTATCGGCCCGACTCTCGTATGTTTACAATACCGAAAAATTAAGCAAACTACGTATTCGTTTTTTTAAGAAAGCTAACAAACGTATTAAAAAAACCAAATTAGTAAAATCATTAAAAACTTGTATCACATATATAGTGTGGGGTATAAAAATGAAAAGTAAAATAAAAAATTCATTTATTTATTTTTCTTCACATCGAAACCAACCATATCAAACCTGAACCAAGGCCACATCCTTTGGGTTCAAGTGGACCAAGTATTTTCCCGTTGACATAAGTACACATATGTGGTCCAAAGAGCATTTTCAATCAAAATGTCAAAAAAGAGATTTTTGAAAGTTGACTATAAAGATGGATTATTTATTGAAAGATTTTAATAACAATAAGGTTTAAAATTTTTGTTTCTTGTGTCAGGATGAAATTTTTATTTAGGTAGGTATAATCTTATCATTTTCAACTATATAGGGATGTGTTAAACGAGAACCACCTTAAGTTGTGAGAACCGTATGATCTAATATTAGCCATTGATCAATTTCGTTTTAATAGATGAGATTAAAGGACAATAAAGCAATGTAATGATTGTGTTTTTATTAATGATATTTTGCTTTTTAGTGACAAAGGGGCATATTAGTCTTTTAACTATAGCTTTAATGATTGGTATGATTATTGATTTTATTTTAAGAGTTAATTAAATAGTTAGTCCATGTGGTTTGCACAAGGTAACATACTTAAGTACTAATAGTTTAAAATCACATTCTAGGGTATTAACTTTTCATTTTGTAACGTTTGGAGGTATTAACGTTAATTGTTTGTTAAACTATTAGTACCTAAATATGTATTTTGTGCAAACCACAGGGACTAACTATGTAATTAACTCTTATTTTAATTAATAATATTGTTTTTAAAAAATTTAAACATGCATTATTAATTTTCTTTTAGTTCTCATATAATTTTTTATTTTAATTCTTAATTAATTTTTTTAAACATGAATTATTATTTTTGTTTTAAACATGAATTTTAATTCTCAGTTATTTTTTTACACACGGTTTTTAGCTTTTTTTACGCGTGGTTTTTTACTTTTTTCGCGTCTCTTTTTAAATTTTTTACACGCCGATTTTAAACTTTCTTACGCGCGGTTTTAAATTTTTTTACGCGCAGGTTTAAAACATTTTTTGGCACGATTTTAAGTTTTTTGCGCCGGTTTTAAAATTTTTAACGCGCGGTTTTAAACTTTTTTACGCCCGGTTTAAACTTTTTTACGCTCCGTTTAGAATTTTTTACGCGCCGGTTTAGAATTTTTTTAGGCACGGTTTAAACTTTTTTTTACGCGCGGTTTTAAACTTTTTTCGCGCCGGGTTAAATTTTTTTATGCGTGGTTTTAAACTTTTTTTACGCATCGGTTTTAAATTTTTTTTGCACGCGTTTTAAACTTTTTTGCGCGCCGGTTTTAACTTTTTTTATGCCTCTGTTTTAAATTTTTTTACGCGCCGGTATAAAAAATTTTACGCCCCGGTTTAAAACTTTTTTTACGTGCGGGTTTTAAAAAAATTTACGCCCGGATAAAAACTTTTTTACGACCCGGTTTTAAAACATTTTTTTACGCCAAACTTTTTTACGGTTTTAAACTTTTTTACAAAAAAACTAGTGGGATTACCCGCGCTCCGTGGCGGGAATTCGATTCGATTCGTTACGGTATCGACCCGACTCTCGTATGTTTACATACCGAAAAATTAAGTGAACTACGTATTCGTTTTTTTAAGAAAGCTACCAAACGTATTAAAAAAACCAAATTAGTAAAATCATTAAAAACTTGTATCACATATATAGTGTGGGGTATAAAATGAAAAGTAAAAGAAAAAAATTATTTATTTATTTTTCTTCGCATCGAAACCAACCATATCAAACTAACCTACATTTTTACTGCACAATACACAATAATAACTAGTTAAAAGTTGCAACTTAACAAAATTTTGCTCTAAAAAAGAAAGTCAAATTGACCAATCAGAAAGAAGCACCGACATAGCATATTAATATTATGTATAATATATTTTTTTACCCAAAAACAAAAAAAAAATTAGATTTTAAGAGAGAGAGAGTAGATATGACATTTTGATGGATGAAAAAGTCTAATAAGACTTTAAAGAGAGAGAGAGAAGACATGGCTTTTGAGTAAATTACAAAATAACTTTTAAGATTTGAAATAATAGTGTATAGGTGGTATGATCTGATTGGTAGAGAGTGGTTCTCTGCGGTTCTCGCAACTGAGGATGGTTTTCATTTGAACCGATCCCTATTATATATATATATATATGAGAGGGTTATCTTGAGAACACCCATTTTTGTAAGAACACTAAGAACAATTTCCATCCATAGATCATCCTAAATTAAAGGCTAAGATTAAAGAGGTTTACATGAAAAGGAAACTTAAATTATAAAACTAAAGGGGCCTTACTGTCAAAACACATAACACAAAAACCTATCAAAATCCTTCAATCGCATCTCTGTAACACAAAAAAACTTCAAATTTCAAACTCATCACCAGAAATTTCAACAATCAAAAGAAGAGTACGAAGGATTAGTCTCTTCCGATTAGGATTCAATTAAGATAGTCTTTTGATTTGACTGATAATGAACGACTGGCTGAAGTTATACTTAGTCTAGTTGTGAGTCATGTGCTTGGTAAGCAGAAAAACTTTGCTCATCTTCTTCAGAGGCATTGATTTTTGTTGTGATTTAGATCTAATTGATGGTTTGAAGTATGATTATTTGTTTTTTGTTAGTTAAGTATGAAATTATTAGGCTAGTTTGAGCAATAATGTGAGTTTTGGTTATGTATATGGAGAATGGGTGGAATTACGGTTTCTTGGACAGAATTTGAGTCTAAAATTGTCAATTTTGTTTGGATATTGATGTGAATTTTAGTTTTGTATATGGAGAATTGGTGGAATTAGGGTTTATATGACTAAATTTTAGTTAAAATTGTTAGGTTTGTTTGGACATTGAAGTGATTTTTAGTTATGTATGTTGAGAGAATTGGTGTAGTTCCGATCATGCTATCATATCATTATCTGTCAGTACCGATTCACGTTTCATAACTTCCGCAACGTCTATCGGCACTGATTCACGATTCATTGTTCTATAGCCAGTGTTTTGTTGATTCTATTGTTGCTTGTTTCTCATGTATTGCTGAGTGTTTTTTTTAATAATGATTCATGATAGTGAACGACTTACACATGCGTAAAATAAACAATGTTGTGGAAATTGTTATACTCTGTTTTCATTATGCAACATAATGCATTAGTCAGCTAAGTATAATATGCTTTTGTAACTTTGATGTGGTAAAACTGATAGTGAAGAGCCTTTTTCTAATCTTGTATAGTTAGGAAGGGGTAGTAGGACCATAGGAAGCAATGTTGGGAAAGGGCTAAAATGATTAATGCCATTTTGGTGTAAACCGACAAGAATTGTGATTGAAGGTAAAGTAGGTTAATCGGTAAGCACATTTATTTTCTCGCTGAACAAAGCATCACAACAAAAGAGTGTGGTTGATTTGAGTATAGAGATAGTGTCTTATGTAATGGGTTTACTGAACTATGTGGAATTACAAGTTGATGAACTGTATTTTACCTACATGTTATGGTTATTTTTTTATTGATAAAATATGTGTGAATTTAATGCAGATTGACGATGCAGTTCACTCAGGAATTGTGTTGGTATCACTGTTCAGTCTCATATTTCCATATTTTTTTACACACGTGTAAATCATATATGAAGGTTTACACATATGTAATTCATAATACTTCTAAAAATAAGTATAAATATGAAGGTTTACACATGTGTAAATTATAATACTTAAAAAATAAGCATAAATACGAAGTTTACACATGTGTAAATCATATGTATATAAAGGTTTACGCATGTGTAAATCGGAATACTTAAACAATAGGCATAAATATGAAGGGTTACACATATGTAAATCATATATATGAAGGTTTACGCATGTGTAAATCATAATGCTTTAAAGAAATAAGCATAAATATGAAGGTTTACACATGCACAAATAATATATATGAAGGTTTTTACATGTGTGAATCATAATACTTTATAAGTAAGATACGAAGGTTTACACATGTGTAAATGTTAAAAGTAAATAATTTTTTATTTGAAAAACCCAAGTATTATCAACTAGGTAGGTATGAAAGACAATCTCAACTTTAGTGAAAAGGAGACTCTAATTAAAGTGGTAAGTTGGATGTTAGAATATATAGTTCTAGAATCCAGATCATGATATAGGTTTCCAGAAATACTACTAATTATTGCATTGTTTATGTTTTAGAATTGCATGTTTGTCTACTACTCAAGAAGTGTTGAACATCATAAGTACACAAAAATTAGAGCAACAACATCTTGTAAAGTTAATATCAGTCGGGCGACAGAGGATAATACTACAAATTTAGGTGGTTTTGTTTTGCGTCGTATGGAAACGTTCATTGGGAGTTACACACAAAAAAAATTGATTATGGTTTTAGTGAACACAAAGATAGAAAGCAGTCGAAATAGATTCAGTTTGAGAGAAATATGTTGTATGAATACTTCTTTCTGATGTAAACAAATTCAAAGATAAGGTGTTATAGAAAGCTTGGGAACTTCATGAATGAGCAACGACCAGACCTGATCTTTTATTTTTACTTTTTGTATTTCAAACATTAATGTTTTTTTGAATATTATGTATTACTAATGGTTGTAAAAAATCATGGCTTTGAATAATGCACATTTACATTAGTGTTTGAAAATGCACATTTACATTAGTGTTTGAAAATGCACATTTTCCATTTCATTTCATAGCAGCAAAACGATCATTTGTATTATCATTTACACATATGTAAACCTTGATATCTATGCTTATTTTTTGATTGTTTCGATTTACACATGTGTACATCCTCATATGTTAATATAATATATTATACATTTTTCATTCAACTAATGAGAATTTAGAGATCTGAGATGGGAGTTTTAAATTTGAAAATATATATAATTATGAATAACACATAAGAATCCTTGTTTCACCATCAACATTCTCATTCATCTGATGCAGCCTTGCAAGCCAAATGAACATCTTATGGACTTGAGATAACCTTTTCACTTCAATATTACACACATACGCATACATGTCCTCATATCTTCCAGTATTGAAATAGCCTTTTACAACAATAGCATATGCTAAAAGTCTATGAACACAACTCGTGTCGATTAACCTGTCATAATCTCGCTCGTCAGTTTCATCCTACCAAATTTACATGCATTCGAAATGTATTTTTTATCTTGAAATTTGGTATCAAGGAAGTACTTTTTTACAAAGATTATAGAACAACACTTACACATGTGTAAATCTAAACAGGATGGGATGCAAGAAAACAGTAGTACACATGTGTAAATTGAACAAGATGGGATGCTCATATCAGCTCCAGCACTTGCTTCATCTAAATCTTCAAATTGTTCCTCATGATTAATAACACTTAATATAGAACCCTTGGTTCACCTCACACAGTTTCCATATCCTCTTAGCTGATCTTAGATGAACCTACATCACAATATAAACACATACTTGTAGTCATTATCAATAACATTATATAACCTTTACAAATACACTTTGTAAACAAACTAAGATAAAGAACCTCAGCTACATTTGTGGTTGAGTTTTCATATCAATCTTAGTCATGGAACCCTGCTTCATCAATCAATCATGTGATTCAACAATACTTGCATGTGATTTAGGATAAATTGTACCTGTAATCCAGCAAATAAGAATTAATTAGGGCAAATTTCGAACTCAGTAGGAACATGTGTTAAAATTGTGGAGTAGAACCCACAATACATAAACAGAGTAATTGATATCAAAATCTACTGAACAATAATTAGTGAATCTAAAATCGATTGAACAATTAATCAGTGAATCAAATATTGATTTGAGTAAAAATAATGAATCCAAAAATCGTCTCAAACAATTAACAATGAAGAACATACCTGCAGATTAGGAACAAAATAGCTTAAGATCAATTAATCCAAACCATAATCGATTGGATAAGTTTCCTGATTGAAGATCATGTGCCTAGACTGAAGACCATGTGCGTAAATTGGAAAAAAGTAGTGCTGGAATTTGGGTGTTAATGGAAACCATAGAGTTGTAGGGAATTTGTTTAATTACCACTTTACCCTTTTAATTAAAACATAAGGGAAATAAATTAGTGGCTGAGATTTGTTCTCATGGTTCTCATAAAAGATGAGTGTTCTCATTTAAACCCTCCCTACTATATATATATATATATATAGATTACCACAGCAATGTTAATAGCATTTCTATATATCATTTATGCCATCCCCCTTCACCTATGAATAGAACAAGAAATATGGCTTCATGCTTGTAACATTTATGCTATACCTTCTATTTTCTATAACAAAACCTTTTTAATGAAAAAATAAACTAAATGGTTTTATACGCATACAAGGGATGTCCGATGCATAGTAATTTTTAGTTAGAAAACTGAACTGTATAAACACTTGTATCTATTTTTTTAAATGTGATGTATGAAACAATTATTTAAGCGTGTTTCCCTTTCTCTATCCTTATGTGTGATTATCTTTTGTATACTACTACCATTATTTTAACACCCCAATTATAGTAATAAATGGATTAAAAAGGGTTATGTGAAGAATGGGATAATGGAAACAAACATGGAAAAGCCCATAAAGAGAAAAAGGTAATATGCTTGGGAAGGATCTCGACCAAGCCCCTCATTTGCGAACATTTTCACCAAGTTAGAAGAAGAGCTAGAGAGAAAGTGAGGCCGGGACGTATCTAGCACTGAAATTTCTCAAAGGGAGCTAAGGGAACAACTCGGTTCAATTTCGCACCATCTATAGTCAACGAGGGTGTATCTTATAAGCACTTTGAGTTAGTTTCAAGCTCGGTTGAAGGTTTTTGCGACAAAGGTATGAGATTTACGAAAAAGTTATAGTGATTACGTATGTTTATGGTAAAAAGGGTTAATATGAAGGTTTTATTGCATTTTCAACATTAAAGTAGAAATCTTGACATGGAATACTGTCAGATCTAAGAAATGGGATACTATTATATCTAAGAAAGCTGCCATTATTAGGGTTCTTGACAAAATCAAAGGTAAGTATTTGCATCCCTTGTATTTTGCGAGTAGTTACAATATTCACATGCGTAGTATTCTCTTACTCATAGTATTCTTACTTTTTTGGGGCCAGGGTGCCCCACCCCCACCGATTTTTTGCTCGTAATATTACAATATTCACTTGTGTAGTATTCTCTTACTTATAGTATTCACGTGGTTATGATACAGGATGGGGTTGTGATGTTTAAAGAAAAGTGTAACGTTAATGTAAAAGCTTAACGATTCTTATCTTATTATTATAACTCACTCAGCAAAGCTACATTTCTAGCATGCATGTCAGGCTAAACTACGTGTACGATGGTGATATGATGGTTAGCTCCCTGGCATGTTCGTGGGGTTACCCGACATCTCAAGCACTAACATCCTTAGTTCTAAAGTTATGTTTTTATATTCTTAAGAAGGTCGGTGAGGTTTCCAACGACTATTCTTGTAACAACACCGATACCGATACCGACTACCGAAAGATTAACATGGACCATGTGACACCCTAGGCAAATCCCACATCGACCGTGGCCAGGAGAGATCACTGGTTCATAAGTAATCCAGTGCCTCTTAAATCACCAAAGCGTTTTGGGTTAATGCTAGTGGATGAGAGAGAACTCCACAGTTAAGCGTGCTCAGGTGGAAGTAGTACCAGGATGGGTGACTCCTGGGAAGTCTCCACCGAGGCAACCAAAAACAAATCCGTGAGTTCCTGGATGGGCAACCATCGGGTGCAAAGCGACAATATTGGTGGTGCGAGGGGCCGGATGTTACAAATGGTATCAGAGCCACTCCTGAGCCGTTGGATGTGGAACTATGAGGGATGAGTCCCTAGGGGGATCATTGGGATGGGCAAACCTCATCGAGGACGATGAGTCCCTAAGGGGGGTGATTGTAACAACAGCGATACCAATACCGACTACCGAAAGATTAACATGGACCATTGTGACACCCTAGGAAAATCCCACATCGGCCGTGGCCAGGAGAGATCACTGGTTCATAAGTAATCCAATGCTCTTAAATCACCAACGCGTTTTGGGCTTAATGTTAGTGGTGAGAGGAGAACTTCACAGTTTAGCGTGCTCAGGTGGGAGTTGTCACACCCCAACCGATGGCTGAATCATCGGGGCGCGGCACTAGGCGAATCAGATTGTTTCAAGAGAAATTCCATAACAACTAATAATGACAATATTTTAAATAATCAACTTCCCATACAATCAACCAATATCTCACATTAATTCTTACAAAACATAACATCTCTTAAAACACATCAAATTCGATCTTCCCTAGATTTCTATTACATGCGTTTCTAAGATAAACTTAATCCAGTTGCAGCAGTATGAATCCTCAACCTGTCACATACGTTAAAATAAAAGTCAATACAATTAAGTAAAGGTGAGCATACAGGTTTGCATAGATAGTAGATATAAAAGCGTTTAGCATACACCGCATGAACAAACGTAAGATGTGAACTATGTTACTGCTAAATACAAGTAAACCAACAAACCGCGATTGATTGAGGCACGCAAACAAGTGTCCACGTCCTAAAGAGAAAATAAATGAGAAAGTAAAAGTGTGAGCCTTAACAACCCCGGGCCTCCGGATGGCGGGTCAACCTCTAGCAAGCTATCATGTTAAAGGTGGCATACAAGTCATCAAGCAAAACATACAATTCGTCGATTCACGTAAGTCATGTAAGAGCGGGTTGCGAATAAGCGTTTGAGTTGTGTGATGTGATTTGATATAGGAACGTATGTAACACCGATGACCGTCGTCAAGTCATTCAAAAACCCGATTAACCTAGATAGTTAGAGTAAGCAGGGTATCGTATCCGCGAGGAGCATGTGGTTAGTATTACTAATTTCGTTTGAATATAAAAAGTAAAACACAAATATTTGATTGGGTGAATTAAACTAATGTTAACCTAAAGTGAAATTAAGTAAAACAAACAAACAACACGCAAAACATGAGACAAGAAACAAACCATCACATCTAGGTTCGGGTTTGATAGCATATCGCATATCCTACTTTATTTACCACGTTTGAAAAAGCTACATAGACATAACTTGTTTCAAAGTTTGGTTTGGAAGACAATTGCAAGACCGATATATCCGGTTATATTGACTTCACGATTACCGAAAAAAGAACACACCACCAAGATGTATTGACTTCACGATTTAAAACACCGAAAAATAACACAATTGTATGAGGCGTTGACTTCACGATTTAAGACACCGAAAAAGAATATAACTAGGACATTATCAAAACTAGAGTGTATTGACTTCACGATTTTAAATGCCGAAAAATAATACAAACTAGAATGTAATCTCATCCACCATCAACTTTTGTAATAATGGGTTAACACAAGACAAAGGAATCCAGCCGTGTTGACCTCACGATTCGTGACCAAAAGGAACACATGCTAGGATGTCGTCTAAATAAAAACCGATTCGTACAATATGAGATCCATATAAAATAGATTCAACAAAGACTAATCTTTTCTTTAAAACAAAAGTTAAACACAAACCCTCATAATCACACAAACATATTTAAATTATCCACCGGTAAAATAATAAAATACGTTCGTAATCTTTCTGGCATGGTTCATAAATTAGATTGAATACATATGCATAACCAAACCAAACACCCAATGATGATCGCAAGAAAATTGATTAAATAATCATAAAGTAAAAGAAATCTAGTACCATCACTACAAGATCCTTTGTTTACGATTAGATAAACAAGACTTCCCTTTTTGTTCTAATCTTGATTTTCGTGCCACAACTTCGAACTACAGCAACGGTTTCCACACTTCTTCTCTCGCACAGCAGCCCCCAAGGGGTTTGCCCTGGTGAACCGTGTCCCTTGCCTGCAAACTGCCTCTCCCCCAAAAACTGCTTGCCTCGTTCCTTTCTTTTTATCTTGTTTTTCTTCTGTTTGTGATGACCCAATTAAAATTTCCTTGAAAGCCCATCAAAAGTAATTTGCAGCCCATATTTCCTTTATCTCGTACGATTCTTATGTAATTTGTTGAGCTGCAAAACTTCATTCTAATTGTATTAAAGGCACTCCAAGTTAAGTTAAAAGTGTGTGAAATTAAAGTCAACTAAAAATATGGATCCCAAGAAGTTCAAGCCCAACGTCATTTAGTTTCTTTTCATCCAATTTATTTTACTTCATTATATTTTTGTTTTCTTATTTAGCTTAATTAGGTTTGGTTTATTCATTATCAATTAAAACCATGAATGATAAAAACAAAGAAAAGTAATATATACTATTATAATACTAATACATTTAGTGATAATTTAACATGCAAAAACGTGTACATAAAATATACCGATCAAACACCCAAAAGTGCGTTTAAGCGTAAAATGGTTCAAGTATACTCACAGTTGGTGCGTTGGAGGTAAGATGGGATCTGATATGGATTGAAGGGGGCGCCGGTTCAGCCTGTAAACGCGAACAGAAGTGCATCAGTCTTCCGTAGTGCTGAAACGGTCGAAGTATGGGGGGCAGTGAACAAGTTCGGGCGAAGTTGTACCAAATCCTTTGGATTGGTACAAGTTCGGGTGAACTTGACATGTTGGTCTTACAGTTGGTACAAGTTCGTGCGAACTTGTCTGGTTTCCATAGAAACTGTACAAGTTCGGACGAAGTTGACTGATTTTCTTGAGATTTGGACAAGTTCGGGCGAAGTTGGTCATCAATCTGATGACAACTTCGAGCGAACTTGCTCTTTTTCGAGCGAACTTGACTGTTTTGGTCACCAAATCGTGCGTTTTCGCGTCGTTTGTTGAGGAAATCGAGTGTCCATCCCTCCAACCTTAAGCTACTGAGCAAAACATAGGCTGGAGAGGTCTTTTGGAGCGAGTTTTAGCCACTTTTCAGGAACTCTGGCTAATCCGGGCGAACTTGATGGTTCGTACGGGTTAGTCCAGTTCGTGCAAGGTGACGATATCGTCCTTGTGCTTCCGGATCTGAGATCTTGCTTGACAACGCCTCGTTCCACTTCATAGTGAACGAAACATACGTCACTTAGTCCGTATTTTGTGTCAAAATCAATGTTTAAAACAACTTTTCTTAGATCTAACACTTGGTGAGTCGAAATCATCAAGATTTCTAGCTTGGAGAGCCAAGGCTAAGTCCAAATAACCCATTTATGTGTAGATCTAAGTGAAAAGAATAAATTTTGTAGAAAAAGATGAAGATTTTCATAAACATAAGAGTTTTGATGAAAATGAAGGTAATCCTTGTGTAAAATCGTAGTAAAAAAGTTGTTGTTTTGCATAAAACGGGTTGATTCTTACTTGGAAATCGAAGGTTTTCGGTTTTGGGAGCTCTGGGCGAACTTGCAGCAAGTGCAAATGAATGGAGGAGCTGAGTATTTATAAGTGAGGAGAAAACGAGTGGGCAATATCAAGTTCGGCACGAACTTGGCCAGTTTTGCTTGGACTTGTGCAAGTTCGAGCGAACTTGCTGATTAGTGAGGTTCTGATGGCCTGGTCAAGTTCGGGCGAAGTTGGGGTACCAAACTTCGGGCGAACTTGGCCTTTTAAGTTTTGTTCGTTATTTGATCGTTAGGTGTTTGTTTGGCGATTCGGTTCGTATTAGATAGTTATGTTGAGCGCTTTAGCGATAACAACTCGTAATATAGACAAATATAACACACATAAACATAACTCCATATTAATAACTGCGTTTTGCGATGCGATGTGATAAGCGATGTCGAAGGCACAAGTGGTTATTGTACAACAACACACTCGGCTCTTAAGGTGACATAGTTACTTGTGATTATGTTGAGTTAATGTTGCGTTTAATAGGCGTTTAGACGTAATATAGTTGTGACAAAATGTATTTGGCAAACATAAACCATTCCTTTAATTAAATCTCGGATTACAATATGAAATAAACAGAAACAAGATAACAATGAAAATGCGAGTTGTTACAGGAGTAGTACCAGGATGTGTGACCTCCTGGGAAGTCTCTACCGAGGCAACCAAAAACAAATCCGTGAGTTCCTGGATAGACAACCCATTGGGGGCAAAGCGGACAATATTGGTGGTGAGAGGGCCCGGATATTACAATTCTAACCTCAAACTTTTTAACATGACAAAATTAACCTTAGAATTTTACACCCTTATAATCATAAATAGGTTGGTGGGTTTCTCAGCGACTTTCTAACCCCAAGCTTTTAAAAAAATGACAAAATTAACCCTGGACTTCTACACCCTTCAACTTTAGACACGAAACATTATTAACCCTATCTTTAAAGAAGTTACGCATTCAGTTCTAACTTTTGATAATTGACAATTTTGACCCGACAACTTTTTCCACTTATTGACTTGACACCTCATTTTATTTAAATTACTTTTATGCTTTACACCCTAACATGCCAAACATTATCATACTCTTTTTTATCTATGCCTAACACGTTAATGTCTAAATTGTTTTACGATTTTACACCACTGTCTAAATTACTTTTATAACTTTACACTGTTACGACCGAGACATGCTCTTCTTTTATCTATGTTTAATGACGTTAATGTCATGAAAGTAATGTGCGTAACAAAGTCAAAAACACGTAATATCACATACAGGCACCACTCCTTAATGTCATCATCGTACAATACAACCGCAAGAGTTAAATCAGATATATCAAAACACGCATTTTATAACATATCACATAACATACCATCAATTATAAACAACCCTCTCACAAGGGACTATGATAAGAATTAGTTATCCTATTACATTTTAAAATATTAAAACCTATCAATATGTTATTTGTCACATTCAACAAGCAAATATCATTATTGTTTCCAAATCAAACCAAAACTCACCTCCACCCTATCTACCCTTTTCTCACATTAACCTCCACCATCATCATCAATTCATCATCACCCAAATTCAGACAAAACACATCTCTTCACATCTCACAAAAGATTATGAAAAAGCTCAAAACACCCCTTTTCATCTCCTTCTTCTTCCTTTTCAATCATTCTTTCTGTTTGGATCCATGGTTTGAAGCATGTGTCCCCAAAGATTGTGGAGATGGAGTCAACATCACTTATCCATTTTTCTTACATGGCTTACAAAACTCCTCTTGTGGATACCCTGGATTCCACCTCACTTGCAGCAACAACTCCTCGATGCTTCGGCTATCCGGAAACGACTTCAAAGTTAAACATATGGACCCAAAAACCCGCTCGATCCGACTCCAAAACACCGCGGTTTCGTCACCCTGTCCTTCGGTGTCAATCCAGAAATTAACTCTTGATCCTAACCGGTACGTGATTAACAACACTACTACTGCTACTCAAATCGTGCTGATGACGGGATGTGAAAATAGGACAGTTCCTATGGATTTCGAGAAGTATAGGATCCGGTCTTGTCAGAATAAGAATAGTACGGAGTTTGTTATGGATGTTAATGATGGGAATTTGAGACACGTGAGGGATAGTTGTGGCGGCGGTGGTTGGGTTGTTGAGATGCCGGTGGAGTTGAATGGCGGAGAAACTGTGGTTGACGGTGGGAATTATTTGAAGGTGGCGGAGAGAGGGTTTGTGCTGACGTGGCGGGCGGCGGATTGTGGTGTTTGTGAGGAGAGTGGTGGGCGGTGTGGGTTTGATTTGTCGGCTTTCGAGTTTCGTTGTTTTTGCGCCGACAAACCACAAACAGTGAGTTGCAAACCTGGTAAGAAATTTTACTTTCTTTATTTTCTATACCGAGTGTTTTTACCTTGTACCTACTGGTATTAGTATTCGTTTTTTATGTTCTTGATTTCTGAATTTTTAGCGATGCATTACTTTATTTTATGGGAAAAATCGGTATGGTATTAAATTTTTTGGGTATACTTTCACTCATTTTCAGTTTCCCTATTTTTCGGTATGCTATAGTTATAAGTTAACGGGTTAATGGGTTGAAATTGATGATTCTAAAACGTAACCCGTAAGTTTGTTCTTGCTAAAAGTAAGAAATTTCCCATTTTTGTTACGGTCAATTCACCAGTGATCTATGCAGTTATAGCGGTCCAAAATCATATAGCGGTCAAGGTCTGCTATATTTATAGCAGTAATTTTTATACCATGCATAATTTATGTATTTATATATAAATATATAGTTGAAAATATTGATAGTGGTATCAAAATTCATAGTAATATCATGCAACATATTAGTAGTAATATCAAAAAATGAAAACATGAAAGTGGAAGTCCAACAATTTCTAGATTTAGGTTTAATTTTGTTGAACGATGAAGAACCAACGTCAAACTAATCCAGCAAATGAAGACTTTAGACCTTGATTTAGGTTTAGTTTTAGTTTGGGCCTTTACTTTTAGGTTTATTTCAAACAAAAAGTTGATTAATATGGGTTTTTTGGTTGAAATATAAAAAAAAACCGCTAAAAGCAGTGCCACGACTGCTATACAGGTTTCAGAATAGCGGTGCCAAATGCGCTATTTGACCGCTATTTGAACCGCTATGAGATCGAATGTCCGCTAAGCGCTATAGCGGTGCTATAGCACCGCTATAGCACGCTATTGACTACATAGCCAGTGATAAGCATCTTTTGCTGAGTACTGGTACTGTATTTTTCATTACCGATTGAATATCAACGATATTGGTATCGACATTCGTTTTTCATGCTTTCATTATTTTTTGATATTTTGGATGATACTGGTATCGAATCGATAAAATTGGTATATCATTTGGTTTATACTCTCTCCTTTTCGATTTCCGTGTTTTTTGTTACGATACCAATCTTTCCCTAAAATTGACTTATGCTTAGGGGTTAACGGGTTAGTGGTTAAATTGATGAATTTTAACATTACCCGTATGGTTATTCTTGCTAAAGTCATCATTAATTTTAATCCACACACTTAAAATAGCGTAATTCACACATGAACCTTGTACCCGGTTGCCCGGTTTAGCCAAACAGGCTGGTGCATTGCACAGCACGGGTTATATTAATCATGTTGTTAATGACTTATAATAAATTTTAATTGTCGAATTAAACGATTTGACAACTTGCCATGTTAATTTATCAATTATATATATATTTTAGTAAATAGTAAAATAGGTCGACGGGTACAACCGTGTATTTATTACTCATACACATGACCCGTTCAACGGGCTAGAACAATTAATTATTTTTTATGTTAAGCTACATGACTTGTCTTGTAACACATATGGTATTTAAAAAAAAGAATAATTGAGATATTCAAATTCGAAAGCACACAAACTTAGAACATTGAAAGATGAAAGTATTATTGAGTGGATAGCGATATAATGGAATATGGGTAGTCGTATGTGAAGTAGCTTTCATGACACCATAACCTAATTTTAAAAATATCAAAACTATAACTTATAATTAAAAATACATGTTAATAAATGATAAAAATACATTTGAATATCATAATTAAAACAATTTTGTTTCATTGATTTGACTACATGAAAATCTAAAGACTTTTAGTTGGTATAGGTTGCCAAGTCAATTTAGGATTGAGCTTGTAAGCTGATGTATAGTTTTTTTTTTCTTTTGAACGGCAACTGATTTTTAGTTATTTGATTTCAATCTTTTGCCGTTAAAAAAAAAACTTTTATCTCAAAAAGCATGTTACCAAATATCATCGAGTTGCGAGGCACGATCTCGTAATCGGTTATCGGTAACCATGAGATGTCAAGTTTTGTCATGGACACTATTTGTAAATTGACTTCACCATGTGAACATTATTGGCTCAATAATAGTTGTAGGGCTATTTTCTTTGGTCCATTTTGGAGCAAGAAAATGGTTGCTTGAGGTTATCCAATGATGCAATATTCTATTTTGACTTTGACTTAGTTGCATCAAAGCTTCATTCATGGTTGCAAAAGTCGCTAGGCGCTCCCTAGTCGGTCGAACAGGGAGTTGAGAGTACTCGACTTAGGCGGAGAGTACTCGGACATGCTAAATTATAAAGAAATTAGTTTTCGGAAATTAAATATCTGTCAAATAACATAAATTTAATAATAGTTATAACAAAATACATGAAAATGATATTTATTCTTTAATATGATAGGCATAGAAATTATGTTTTATTCTTTTTTAAAGTCAAACTCGGCCTAAGTTGACCTACTAGATCCGATTCTGGTCAAGGTTGACCACGTTTAATCGATTCCGAGTAATTAGGCGGAGTTGAATAAAGACGCCTCAGCAACCTACCTTGGAGCGATTACTCGGAGAGTACTCGGACTTGGAAACCTTGTTTTTCAACCATGGCTTCAATTGACATGAGAATATGAGATCTTTATAGTTTTAAATCTAATTTGGTTAAAACTCAAAAGTTCAAGAAGTAATTGTTTGTTGTTTCTTTTTGCAGAAAATTCAAAGCGTACAACAACGATAATCATCTTAGGTAATACTCTCATGTGAGATCGGTCACACCTCTTGTTAAAGGGTGCGAAACGTTTCTAGCCAGAAAATGTTTCTCACCCTTTTACGCATTAAAATTACATGTGACTATTTTATTCACGTATGCAAACCGTTCTTTTAGTTGTGGTAGGATGCGCGATCATCTTTGCACTGGCTATCGGCATTTTCCTTATACATCGTGCCTACAAACGCAAAGCTCTTATGTATATGGATAAATCACGAGAACTTGAAGATGCTAGTGTCTACTTCGGTGTGTCGGTTTTCTCCTATGCCGAACTTCAAGACGCCACCAATCATTTCGATTCTTCCAAAGAATTAGGCGATGGAGGTTTCGGGACTGTTTATTATGGTAATTATATCAAATTTTAAACATAGGTACTTTTCAAATGTATAACTATTTCATGTTTGGTTTGATGTTTTAACTAGGTAAACTTCGTGACGGTCGGGAAGTCGCAGTGAAACGGCTTTATGAGCACAACTACAAGCGAGTCCAACAATTCATGAATGAGGTCGAAATCCTCACTCGGTTACGCCATAAAAACCTTATGTCGTTTATGGTTGCACCTCTCGTAGGAGCCGTGAACTCCTTTTGGTCTATGAGTACATCCCTAATGGCACGGTGGCGGACCACCTCCATGGTGACCTTGCAAAACAGAGCCCGCTTACGTGGCAAATCCGATTGAAAATAGCCATTGAAACCGCCAACGCGCTAGTATACCTTCACGCATCCAAATCATACACCGGGATGTGAAAACTAACAATATTCTTCTCGATACCGATTATTGTGTCAAAGTAGCAGATTTTGGGTTATCGAGGTTATTACCGAATGACGTGACTCATGTCTCAACCGCACCTCAAGGGACCCCAGGTTACGTGGACCCAGGATATTATCAATGTTTCCAGTTGACAGATAAAAGTGATGTCTATAGTTTTGGAGTAGTTTTAATCGAGTTGATCTCATCAATGCCTGCTCTCGACATTAGCAGGTCCCGCGATGAGATTGTTCTAGCTAACATGGCTATAAACAGGATACAGAGATGTGCTCTAGATGAGCTCATTGACCCGTTTCTAGCATCCGACCCAGATACCGAGAAGATGACAACATCGTAGCTGAATTGGCGTTTGTTGTTTTGCAATTCGATTCCGAGACGAGGCCTACAATGGTTGAGGTTTTAGAGGCTTTAAAGGGGATTCGAGTGGAGGAAAGTGGTGATGATGTAGGAAATGTGAACGTTAAAAAGCCCGAATTGCCGCCACCTTCGCCAGAAAATGAAGGTGTAGGGTTGTTAAAAGGACGTTCGCCGGTCACAGTTACGGCTAAATGGCATAGCACTAGTAGCGAATCGATCACACCAAACGCGGTGTAAGTGATTAAACGATAATGTTGAAATGTAAATAATCAGTGTATCAATTTTTATAGACAAATACACATGCTAGAGAAAATCTCAAGAGTTCTTTGCAGCAATTTTGTACCATTTTCCTTATGTTATTGATGCAATAATATTAATGTTTCCTTGGAATAGTGGTGCACAAAAACCGCGTGTTATCCTCGAGACAAACAATAAACGAAGACGGATTAAGTTATTCGAAGCTATCTATGTTTATCATCTTATTCGACCCGGTTCTATGATTATTTAGTTGTCATGTATTTCTATGTTTTATGAAATAAAAAGGTTTTGCAATTTTATATTTCTATGTTTTATGTAAAAAAAATGAATACACGAGGCATACTCGAACCAAACCTGATTCAGACCCGAGGCATACCCAAAACCACCAACACCCCGAATCCGGAAATAGGGTATTATAATACCCGGGTATTAGAAAACCCGACCCGGACTGTCACACCCCCAAAATACCACTTGCGAGTTTTACCGGCGAGGCGTGTGACGTACCAGGATCTAGCCACTAATCATGTCGAACTAACAATAGGTAATATAAAACAAAGTATCATAACCAACATGAAAAGTGACTTTTAATTTAGATAATTCAAAATAGTATATGTTCAGCGGAAGCAAGTGTAAATATCTCAAACAATTGGAATCAAAATATTTTAAAGCTAAAGTTTTATTGTTTGCAATCAAGTAACGCGCCCCATGACACTTCAAGCTCCCCCAGACTGCAAGTTCCCATCATAGATAACAACCTGCAAGCATGCAGAAAAAGTTTATCAGCGATTAAGCCGGCGAGTTCACAGTTTTGTTTAACGTGAAACAGGTTGGTGTTTAGTTTAAAGACATGTCGTTAAACTCGATACCAGAGTGACGTATGTTTGTTTGCCCTCATCAATGCCTATCAACATTGGCCATGTGTTTAAGGTCCTTAGTTCACGCCCGTCCTCCCAGGTACGGTGTGAGGTTGTCAAGCCTAATAGCGCTATCAACTAATACCCCGTTGCCCCCCCAGGCAACTAGTTCGGTAGTAAGTAGGGACTTTAATGATAGAGTGAGTGTATTAACCAACATCGAAATTAAACTATAACGTTTTTTAAAAGTATTCCTCCAATGAATAGTAGTTTGTCCCCCCGGGACGCATGCTGTGAAAGAGTAGTGAACTCACTTTAGTTTAGCTCGGCAAATAAGTTATGCAAGCTAGTATGGTCAACCACGTCCTATTATAGGTTACCAAAAATATTATGGGTCGTTTATGTAATTCCACAAATCCTACACGTTTCTAGCAATTAACATGCGTACAAGTTGTCACATATATTTTACCGAGTAGTTTTCAAACATAGGTTCATAATATACACTATGACATGCCATTCATCATTTATACCGTTATCATGCACACGCGGACATTAAAAGTAGCAAATACGTCACTTAACAACTTAAAAATCATACATAGTCAAAATCACTGAAAACAAGCTGTTTTGGGGAGCTTGTTTAACATATTTAAGAAATTTCAAAAATTATTATATTTTTATGTGGCACGTCCCTCGGAGGGTTTGGACTTGCGTTAAAATTTTAGAGTCTAACTCTTTACCAAAAAATTACAAAAAATTATTTACTAAACAGCAATCAGATTCGTCTAATTCTTACTGCAGCTCACGGAAAAATTCATTTAAAAATCCTCGATTATCCGATTGACGTAATTCCAGTTGGAGATTTTTGGAATCACCTAGAAGTACTTACAGTAAAATTTTCAGATCATAACTCAATTCCTACATTGAGTTATAACTCTCGTAATGGGCTAAAAATTCTGACGAAAAACACAGCATGGACCTTTGACACGAAATAAATCATTTAAAATATCAAACGATGTCGAAAAAATGCGATTCCAGTTGGGTTTGAAAGGTATTTCGTGGAAGTTGATCATGGACTAAAGAAACATCGGTTTTTAATAAGATTTGACCCGGTTACAGCCGCCTAAATTCGGCTGTAAATGTTGGACAGAACCTGTCTTCGTTACCCGAACTACCCAACCGAATAACTAACGCACCCAACGACTGATAACGTTTATTTACAGCAGATTATCATCACCAGACGTCATCTACATCATTAAGTTAGCAAGATCCAAACCAACCATAAACAAGACTCGAACTCTAGAGACTACGCAATAATACGAATTCATCAATACCGAACATCATGAAATTCTAAATCACAAATATCGATCATGAATAGTGAAACATTAAAACTCAACCTGGATCACAGAATTTTAACCGCATAACCACGTATAATCACTTATTTTAACAACAAGAAACATTAAACTAGATACCTAGTGATGAGAAGGAAGTGTATAAAACCTTAATATTGGATTCTTGAAGTGGGAACTGATTTTTCGTCAACAGTGGCCGAAAGAGAGAATGAGGGAAAGTAATGATCACACCTTGAGGAGTTGCTAGGGTTTAGAAAATATGAAAGCATGCACCATACGTAACTTTTTAAGGGAAAACAATTTGGGGTGGTTTGGGATTTCTCACATGGGCCGAGAGTAATAACAGGGAACAAAGGGAATTGGACCATAACAAAAATTATGTCGAAATGTAAATTAACTTAAGTTTATATCAAACCATAAATAAATATAAATACGTACAACTCGATTAAAAAGTATTTAGAAAGTTAAGGGGTTATAAAAGTTAATGCCGAAAATTAAATGTTAAAAGTAAAAAAACACCCACATGTAACTAAAGTTAATCACATAAAACTCGATTAAGTATCTACAAAGTTAAAGGGTTGTCAGCGTCAACGCAGAAAGTTGAGAAAACACAAAAAAAATTATCGAAATGTAAATCAACTTAAGTTTATATCCACACGTAAATAAAAATAAAGATGTAAAACTCGATTAAAAAGTATTTAGAAAGTTAAGGGGTTGTAAGAGTCAATACTGAAAATTAAATGTTAAAAGTAAAAAAAAAACAAAACAAAAAATTATGTCGTAAATAAACTTAAGTTTATATCGATACGTAAATAAAAATAAAGACGTAAAACTTGATTAAAAAGTATTTAGAAATTTAAGAGTTCGTAATAGTCAATACTGAAAGTTAAAGTTTAAAAATAAAAAGAAAGAAAACCAAAAAAGACAAAAAAAAATTATTGTAGCACTGTAACACTGCTATAGTGATTTCAAGTTGTTATTTAATAAATATATAATTTTGTTAAGAGTATTTATTTACATCTACTAAATACCATCTAATATTAGCAATGATTTATGGATAACAAACGTTATAACTCTAGACTACTAGGTTATGAGTTTGTAAAGTAATTGATTTTGATCGGATCATATCTCATCATTGAGAATAATTTAGCCTTAACGTATCTAGATTGTAAAATTTAAAAGTAGAAGATCAAATGTATTGAATAAATGTTTTCAGTTTAACTTTATGATCAAGTGAGTCCATAAAAAAATAATTTCACTCGAGAAAAAAAATACAATTAGATACTGTTTTATATTTTTTTTACTTGATCGTCCAGTCTTCTTCTCCTATGAAAATTTTCTTGTCAATAAATGAAGCAAATGTTCTAAGATCACATAAGTTAAGAAAATCATAGGTTCAATCCTTATTTGAAAAAAAAACAACTAATGTAAATTTGGATATATACATGGTGTATTTAAATATATAAATTTATGGTTCATTTACATATATCCTCTGACTAAGATCAATTATTACATATTTACCCAATTTTTAAAATCAATTATATATTTCCCCTTGCTAAACCATATATATTACATATTTGCCCAGTTCATTAAAATAACTCATATTAAATTAGTATTTTACCCTTAATAAATCAAATAACTATTTACAAATTTCCTTTTTCTAATACAATCAATTATATATTTTATAATTCCTCTCAGCTTAGGGGCTATTTGTTTACCTCTTAATGAGGCTCTGAAATGTTCAGATCTCTTACTGGTTCAGCACTTAATGGTTCAGACTGTTTGTTTCACAAGCAAATGTCTGAATGGTTAAGCATTATACTAAGTATGAATGGTTAAGACCTCTAATCTGAATTGGTCAGACATTTGCCTCTGAACGGTTAAGCATTATACTGCCTCTTAATGGTTCAGACATCTTACTGGTTCAGCACTTAATGGTTCAGACCTCTTACTGCTTTACTACTTAACCATTCAGAAATTGCCAAACGACCCCTTAGTCATGGAAAAAACAATTTCACCCACTGTTTCAAGCTTTGAGCATCTTCTACGGCTCAAGAACCCTATTACGGAACCTCATAAAACACTAAGATTATATATCTCATAAAGCACTAAATAGAATATATAATATAAATAATCAAACCAATTAAAGTTTTAATCCACATTGCAAGACCCACGTTACCACATACAAAACCAAAAGCCCCAAATCCACATATGAAAAAAATCTTGAATCAAACCTATCAAACCTTGATTCGAACCTAACAAATCTTGAATAAAAAACACACCTTAGTTGACAAGAATTAAACACAAGCAAAAGGTTTGAGGGTATGTCTCTGTTATCGTCCCGGTTGCATCGTCGCCGGTAACCAAGCAGTTCACCGGTGATCTGGGGTCGTGAGCAAACATATATGTAAACAATCACAAACCACTTTGGATGAGTATATGACATGAAATGATGATGTATTTGAGATCAAGGCTCAATCAAACGGAGCCGGTCTAATGAGGCTCCTGATGCTCAACCCATATCCCACGGGGAACTGATAGGCCTAATGAAATGCGTGCACTGAAATGATGAAATTCAATCTACATATAATTCACACAATAATTGATACACATTTGATCACGGATATGATGTATGCACAAGTGTTTAAATAAAATAAAAAAATAGTACGACACATGATACACCCCAAAATATGATTAAAACGGGGAATTGGTAGAGATTCACTCACAGTGGATGCGTTTCTTGATGACGATGAATGCGCACGAATATTATGACTCAACCGACGAGAGAAGACTAACCTAAATAATAACGACATGATTCGATTAAATAAATAGATTTTATTTGAGATTATTATTTTTAATTAGTGCTCTTTTATGAGATTTTTGGATTTATTTTTGTGGGTTTAATGCAATTTTTTTAACTTTAAAACCTTATTTTTAAGCATTTTTAAATAATTTTTCAATTAAATAAATAAATAAAAAGGAAATAAGGATTTAGTTTCTAGTTAATCGCTTGAATAGTATGAACTTAAAATATAATTTAGTTAACTATAATTAACTCGTCAAATAGAATAAGTAAAAGGTTCGATTATAAATACAAAACGAACTATTTATAACCTTGAAATTACGAGCTGTCGCACGGAACCTACCCGAACCCGGGTGTATAGGGTATACATTTTTTGTGTAAAACTCGGACCCAGACCCGACCCGGGTATTGTCAATACCCGACTTTATAAAACCCAGTCATACCCGAACCCGATTCCATACCCGGAACTGGGTATTAAAAAAACCCGATTTGCACCACTACCTTGGATGCAACAGACTTTTTAAATAAAAAGGGACATTGATTATTGATTTATTTCACATTGAAATTAAAATTTGATTGTTTGGATCCGGAGTTTTATAGGAGATTCGTTTGGTTTGTGGTAACAAACACATATATGATTTTTGTATGATAACTATATATTGCAATATTATTATGTAATTTTATTAAAATTATTATTTTTTTATAAATAAGAAGCTTGTTTGACCCGCATAACTAGTCGAACTCGGTATATGTCGCTAAAGCATGGTTATTAAACAAGCTTCAGTTTTTGCTCAAGTTCAAACTTGTTTTAGCTCGGTTACATTTAACTTTTAGTGAGTAGATCTCGAGTGCGTGAGAACTATTTGATAATCTTTTGGGCTTATTTCCTGACCCTGTATTCTACAAGTAACAAATTAGTCCATGATTCTAGTGGAAGTTTCGAGTTTTGAAAGCCCCATGTTTAAGCCCGCTACAACTAAAGACCGTATTTATTTAGATCATGGGCCTATACCTTCTTTTTTTCTTGAGTGAATTGCGGTTTTGGTCCCTATGGTTTGGTGGTTATTGCTATATTTTATAAAATCCAAATATTTTGCAATTTACATACCTAAGTTTCTATTTTATTGCGGTTTTAGTCCACTACACTAACTTTATCTAAATTATAGTTAAATTCTAATCATATGAGAAGCATGTGCATGGCATTTTGGTAAATGAAAGAAAACAAATATTATTTAACTTTAAAAATCTTTTCCTAGTTTGTGTACTTTGATTGTGAATTAAATAGGCCATTTACATATTCAGATGTTTAAAAATAAATAAATTTCCTCTATATAAATTCTTTTTTTATTGGTGTTTTTAAGTAGTTTTATATTAACCAACTAAGATTGGGTCTTTTTTTTAACAATCGTTAACCACTTTCATAAATTCATTTTATTATAATATATCAATCAAAATGAGTTATTATTTGCAATGAAAAGCATTACTATAACTCACTGAAACAAAAACTCTTTACTGTCAATTAAACAAAAAAATATGTTTGCAATTAGTGATGAAAATTGGGAGGTGATTTTTGTTGGAAAATTTGTGAAAATGGTAATTTTCACAATTATAGGAAATGTATTTTCCTAGATTTTGGACGATAAATATATAATAGAAACTGATGTTATTTTATATATTTATATGTGGGTTTGTAATCTATGTTGGAAGGCCTTCGCAACGAGCCAAACCGCGTCCAAAATGGAGCTAAGATGAATGAGATATCGAAGCTCAAAGTTGGGTATTTGAGGCATTGAATGCTGAAATGATGAAGTGGAATGGAAAAGTAACATCTTGTCCCACATAAGAGGAGTGACGAAACTTAAATGGGTATTTAAGTGGAGACACTCCTTCCTTACAGTTTCATGGAAGCACACACTAGTGTCCTCGCGAAGGGTGCGCGTGGCGTGGGCGTTGAGGCGCAATGTGGGGCTTTGATGGCGTACTTCGCACACTCGCATCGCCGCGAGCCGCTTGAGAGCCGCCTTTGTATTTTTGTCCGCGTGCGCGTGGCTAGGGACAGAGGTTGCAAGGACCAATGGTTGATGAGGTATGCGCAGAGGCGCAAGGGTACAAGTCCAGGATGCGTGGACTCCTGGTGTGCACCTGAGTGATGCGCGCGCAGGGCACTTAAGTGAGCTAATGTTGCACGACTGTGTGGCGCGCAGGTATAGGCTCACAGATGGCCCCACGCGCGTGTCCCGCTATGGGTGCGGGCACCGCGCAATCCAAGGAAGCCAGCAACTGGTACACCAGTGCTTGCGCGCGCGCGCATGGCTTTGCAGTAGCTTCCAGACTTCAGCAACTGGAGCACCAGTGCCTGCCGCGCGCGCATGGCTTTCAGACTTCAGCAACTGGAGCACCAGTGCCTGCGCGCGCCCGCGCATGGCTTCGCAGCAGCTTCCAGACTTCAGCAACTGGAGCGCCTGTGCCTGCGCGTGCGCGCGCATGGCTTTGCAGCAGCTTCCAGACTTTAGCAGTTTCATATCTGCAGCTGAAACAGACGCATTAAGAGCTTTGACTAGGAGTTACATGACGAATTAAAGTGCATTAAAGACGTTTAATGCAGTTTAATTCTCTCATTTAACTCAGTTTTGCTGTTTCAACCAAGCTCCACTATAAATAGAGGACTTGGGATGCCGAAGAAGACACCAGAACACATAGCAACTTCATGCAAATTGTTCTTACCTCTCAGATCTTCGTTCTTCTTGTTTCAAGGTATTCTTCGGGTCCTCGAGCCTTCTCCGGCAGTACATACTGCTCCGGCTGTTGTACCCTGGGAAACAAAACGAGTTCTCTCGGGAAGCTCGGAATTTCTTTTAAGGGACCCGTGTTAAACACGATCCTCAGCCACCGGCGTTCTCCGGCGTTTATTTTTCTTCATCAAGTTCTTGTATTTTGTTATTTATTTCAGTTGTAATCAGTACTTGTAATTTACTGCTTTCGTTTATTTTCTATTGTAATCGTAATAAAATTGTTTTATTTTTAATTTACACGAACAGTTCTACAATTTTTTTAGCAAATGATATTAAATTGATGAGTTAACTATGCCGTTATTAAAAATTATATACCTCCCAATTTTCATCATCAATTCAATATATTTTTTTAATTGACTGTAAATAAGTCATCAGTTTAATGCCATTTGCTAATATACTCACTTCCCGATTTTCATCACCAATTCAATTTTTATGTTTAACTGAGAGTATATAATTTTTGCTCTAGTGAGTTATGGTAATACTTTTTTTATTGCAATGTACACACAAAATAATGACACATTTTAATCAATATATTATAGTAAATGAACTGACATTCTCAAAGTTTTCTTCACCTGATGCTAACGAATTATTTCATCACAGAAATTATATAGTGTTTTCGAATTATTCATCACAGAAATTTATATAGTGTTTTCGAATTATTTCATCACAGAAATTTATATAGTGTTTTAAACATTTGAATATATATAAATGGCAAATTTAATTCGCAATCAAAATAAACAAACTATGGAAATTTTTTTAGAGCTAAATAATATTTGTTTTCTTTCATTTGAATGGTTAATTATCAAAATGTCTTGCACATGCATCTCATGTGACCATAATTTAACTATAAGTTGGATAGAGTTAGTGTGGTGGATCAAAATCGCAATAAAATAGAAACTTTAGTATGTAAATTGCAAAACATTTAGATTTTATAAAATATAGCAATAACCACTAAACCACAGAGACCAAAACCGCAATTTACTCTTTTTTCTTTTGTGGACCGACGGGCCTTTGCTTGACATCAGCGATCACATTGTTCTTAAATCTTAATAAACAATAAACAATGTTAATAACATGAAATAAAATTTCATTATGGTTGTAAACGAATTTAACGTTGAGCTAATAATTTATAAACCATTTAGCGAGAAGTTCACTTATGTTCATTTGTTTAGTTCAAAATATGTTCGTTTACGTTCGTTCATGACCGTTCGTTCGTGTTAGTTAATGATGTTTTTTTTTATTTCAAGTTTAATGTTCGTCTGCATTTGTTTGTGCTTGTTTGTTTTCATGACCATTGTTCGCGAACAACTGGGATTCCTTAACAAACGAATATGAACATAAACTTCTCTTCGACGTGTATTCGCAAACAATTCACGAACATCTGCATTTCTTTAATTAACACATATGAACATGACCTCGTTTATGTTCATTCAGTTCGTTTACAGCCCTGGACATAATATCACAAAACACCGATCACACTCTTAAAAAACAAACTTTTATTCTAGCATATTTTTTTCAATCGTAGAAACTATAATAGCTAGTCTATAACAAATTTACAAATATAATTATTACAAACATATATAAGAAATTATTCTTGATGTTTCTTAGATATATATTAAAAACATATTTTCTCTTTTAAAATAAAACATTGAAAATTTTCATTCTTTTATTTTCTCTCTCTCCTTTCTACCACTTTTAATTCGGTGAAAAGATTGATTTATTATTTTCAAATAAAAAGGTGAGTAGGATGATGCTTTTTGCATATGCCTTTGCACAATAATTTGGTTTAGTCGTCACCATCATGTATATAGAATGGCCAAATGAATGAACATGAGCCACAAATAAAACCAATGGGTCCATCCAACAAAGATATCACAAAAATGTGCCATCGTCCATTCTAGCTTGCAACCAACCTCAACTTGAAAGAGAAAAGCCAATTTGTTTCTACCAACACACTTGCTTCTTTGGTCCCGAATTCGAAATTTACAATAATGTTACTAAAACTCTATAAAAAACATACATTATAGTAGCGTAAGAACTAGGGGAAATATCATTTATACCCTTACAACGTGGTTGAAATATCATATATACCCAATTTATTAAAAACAATTTAATAAATGACAATTTTACCCTTATTTTTCTAAAACTTTGAAATCTCATATATGACCTTTAACTTCAAATATTATATTTACTCATTTCTATTATATTTTATTAGCTTAAATATTATATATGGAGTATATATACTATGTTTATGAATAAAAATTAAAAATGGATAAAAATAAATTTAAGTTAAAAATGTGTTATATAGAAATATGAAGTTAAGAAGATGAGCATATATGAAAACTTGAAGTTAATAAGATAAGAGTAAAATGATCAATAAATTAGGTTTATTTGATATTTTAATTATATTGTAAGGACTATATAGTATTTTTAGTTTTTGTTGGATATATATAAAATTTTTAAAGTTTGTGAAGGTATATACAAAATTAATCTTAAGAACTATTATGAAAACAATGAATTAATTAATTTAGGATGTGAACTAACCTTAAGAACTATTATGAAAACTATGAATTAATTTATGAAAACTATGAATTAATTAATTTAGGATCGCATAGTATATTTGATATGGCAATAAAGTTTCTTTTAATTGAGTGAGACAAAGGTGTAAGGTTTTGTATAATTAGATGCACGTGAATTTACCATTACAAAAATAACAAAGCCTAAAGCTATGTAATGAAAAATATTGCATTGGTTTTTATTAGAAAACGAGCGGGATGTTGAATATAAATATCTATATTTGCGTTGCGGTAGATGTTGAATATGAATATCTATATTGTTCATACCATTTACAAAGAAACAAAGTACCGGTTGTTGTCAGCCCAGTGGCCAGTCTCACCCATTCCAAACGGGAGGACGCGGGTTCGAGTCCAGCTCGGCCCGAATAATCCTGCTGGGTAGTAACCGCCAGGCAGTAGGGGCTAAGCTAGCTTGGGGAGGGAGAACCCTCCCGCGGTCAGGGTTACCGTGCATTTACCCTTTTTTTAGTCGTTTCAGACACAATGAACTGACCCAATTCCTTTTGTTACTAAAAAAGGTGGAGTGAAGATGGAAGATGCAAATTTCATCATATCGACATAATCGCAAGTTACGTGTTAACACATAATTTAGTACAGATCATTGAACGATTTACACAATTATTCCTTATAATTACACTTAAAAACCATAATCAACCAAGAAATGACGGATCTATACGCCAAACTATCCGCAAATTACATGTTTAGGCATCAACATGGTGTATGTTACGACCCATGTAAGTGACACCGGCCCAACCGTGCAATCTCGACCCAGGCGTGTTATCACCATCCCCACTTGTTTCTTGTCTAACAGAAAAGAAGAATCTGCCAATATCCTATTCATATTATGCAAGCATATCTCAAATAGGAAACGCAATATTTGTGAAGAACAATACGCATGCATGCATTAGGAAATCCAATATTTGTGGAGAGGAATTATGGATATACGTGTGGCTCTTTGAAAGTAGTTTATTTTCTTATTTTAGTTTTAACGAAACCTTGCATTTCTGTTTTTAGTTTTAACGAAACCTTGCATTTCCATATTTGCATATTCAAGTTGATATATTTGAATTCCTCATATTTGCATAAATTAATACCACGAACAAAAGTTATCTCATATTATGCTCTTGCTCTGTGTTAATTCTTGAGAGATCCGTTTCATCTCGAACAGAACCATATCAGTTTACGACATTGATTCAAATAAAAAAATTAAACAAAAGATTCATGCCAATTCAACGTTGGAACATATAAACCAAATACATAGTGAAGATTAAACATTAGGATGCGAAATTGTTGATAATAAGTTATTTGTGGAAACAAAGTTATAAAAATAAATTGTTGATAAGAAGTTATTTGCGGAAACAAAGTTATAAAAATAAATCAAAGATTAAGAAAATTCGTCCATAAATATATCTAAAAATGAATATTAAACAGAAGATTAGTAAAGAAATTTAAAAGATAAAGAAAATTCGTCCATAAATATATCTAAAAATGAATATTAAACAGAAGATTAGTAAAGAAATTTAAGTTTACAAAGGTGTGATTTAATTAATTCAAAGAAACAACAAAGAACGCTTTCTTGGAAAAATAAATCTGGAAACGGTTACAGAAATCTATAAACTGGATTGGTGAAAATGAATACGGTGTGTCGAATTATTAGTAGATTACAATTACAATTTGGGTATGCTGTAAATGAGATGTGGAAAACACTAATGTTGGAGAGGGTTATTAAAAGCAAATGAATTTGTGATAAGAAAGGGAATTGGTGGCGGTTGGGTGGGGGGAAATCCCACTGAAAGAGAATAAACGTTGTATGTACTTCGAACCGGCGTAGAATCGTTATGAACATGTGTGAATGCCACCACAACAGTAAGTCATACTAATTTGTGCTTTTATAAACGCCCTGGTAAACATAATATAATTTTCTAACCAACGCGACTTTTAAACGAAAGGATATGACTGAAATTGGTAATTGTTTGGATATATTATATGGTTATGACTTTTTATATAGATATATGAAGGGTTGTGACTTTTTGTAAGGATATTATGTATATAGATAAGTAGTTTGAAAGGTTATGACTTTTTAAAGAGGTGTGATCTAAACTTTGTGTCTTAAGTTACCATTTGTAGTTATATGATATAATACAATAGTTTGAAGGGTTGTGACTTTTTAAAAAGTTGTAATCTAAACCATGGTATTTAAATTACTTTTTGTTGTATTATATATAATAAGTAAAATGAACTAAAATATGTGACTTTTAAATAAATGAAACATAACTAAAGTTGCTAATTGTATAAGGGTATAATATGTGTGAGAGAGACTCTATGAGTAGTGTTTGAAGCATAATCACTTTTAAGTGTAGAACTACGATAATTACATAAACAATTATATGCAATAGAAGATGAGAGCAAGAGCAAGGTTTAAAAAAATCATGTTTAAACCAATATATATAAGTATTTATATGGTTTTAATATTTATTTATTTATTTACCAAGTAGGAAGAAACGTAGAATAGAAAATAAATTTGCTTAATCTACTTTTCAAGATATTATTTTTATGATATTATAGATGACATGTTCTTGAAAAATAACCATTTCAAAAAGTATGTGATCTCGCTGATATATGATCAGTGACGTCTTTAAGAATTTATGTACCCTATTCAGTTTTAAAAATGTGCTCTTATGTCTTAACGATAAACAATGCAATTACGAAAATGACAAAAATCGTAGTAGTCGATAAACAACACAATTACAAAAAAAATGAGAAAATTCTAGTATTTGAATGAGTTATATACCGTAATAACTAATAAGCTAATAGCTAACCAATTAATGGTGCAACCATTCTTGCATTCTTCGTAGCAAATTGGTGAATCAACTCTTCACACTTTATATTATCTAAGACTTCGTTTTCAATTAGTAATGGGCTCAGTTAACCTAGTGAGCTAAATTCTAAAGTCTAAAATATATAAAAAACGATTTGTAAATAAGCCTTACTTTAAATTGGTATGAGTTTACTATTTAAAAAAAAAAACATATATATATTGGATTTAAAAAAAAAATATGACCCGCGAAATTACGGGCCCTGTGCGGAAGTCCTCCCCACACACCATCTAAACCTCCCTTGTATATGATATAATATTATAATGGCACTGTTTTAACCTAGATATAGTTGATTTCTACATTTGCAATCAATAAATCCAGTAAGATTTTAATAGGTATACTTGGTAATAACATTTGTGAGGGGGAAAAATGTTTCTGTTATTGATAAAAAAAAAATTAGTATTGTAACTATAATTAGTTAAATAACTCGAAGGATCCTTGTAATACGATTATATTATTGTCTTGGCCTTCAGTTTCATTACTGACACGTTGGTCCAACTATTTGCTAGAACATAACAATATGGTCTCTAGAGTTGATGAATGTTAATCTATTTTTTTTAGTAAATTGTAATTTTACATCCTAATGTTTGGGGACGCTGACACTCTTACCCCCTTTTTTAAAACTTTGCTGCCTTATACCCTGCATGTGACGAATTGCATCAATCTTGGGGGACCCTGGACCTAAGAACTATACAAGTCAACCGTTACCCACTAACGAAAGTTCATATGAACGAAATGTTTTTGTGACAGAGAGTGAATAACGAAACGTTTGTACTTGATATGCATGAATAAGGTATATTTTTATTGAAGATGTTTTTTCACATAGATTTGGTTTTAAAAGTAGTTTTTACCCTGGAAGTAAACCATAATCACGAAAGGCAAGTGTATCCGTCGAATAATAATATAACTTTAAAGGTAAGAACCGAGTATCAATCCGTGGATACGGTTTCTCAATAGTGAATTTTCGTTACCGTAAAACCGATTCAGTTAACAAGTTGGTTTTTCTAAACTAGCATATAAATCAAGAAAATACAAGCAAATAAAAAGATCACAAACAATATTAATCGAAGAAGCTATCTAGACCAGGAATCCAAATTTATTATGAAATGATGATAAAAGTAACACACAAGTAACTAAGTCCTGATCAAGGTGCCTTAATCTTAAAATTCTTTAAGAAATCAAAATGATAAATACATTCAAACCACCTAGGATCAAACCATGAAGTTCATTTTGTGAAGTTTTATGTTAACTTATAAACACGAGTTAGTCGTTCATCAAAAGTTCAAATCTACCGCTAAGAAACTTAACATGAGAAACATATTAATTACCCTAAATTGTATAAAATAGCAATATCACAACTCATCCAATTTATGAACCCAAGAACATGAAAATGCATAATAAGCAATTTGGTCACGACTACTAACTATCACATTCATTCATGAACAAGAATCCATAACAACACAACTTGATTTTTCCAAGACCATGTGAAAGAAAGCATACATGTTTAAGTCTTTAATACATTTTAGTTACCACTCGCATTCTTAGTTTTTATGACATAAATCTAGATAACAAGTTAACAAGATTCATGTACAAACATCTAACACATGGTTTTCCAACATATCATGGATAATATTCATCAAACTAAAATGGTATTTAACTTTAACATGTGCACAAACCTCCTTAAACAAAATTATAACATCATCATGAAGATTAACATAAACATATCACCAACATTCTTATTACAAATTAACCATTACATATGTCACACCCGATCCACAAATGGATTATTGATAATAGTTGTACATTTTATACTTTTACTAAACACTCAACATGTTGCAGCTTAGTTTTTATTTTTTCTTTAAATTTCTTTTTTTATTTATTTTTAGGACATCAACAATCCAACAAAGTGCAAAAAAGAAAAAAATGAAATTTCTCCGTTTTATCTATCCCTGGGTACATAGTAGGAGACCTTTAGGTCATTTTTTTGGATACCCTTGAATTTTTTCTGGATCCGCCACTGGGTTCAGTACCTGTATCATACTGTACCGAGCACTTCTGGTACCAATCCCCCTTTTTTACGATTTTCAAAAATTGAAATGAACATCCACTATAGGAACCAGTTGTGTTACCCGTGAACATACATTGGGCCTAAAAGTGTAATCAATGAAACTTGTGGATCAATACCATAATACAACCATATCATAGGGACATAGTGGCCATTTGTGTAATTAATACACATAACAAATAACTATATGTTAAGTTTATGTAATTAACATTCTAGATAATAAAACGAATAACATTATTGGTTTTTAAAGTCACAAGCTAGTTTAGTTTGTAAAAAATCCGAGCGTGGGCATAAAGATTTCGGCAAAACTAAAGATTTCAAACATAACTAGCTCATTAAAATTTCATACCGAACTAGAGATGATCATGGCTTAGCTCATTTTCGGTTTGTAAACAACCTTAACTTAAATGATCTTGAAACTAAATACTAAGGACACCTGGTTTAACCTTTGAAATACGAGGAGACCGTGTTACAAAATTACCATATTCAAGCGTCTTTGGACATCCTTGGTTTGAAATATCGTTCAAATTTGTTAGAGAAATGTAGTTCGTGTTTTGTGAGGACATACATTAGAAACAAGAGATGAGAAACAAATATAGGTTGTTTTAGTTGGTTGATCGGTGTTGGACTGAATATAAACAAGAGATGAGATTTAGTTTGTTGGTCGGTGTTACACTGAATATAAAAAAGAGATGAGAAACAAATATTATTATTGGAGGATAAATGATAGGTTGTTTTAGTTAATTAATCGGTGTTAGACTGAATATGTTTACACAATAGCAATATTATTGTTAAATAAATCATAGATTCTTTTACTAAGAGTCTAAGACGCTTCCTAAATTATTTGGTTGATACATTAAATTATCGATTTAAGAAACTCAAGTGACTTGACTATTTACATGGGAAAATGTACGCTACATTTTTTTTAATAATTAGCATTACATGTCTCTTCTATATGCCTATAATTCACCTCTTTATCAGGATTGAACCTTAACATCTTACTAGGAGTGTGCAATAACTGAACCGAAAATCGACGACACCAAACCGAAATTAACCGAATCGAACCATTTTTTATATATTTCTAGCTTTTATACTTCCATTTCATGTATTTCATATTTTTATACTTTCATTTCATGTAATATTACCTCCATTTCCTTCATTTATACCTTCATTTCATTTATTTATATCTCCATCTCATGTATTTAAACATCTATTTTATGTATTTATACCTCTATTTCATACACTTATACATACATTTCATGTTTTTATACATCTATTTCATGTATTTATACTCCATTACATGTATTTCTAAGCAAAAAGATTAATCCTTGTTTGAATTAGTTATTAACCGAAAATTCCGAATCGAAAACCAAAAAACTAACCGAATTAACCGAACTGATAAACCGATGACTTCGATTACGGTTACGGATAATGCTAATAACCAAACCAAACCATGCACACCCCTCTATCTTACCCCAAACACCAATCACCAATGGTATTACCAGTGGGCCAAAATATTTTGATTGTGATTTTATATTATTGAGTACTCCTGACAATTCTTTTTTAATAAGAATCATCCAAAACCTTAACTCACGTTGTCTGTTTTCACCTAGTAAGATTTAAACAAGAAACAATCATTTAAATGGTTAAAATTAAGATAAATAAGAAAACTACATTTTGTTTTATTGTTAGTTTCTTTTATTAAGGTTAACAGTACTATTCACACATTTCAAACATCTTATTTTCACACCTCTATTTCTATACGATCCATATAGGGTTATTCAGGTTGTATAGGAAAATATTGAACAAAAAAATGTTAGAGAATGGTTTTTTTTTACTCCATCTGTACGAGCTGTATAATGTTACATGACCCAATATTTTCTTCATCTGTACGAGTCATATAGCATTATATAACACAATATTTTCATGTCCCAATAACCATATATGACTCGTCTAAAAAATGTAGAAATAAAATTTTGAGGTGTGGTTTTATTAACTTTCTTTATTAATTACGAAAAAGATAGGTTTTTTAACATATATGTTAAAATGGAAATTATGGCTTTGCAATTATGAGATAGTTCGTGGGTCATGCACGTCGGAAGGTGAACCTGAGAAACGTGTGTGACGCTACCACATACCTTAATAGTCACAGATGGACCAATCAAATACAAAGCTAACATCTTTATATCTGATCCATACACGTAATATAACCTGATTCGACCTCACCACCATGTGTACTCCAGTTGACTGACATATGTGCATTGCAATTATCACTTTGATTAAACTTTTTTAATAGCATTTACCAATTTACCCCTAATTTCTATATTTTGGAAACGAAAAAAAATGTTTTTTTATTTTATTTGAGATAATCTATTTATCCCGTTATGTTACCGGTTTACCTTTAATATTCTTAAATCATTTTCCATGGTTTATATTAATTTATGTTTTTTTACCCAATAAAATTTAACCGAAAAATATTTTTTTATATAAGTATTGATATTCAGACCACATGTAAATAATGATGGAATTGTAATTTCAAATTTGTAACTAACCTGTATTTAATATGTTAGTAATAATATGTGTTGAGATTAAGACCTAAGCGAAGGTGGGTTGTGCCAATGTGGCGATAATATTTATTTTTGACTTGACAAGTGGGTCGGGACACTCTATTACATGACAGATTTCTGAACCTGTTCAATTTAAAATCTGAGAAGTATTGTTTTATTCAGCAAAGATATCAAGTCGTTTAGGACAAAATAATATGGGTACGAGTAGGACTTAAACGAACCGAACGAACACGAACGAGTCATGTTCGTGTTCGTTCGTTAAGGAAATTAAATGTTCGTGAATTGTTCACGAACGCATACCGAACATAAGTTTATGTTCGTGTTCGTTCGTTAAGAAATTCAGTTGTTCACGAACAGTTCGTAAACACTGGTCTCGAACAAAGAAGAACGCAAGCAAACTCAAACGAACGTTTAACTAGAAAGTTAAAAAATATTAAAACATTGTTATCCTTAAACGTTAGATATAAGTAGTTAAATACAACCATTAAATTATAAATTAAAACACAAAAAGCTTACTACACCACCAAACGATGAATCAAGTCTAACGAACCTACACATAATTATCCCAAAAATGTCTTAGAATGTTCAAATTTTAGCTAAATTAGAAAAAATAGGGTTTCAAGGTTTCAATATGTTTAAATAAAAGGTTTATCATTTATTATATTATTAATATAATCAAATGAACATATCGAACATCTTACCGAACATTCACGAACGTAACCGAACATCTTACCGAACATTCACGAACGTAACCGAACATCTTACCGAACGTTCACGAACGCAGTCGAACGAACGAGACTTGTGTTCGTGTTCGTTTGCTAAGCTAACCGAACGAATTATTTGTTCGTGTTCGTTCGTTAAGCTAATCGAACGAACATAAACGAACCTCCCGCTGAACGGTTCACGAAATGTTCGCTGAACGTTCGGTTCGTTTACAGCCCTAGGTACGAGGAAGTGCAAACAACCTACTACATTCCAGCCTAGCAAATGAATGGGGGAGTGTGTTAGGCTATTAGAGAGCCAAATTTGGGTAGTGGTTCAGATGTTTGGTTGTGGCAAACGGGTGAGTCATGTGAATCATATAAAGTATGTGTCCTGAGAATGGAATTGGAGCACATTCAAACTATCCCAGAAACAAAAGTGTTAAGGTGGTTTTGTTGGGTACCGAAAAAGATTAATTGCTTTCTTTAGAGAGCGATTCAAAATTGGATACCTACAAGGGAGGCTTTGGCAATACAACACATCCCAATTCCATGTCACGTGTACTCTGTAATTCTGCACATGAAACTACTGACCATCTGTTAGTTTCATGCAATTTTGCATAGCAAATATGGGTGTCAGCCTTTCAATGGCTGAGAATCCCATTACCGAGGTACCTTTTTTAAGTATTGTTGAACTGTTGGAACATGTGTTCGGCACAAAAAAAGGCGAGTTGTGTGGTCATGGCCACAGTATGCTGGGCGTTATGGTTGTCAAGGAACAAACTAATTTTCAGAAACAAGCAACCACAAGTGTCAAGATCAGTTGGAGAAATAAAGGCCCTTTCGTACCTATGGGTCAGTTCACGTGCAAACGTAATGGGTTTAGAATGGGAGAGGTGGAGGTCCTTCAGTAGTGTATAGAATGGGATGGGATTTTCTGCAGTTTCTAGCAGCTTAATATAGCCTTGTACTATGCTATTTTTTTTTTCATTTTCGTGTATTGTACCATTTGACTTGAGCAACTTGCTTGGGTCGGTTTCTTTTTATGAATAAACCGCCCTTTCAAAAAAAAATCTATAACATTAAAAATGAGAGAGTGCATATTTTTGTTTGAAGAGTAATGGGCAATAACGAAAACTGATTAGTCATGAATAGATATTTTTTTTGAATGCCAGCATTTAATTTCATTGCTCTTGTAATATAACTAGAAATTATACTCGTGCTTCGCGACGGGATAACACTTTTTTAAAGTTGCGCATTAGGGCTGTTTGTTTATAAAATTTAAAAGTTGAAATAACGCACTTAACAACTACATAATTGAAAAGCACAAAAATATATGTCGTTGTAAAAGTGTATGCATAGAATACCCAAAAATAAATTCAAAGGAAGCCGTGTATCATTTAATTTGACCCGACTGGTTTCTAAAAAAATACATCAAAATGTAGCCCAACTAAAAGCGTACATAATAATAATCACAAAAACGTATTATATATGATAGGACATATTTTCGAATAATATTTACATCGAAATGTAAACAACTTGAATTTATACCGTCATGTACATAAAAGTAAACTTGTAAGAAACAATTTTTTTCTAAGTTAAAGAATGGTATGGCGCATCGCAGCGGTGTCGAAACGTAAAATGGATCGAATTTATACCTTTTAATGAAAAGACATTAAATTTGACCCGACTCGTTTCTGAACAAAATTTACGTCAAAACGTAGACCAACTAAAAATGTGTATATAAATAAGCATGAAACGTATTATATCTTACCCAACTCATTTCTGGAGGAAAAATAAAATTTATGTCAAAACATAACTTGAATTTATACCGACACGCAAATAAAACTATACACATAAAACTTGATTACAAAGTCTTCCGAAAGTTAAAGAATTGTAAGTGTCAATGTTGAAAGTTGAGAAAACATAAAAAAAATCGTCGAAACATAAATCAACTTGAATTTATACCGACACGTAAATAAAAATAAACACTTAAAACTCGATTACAAAGTCTTTAAAAACTTATAGAGTTATAAATGTTAATGTTAAAAGTTGAAGATTAAAAGTATAAAAAAAATCAAAAACACCTTTCACACAAAAAGATAAAAAGAAATAAATATTGTTCACAAAACTTGCAAATGTTATATTGATAATAACTAGGGTGTTACACCCGCGCTTGCGCGGCGGGGTGACCGGATTTTTATCCGACATAGTAGTCGAAAGAGAAAACTTACAAAATAAAGTCATGGTAAGTACAAAAGTATGTCGACATGTGTTTTACATTGACCGGAAAACTCGATTACAAAAGTATTTAGAAAGTTAAAGGGTTGAGAAAACACAAAAATTATGTCGAAATGTAAATTAACTTAAGTTTATATCAAACCGTAAATAAATATAAATACGTACAACTCGATTAAAAAGTATTTAGAAAGTTAAGGGGTTATAAAAGTTAATGCCGAAAATTAAATGTTAAAAGTAAAAAAACAAACCACGTGTAACTAAAGTTAATCACATAAAACTCGATTAAGTATCTACAAAGTTAAAGGGTTGTCAGTGTCAACGCCGAAAGTTGAGAAAACTCAAAAAAATTTGTCGAAATGTAAATCAACTTAAGTTTATATCCACACGTAAATAAAAATAAAGACGTAAAACTCGATTAAAAAGTATTTAGAAAGTTAAGGGGTTGTAAGAGTCAATTCTGAAAATTAAATGTTAAAAGTAAAAAAAACAAAAAAAAAATTATGTCGTAAATAAACTTAAGTTTATATCGATACGTAAATAAAAATAAAGACGTAAAACTTGGTTAAAAAGTATTTAGAAAGTTAAGAATTCGTAATAGTCAATACTGAAAGTTAAAGTTTAAAAATAAAAAGAAAGAAAACAAAAAAAGAAAAAAAAAATTATTGTAGCACTGTAACACTGCTATAGTGATTTCAAGTTGTTATTTAATATATATATAATATATAATTATATATATAATTTTGTTAAGAGTATTTATTTACATCTACTAAATACCATCTGATATTAGCAATGATTTATGGATAACAAACATTATAACTCTAGACTACTAGGTTATGAGTTTGTAAAGTAATTGATTTTGATCGGATCATATCTCATCATTGAGAATAATTTAGCCTTAACGTATCTAGATTGTAAAATTCAAAAGTAGAAGATCAAATGTATTGAATAAATGTTTTCAGTTTAACTTTATGATCAAGTGAATCCATAAAAAAAATAATTTCACTCGAGAAAAAAAATACAATTAGATACTATTTTATTTTTTTTACTTGATCGTCCAGTCTTCTTCTCCTATGAAAATTTTCTTGTCAATAAATGAAGCAAATGTTCTAAGATCACATAAGTTAAGAAAATCATAGGTTCAATCCTTATTTGAAAAAAAAAACAACTAATGTAAATTTGGATATATACATGGTGTATTTAAATATATATATTTATGGTTCATTTACATATATTCTCTGACTAAGATCAATTATTACATATTTACCTAATTTTTAAAATCAATTATATATTTCCCTTGCTAAACCATATATATTACATATTTGCCCAATTCATTAAAATAACTCATATTAAATTAGTATTTTACCCTTAATAAATCAAATAACTATTTACAAATTTCCTTTTTCTAATACAATCAATTATATATTTTATAATTCCTCTCAGCTTAGGGGCTATTTGTTTACCTCTTAATAAGGCTCTGAATGTTCAGATCTCTTACTGGTTCAGCACTTAATGGTTCAGACTGTTTGTTTCACGAGCAAATGTCTGAATGGTTAAGACATTTGCCTCTGAATGGTTAAGCATTATACTAAGTCTGAATGGTTAAGACCTCTAATCTGAATTGGTCAGACATTTGCCTCTGAACGGTTAAGCATTATACTGCCTCTTAATGGTTCAGACATCTTACTGGTTCAGCACTTAATGGTTCAGACCTCTTACTGCTTTAGTACTTAACCATTCAGAAATTGCCAAACGACCCCTTAGTCATGGAAAAAACAATTTCACCCACTGTTTCAAGCTTTGAGCATCTTCTACGGCTCAAGAACCCTATTACGGAACCTCATAAAACACTAAGATTATATATCTCATAAAGCACTAAATAGAATATATAATATAAATAATCAAACCAATTAAAGTTTTAATCCACATTGCAAGACCCACATTATCCACATACAAAACCAAAAGCCCCAAATCCACATATGAAAAAAATCTTGAATCAAACCTATCAAACCTTGATTCGAACCTAACAAATCTTGAATAAAAAACGCACCTTAGTTGACAAGAATTAAACACAAGCAAAAGGTTTGAGGGTATGTCTCTATTATCGTCCCGGTTGCATCGTCGCCGGTAACCAAGCAGTTCACCGGTGATCTGGGGTCGTGAGAATCAAAGAACTAAGGAAATAGGTTTCTTTTATGTTTGAAAGGGTATTTGTGTCCTTTTGCTCTAAGAAGGGGAAAATATGTAATTAAAATTTTTGATCGGGTAAATATGTAATTAGGGTACTTAATAAGGGGATATATGTAATAATCCCTATATTTATTGACCCCATAAACCCATTCGAACAAAAAACAGGGTAAATTACTTTTTGAGTCCCTGTGTTTTAGGGGTTTTAACTACTTGAGTCCAAAAGAAAAAGTTTAACGCCCTGAGTCCCTATAAGCATTTTTCTTAACCATTTGAGTCCAATTTTCTAACTCCATCCAACAAGTCTGTTAGCTACATGGACAATTTAGTCATTTACACACAAAGTAAAACTCTTATATGCACAAAAAGTATTATGAACAAGTCTTTAATGCATAAGATTTTAATACTATATAAAATTAATTACACACACATTTCACACACTCACACTCTGCACTCTCTTGCTCTCTCTCTCTAGAAATCCTAGCACCACCATCGCACTACCATCACCACCATCACACTAGCCCTACCACCAAACCACCACCGTACCACCATCACCACCACCGCACCAACCACACCACCATTACACCAGCCCTACCACCAGAACCACCACCGTACCACCATCACCACCAACCACACCACCATCACACCAGGCCCACCACCAGAACCACCACCGTACCACCATCACCACCACCGCACCAACCACACCACCATCACACCAGCCCCACCACCAGAACCACCACCGTACCACCATCACCACCACCGCACCAACCACACCACCATCACACCAACCCCCCCACCACCGCACCACCATCACCATCACCACCGCACCACCTCCGACTTCACTGCATCACCATTACCATCAGAGCCAAAGCCGAACAACCACCAGTGAGTTAACCACCGTCGTCAACTTCAGAGCCAAACCCTAACGCTGTAACTGAAACCCTAACCATTGGTGAGTTCAACTGTCGTCAATATTAGATCTGTTGTTGAAGTGTGCTTTTCAAATCAGAAATTTTATGGGGATGTGATTCAGATTAGAGATTTTGAAGATGTGAAAGATTATAAATCTGGTTTTGGGGATTTGGGGGGGCGGTGGTGTTCAATATGGGGGGCTGGTGGCAACGGGTGGTTGGCGGCATTGGGATGGAGGTGTGCAGTGGCAATGGTGACGTGGTGCTGATGGTTGAGGTGTGGGAGAATGAAAGATAGAGATGCAGATGTTATGTTTTAGAGAGAGAGAGATAAGTGAGAGAGATAGATTTATAAGAGAGAGAAATAGAAAACTAAAAATAAATTAGTTTTTTATTTTTTATTTTTATTTAACTATAAGGGTAATTTGGTTATTTAATAAAATTTAACAAAAAAAAATCAAACTGAGTTACAAAATTGGACTCAAAAGGTTAAGGAAAATGCTTATAAGGACTCGAGGCGTTAAACTTTTTACTTTTGGACTCAATTGTTAAAACCCTTAAAACACAGGGAATCAAAAACTAATTTACCCAAAAACAAATAGCACTTATCCCAAGTATCATTTTTGTCAAATCACAAAAGACAAAGGACCTCAAATAAATACACATAAATATTAATAATAATTTAAACTAAAAATATTTATTCCATCTTCCCCTACCCACCCATTTTTCTACAGACACTGGTTTTCAATTTTTCATCTCTTCAAAATCAAACCGATTGAAAACATCGAAACGGTACCGTTTCATTTCCATCATTTCCCCCAATTTTTAGGGTTTCCACTGCAATCGAAGCCTTAAATCGACAAATCTTCATTCAAATTCGTGTTCCATTCGGTTTCGGATCCTCCATTTCGACTAATTCATCGATAATCTTCACATTCGCGATTCGATTGATCGTTTTCTGGACCGAATTTGAAGAACTTGTAAATTAGGGTTTTACGAAACATGTTAGGAGCTGGCTTGCAGTTTGGACGGAGTCGTAACGGAGAAGATAGGTTCTACAATCCATCAAAAGCGAGAAGAAACCGTCAGTTTCAGGATAATCTCCGGCGAGCTCAAAGTGACGTCACTGAAACCGATTCTACGACGTCGTGTGGTGCTGTTGCGAAGGCTTTGAAAGTGATTCCGGTGGAACCGCCGGTGTCTTCGCCGGTGTGTAATCTGGAACGGTTTTTGGAGTCGGTTACGCCTTCTGTTCCTTCTCAGTATAAGGTTGATTGTGTTTTTGTTAATTATGTTTTGATTTAGATTTATATGTTTGTGATTTGATAGTTGTTTTATTGAGTATTAGTGAGTCAACTCACCAGTTTGTTGATTAGATATTATTGATTATAGTTTGCTTCATGTATGGTTTACTGCTTGGTTTTAGAAAGCGTGTGGCAGGCGTGTGGCGTTCCGATGCGTTTTGATCTTCAAAGCAGATGTGTGAGTAGGTAGTTATTAGAAAAATACAAAAAATTATTTATAGACAATTTTTAAGTTTTTAACTTATTAACTTTTTAAACACTAAAATATAAGATATCGGAGGTGAGATTTGTTCTAGCACTTAAATCCATTGGTCAATCGATGGTCTAATTTGTTCAAATACTGGTCAACTGAATAAGCTGCTACATCGGACTGCATCACGCATCTGGTCCCCTCGGATCGCATCGACTGCTCTACTGCAGCAATGTGATCTCATCACCGCATCATGCGTATCGTACATTTTAAAACCAAGGTTTAGTGAAAAGGTAATTAACTAGTTGTAACTTCACACCGTTGTTAGCTGCAATGAATTTCAAGTGGTTTGTAAGTGGTGTGCATTGAACATAACAAAACATATGTGAATTGGACCCAAGATTTATAACTGCGAATGGTGTTTTGTGGTTGATTATGTATACAGAGAGCTACGGGTGGGTGGAGGACTTGTGACGAATATCAGCCATATTTTGTGCTTGGTGATTTATGGGAGTCTTTTAAGGAGTGGAGTGCTTACGGGGCTGGAGTTCCTTTGATATTGAATGATACCGATAGTGTTGTTCAGTATTATGTTCCTTATCTGTCTGGAATTCAATTATACATGGACCATTTGAAGTCTTCAGCAAAATCAAGGTTTTATGATGTTTCTTTTTATTTTATTCATACTTTGTTTTTTATCTAATAGCTTGCAGGACATTATGCTCAATGTGGAGACTGGAGGTAGAAGTTGATGTTTTAAGGGGATGAATTGCATCAACAGACTCATTAATTTTTTCATCTATATATTAATGATTCATTTACATATTAGTTATATCTGTAAATGCCCATCTACACCTGTGGCTCATAAATGTTTTTTGATGGGAAATATAAATCAGACACAGTAAGAGTGTAAGATTGCTTAATGTGTTAGCAACCTATATATTTTGTTAGATGTGCAATGTGTTTGAATGTTATTTATTTTGTTTGTCTGTTAGGCATTAATCAATTTTCTTGCTGTGATAGGCAACACAGCGAGGCAGTGATGTCGACTCTTTCAGGGACTCAAGTAGTGATGTAAGCAGTGATTTTGATCTCCCAAACAGCGAACTTTCTCAGCGTTTTGATCAACTGTCATTAAATTACCATCATGCCCTTCAAGAAGGCTTCTCTAGTGATGAGGGTGAATCTATGAGACCCCAAAGTTCTCTCGCATTTGAGTATCTGGAGCATAGTCAACCATGGGGTCGGGAACCTTTGACTGACAAGGTCTTTGTTCTCACACACAAGTCAAAAAAATATATAAAATATTACGTCGTTTGTTTGGTTTCAAACTAATTGCAATCTTTACTTTTATTGTGTAGATACTTGATCTTGCTCGTTGCTTCCCTGAATTGAAAAGTGTGAAAAGTTGCGACTTGCTATCATCTAGTTGGTTATCTGTGGCCTGGTACATCATTTTTTTTGTTTATTTCTTATTGTGTTTATCACATATGTATATATTTCTAACCTGATGGACTTCATTTGATGCTTTAATAGGTATCCGATTTATAGGATTCCAATGGGACCAACGTTGAAAGATCTTGATGCTTGCTTTCTAACCTTTCATTCTCTTCATACACCTATCGCAGGTTTTTAGCTTTTTATATAATATGCGTTTGAATTTTGCTTTCTATATAATAAGATCAAGAGATAGCAATTATATGGAATCCCAAGTGGCCATTTATATTAAACAATTGTTTTTTTGAAGGCAATCAATGTGCGCATCCACCAATTGCCATGCATCCTGGGGAGACAGATGGCGTCACGAGGATGCCATTGCCAGTTTTTGGTCTTGCTTCTTACAAGTTAAAAGCGCCAATGTGGATCAACAACGAACGCTTGTTGCTGACTGATCTTTTGCAGGCGGCCGACAGTTGGCTGTCGAACCTTCAGGTTAATCACCCAGATTTTCTTTTCTTTTCCAGTAGATGATGATGATGATAATGATTTTGGTTTGTAATAGTTAAGAGTGGGAGTGATAACAGCAGGCTGTATTTTTTTGTGCCCTGGTGATGTTTGTAGTGGTTATGAACTAGTATAGTACTTACTTAGCATGTGTAGTGTTGAGTGTTTTTTAGGCTAGTCATCTTTTATATCTATGATATGACTGCCATGTTCATTTGAACTCATTTGTGTCAAGAGGTATAAAAACCGAATAATCATATCATTACTAAATTAACTAAACTATTTGAAAAACCAATTGTTCGGTTATGATTTATTTATAATCTAGCTACATGGTTTGGTCATGGTAATCAAATTTAATTCTTAGTAAATCAATCTTACTATTTATATACTTTGTGTATCATGTTGGGAAAATTTTGTTTGTAATCTTTTTAAAAATAATATACTATTTGCACTTCATTCTTAAAAACTAATATTGTAGTTTTTTTAACTCCAAACTTGATTAGATTTATAAGTACGAGTTTGATAACACAATAGTAACAATAAGTATAGATTTCCAAATCCAACTTTTACACCTCGTTTGGTTCATATAATCTGTTGGAATTGTTTGTAATTGTAATTAAGAATTCAAGGATAAAATATTTTGTTAGACAATGAAAGAGTTGAATTTGATTAATTCCTTTAAAACCTTCAACCAGAGGAATCCAATCTTTGTTGTTTAACAGTGAAGGAATTTTTGTCGCAAGAACTGAAATTGCTTCCCTCAGCACTGCAATTGCGGCATTATTGCTATCCTCCAATTGCCGCATGAAACACCAACACCATAACTAATCAGACGACCGGCATCATTTGATATGGACGTTTAATGTAAAGTGTATCAGCCCATCCGGATCATCAGCAAACATCTGGACTAATGCAGCAATCCGTATGTGTCTTCATCCGGATACCAGGATCTTCTAGGTGCCATGCCCATTTGTCACTACAAATCTGCAAGTCTTCTGGTGCTCATCACCTTTCTGATGTTTGGACGTGTTTGCTTGAAGAGCACGTCCAAGCATGAGAGCGGTGATGACTGATGAGTATCAAACGAGATACAGAGTATTCCGTAGTGACAGATGGTTAGGGCACAAGACAGATCCTGAGATCCTAGTATTACCTGTGAATCTGATGAATATGTGAACAAGGTGAGGAAAAGATTGATCGAATGATTGATCTACTAATGGGGCCGGGTGTAAAGGAGCTAAAGATTTTAACTTTAATACGAACCAGCAGGTTTCCCATGGATATGAAATGAAAGCTTAGTTATGTTGTCATGAAAAGATTTGCGCCCTTGTGCATCCATGGTTGTGCATAAAAGGAAAAAAACACTTTAAATATAAAAAAAATAAGCTAACAGTCTTTTGCGTTGCAATTTTACCTCAAAACAACGATTCTAGATATGAACCTTTCTCACATTTAATCACCGATTTCGTTTGATATCTTTGTAACGAAAGTATAATATGTAACTTACATATTCTAGCATGAAACTGATTATTTGACATATAAAATATAAAATGATCAAAGTCTTGAATGTTTAACAATCTTATTTTAAACCAAGAGTTTAGTTGACTTTGTATCTGATGCCAAAATCCCTTTCATATCACCAAACATATTCAGATCAGATGCAGAATATGAGAGTAACACCTCTTCACATGCATAATTATAGCATTATTAAGCAGGATGACCAAATTTGTTTAATTTGTATGTTAATATAGGTAAATAGATGATGCAAAATAAAATAAATAAATAATAATGTGTTCAAAATACCACACATAAGATACTTCCATACACAAGAAACACAAAAAGGCAAAAACCTTGCATACGAATTTCGCTCTCTTTCTGTCTCCCTCTAATTTTTTATTTATCGACCCTACTCCTTTATTAATAGGCATATAAGTAACAACATTGCACCAACGAAACTCATAAATTTCTAAAAGTTGTGTAACTTATGATTCAAATTCTCGTAATCACCCACATATTGCACCACAAATCCATTAAGTAAACACATGTAGTATGAGGCTATGAGCCATTCACATATAAAATTCCACATCTCACTCAAATAGAAATAACATATCTAATACTACAAATTTATAATAAAATTAAAAGTGTAAAACTAACAAAAATACCTAGCGGTCCTTTCTTACAAACACTTGGTGGACACAGAAACAATCTTTACCACTGTCATATCAATACCGTAACAAACTGAATCATTACCTATCAAATATTCCTCCCACACCTAGACAAATTCCACTAGTTAACTTCTTGATAATTTGGTATATTATGTTTTCGGTGAAATTGTATTGTACAATTTCCTTAACGTTTGCTAATGAAATTATAACATGCGTGATTTCTGATTTTGTACATGCGTGATTAGGTTTTTTTATCACATGCGTGATTTCTGATTTTGTACATGCGTGATTATGGTTTTCAACATGCATGATCAGGATTTTTTAGTTTTATAATGTACGTAATTTCATCTCATACACATCTCATATTTTCGTAATCACTAATTGCTTATCTGTTTCACATTATCACAAAAACAAAACCCAACAAATAACCCATATAACATAATTGCTTTCTGCCAGAAACCTCACAAAGACAAAACCCAACAAATAACCCATATAACGCTATGGGGTATGGGGCGGGGTTTGGGCGTGGGTTGAGGGGAAACGCCCATGTGACCACCTCGGGTGGGCTTGGGTTTGGGCGTGACCCTTTTAGCGTGGGTTTCAGCCCGGGTATTGAGCGGGGCTACCCATCAAACTGGCGGGTGACCATTAGGTGCATCCTACCCTATATTATCTATTAATTTAAAAAAAAATAAAAAATAAAAGGTATTTGGCCAAGCCACCCAAACCAACCCCCACCGTACCTTTTTTTTTTTTTTCTGACCAGTGAACCCATTCAGCCCACCTATCAACCCCTGCCCCAAAACCCCGTCCCACCGTACCCGATAGTCTAATATAATCGCTTTTTTCTGCCAGAAAACCCAAAAAGCACACTATCTGTGAACTTCAACAACACACAACACAGCAGCTCGTCAATGGCGGTTTCAATCTCCGTTCTCGTCGTCATCGTTTCTCTCCACCTCCTGGCCTTCGTCCTCGCAATCGGCGCCGAACGACGTCGTAGTACGGTACTCAATCTCTTTCATCCTTGTATCTATCTCCACAATTAAAACCTGTAGCAGTTTGTTTGTTTATTTATTATTTTTCATTTACTAATTGATAGGCAGAAGTTGTGCCGGATCAGTATGATGAGTACGATTACTGTGCGTACGCTTCCGATGCGTCGACGGCCTACGGTTTATCGGCGTTTGGATTGTTGTTGATTAGCCAGACGGTTGTTAACGGCGTTACCAAGTGCTTGTGTTTTGGTAAAGGTCTTGTCAGGAGTAGGTTGAGAAGTGTGGCGGTTTTCTTCTTCGTTTTATCCTGGTGAGCTTTCAGTTTTGTGTTTGCTTGATTGTGAGTGTTGTGTTAGTTAGGGCACCGTTTGATTGCTTGTTCTATCATTGATTGATTGATGTGGAGGTTAGGGCTAGGCTGTTGTTAGTATTGTTTGATTTTAATGAGGCTGATTTGCACATGGAATTTGCAATTGTTGTTTTTTAAGTAGAGTTTAATAACATATATGTTATTTGTTTAGTTCAAATATTTAAGTGAATTAGTCCAATAGCTCTCATAAAATGTGTACCAAATATGAAGTTTTAAAACTTCTAAGACTATCTCGAAATCGAATGGGACGCCTATGCGGCGCCCTTGGTTTTTATTTTGCTCGCATCACATGATGCAGTGACAAGATGGTATTGCACAATGCGATTCTATGATGCACGCTTGGTTTTAAAAAGCGCGCCTAGGCGCGAGGTGACCTCAGGCGCAAGGGCCATCGCTTTTACTTACCTAAGGCGCATGTTGTACTGAAAGCGCTCGCTTTTTCCCACTCCGGTTGTTTTTCCACAGGCGCTAGGCGTGCGCTTTCTTGTCACAGGATGATTAGGCTATTGATTTAATGAAGTGGAGAGGCTGAACTCATGATATTAACACATCTATAGAGGCGAATCTTCAATAAACATACGAAAATGGCAGAGGAAAGAGAGACGGGGAGATAGAGAGATGAAAATTAGATGGTTGAGAGGCAGCTGTTTAGTACTTTAGGGTTTAAAATATAGTAAATTAGTAATCAAAGGGGAGAAGGAGAGTAGTGGGTGTTTAGGGTTTAAAGGATAGAAATAGCAATAGGAAAGGAAATGGCCGAGATTTTAGGTTTAGAAAATTGGGTCTCAAATTTTTAGTGGGTTTAAAGGTAGAAATAGCAATAGGAAAGGATATGGCCTAGATTTTAGGTTTAGAAAACTGGGTCTCAATTTTTTAGTCATTTAATGTTATGGTTTTTATTAAACTTTGACCCTAAAGTTTTTCTAATTTGTTTATTTTGTTTCTTTTCTTATTTCTTGAGTTTTATTTATAGTAGTCGGCTGTACATTAAGTGTGCCATAGAGATTTTATGGTTTTTTTATAAGTTATTTATATATGAACCACAGCTTGTTTTTGTCTAAACTTTAGGTAAATCATGATAGAAATCTATGAGAAATATAAAAAAGACTAAATAAATACTTTGCGTTTCACGTACGGAAAGCCCACCGCTTTTGCGCTCTGCACTTTGATTTTAGACCTTGTCACTTTGGTGCGTTTTGCGCTTTTTTAAACTAAGATGCGGGCATCACATGCTGTGGTTTGACCATTGATTGAGCAATAGGTTTGGGTATTTGAACGAATATGATGCGCGCATGACATGATCTGGTGAGATATTCTATGGGGTATGATTGTATGAATGGTTACATGATAGGTACATTGTTTTGTATATATCCTAATGTGTTGAGCCAACTATACAATTGGGTCAAACTCTATATTAAGTTAACCTACAGTGTAAGTTTAATATGTAAATAAATAATCTAAAGCTATAACTTTGAATCTTTATCTAGCGTACACCCCGTAGTTTATGCGGGAGGTTCTTTAATGCTCATGCTGGACTTAATTTGAAATAACAACATAGAGGGTAAATCTTTGGTGAAAATGTCATGATAAATGATGAGCTGGCGGTACATGTCTTAAGCATAATGTATAGCTAGGTACACTGGTGTTGTATTATACTACTCTATAATGTATTTTGAGAAGAAGATTATGATATCAATATTATATTAAACTTTTAACACTGGAGCGAGTTTTGAGGATCAGGAAACAAGATTTCACCAGTAAGAACACCAGAACCTCTGTGAAGTAAGTAGTTTACCAGTTTTAAGCACTTGGCAAAAAACCAAAAGGATTACCGGTTCTAAGGCACTTCACAGAAAAACTAAAAGGATCAAACTGAGACAAATTTGTTAATGGTAAATTGACTCGCAAAAATCTAGTTTTTGAGCATTTGATTATAAATACGGAAGTAAGTTGGTGACTTGGTGTGATGAAAGAAAGAATGTCCGGTGTGACTGACTGATAATCAGGTAGTACAACACTGTTTCCAGCCTTGATAAATTGTAATTATGACATGAAGAAAATAATTTAGAAATTAGGCCAGAGGCTTGTTGATGGAGAAGATTGATGAGATTAGTAGGTGTATGATCTTTAAAACAATGAGGAGACCCTTGAGGTGCTTTAGTTTGACAATAGTTCAAGTATAATGGAGGTGTTGCATAACTGTATCTGTGAGGTACAATAGAGTTGAAATTGGATGAGATGATTAACCCTTGTGGTTTTGCCCAAAACCATGGGGACTATGTGCCACTAGCGTAGATTCGAATCCAGAAGGTTTTAATCCGATAAGGTAGTTATGTAATACCTGCAAAATCACAAACACAATAGTTGGTTCCCCTTGTACACAGAGGTTATTATATCGAATTTGTTTATATTACTAATATATACATGTGTTCAACGTTTCATGTGGAACCATTTTGACACCTCTTGAATGAGAAAGTGATTGTTGTTACTTTCTGAACATGTGAACAGGATCAGCTTTCTTGGGGCAGAAGCATGTTTGCTTGCAGGATCTGCCAAAAATGCTTACCACACTAAATATCGAGGCATCTATGGTGGTAACGAGCTGTCTTGTGAAACCCTACGTAAAGGCGTGTTCGCTGGTGGGGCCGCCTTGACATTAATCTCAATGGCAGCATCAATAGCTTATTATGTGGTCCATTTGAAGGCGGATACTGGTGGATGGGAAAGGCATGAAAACGGACTGTCTATGACATCTTTAGAGAATCCGGAACAAGGTGGTGTGGGTCGGTTTGAAAAGCTTTAATCAATCTACAATCGGTATAGTATCGTTGATGTTGTTATATTGTAGAAAAGAAGAGGAAAAGTAAACATAAAGCTTAAGATACGTTTAAGCTTATTTATGTTGAAATGCTAGTAAAATGTACAACTTTTTATATCTGTTATGTAAAGTTTTCAGATCATGCTTTCATACACTTTCTGGATTGGGCTGATTCTGAAAGTCCTGTTTTGGACAGTTTGAGGTCCAAATGTTTGGTTCATGCCTTCATGGTTTGGAACTTGGAACTGGTATCGTATAGTGAACCGACTGTTTAATTTTTTTTTTATTATTTATGTATTTTCTTTTCGTTTTTGGGTTATGTAGTTATGTGTGCGTGTTTCATCATGGGTTATTTTTTTTCAGTCAATCTGACCTTGTTTTTGTTTTTTGATGGTTTGAACCTACTTATTCAAAATATCTCATAACTGAGGAGTTTTTAATATTGATTGTGTGAAAGGAACGTGATCTTGATAGTCTGCTAAGCTCGCTTTCAAATTCGTTTTTTGGTAGTCAACATTTGATTGGAAAGATAGCTTAAAAGACATTATGTGGATACATTCCGTGTTTGATAAGTTGGAACCATCCTCATTCATGTTTTGAACTCCATCATGAATCATTGTGATGCATCATTAGAGCCAAAAGAAAACTATATAATAAAATTGTAAGAAAAAGTGGTGACAGAAATTTTAACAAAAGAGATAACAGATGAGATGGATCATCAAAAAGAAATGAGGAAAAGAAAAGAATGAATTTTTTAATATATGAATAAGATATAAAAATGTAAAATTTTCTCTACAAAGCAATATGGTGGTAATGGAGCCCAAATGAAAAGAAAAAGAAAAGAAAGATGTTTGTTCAGACTTTCAGGCAGGTTTTCATTTTTTGGGAAACTTCCCCTTGGCCTTTTCATCTGTAAACACAGAAAACAATACATAAATCAATCACCCAATAAAAAAGGTTATCAGGTCATGGACAGCATTGTATGTACTAATTTTTTTAGTAAAAAAACTAACGTAACTAAAATAAGAGTGTAAAAGTAAAACTATAGAAACCAATACATTATTTTTTCAGCTTTTTTAAAATATTAGATTTCATATTTTGAACAACAATAATTTTATAGACCAAGATAGAGCAACATGGAGATAGAAAATTACAAAACAGATTAAAATCATTATACACCACATCAAGTTTTTATAATGTAAACAAACAGAGTCTATAAATGTCTTCCATCTGCTTACAACCCTTCTTACACCCTTTATGGACTTTGAAGCGTCACGCCCATCATTCTATGTTTGCCATGTTGGATACTATGAGAAAAGCTTGAAGGTTTGCGTCTTCAAAACATTTCTTCAATTTAATTCTTACTGTTTCGTACCTTCCACAAGATAAACTTGGTATATTGTATAATGATTGTATTATTGATTGTGTATCATAAGAGATTACAATAGGGATATATATAGACAAATATAATACTGATTTGGGCCTGCTGACACTCTATACATTAGGGCCGGCCTATCTATACTAACTATATATATTGACTAATATTCCCCCTCAAGCTAAGGCTGGGAAGCGACCTGTAGCTTGGACCGAAGCCAGGTAAATCTTTCTGAGGATAGAGGCTTTGTAAAGACATCGGCTATCTGATCATCTGTCTTTATAAACTGAACCCGTAGCTTTCCTTGCGCGACCTTCTCTCTTACAAAGTGGAAATCAACCTCCACATGCTTTGTTCTTGCGTGAAACACATGATTTGTGGACATATATGTGGCGCCTAGATTGTCACACCATAACGTAGGAACTGAAGGCATGTGAATGCATAATTCTCATAGTAGTGTTTCAATCCATGTGAGTTCTGCTACAGTATCAGCTAGTCCTTGTACCCGGCTTCAGTGGATGACCGAGATACGGTTTGTTGTTTCCGGGCTGACCAGGACACCAGGTTGGAACCTAGATATATTGCAAATCCCCGAGTGGATCGACGGTCATCCGGACACCCAGCCCAATCTGCATCCGAAAAGGCAGTTAAGGGAGAACATGCATCTGTATAGGCTTGTAGCAGAGAATCCGAGGACTTTTTGATCCACAACCCGTGTTCCGACGTGCCTTGTAGATACCGCAAAATTCGTTTGACCGCCGACCAATGATTTATGGTAGGAGAATGCATGAATTGGCAGACCTTGGTAACAGCATACGCGATGTCCGGTCGAGACAATGTAACATATTGCAAGGCACCTACAATCTGTCTGTACCGAACCGGGTTATCATATAAGGAGCTATCACACAGAGAGAGTTTGGCGGTCGTTGGCAATGGAGAAGAGACTGGCTTAGACTGTGATAGCCCTGCACGAGCAATAACGTCCAGAATGTACTTCTTTTGAGAGAGAATGATGTCTGATCCGTTGCGAAGAATTTCAATACCCAAAAAATAAGAAAGTGGACCCATATCCTGTATAGCAAAGGTGGTGCTAAGCCTGCGAACAACATGATCAATCGCCTTCGGACTATTCGCTATGAGGATGATATCATCAACATAAATAAGCATATATAGTAGGGTGCCACGGGCTGAATAAATGAACAAGGAGGGATCGGTTTTGGAACCCCGAAAGCCCAGACTGATTAATGCCGTGGACAATCTGTGAAACCATGCCCGTGGGGCTTGTTTAAGCCCATATAAGATTTGTGTAACCGACACACATAGTCCGGATGTTGTTGGTCCACAAAGCCCGGTGGTTGTTGTAAGAAGACCGTTTCTTTGAGATCACCATGAAGAAACGCATTTTGAACGTCAAGTTGTCTTAGGGACCACCCTTTTGTGATAGCCAAAGATAAAACAACCCGAATTGTAGTGGGTTTGATCACGGGACTAAAGGTGTCATGATAATCCACACCTGGTTGTTGACGAAAACCTTTTGCAACAAGGTGCGCTTTATAACGCGTAATATTCCCGTGTTGGTCTTTTTTAAGTTTGTAAACCCACTTACAGTCAACAATGTTGCTATTCGGACGACGAGGTACCAATGACCAGGTACCATTTTTCATTAAGGCAGAATATTCTTCGGCCATGGCCTGACGCCAATGAGGATCTGTGTTGGCAATAGCAAAGGAGGATGGTTCAGAAATGGTCGTTGTGGGGGAAAGAAGAGGAAGTGTAGCGGTTAGGCTGTTTGGGATTGGGCCGAAGGTTGGATGGTCGGGTTCGTGGTGGTGGTGGTGATGGTGGGGGTGGTGGGGGTGGTGGGGGTGATGGTGGTGTCGGGTGTGGTGTTGGTGGTGTCAGTTGTGGCTGTGGTGATGGTGGTGTCGGCGGTGGTGGTGGGGATGGGGGTGTTTGTAGCGGTGATGATGTAGTGTCAGAATTAGAAAATTGTGGTTGTGGAGGCGGAGAGGGGGTAGGAGATGTGTAACACCCCAACCGATGGCGGAAACATCGGGATGAGACGAAAACGAGATTGCTCATTGCTCACAACATTATTAAGTGACAATAATTAATTAAACCATATTTCATTTCATAAGAATTGTCAAATACATCAATGTAACAAAACAAAGAACAACCTAACATTTGCAAAGTCATAACAAAATTGATACGTCGACATTAAACCTAACGTCTAAATTGTGTGTATCTAGTCCTTGCTATATTGTTTTCATAGCGTCATCTCCTTCAACCTGTAACATGTTTTAAAATAAAGTCAATGCAAAAGCAAAGGCGAGTACACAAGTTTAAGCATAGCATACGTATACAAATAAAGTTTTAACAATCCTCATGGCAATCAAATCTATACAAGAGCAATATCAAGGCATGCAATGCTAATAATCAAACCCGTAACGCATCACGATGTTTTAACATGACCTCACGAATAACACGATGGAGGTGGATGCGTGAATTCCTATAGCGCTAAGCATGTCAAACAAGGCTAAAAATAGTTAATGACTAAAGCATAGCATAACGTTTATCCCCAGACAAGCAACAAGTATACGATTCAAGTAGTCATGTGTATAGGATTGTTTGTGCGTTTCATAAAGTTTAAGTGTTTGTGATTTTTGTATATGGAAACATGTTATACCCAAAAAGTGATATAAACAAAAGTGGGTCGAGTGTACTCACAAAATTGCTAAGTCTTCTTTGGAAATTCCACGACGAGTTGATGAGTGGGAGAAAGGGACACCAATGCCACCTTAAATGACAACGAACATGGATGAATAATCGAATCGGAGTTGAAGGTACGTGTACGTTTAGCACGGAATTTGTGTAACGACTCTAAAGTTAAATTCGTCAAAGGTGTCGTAGAAGTGTTATCAAAATAATACAATAGATATATGTATTTTTTAGCGAAAAGCGTATTAGGTAATTATTTATATTTTGACGAAAAGTATATTAAATATATATATTATTTTTTCTTTAAAGTATAATATATATGTCTTGTCGATAAGGGAATGATATACATATATGTATATTGCCTTTTAGATAAGTATAGGTATACGAAGGTTTAATAATTTATTTTGTCGAAGTATAATATATATATTTATTTGATGTCGTTTAAGAAATATGCTTCGCCGAAAAGTGCAATAAATATATATACGTATGATTTGACGAAAACCGGGCAGAGTTTCCTCTGTTTTTAGACGATCCCGACAACACAAGTTGTCGATATATGTGTCAAAACTCAACAATCAACGAAGCAATATATTTATACAAGTTATGTAACGAAAATATTTATATTTATACAACTTACAAAGACACGTTTAGTGTACAAGTAAGTAATGTTTTACGATTAAAACGATAAATAATATAAACAATAATAATAAAGGTTTTGCGCCGTTTAAGATTTTTACCCAGTCTCGGTCGACAATTGACCAACAGTTGACCGGTTGACTTTCGTTGACCAAGTTGACTGACGTTGACTCGTGATGACTAAAACCGGAAGGTTGACCATGACCCGAGCTTTTGACCAGATTTGACCCGAGCCTGCTGAACCGAGATGGAACCAAAAGTGAGCTAAACAAACCAATTAAAATGAATGCAAAACTGAAATAATCAAGCACGACCCGTACCTGAACCGAATCGAGGTTGAACTGGGACGACTGATCTGACCGGGATGAGTGACCTGAACCGGAACAGCTGAACCGCTGTCTCTGTAACTCGAGTGAACACCAAAGCTGACCCGTTGACTGTTTGACCACAGTTGACCAGGTTTGACCGAACACCAAACGAGACCCGAACCGAAGCCAAAACTGTCATTGACTCACTGCTGACCCGAACCTCTGCACCGAGACCCGAACCCGCTGAACATGAGCCATGAACTGAACCGAAACGAATCGTAACCTGCCGAAAGAAAAGAATTAACGGGATTCGAAATAGAAGCAAAACCAAGACCCGAACCGAGACTAACCTTGACTGAACCGAGATTCGACCCGGAGCTGATCCGTGGACTGTTTGACTGCTTGACCAGACCCGAGCTTTGACCAGGTCTAACCGGGTTGACCGAACCGAAGCTGACCCGAGTCTGGCACTTGAACCAAGTTACCCGCGTTGTGGGAACCGCGCCAACTGGAACGACAAAACATTTGGTACACGACTTTAGACATGAAAGATTGACCAAATCGGAAACCAAATCAAACGAGAACTCAAACCTGAATCTGGAACTGATTGCGTCGCCGTCGAGTCCGCGGGAAACCGGCGACTCACACCGATACTCTGACAGAGACTCAAACCTGAACGTGAACCCGAATCAAGACCCGAACTCTAAACTGAGACGAAACGCGAACTGCCCAAAGGTAACCACCAGCGTCACCGCCGGCACGGCTCCGCCGCCGCTGCTGCTGCGGCTCCTGCCGCCACCGCCGTTGCGGCTTGTGCTGCTGCCACCGATGTTGATGTTGTTGGCTGGCGACGTTGCCACCAATGGTGGTGTGTTGCTGCCGTGCTTTTGTCTGCGAGAGGGAGGAGTGAGAGCGCGGGTGAGGGGATGAGAGGGGTTGTGTGCAGGCAGGAAAGGAGAAGGGGGGCAGGGAGATGAGGGTGCAGCGTGTGTGTGTATAGTGTGAGGGTGTGGTGTGATTATTTAGTTGTAATTAGGTTTAGGGTTTAGTTAGGTTTAGGTGGTGTGTTGGGCCAAAGCCTGTTAACCCGTTCTAAAAGTTTTTGAGTGGCCCGAACATACCGACGAGATCCGATTTCAAGTACAAGTTTCATAAAACGTCGAATTTATTTTGTTTATTATTATTATTATTTAGAAAAAAATAATAAAATACGATGCGTTACAGTCTCCCCTCCTTTAGGAAATTTCGTCCCGAAATTTATTCACGAGGAAGACTCGAAAGGAATTGGTTAAGGAATTGAGGGTTAACGGTCAAGACTTGAAGTTCTGGATACGTGAGGGTAAGCATGGAGTTTAGAGCAACGAAGAGTTAGGTTTGCAACAAGAAGTTGCTTGACTAGGATGATTTGAGGCATCAAGCATAAGTAAAACGTGCATGTGTGCGTATAGATGAGTGTTTAAACAAGTTTGAATAGCTTAAGGTTAGGTAATTTAAAATAGACCAGTTATCAAGGTAGCGGCCAAGTAAGTTTGTTGCCCTCAACGAGAATGGGAGATAACTTTAGAGTAAGAAGGCATTTAGGGTTTGAATGCTTACACGATTGATTATAAACGAGGTTGTATAAAAAGACAAGGTTAACGGGGGTAACGGAGGCATAAGAGCGGACGATTGATTCGATCAACGAATACTCGTGTAAGGATGGCATATGTATATGAACAAACGAAAACGTTACGTTAGGGATTAAGACTCGTCGTGGATAATCGGGTAGCGCGCACTTATCAATGCAGTTGTGAATTGTTTAAAGCTAGCGTGTTAGGTCATATTATGGTCTGTAAATCGTTGAATTTCTCATGGCACGTATTACGAAAGTTTGGCAGCATGGTGAAAACACTTATGTATAGGAAGTACCAGCGGCGTATCCACCATGTTTTGACCACGTTGCGACCGTTTCGTTACTCGATGCAATGTTACGTTCCGTGTGTTACCATACGCGGTAGTACACTCTATGGTTCTCATGCGCTTATCGCTATAATCCCGTGTGCACCCGCGATTATACCGATCATCACATGATCCGCAAAGCTTGTACTAGCAGCACATGAATAAAGGTGTACATAAATTCTGAAAATAAGTTTGCGTGTGTGTAAGAATGTAGTGCGTAAGCATGTTTGCGTGCAAATAGCTTGTGGCCCACGTAAGCGAATCCCTCGGGTTTCGCTCGCGCATAGGCACGAATATGAATACGAGTACAAGTATAGGTATGTGTATGAGTATAAGCATAAGTATGGAAATAAGTATAAGCATGGATATAAGACGTATATGCATGAATGTGATGATAAGTATAAGTGTAACACCCCTGCCCCTCGTTATCACCAATATTGTCCGCTTTGCCCTTGATGGGTGGCCCATCCAGGAACTCACGGCTTTGTTTTTGGTTTGCCCTGGTGGAGACTTCCCAGGAGGTCACCCATCCTAGTACTACTCCCACTTGAGCACGCTTAACTGTGGAGTTCTCCTCTCCTCCACTAGCATTAAGCCCAAAACGCGTTGGTGATTTTAGAGGTAGGGCATTACTTATGAGCCATGAATCTCTCCTGTCCACGGACGATGTTGGGAGGTATGCCATTATGTGTTATAACAAGCATGAAAGATGACACGTATTTTCATGAACATGAATATGTGTATAATTATGAACGTCAACAAGTGTAAAAGACGATGATTGTGCGTAAGATATGAATTGTATGCAACGAATTTATTTACATAAAATAGTCGAGAACTCAGGGTATGTAAAACGAATGATACGATTAAAATGTCATGCAACAGTTGACCAAACCATGTATGAGGATGTGCATGTATATTTTTTTTTACTTTTTTTTTTTGCCAAACTTTGAGGTTATCGTTTCTAAAATAGGTTCAGTTTCACTTAGAATGTAGGATCTAGTTTGTGAATATAAAAGAATATAAGGTACTTATTGATTATGCGTTACGTATTTTGTAATGGATGATAGTGCTACCACTGATTTAGGGGAATTTAAGTAAGTCGAAAGTGGTTGGTCCTTGTAATGTTTTCTTGCCCACGTGTTTTGAAATTGAGGTGACATTTTGAGTGGTGTATGACAAGGTCTTAAATTAGTAGGTTCGCATCGTTTTCAAAGGATGTTACATCAAGATAAGAAATTTGAAATTCAGTGGTTCTTGTGATACGTTGACCCTTGAGAGGAAATCTGGGATAATGGATTTAATTATCGTTGAAAAGTGTTTGGCAAAATGTTCTCTTGATCGCGATGAGAGATTTAGAGGGTGTTTGGGGTTGAGTTTTGAAAATAGATTATGCGTTCTGAATACTCAAAATCAGATAATTAGTTGTAACAAAACATACTGTAGGAAGATAGTGTTTGGATTTGATTATGTTATTTGATATCACAATAATCAGGTAATCAACTATTTGAGTGTTTGAAAAATATATATACATGTATATATAAAGTTATAAATAGATGAGCTTTGATCTCTAAAATAGGTAAAACAAATCAGTTTTTTTTTTTTACTTATTTACCAAACACTAAAAATAGATTTTTATTTATTATTTATTTAATATTTGCGCTTTCAAACACAAAAAAAATATTAGGTTGCAAAAACAATCCCAAACACACCTTTAGTACAACGATCCCATAAAGCCTATAAGATATTGGTTTGATTTCTTTCTTTTTTTTTTTTTACAAACGAAAATTTTTAACATAAAGTTATTGCGGGAGCGTGTTTTAGTGATTAAGTTAAACATAAGACTTGTGGGCAAGGTATTCCTCGGACCGATTAAGTTGGTAGGTAGTATTCTGTCGAGCTTTGAAAATCGTAAAACAAAACGTTTCATGTGGTGACCAAGTATATGCGTATGTGATTTATATGAAATAGATTACCGGATGAGAAATACGTTTGATAAAATAGTTACGTTTTGAAATTCGTCCAAGTAAGAATTTTGACAACGTGGTAAAAGATTTAGGTATACAATTTAAACATGTGGTTTGTGTAATAAAGTCTCCAAGAAGGAGGGTTGGTAACGATCACCGAGGTATGGGAATCACCCCTAATCCGTTGGTGAGGTCGTTTTAAGGAAGGAAGGAAACGAAGTTTGATCGTCTAGGTAAGGAATTCACTCCTATCTCGACGACGGTCTCCATTTCGGGCTTTTCGAGAAATATGAGTCTAGTTGATGACGTTTTGAAATCATGTATGCAAATAATGTATAAGTGGATGAAAAGGTTTAATATGAATTGCGTAAAAACCTTATAATAAATTGGAAATTTGAAAGGAATGGTAACAAGTATATAAAAAGTCATGTATAAATTGAAATGGTATAAAAGAGAGTCTCAGAAAACATTAGACTGTTTCGGGTAGAGAAACGTCGACTATTCCAAAGTGAATCGAAGATCCTTTCGAATTAGAGAAACGTGCTTTGGCCTATAGGTAAAACGCTCTCGTCGAGAAGCGATTAACGGCATTTTACCCTTCCAGTTATTACACGTCTCTAATCGATTGGAAAATCGAAACTTTGGCGAGATTGAAAATCGAGGAATGGGACTTAATCGACAAGATGCGGGTTTCACCCCTAACTCGACGATTTCGTACCCTAAGTGTGGTTGGCACTCTTCGGGTCAAAATTAATTTCGACACTTTGACGAGAGTCCACTAGAGTTTGAATGGGAAGTTTTCCATCAAGGTGTGGATGTCACTCCTAACTTGAGGGTGTAACTTCGTGAAAAAAAAATAAAGAATAAGCGTAATGAGAATCGTTCACCAAATTGTGGATATCACGCCTATTTTGGTGAAGTCGTCTCACTTGTGTAATACGAGTGTTTTCGAGTTTAGTATAATCGAGTAAAATGCATTATGGAAGGCGTATGATTGAAATAATGTAACGAGTATGAACACGTAAAGCATTTCATAAATTTAACATATAAGGACATTTTAAGAAATTAGCATGTGAATCACGTATGGTCAAGTATGGTACTTAACTATAGACTAGGTCAAAAGCGTAGCAATTTGCCTAATTCCCTATAGTTATGGCTCTGATACCAATCTGTAACACCCCAACCGATGGCGGAAACATCGGGATGAGACGAAAACGAGATTGCTCATTACTCACAACATTATTAAGTGACAATAATTAATTAAACCATATTTCATTTCATAAGAATTGTCAAATACATCAATGTAACAAAACAAAGAACAACCTAACATTTGCAAAGTCATAACAAAATTGATACGTCGACATTAAACCTAACGTCTAAATTGTGTGTATCTAGTCCTTGCTATATTGTTTTCATAGCGTCATCTCCTTCAACCTGTAACATGTTTTAAAATAAAGTCAATGCAAAAGCAAAGGCGAGTACACAAGTTTAAGCATAGCATACGTATACGAATAAAGTTTTAACAATCCTCATGGCAACCAAATCTATACAAGAGCAATATCAAGGCACGCAATGCTAATAATCAAACCCGTAACGCAATCACGATGTTTTAACATGACCTCACGAATAACACGATGGAGGTGGATGCGTGAATTCCTATAGCGCTAAGCATGCCAAACAAGGCTAAAAATAGTTAATGACTAAAGCATAGCATAACGTTTATCCCCAGACAAGCAACAAGTATACGATTCAAGTAGTCATGTGTATAGGATTGTTTGTGCGTTTCATAAAGTTTAAGTGTTTGTGATTTTTGTATATGGAAACATGTTATACCCAAAAAGTGATATAAACAAAAGTGGGTCGAGTGTACTCACAAAATTGCTAAGTCTTCTTTGGAAATTCCATGACGAGTTGATGAGTGGGAGAAAGGGACACCAATGCCACCTTAAATGACAACGAACATGGATGAATAATCGAATCGGAGTTGAAGGTACGTGTACGTTTAGCACGGAATTTGTGTAACGACTCTAAAGTTAAATTCGTCAAAGGTGTCGTAGAAGTGTTATCAAAATAATACAATAGATATATGTATTTTTTAGCGAAAAGCGTATTAGGTAATTATTTATATTTTGACGAAAAGTATATTAAATATATATATTATTTTTTCTTTAAAGTATAATATATATGTCTTGTCGATAAGGGAATGATATACATATATGTATATTGCCTTTTAGATAAGTATAGGTATACGAAGGTTTAATAATTTATTTTGTCGAAGTATAATATATATATTTATTTGATGTCGTTTAAGAAATATGCTTCGCCGAAAAGTGCAATAAATATATATACGTATGATTTGACGAAAACCGGGCAGAGTTTCCTCTGTTTTTAGACGATCCCGACAACACAAGTTGTCGATATATGTGTCAAAACTCAACAATCAACGAAGCAATATATTTATACAAGTTATGTAACGAAAATATTTATATTTATACAACTTACAAAGACACGTTTAGTGTACAAGTAAGTAATGTTTTACGATTAAAACGATAAATAATATAAACAATAATAATAAAGGTTTTGCGCCGTTTAAGATTTTTACCCAGTCTCGGTCGACAATTGACCAACAGTTGACCGGTTGACTTTCGTTGACCAAGTTGACTGACGTTGACTCGTGATGACTAAAACCGGAAGGTTGACCATGACCCGAGCTTTTGACCAGATTTGACCCGAGCCTGCTGAACCGAGATGGAACCAAAAGTGAGCTAAACAAACCAATTAAAATGAATGCAAAACTGAAATAATCAAGCACGACCCGTACCTGAACCGAATCGAGGTTGAACTGGGACGACTGATCTGACCGGGATGAGTGACCTGAACCGGAACAGCTGAACCGCTGTCTCTGTAACTCGAGTGAACACCAAAGCTGACCCGTTGACTGTTTGACCACAGTTGACCAGGTTTGACCGAACACCAAACGAGACCCGAACCGAAGCCAAAACTGTCATTGACTCACTGCTGACCCGAACCTCTGCACCGAGACCCGAACCCGCTGAACATGAGCCATGAACTGAACCGAAACGAATCGTAACCTGCCGAAAGAAAAGAATTAACGGGATTCGAAATAGAAGCAAAACCAAGACCCGAACCGAGACTAACCTTGACTGAACCGAGATTCGACCCGGAGCTGATCCGTGGACTGTTTGACTGCTTGACCAGACCCGAGCTTTGACCAGGTCTAACCGGGTTGACCGAACCGAAGCTGACCCGAGTCTGGCACTTGAACCAAGTTACCCGCGTTGTGGGAACCGCGCCAACTGGAACGACAAAACATTTGGTACACGACTTTAGACATGAAAGATTGACCAAATCGGAAACCAAATCAAACGAGAACTCAAACCTGAATCTGGAACTGATTGCGTCGCCGTCGAGTCCGCGGGAAACCGGCGACTCACACCGATACTCTGACAGAGACTCAAACCTGAACGTGAACCCGAATCAAGACCCGAACTCTAAACTGAGACGAAACGTGAACTGCCCAAAGGTAACCACCAGCGTCACCGCCGGCACCGCTCCGCCGCCGCTGCTGCTGCGGCTCCTGCCGCCACCGCCGTCGCGGCTTGTGCCGCCGCCACCGATGTTGATGTTGTTGGCTGGCGACGTTGCCACCAATGGTGGTGGTGTTGCTGCCGTGCTTTTGTCTGCGAGAGGGAGGAGTGAGAGCGCGGGTGAGGGGATGAGAGGGGTTGTGTGCAGGCAGGAAAGGAGAAGGGGGGCAGGGAGATGAGGGTGCAGCGTGTGTGTGTATAGTGTGAGGGTGTGGTGTGATTATTTAGTTGTAATTAGGTTTAGGGTTTAGTTAGGTTTAGGTGATGTGTTGGGCCAAAGCCTGTTAACCCGTTCTAACGTTTTTGAGTGGCCCGAACGTACCGACGAGATCCGATTTCAAGTACAAGTTTCATAAAACGTCGAATTTATTTTGTTTATTATTATTATTATTATTATTATTATTATTATTATTATTATTATTATTATTATTATTATTTAGAAAAAATAATAAAATACGATGCGTTACAAGATGGATTGTGATGTATAGGTGTAGGATAGGATGAAAAATAAGGAGGAGATGGGGTTTGGGCCGGTGGTGGTGTTGGTTGTTTGAAGGGAAAAATATGTTCCTGAAATCGAACATGGCGAGCAATGTAAACACGACCGGATTCGGTATCAAGACACCGATAACCATGATGAGAGGTACTGTACCATAGAAAGACACATGGCATGGATCCAAAATCCATTTTGTGTTTGTTGTAAGCACGAAGGTGAGGATAACATTGACTTCCAAATACCCGAAGAAAGGAAAAATCTGGGTGGTGATGGAAAAGTTGTTCAAAAGGAGAAATATTAGAGTTCGTTCGGGAAGGCATACGGTTGATGAGATAGACAGCTGTGTCAAATGCAAAATGCCAATACCGTTGTAGGACATTGGATTGTGAAAGGAGAGTAAGACCAGTTTCGACGACATGTCGGTGACGTCGTTCAACATACCCATTTTGTTCACTTGTATGGGGGCAAGAGAGACGGTGAATGATGCCGAGAGATGAAAAAAATGGTGAAAGTGGGCGAAATTCGCCTCCACAATCAGTTTGAACCGATTTTAATTTGGTTTTAAACTGCCGTTCGGCCATGGCTATGAATTGTTTAAAGACTTGACAAACATCAGATTTATGTTTAAGTGGAAACAGTCACATAAAGCGTGAGTAGTGATCAACACAAAGGAGAAAATAGTTATGACCGTCACAAGAAGTAGTAGGAGCGGGCCCCCAAACATCACAAAATACCAAATCCAAAATATGTGAACTCTTAAAGTTTGACAATGGTAAATGAAGTTTATTAGATTTTCCAACATAACAAGCATCATAATCTAGACTCGAATGGTTTGAAGAAACTGGTAAACAATAATGAGAAAACATAAAATTTAAAAGCTGCGGATGTGGATGGCCCAGACGTTGATGCCAGATCTGTGAGGAAGCTCGAACTGTGGAAAAAGCTGTTTTTGGAGTTGAATGAATCCGAGGTAGACGAAAGGAGTAAAGGCCATCAATGCTTGGACCCGTGAGAAGGATAGTATGTGTAGACTTGTCCTTCACAGAAAAATAAGTGTCATGAAATTCAAAATAAACATAATTATCACGACAAAACTTTTGAACAGAAATATGATTTTGTTTGATTTCAGGAACATGTAGGATGTTTTTAAGGATAAAGGATCGGTTTGGAGAGTAAACGCGAGTGGAACCAATGTGAATAATAGGTAAAGACTTACCATTGCCAACATGGAGACCATCACTGCCGTGGTATGGTTCAGAGTAATTCATGCCTGCCTGATCAGGTATTGTGTGGTCAGTAGCACCTGTGTCGGGTAAGCCAGAGAAAAAATCTTGAGGTTGGTTGTCAGGCCACCTACTGTTAGACCATTGAGACCGATTTTCAGACCATTGGGACTGATGATCACTGTAATTAGCGGATGGAGAGCGGCCACGAGTGGAGGGGTCCCTGTTTGGACATGAAGATGGTATGTGGCCAATGCCACATCTGTTACAAGTACCAAAAACCGTGTTTTGATTAGAAGCCCAAGGAAAATGCTGATGACTTACCCCATTTTGATTGTTTCGGCTGTAAGACCCACGGCCACGCCTGTTTCCACGGCCACGGGACTGCCCTGACCCATTTGTGTAAAAAGCATGTGAAGAAGGCTAAGAAACCGGTTGCACTTGAAGGCCGAGTTGTCCCAGCATTTGTTGAATGGCTTGGATGTTAGATGCTATGTGATTTGTTGGAGTTAAGAGGCTGTTTGTGGCAGTTGCTGCGGTGGCAAAGGCTTGGACAGGAGGTATGTCCGGTGAGGATTTTTGATCATGTAATCATGATCGAACAACAACCCGCTAAGTTCAGAAAAGGCTGTAGGAAACTGTCGGGTAAGGATGTTAGATTTCAAACCTGTGTATTCTTTCTCAGACCAGAAACAACCAGCATCACCAGGTCCTTTTCTTTAACAGGCTCGCCAATATTAGCCAGGGCATCAGCAAACTCTTGAGCGCGGGTGAGATAATCAGCGACTGTTTCATCAGGTATCATGGCTATCTTCAACAGCTGTGCGCGTAAGGTATATTCCCTGGATGCTGTGTGAGGGGCGTAGGCTTTCTTTAGGGCGAGCCATAAATCTCGAGAGGTAGTACTGCTTGCAACATGTTGAAACGATGCTTCAGAGATGGTAGAAACAAGAAGCATTCGTACATGGGCATCATTAGATACCCAGATCTGATAGTTTGGATTCGGTTGTGAATCCGAGGCAGACTCCTTCCCAGAGACAGCAGCGGCTGTGATGGTGGCTGAAGGACATGAGATGGTTCCATCAACATAGCCAAAGAGGTTGTTGGTGAGTAGGAAGGGCTGTATCATTGCCTTCCAATATCCATATTTTGTGGGTGATAGTTTAAAACCGAACTTGTAAGAATTGTGGGTGGTTTTGTCGACTGAGGAGAAAAGTGCAAGAAAAGCCATCGGAAATTGTAGCTCCGATGAAGATGAGAGATCGACAGCACAAAGGTGGCGGCTAGGGTTTTAGGAGAAAAAAGAGAGGCTCTGATACCAAGATAAACTTGGTATATTGTATAATGATTGTATTATTGATTGTGTATCATAAGAGATTACAATAGGGATATATATAGATAGATAATACTGATTAGGGCCTGCTGACACTCTATACATTAGGGCCGGCCTATCTATAGTAACTATATATATTGACTAATACCACAAAGCCTACACCACTGTGTAGATCGTGTACTTTTGAATAATTTGTAAAATCATTTTCGACCGACCATGAGACCCTCCTCCAAATCTCATTAACATACAGGCAGTTGAGAATTACATGATCCACCACTTCCCCTTCCAATTGACATAGAGGGCATACACTCAAGCATACATTTATGCCTCTTCTGGCAATATTTGTAAAAGGGATATACGATTTTTTGTTAATCTCTAAATTTAAAAAAAAAAAAAACTTTGATAGGGACCCACTTCAAAATTAAAAAAAATGCTAGATAACAATAAAAAATGTGTTGTGAAACTAAATCTTGTACAAGTTGATAATATCAACATTTGGGGTTGGGGAGTAGGTTTGAAACTTTGAATAGATAAAATTAAGAGTTTAATAAACATTGTTTTCCTAATAAACTGCTGCCAAAAGACTTTGAATAATTAATTTTCATTTCCTTTTTTAACAATATATTGTCTGACACAATTAATTACAGCACTATATATTCATTTATTCCCCCACCACCAGTAGAAGTAACCCTTAGGAGCCATCACAATTTTCACAAACGGATAGTTGGGCCGATCCACGTGTCCATAGCCCATACTTTGAGGGCCCACAGCCCACACAGCTCTGTGTCGGTTGGATTTTGCATTATTTTTTTAACGGCAAAAGTTACATAATCCCTACTTCTAAATCACATCAAATTTACCCCATACCAGGATTTGAACCCTGGTCTCTCCCTAAGAGGCACAAAGCCTCTACCACCGACCAAAGTGGTGATGCGGATTTTGCATTATTAACCCTCGTGTGGTTCTATATAAAACCAATCTCTGGACCCGCAGGCTCCAAAAGATCACGACCGTTGGTTCTGATTACCAAATGTTGTTTGTTTGTTTTGTCATAAAGCAGGTCAAAGTGTGGTGGCCTGTCAAATTATTAACATATTTTTGGAAAAATAATCTATCAATTAAAAGACATTGTATTCTAGTTGTGTTTTATAGGTGGAATGAATGGAGAACCTTTATATATAATGTTATTTATTATAAACGAAGTACTCTTAACTTAAACTTAACAAAAAATTATGTGGGTTTAGATTATTTAGACGAGTACAAACAAAAGAGATAGCATAACCCGTCTTTTACAAGTAAGAATAGTGAAATATTTGCACATAAAACATTGCTAATAAGTGCAAGCACACTAGTGTAACGCTATAAGCATTTGTTGTATCTATGGTATGTTGATTACTTTCGGATATGTTAAGACTTACTTTAAGAATATTTGACTTAACGGATTTTTTCGACTAACTTTTGAGGGTGTAGCCGGGTACCGTCCCAATAAGAATAATCTAATCAATTTATAATCAAGTGATCTACCAAGTACTCAACATTATGCATGATCATCTCTACTTAAAAAACACATTTCATAAACATTTGTGTTTATCCCCCTTTGAGAAATCCCATGAAAATACACATAGCAATCTTTTCTTTTTAGACCAAATGTGCACCTAGCACTTGGTAAGACCTCCTACATTGTCACATGATACATCTATGACTTATAATAAGTCATAATTATAATCTACACGAGTCTTAATTGAATGGTCAAGTGATTCATATGTTTTTTTACGCTATAAGACACTTATATAATTCAACTTACTAAAGCTTTACCTCCTTACCCTTATAAGGAAATGCAAGTCAATATACATGTAGGACTTTCTTTCTTTCCCATGTCTCTCATATGGTAATGACATTCTTTGCTTAGCCGCTTATGCTGGAGCCTCGTTCTACATAACGACACATTCATTTACGAACACACTTTTACTTTGTATAGTGAATGGTTATTCTCAACTCTCATGCCGATTCGGGTCAAGAAGGTAGAAAATACCGCCTTTCTCTAATAACCATCCCTTAAAACTTTGTAGCAACATCAACTATTGTCACTATTTAGAAAAAGTATATATCTTGAACAACTAAATCATGAAATTATTTTTATCTCAAATTTTTGTTCTAAATCGTAAAACATGCAAGATTTATGTAACCCGAGTCGTCCACCACCATTTTCAGGGAAAATCCAGTAACCCACCCGCAGACACGACGGTGAATTTACCGTAAAACACGCTTAGCTCAAGGATTAAACCCAGGTTTCCCTAGGTCTACTCTTATTATTAAAAAAATGTTTATAACCATGATATAATCACATGACAAAAAGTGATTAATTTTGATTAATTTTTGCATGTAGCTATACTTTTCTAAAAAAAACCTACCAACTCTAGAAAGCAATTCTATTATTAATAAACTATATTCCCAATGTCTTGTAGGCTGAAAACAATTTAGACTTTCCCTTTTTCCAATGCTTTCCACACCTCCAACAAGTCCACACTCTCTTCACAATTTACACACAACCTCTCTCACACACACAACTTCAAGATTCCACAATATCTCTTCTTCACTTCTTCTTCCTGTTGTTCATTTAGTAATCCCTTAACCAAAATTGGTCCAATTTCATATAAAGCTATAAGCTTTAATGAAATGATGTTACCTGCTTATTTAGTTTCAATTTTCTTGATTTTATGCAACTCCCATTTCACATTCATACTTCATGTAACTTGTTTAAATGATGAAGGCTACACACTTTTGACTTTCAAACAGTCAATTACACAAGACCCTGAAGGCTCTTTAACCAACTGGAACTATTCTGATGAAACCCCTTGTTCATGGAATGGCATTGCATGCAAAGACCAGAAAGTAATCTCTGTTAGCATACCTCAAAAGAAGCTTTCAGGGTTCATATCCCCTGTTCTTGGCTCTCTTTCTGAGCTCAGACATGTTAACTTAAGGAGCAATAGGTTCATGGGTGGGTTACCATTTGAGGTTTTCAGAGCTCAAAAGCTTCAAAGTTTGGTGCTTTATGGCAATTCTTTATCTGGGTCAGTCTCAAATGAGATTAGCAGGCTTAGTTACCTCCAAACCCTAGATTTATCTAACAATTTCTTTAATGGGTCAATACCCATTTCATTGATTGAATGCAAGAGGTTAAGGAGTCTTGATTTGAGTCAAAACAATTTCACTGGGTCAATCCCAGATGGGATTGGGTCCAATTTGGGATTTCTTGAAAAACTTGACCTTTCTTTCAACCGGTTCACCGGTTCGATCCCGAAAGATTTGGGTAACTTGTCTAACTTGCAAGGGACTGTTGATTTATCTCATAATATGTTTAATGGTTCTATCCCAACTAGCCTTGGTAATCTTCCTGAAAAGGTTTACATTGATCTTACTTACAACAACTTAACCGGCCCGATTCCGCAAACCGGTGCGTTGGTGAACCGCGGGCCGACCGCTTTCATTGGCAACACCGGTTTATGTGGTCCACCGTTGAAGAATATGTGTGAACCGGATGATGCTAGTTCACCATCTTCGTTTCCGTTTCTACCTAGTAGCGACCCGTCTGAGGCGCAAGAAACGGGCCGAAAAGGGTTGAGTAAGAGTGGTGTGATTGCCATAATTGTTAGTGATGTTGTTGGGATTTGTTTGATTGGTTTGATTCTTTCGTATTGTTATTCGAGATTATGTCTTTGTGGCGGAAAGAAACATGGGTATGAGAAAGGGGGAATAAGCGTCGAAACGAGTGTTTATGTTTCAAAAAAGATGAATCCGAAACGTTATCTGATCACATTGAGCAGTATGATCTTGTGGCGTTAGATGCGCAATTAGGGTTTAATTTGGATGAGCTTTTAAAGGCTTCGGCTTTCGTTTTGGGGAAAAGTGGAATTGGGATTGTTTACAAAGTTGTACTTGAAGATGGGGTTACTTTCGCAGTGAGAAGGTTAGGCGAAGGTGGTTCTCAAAGGTTTAAAGAGTTTCAAACCGAAGTCGAAGCAATTGGGAAGCTTAAACACCCGAATATTGTAACTTTACGAGCTTATTATTGGTCTGTGGATGAGAAGCTGCTGATCTATGACTTTGTCCATAATGGTAATCTTGGCACCACCGCGATTCATGGTAATTTTCTAGCTTAAAATCTTGATATAATGATCAAATGTTTTTAGAAGATGATATTTGGATGTGTTTTATGTTATTTAATAAATTTTCTAGCTTAAAATCTTGATATAGTGATAAAATGTTTTTAGAAGATGATATTTGGATGTGTTTATGTTACTTAAAGTTGTAATAACGTTGGACATTGTCGTTTTTAGGGAAACCCGGTGTGCCTTCTTTCACGCCACTTTCTTGGACCGTACGTTCGAAGATAATGAGAGGAGCCGCGAAAGGTTTAGCATATCTACACGAGTTTAGCCCCAAGAAGTATGTCCATGGTGACCTAAAACCATCAAACATTTTACTTGGTCTAAACATGGAGCCGCAAATATCTAACTTTGGGCTTAGCCGCTTGGCTAACATTGCCGGTGGTGGCACGCCCGTACTTCAATCGAACCGAGTGGTCTCAGAAGTTGCAACCACAACCACAACCGCGACTTCAACTTCAGCTTCAAACGCTCCAGCTTCTTATTATAAAGCACCCGAGGCTTTCAAAGTGGTGAAACCTTCACAAAAATGGGATGTTTACTCTTTTGGCGTTGTTTTACTAGAAATGATCACTGGAAAACCGCCCGTTGTGCAAGTGGGCCCGGAGGCAATGGATCTTGTTCATTGGATTCAGTTGTGTATCGAAGAAAAGAAACCACTTTCGGATGTTTTGGACCCGGGGTTAGCACAAGATGCGGATAAAGAAGAGGAGATTATCGCGGTTTTAAAGATCGCGATGGGGTGCACTCAAAGTAACCCGGAAAAAAGGCCATCAATGAGACATGTTGCTGATGTTTTGGACAGAACGAGTCAAGATTGAATGAAACTCTCATCAGGCAGTACAAAGATTTATGAACATGCATTAAGTATTGGGGTGGTTTTGACATGTTTGGATAGTTGAAGGGTGTGTGATGTACATCTGGTGAAGGATGGGAGAATGTATTATTTTATTTTATTTCTTTTTTTTTTTTTTGTTCTTTTTCATGGATATCAGTTGGATTTTTAATTTTAATATTTATTGTATATTTTGGGGAAATAAATGTGGTGTCATTGGTCTTGATGTCCCATATTACTTTTGACTTTGTGGTTTTCTGATTGTCTTGATTTGTGAAATCTCATACACATGGTCTCTTAAAGACACTTTTGTATGCATTTTTATATATTGTCTTTTTAATAAATACAAGTTTGTTATTATACTTTTTTTTATTGGGACATGAATCATACATTAAAATTCCTTCCTTTTGGCTTTTTTTGCATATAAAGTTACTAATAATTTAAGAAACTGACTATTTTCTCATCTTTGGTTTATAGGGATTGTGGTGTTGTTTCATGGTTGATTAGTGTGTTGGTTCAAAGGTTTTAAAACCGTCTTTGGTTTTTTCTACGGGTCCTACTATTTACACAAACATTTTTGTTATTTACACCAATAATGTGACATTAAAAAATTTATATTTGTGTTTTTCTTTTATAACTTTCGATATATAATGTTTTATGAAAAAACGAATGTAGTTTTGCGATATGCTTAATTTTATCTTCGTTTTGCTATAAATTTTACAAAAAACGGAGCCTTATCAAATATAACGTTTTATTAATCGTTATAAAATTTTGTATTCCGTTTTTAAAAAATTTATATCGAAACGTATACAAAAATAAGTACATCACATAACCATATTCGTTTTTTAACAAGACATTATCTAACGGAAGTTATACAAGAAAAACACAAATATTAATTTATTAATGTCACATCACTTGGTGTAAATAGCAAAAAAATGAGTGTAAATAGAATCACCCTTAATTTATAATTAAGTATATAGTTGACATTGTTAAGTATTATTTAAATTTTATCAACATACCTATAACAATGACTGTAGCATACTTACATGTAATAACATTACTATTACTAAATAATATATAAGTAACTAAAAAATATGAGAAAAACAAACAGGGTTGTTGTCTTGTTTAGGCATGATTGACGGGTTGATTGTGTGATGTTTGGGTAGGGTTTTCTTGTTAAATGTTGAAACATTCTTATTCAACCCTTTGATTGCATTCAACGGGGCAGCAAAATTAAAGTGTATATTAAAATATATTATTAATAATATAACTAAAATCAAAGGAGCCTATATAAAAGTCAAAATAACTTTTAGTTATATTATTTGGATGATAATAAACAAGAAGAATGTCAGTTATTTCATCCCATAAACTTTGAAATAAGATATATGTTAATATAATCTTTTACTTATTTTAAAAACTAAAATTTAATTTCACTAAAATTAAATAAAATAATTATTGTGGGTCCAAATAACATAATATGGCAAATTATTATTATTATCGTATATACCTACAAGCACAATTTTCATCAGGCTGCCATGCAGCACCCTGCATTGGTTACCCTTTTTTTTCTCTTATTTTAGTTTTTAACCTTTTAACATTTAGTATTTACATTTACAACCCTTTAACATTCTGCAAAATCTATATCATATTTTTTACGTGCTTACATTTATGTATGTGTCGGTATAAATTTAGGTTGATTACGGTTTTTCTTTTACTTTGCATTTTAGTAACGCTTTCTTTTTTTTAGCCTTTACCCTTCAACATTTAGTATTGCCAGTTACAACCTTTCAACTTTCTAGAAACTTTATAATTGCTTTTTACATGTTTAAATTTATGTAAGTGTCGGCATAAATTCAAGTTGATTACATTTCTTTGAAAATGGGTAGGCTTAGATATAATATGTTTTTCTGTTTTTTTTTGTTTTCAATTAATCTAAGTTTTTGCATCATAGTGGCATATAAATGTCCATGAGTGAAGACTGGGTATTTCAAATACAACCTGAAGAAACCCTAGATCATCTAGACCGGAATCAAAGTAGATCTATGGAATGGGCTCTGCATAAAAGGGTTAACCCTCCGTTTGGTTTCACGATGAATGATAAATGGTACAATATCTGGCTGATCCTGCAAAACAGAACACCGTTAGCTCGCCACGGGGAGAAGGGGGTTCTCTCCGTGACCACCCTCCGGCGTGAGAATAAGTACAGGTAGTCGGAAGTAAGTATTGTAAGTGAGAGAGTAGTTGAGAGTGAATACCTTTCCTTGAACTCCAAGTTACTTATTTATAGCCGGTGTTTGGCGCCAAAAAGAGAGATTGTTAACTTTAACGGAATCTTTTGTTATTCCGTTAACGTTTGTTTGGCAATCCGTTAGTGCACACGGATCGTGAGCTCATCAGCGGTTAGGGAGGTGCCACGTGTCAACATGAGATCACTATATCTTATAAATGTGAGCATGCCATCACCATGATCTTCCTCAGCCGTCCAGATGTTGCCATGTGGCAATTGGTTATAGCCGAAAAGATGCTTGCACGATTGGGTGTTAATGGCTTCTAGAAGGTTTCACAGCTGTTACCCATCTATTATTCGCCACGTGTACATTCTGTTACAACAGAAAAGATTCCCTTTGCTTTTGCACCAAGTTAAGGATTTTGCTAAGGGAAAGTTTCTCAGGATTTACTGTTTCCTTGCGCGAGAAGCGCAAGTTAGTTGACTGATCTTCCTTCTTCTCCTTGCTGCTTAGCGCAACGTTTGGTGGATGCTTGCTTTGATATAAATATCTGCTCAAGGTTTATGCATGGAGCATTATCAAACAAGAATGTTCAATGTTAACTTTGAACCTTGCGCGAGCCCGCACAAGGTAGTTAAATGAAGCATTATCAAACAAGAATGTTCAAGGTTAACTTTGAACCTTGCGCGAGCCCGGGCAAGGTAGTTAAATGAAGCATTATCAAACAAGAACGTTCAAGGTTAACTTTGAACCTTGCGCGAGCCCGCGCAAGGTAGTTAAATAAAGCATTTACCCAAGAGAGTGTTCAGGGTTAACTTTGAACCTTGCGCGAGCCGCGCAAGGTAGTTAAATGAAGCATTTATCCAAAGAGAGTGTTCAGGGTTAACTTTGAACCTTGCGCGAGCCCGCGCAAGGTAGTTAAATGACGCTTTCCTCTCTTGGATATTTGGCGCAGAGTTCTAATAAATCTTATTTTGGCAAAGAAGTCTGCACGCAGTTTTCTTAGAAGTTATTAATGGGTATGGTTTCCTTGATTGGCGCAAGGTTTTTGGGACCATACCCCTTCAAGTCCCCCCAGTCCAGTGTTGCTCCTATGTAAGAATAAAAAGTAGGTGGAGCACTGGACTTAAGATAAATGTGCTGCGCTAGGTAAGGACTAGCTTTTTGTTGATTTATGCATCTTGATGACGTGTCGTAAGTGAATTTTGAAAAAGTATTTGAATTTCAAATATACTTAGACATGTGTCACTTATCTGGATGGTGTAGTTGGTGACGACACACGTTCTTGAGACGTGGTGGTACTGTTGACAGGCTGTCAACAGTACATGTCTTACCGTATTTAATGCTTTTTAGCGACACTCGCGCGCGTGGGGCGGTTACTGTTCCCCACTCGCCCCTGCGGTTACTTGAGGATACGTGACGGTCGCAAAAGTCGCTGCAGTCAAATCGTGCATTAATTACGGTTAGTATATAAAGGGATCAACGATTCATTTGCTTCCTCACCCAATTATAACTTGAGAGAAATTTGTGTTCATAAATTCCGGCGACCTTCAAAGTTTTCTATGTTTTCTTTAAAGTTCGAGTTATGGCCACCGGTGCAGGTTCTGCTGAGATGTCGTCGTCAAGTTTGCCACCGCTAAAGTGGTCGAAGAAAGATTTCGATAATCTTGCCACCAACTTCCTTTACGCTCCGTCCTGGAAAGCGTTTTTTCTGGAGGCGAATGCCACGGCGGCTGATGCGCCGGCCGGCCGACTACATTACATTATTTTACGATTATTTTGCCGAAGGGAACTTCCGGCTGCCGGTGACCCATTTCTTGCTGGAAATTCTTGGTTTCTACAAGATTCACATTTCTCAGTTGAGCCCAATGGGAATAGTCAGGATCCGGCATTTTGAGTTCGTTTGCCGATCGATGCAGATCGTGCCGTCGGTCGAGAAATTTAGAGTTTTCTACCAGCTGCACTGCTCGTTGGGTTTTTATTCGTTCCAACAGCGTGTGCAAGCCAAACGATTACTGTTGGTGCCGCCGAAGTCCTACCATGACTGGAAGCAGAAGTTCTTCTTTATCAAGGAGGCGGTGATCCCGATGAAGATGACACTCCGGGCCGGTGATGAGATCGAGCTGGAGACCCTTCCCATACCTGCCGACGAGGTATGGTATCAAGATATTAAAGATGTGCCCAATATTGTTTTGCCGGAGAGGGCCCTCATCGCTGCCGGGATGAGTATCTTCTGGAAGAAGGAACGCCGGGAAAAACCGGTGTATACAGAAGATGGAACTGGTATGTAACCCTTTAACTTCCTAGCAATATCTTTCAATAGATATGTACTGATGCAAAAAGGTTTGTTATGTAGCTGCGCCTCTCTACTTGGTCTCTTTCAAGAGAGAGAAGGGAAAAATGGCCGTCGTGCCTATTGCTGATGGTGAGGACACTTGGTTCTCACAAATCTTGGGGAACTTTGAGTTGCCCAAGCAGGAGGATCTGGAGGCGCAACCATATTCGAAGACTGGTAAATAAGTCCTTACAAAGCCTAAGTTGATATTGCAATATTACTAATGGCGCAACTTTTGCTCAATATGATTGATTATGTAGGTGATTTGATAAACTTGGGAGTATGCCCCGATTCGAAGAAGAAGAAGAAGAAACCAACTGCTGCTGCAGCTGCTGCGCCTCCCCCTGCCAACCCAGAGCAAAAAACCAAGCCATCAGCTGTTGCGAAAGCTGAGGGCAAGAAAGGTACGCTTCCCGTATCTGACTCTTGGTGTAATTATGTGGTGGTGTCGGACTCACTGGAGAGTCTTGCGCCTGTAGGTTTGAAGAAATCGAAGCCAGAACCCGTTGACACCTCATCTCTTCCTGTTGCAAACCCAGATGATCCTTTGGAAGTACCTTCTAGCCCGGAAGAGGCATTGAAGCGTACTTCTAAGAAGAGGAAGGAGGCGGAGACTAAAACTCCTGCGCCAACCAAAGTTGCGCGCCCGCGCATTGGTAAGAAGGGCACTGGATGCCTTTGCAAAGAAGTTCTCACCTGGTACGTTTAGTTTGTTGCGCATTTCTGTCATAAAAGTTGCGCAGAATCTTATACTTGGTATTTGTTGATATGCTTTGCAGAGAAAATGGTGAAGGCTGCGCCGGCCACCTCATCTGCTATACCATCGCCGCGCAGGCCTGAGAATGTTGAGGGGGATGCGGGGCAAGAAACTCCGGTTCCTGAAGCCGACCGCATCGTCCCGGAACATATTGAGAAAGTGGCTCCAGAAGAAGAGCCCAAAAATTTTGATACTGAGAATCCTGCTGACGAGCAGGTTAAAGCTACGGCTACAAATGTTGGGGAACCGTCAAAGTTGATATCCAAGGGAGCCGGACCTTCAACACAAAGCGAAGACTTTGTGTTTGTTGAGGATTCGGAGGGGGAATCGCCTATTCGCCCAGAGGAGACGCCTGAGGACTATTATTATCGCTCTTATTCTGAGAGGCGGGCCTCTGCGATTCATCAGCCCGTGTGGAAGATTAAGCAGGGCGATGTTTTACTGATTGGCACTCCTATAGGGAGTGGTATAAGGGCATCTTCCAGCCAGCGGAAGTGAGGCGCCAGGAGGAAAAAGACCATGAAGCTACTTACGAGTCATATTTGCAAGAATCTGCCCTTGCCTCATCCACTATAAATAGAATTGTGCGCGAATGGCGCAGTATGAACAAGGAGTGGGACGAGGTTGAGCTTGAGAAGGCGAAGGCCAAGCTTGAGAAAGAGAAGACGTTGAAGATGCTTGTTGATTTTGAGGCGGAAAGGCCCAATTTGAGAAACAGAAGAAGACTGAAGAATGGGTTGCGCTATCTTGGAAGCGCAAGTGTGAGGCTTCAGTTGCGCAATATGCGGACGAACGCAAGCGCTTTGTGGAGGCTTGCGAGCGTGACAACAAACAAAAAACTTCTCTGCACAATGAAATTGAGAAACTCAAAAAAGAGAAAGCTGATGCAGTTGCGGCAGCAGAAGAGGCGCGCTCACATAGAGAAAGGAGCGAGCAGAATGAGGTATCAACCAAAATACTCTTCTTCTTAAGAATACAGAAATTGATGATCTAACTGCTATGCTCTTTGACCAGGAGCGGCTGCAAGCTGAGGTTGACAGTTTGAAAAAAGATGTCAACCTTCACCGAACAGAGAACGCCGAGTTGATCCGCCGTTTGACTGAAGGCGAACAAAAACTTAACGACACGGAGGACACTCGCGCTACTGCAGAAAGCTTGACCGAATCCCTCATGAACCAGCTTACCTGGTTGCGGGAGTACGGGATTGTGGAGGTAATATTCACTTTTCTTTATACATGTCTTGTTTGATTGTCGTATCATATACTGATTGTACTTGTGTACAGATCGCAAATGCCATCCTGAACTCTACAGAGTTGGATGAGAGAGTGACAGAATTGATGATCGCGGCGCGCAATGACGGGCATGCCGAGGGCTATAGAGAGTGCACTTTGCATGTGGCCCATGCGCTGAAGACCGAATGGGATACAAGCCGTGCTGCCACGCATGGGCTAAATACTGCCGCCATTTATTCTGCTGCCAAAGAAAAATATGATCAATTGCAAATTCCAATTATGGACCTTGTGGACGCTGCGCTGCAACAAGACGACTTTGTTGATAAGCTAAAGGGGATCTTTTCTTCATCAGAGAAGCAGGCGGGAACCAAGTCCATAGAATAGGAAATTTGTAATTTTTCTGTATGATAACTTGTAACGCTGCGCTTCTGCGCAAGTATTGTGAATATAATAATTTCAGTTTTACAATGTTTGCATGGAACCAATTACTTGTGTAGGATAGACAAAAGAACAATTTCTTCTCATGTGTGAGCGTAAGTATTAAAGTAGCTTGTGGCTCATGAGTTTGTGTTTTTGTTTATCCAAAGGAATTGCATGCATTTGTAAATGAACATATATAAGACTGTAAGTAGTGGCAAAGTATTTTATTCATACTGACAAAACGCAAGGCTATGGCTGCCACTAAGATTACATAACAAAATAAAGTAAGCAGTCTCGTTACGCAACGCTCAGAAGTTGCTTAGAGGTCTGAGATTACATATAACATCGGCGTAGTTGTTGGGCGTTCCAGGTTCGAGGAACGCTGGATCCGTCCATACGCTTCAGAGTGTACGCGCCTTTTCCCAATACTTCATTTATCACGTACGGACCTTCCCATCGTGGGGCTAACTTCCCCGGTTTTTCGGCGTTCGACGCTTCATTATCGCGCAGAACAAAGTCACCGGGCAAAAAGGAACAGATGCGCACCCTTTTGTTGTAATACTTTTCAAGCTGGGACTTGTATTTAGCTTCGCGAATCGCTGCATTTTCTCGTCGTTCTTCCAATAAGTATAGGTCGATGCGCCGTTGTTCTTCGTTATCTTGTTTTTCCAAAGCTAGCATTCTTGGAGATGGTAACCCAATTTCAGCAGGAATCACAGCTTCCGTGCCGTACACAAGGCTAAAAAGAGTTTCTCCAGTGCTAGTCTTGGGCATAGTTCGGTGTGCCCACAAGATGCTAGGCAATTCGTCAACCCACCCCCGCCGTGCCGGGCCAAGGCGGGCCTTGATACCGTCGACCAACTGTTTGTTTATGCTTTCAACTTGACCATTTGCTTGTGGGTGTGCAACGGAAGCAAAAACATGTTGGATTCCCATTTTGGTCATCTATGTTTGCAACTCTTCAGCCATTAAATTTGTACCGTTGTCTGTAATAATGCGCATGGGCAGACCAAAACGGCAAATAATGTATTCCCAGATGAATTTGCGAATTACCATCGTTGTAGTAGAAGCTAAAGGTTTAGCTTCAACCCATTTGGTGAAGTACTCGACCGCAACAATGATAAACTTTACTGCGCTGGGCGCGTCCGGAAATGGTCCCACTAAATCAATGGCCCATTGTTGAAATGGCCAAGCTGTTGTGACGGGTACCAAAGGATTCTTTGGGCGCAACGTTTTAGGGGCATGCCTTTGGCAGGACATGCACTTGCGCAAGATCTCTACCGCGTCAACGTGCATTCCGGGCCAATAATACCCTGCGCTTTTTACTTTGGCTACGACCATGCGCGGCCCAGAATGTATGCCACATAGCCCTTCATGAATCTCCCTGATCAGGTATTGCGCGTCATGTTTGTCAACACAGCGGAGTGAAGGACCCATGTAAGAGCGTCGGTACAGAATACCGTCAATCATTTCATAATTGAGGGCTTTGCACCGTAATTTTCATGCTTGAGCTATATCTTCTGGTAAAGAACCATGCAACAGATACATCATTATTGGAGACATCCATGATGGATCTCCTACTTCGACCATTGTTACTTGCCTGAGAGGGACTGATGGATTACTTAAAACCTCGATGCAACCTATTTTGTCAAATGCTTGAAACTAGTTGCAGCATGTTTACTTAGAGCGTCAGCATGTTTGTTTTCACTTCGGTTGACGTGTGTGATTTTAAATTGTTAGAACTGTGCTATAAGAGCCTTGGCTTGCGCCAAGTATAGAGCCATGATATCTCCCTTTGCATCGTACGTTCCAACTACTTGCTCAGCAACTAGTAATGAATCAACATGGGCTTCTAAATTTGTTGCACCCATTTTGATAGCGAGGCGTAAGCCTGCTAGGAAAGCTTCATATTCGGCCTTGTTGTTGGTGCTTTTAAAATCCAACCGAATTGCATATGTGAACTCTGCTCCATCTGGACTCATTAATCGAAGACCTGCTCCAGGCCCATCACTATTTGATGCGCCATCTGTAAACAATGTCCAGGCTCTGTTGTCGATGACTGGGACTTGGTTTTGGATTGCTTGGCATTCTTCCAGCTTATCAGCAGGAATTTCAGCGATGAAATCTGCCAAAACTTGGCCTTTGATAGCTGGTCTAGGTTTATAACAGATGTTATAACCTCCCAATTCTATTGCCCATTTCGCAAGTTGTCCAGAAACGTCTGGTTTGGCCAGGACTTGGCCAATGTGAAAATTTGTTAAAACTGTAATAACATGTCCTAAAAGTATCTTCGCAGCCTGCGCGAAGCATGGACCAATGCTAAAACTAATTTCTCCATGATTGAATACTTTCTCTAGATCGTTCAACATCTTGCTGATATAATAAATTGGAGACTGGACCCCTTCGCGTTCTACCAACAAGACAGCACCTACTGCTACCTCAGATGCAGCAAGATATAAGACCATGGGTTCTTTTTCTCGAGGAGCAGTAAGTGTCGGAAGTTGAACTAAACAATCTTTCATCTGCTAAAAAGCTTGATCAGCTTCAGGAGTCCATGCGAACTCTTTGCTCTTCGTACAATTGCGCAAGGTTCGAATAAATGGATAAGATTTTGCAGCATGATTGGCGAGGAATCGGTTTAGCGCAGCTAACCTTCCAGCCAAAGTTGCATCTCTTTGATGGTAGTAGGAGAAGACATTTTTTGTATTGCATCGACCTTTTCGGGATTAACTTTGAAACCGTCTTTGGTGACGATGAAACCCAAAAATTTGCCCTCCTCCATGCCGAATGAGCATTTGCTGGGATTTAACTTTAGATTTACCTCGCGCAGAGAATAAAAGTTCTTTGGATGTTGTCTAGCATAGTGTCTTCTGAATTACTCATAATGACCAAATCATCAATGTAGACTTCCACAGTTTTCCCAATGTCATCTCCAAACACTGTATCCATCAATCTTTGATAAGTAGCTCCCGCATTTCGGAGACCAAAAGACATCTTGGTATAACAAAAAATGCCCTTCTCCATGCGAAAAGCGGTTTTATCTTCGTCCTCTTTTTTCATCAAGACTTGATAATAACCTTTATAACAATCTAGAAAACATTTCCAGCGAAAGGAAGCTAATGAGTCAACTTTTTTGTCAATCTCAGGAAGAGAATAACAATCTTTCGGACACGCCTTGTTTAGATCTTTAAAATCTACGCACATCCGCCATCCGCCATTATGTTTCTTTACCATACTGGGTTTGCCACCCAGGTCGGTATTTGACTTCGCGCAGAATACCAGCATTTAATAACTCGGTGACTTGTTCGTTCATTGCCTCTGTCTTTTCTGACCCGAGGCTGCGCTTTTTCTGCACAACTGGTTCTGCTGATGGAAACACATTCAGGCAATGTTCCGCAACGTCGTGCGGGCACCAGCCATGTCGGCAGGGCGAAAATGTCTTTGTTGCGAAACAACAGTAGTTTAAGCTTTGCGCGAATTTCAATACTGACTGCAGGCCCTAATAAGATTGTCTGCTCAGGGTACTTATTGTTGAGTACCCACTTTTCTGGTTCATTGCTTGGCAATGTCTTTCCAGCCTTCATAACTGGTTCCTCAATTGACATGATTTCTTTTCGCGCATAAAGTATAGCTACACCATTTGGTGTCGGAAAACCACAAGCAGCATGCGGAGTGGAGGAAATTATACTAAAATCACGTTGCGCGCGGCGTCCCAATAGTACATCGTGACGGGAATTTGCCGGCATCACTATGAAGTTGACGTTACTTGTTCGAGAACACCTCCCATTAGATAAAGTAACAAGAAAGAGGATTTGTCCTAGAGGAAAGACAGCCTCATTGCAGAACCCAGTTAATGGAAAATCAACTGGTTCCAAGCGTGCCTTATCCTCAGGATCTAGTTGCTTGAAGCATTGCTCATACGTGATATCCATGGAACTACCCGGATCTATAAACATATAGTCTGTTTGGTAGTGCCCAAAGATACCGTTGATAACTACTGGCCGGTCTTCTTGAGGACCTCCTGGAACGATAGGAAAAATGACTTGCTGTTCGCGCCAAGTGTTGTTTTGAAAATGTTGAAGGCTACGCTTGCGCAAGATTAAGATTTTTTTTTGTCTTTTAGTAAGGGTTTTTCTTTTTATTTTAGCCTTTTCCTTTCAATATCTAGTATTGCCAGTTACAAACCTTCAACTTTCTAAAAACTTTATAACTGTTTTACGTGTTTAGATTTATGAACGTGTCACTTAAATTTAAGTTGATTAAGTTTCTTTGAAAATGGGTAGGCTCAAATATAATATGTTTTTTTCGCTTTTTTTACGTTTTCAATTAATCTATGTTTTCGCATATATTTAGTTTTAAAACAAGTCGGGTCAAATATAATATGTTTTCATTAGATTTTATAAATTCGGTTTACATTATGTTTTCGGTCCCACCGCAACGCACACATATTTTTTTTACTTTTTTATGTGCATATCAGTATAAGATCAAATTGGTGTTCGACGTAAATTTCTTTCGCAAAAAAGTCGAGCCATGTATACTACGTTCCCGTGCTTATTTTTATGTACATATTTAGTTTATCTGCGTTGTGATATAACTTTTGTTTAAAAACGGTTCAGGTCTTTACTGCACAAATCCGAGTTACTTTACATTTGGACCCACCGCATCGCGCCGGAAGATTTCATAGTTTATATACAATAATCATGAATTGCAGTGCAGCAACATCATCACTATTATTAATGTATGGTTTTAAAAAATTTGGTTGTGTTATTATTATAAAAATTGACTTTTGTTACTAGATATATGAACCAAAAACGTTAAAGCCCAACTGTTTTAGTGTGTAATGGATTAATGACTTGGCCCAAATCAATAAACAAACATAATGGATTAATGAATAGGGCCCAATTTTTATTATCTCGCACAAGGCCAAAAAACATTTTGTGACTTTCGGAGACGGCCCTGATGCCGACACTTACATAAAAATAAACACGTAAAACCCCATGGGGTTAAAATGATACTTTACAAAGTTTATAAACTTAGTGTAGCTAAGTAGTTGTCCTATTCTATATAGGAGTCTCTTGACTCGTTTAAACCCTATCAACTCCTTCATTTTGAAGATAAAATAATGAGCGATTACATTTTCAACCCTTTAGATATTTCCAAAGTTGTTTGAGAATTCAGTTGTAGTTGTAGTTGAATCTCATGGTGTGTTAATCCGATTGAACCCATATCTTAACTACAGTAGCAACCAACTTGCTGGTTTTTTTTCTTTTGTCTTTTTGTGATATTTTTTTATATATTTACCCTTTAACTTTTAGCATTGACACTTATAACCCCCCAACTTTCTAAACACTTTGTAATTGAGTTTTACGTGTTTATTTTTATTGACGTGTCATAATAAAGTCAACTTGATTTACGTTTCGACTAAGTTTTTTTTGGGAACCAATCGAAGAAAATATTATATATTTTCGTGTTTATTTTTATATATGTTTGCAGATGGTCTACGTTTTGACATAAATTTAGTTCGAAAACAAGACACGTCAACTGTACTACGTTTTTATTAGACGGTATAAATTCAAGTTACTTTATGTTTCAAAGCCACCGCAATACGTTGTACCATTCTTTAACTTAGAAAAAAACATTATATTCTTGTGGGCTTATCCTTATTTACATATCGAATATAATTTAAGTTGTTTTAGGTTTCGACGTAAGTTTCTTTCAAAATATAAGTCATATCATAAGTTGTTATGCTTATTTTTATATATGTTTTTAGTTGATCTACACGTTAACATAAATTTTGTTCAGAAGTGAGTCGGGTCTAATATATTAATTTTCATTAGACGGTATAAATTCGAGTTTTTTCACGTTTCAACGCCGCCGCAACTAAGAAGTTACATACATAGTAACTTCAAGTGGGCCATCCTTTTTTGTTGGTATGTTTTTGTTTTTTTAACCTTTACCATTCAACATTTTTATCGACACTTACAACCTTTCAACTTTCTAAAATTTTATAATCATTTTTGTCGTGCTTGTTTTTATTTATGTATCGGTAAAAATTAATGTTGATTAAATGATAGGCTCATATATAATATATTTTATTTTATTTTTTATATACGTTTTCAGTTGTTGTACGTTTTGCATAAATTTTGTTTTACAACGTCGGGTTAAATATATTATGTTTTCATTAGACCATATAAATTCGACTTACTTTACGTCTCGGAGCCACCGCAACACATGATACCAATATTAATTTTAAAAAAAACATAATTTTGTACTGACTTTTACATAATGTCGGTATAAGTTCAAGTTGGTGTTCGACATAAATTTTTTTCGCTAATAAGTCGGGTCAAATAGAATAAGTTTTCGTGATTCTTTTATGTACATCTTCAGTTTATCTACGGGTTGACTTAAATTTTGTTTAAAAACGATTCGGAACTTGACGATAGGGATGAGCTCGGTACTAACGGTACCGGAAATCCCCAAAAATAGGTATCCGTACCGGTTACCGGTACCCTGTACCATTTGCTCATCCCCACTTAATGGTACAAATCCGGACTACTTTACATTTGGACTCGCCGCAACGCGCGGGAAAATTTACTAATATAGCTACAATATGAAGTTACATATACAATAACTTCACATGGGCTAGTTTTTTGTTTTTTTTTCTTTTAGTATATTTTTTTTTTAACATTTACTTCAACATTTAGTATTGCTACTTACAACCCTTTATCTTTCTAAAAGTTTTATAATCATTTTTACATGCTTATTTTTATTTACATGTTGGTATAAATTCAAATTTATTACGTTTCTTTGAAAATCGGTTGGCTCAAATATAATATGTTTTTGTGTTTTTTTATATATATTTTCAGTTGGTCTACGTTTTGACATAAATTTTGTTTTAAAACAAGTGGGGTCAAATATAATATGTTTTCGTTAGATTGTATAAATTCGACTTACTTAACGTTTCGGCGCCACCGCAATGTGCGGTACCATTTTTAACTTAAAAAATTCATTTTGTACTTTTGTGTTTTATGCCTCGGTATAGGTTCAAGTTGGTGTTCGATGTGAATTTCCTTCGCAAATAAGTCGGGTCAAATATAATACGTCTTCATGCTTAATTTTTTGTACATATTTAGTTTATTTACATTTTGACGCAACTTTTGTTCAGAAACGATTCAGGTCTTGACAGTACAAATCCGAGTTACTTTACACTTAGACCCGCCGCATCGCGCGGGGATATTTACTAGTTGTAGACAAAAGAAAGATATTTACAGATTAAATAAAAAATGTTTTCAAAATCTTAATGTTTTCTAATCGTCACTAACTACCATCACCTTATGTCGTCGGGGTTCTTGAACCACCACCAACAACCACCAGGTCCACCATTGTATATTGTCGTCAACCACCTATGTCGTCAACCCTTATCTGTAGAAATAGGTGATTCTATTTACACCCATCTTTTTGCTATTTACACCTTGTGTCGTCGATGGAAACCCCACCAGCTTTGCCTCCCCCTCTCCCATACTTTCACAATGTTACAACTTTAGCCCCTTATCTTTGGTACCTTCAAAGTTTCATAAAATGGTAAATTTAGTCCTTAAACTACTACTCCATTTTACAAATAGTTTGCTTTTGACACCCCAACTTTATGGTATTTTCCTTTTCAGCCCCAACTTTCTTATAGTTTCCTTCTTACCCAAAACTTTATCAAATTTATCTTTACCCTTTCTTAACCCTTAAGTTTAGGAATGCAATTTTTAACCACATAACTTTTTATGAACTTAGTAAATGTCACTTTGACCCCCTCGAGAGTTTTTGGCTTGACGATATAAATTCGAGTTAGTCAGGTCGCGCATATACATTATGATTGTATGATAAAAATTCGATTTACGTTACGTTTGATCCAATCGCAATGCAACTATAGGATACATTGAGTTCAAACGGATACGTCAAAACGTGCGTTTTCATATGGTTAACACATTACATAACGTTTGGACTAATCCGTTCGATATTTGCGAAGTACTCGCGCCGCAACGCGCGCAGGTCTTATTAATAGTTATTTTTAAGAATCATAATTACAAAAGACATATCCAATAAATGATAACTTAATAATTAAAATATACTTAGGTTCAAAAATTGTTTTAACAATTAAGTGCGGATATTATTAACGTTACTTGCTAGTTATACATGACTATACATATCATTTGTTTAAATTCATTGTCAATGTATAATTTGCGTAGAGTGAGCAGATAATGTGATGGATGTAGAGTGAGAACATAATGTGATGGGTAAAACAAATATTTCTATATCTTCAATCTTTCAAAAGTTGAAACAAGTTTAGTTAGTATTGCAGATACAAAGAATATAAAACAACACAATCGTAGATTTTGTTGTACATGTTTAAAGTGAGAGTGCATTAGAAGCCTTACTTGTAGTTTATACAATATTACATTTGCAAGTTACATTAATAGTAACTTGCACTTTGACTTTTTTTTTCTTTTTTGTCTTTTCTTTCTTTTGTTTTATCTTCTGACAAATTTGCTTTTTTTTTTCTTTTTTATCTTTTCTTTCTTTTGTTTTAGAGTTAATTACTGTTTTCGTCCCTGTGGTTTGTTAAAAATCACTATTTTAATCCATTAGTTTAAAATTGCGATTTCAGTCCCTGTGGTTTCACTTTCGTAACCATTTCAGTCCACCTCGTAACCATTTCAGTCCCTGTACTTACATAATAAATGGGTTGAAGTGGTTACAAAAGTGAAACCACAGGGACTGAAATGGTTACGAAAGTGAAACCACAGGGACTGAAATCACAATTTTTAAACTAATGGACTGAAATAGTGATTTTTGACAAACCACATGGACAAAAACAGTAATTAACTCTTTGTTTTATCTTTTGACTTTTTTATTTTGTTTTTTATATTTTTATCACTCAACTTTTAGCGTAAACAATTACAATCCTTTAGCTTTCTAAATATTTTTTAATCAAGTTTTTCGTGCTTATTTTTATATACATGTTAGTATAAATTCAAATTGATTTATGTTTATGTAAAATTTTTTCGGTAATAAATTGGGTCAACTATGATATGTTTTTATGCTTGTTATTATGTATGTTTTCGGTTGTTTTACGTTTTAACGTGATTTTTTTCGTAAATGAGTCGAGTGAAACATAATACGTTTTTATTAAACGGTATAAATTCGAGTCACTACATGTTTCGAAACCGTCGCAACGCGTCATAACTATTTTCTTACGTGCTTATTAATATGCACGTGTTGATATAAAGACAAGTTGGTATGATTCGACGTAAATTTTCTTCAGAAATATGTCAAGTCAAATATGATTCGTATTCGTGCTTATTTTTATGTACGTTTTCAGTTGTTCTACGTATTAACGAAAATTACAATTAGCAAGTTGTATGAATCGTGCTTTCATTCTATTGCCTTTTATGTTTCTTACTTGATTTTGTTTGTACACTTTATTATATTTATTTTTTTTACTTTTCTTTGTGTTAAGTGTTTTAGTTTTAGGTTCCTTTTTTATTATAGTTATATTAAGATAACGTTACGTTTCCATTTACAATTAATTTAAAATCAACCTGTCTCGTTGTCTAATTTAAATTTATTTTTAGGGTTTTTGTTCAATGTAAAACATGTATCGATATTCTTTTTAGCATCTTTCGTTTGGTTGTTATACTTAACCAAAATAGATATAAATAGATATTGACTGAAACCCGTAGCGTAGCGACGGTAATTTTCTGATTGCTCAACATAGAGCATTGCGCATTAAATGCACACAACAAATCATTGACTACGAGTTCTGAGCAACTTTAATGAACAATAAATAAATAAACAAAAAGAATTAGTTAACTATTTACAAAAATACAACATTTTTACACTCAAATGCAATCATTATTATGCTTTTAATAAACAAATGCCACTTTTTCTATATGTAAATCTAAAATATTCTACGACTTTAGTTACTAACAAATGTAACCTGTTTTACATTCAAATACAACTTTACATGTTTTAAGTTAAAAAATACAATATGGTTTCAACCTTCTTATATAAGTTTCTCTTGCTAACACACGTTTTATTACATTTGTAGCTTCACATTTCAAGTGCTATATCAATTACGCCATAACAACAATTTTACGGTGTACTTTGATATACATGCCCAAACTCAACATAACAATCATAAATGTAACACAAACTTGTCAATTATAATCGATAAAGAGTAATGAAAACCTCCTAAAATGGTTATTTAACTCGACCATCTATTCAAAACGCCACCTTTCAATCATATACCTCAAACAAAGTAGCCTACAACACATACTTAAACAGTTTCGGACCAATTTGGATTCTGGTCGAAATGGGTCGTTCTAAAAAACGATCAATTTGGTTCTAAACCTGCCATTTTGACTAGGGCTGAGCAACTTACGATTCCGAACCGTAAGAACTGCGAAACCGAACCGGAATCACCGGATCCGAACCATATTGTTATATTTTAGGTCCGGTTCCGTTCTTAAATTTGGGAGAAAAAGGTTCGTGGTTCGGTTCCGGTTATAACCGACAGGTCCGTTTAAAGAATCACTAGAACCGGTTTAGGTTTAAACTTTAAATATTATATTCAAAAACCCTCATTAATTTTTTTAAATTTAAATATTATATTTAAAAAATGCTTATAGGACATATTCCCCCCCCCCCCCCCCCCCCCCCCAAGTTAGTTTATTACATATTTACCCAATGATAAAATTCAATTACATATTTCCTCTCCTAACATATACATATTATATATTTCTCATTTTCATTAAAAATACTCTTTTTGATGACTATTTTACCCTTAATGAATATTTACATATTTCCCCTTTTTAATATAGTATTTCTCTAATTATCCTACTTGCTACTCTTCTAAAAAACAAAACACTAATAAGCACGTACACATTAAGTCACCTAAAATTGGCTATTATTTTACAAGTGAATATTACACTTCATACCTTCTTTTTTGCGTAGCAAAATGTTCTGCTTGTTTCTTTTGTACAGAGCAGTAAATTAGCAAGCATAATTTAACCTATAGGTTCATTGAGGTTATATTTACATATAGTTTTTATTTAATTTTGTGGTCTGGGATAATATATCAGAAAGCAAATATTAAGAGGAAAAAGGTCAAACATGACCATGTTCTTACGAACTGTAAATATAAAATGCTTTAATTGATAAAAATGCTTTTGTATTTATTAGATGTCTTGAATAGGTAGATGATTGATCTTTCATCGGTAAAGAAATGCCTTTGTATTTATTATAAAGATAGAAGAAGATTATTTAGAAAAGGGTAGTTGAGTAATTTTGCAAAAAATGAGGAAATATGTAATTGTTTTTTATTGTTTGGGGAAATATGTAATAAGCCCTCTTAAGAGGGGAAAAATAATATGTAAAAATCCCTATTATATAAATTAGAATAAAGTTTTGGTAATGGTTAAGCAAAAGTTTTTTTAGTTAACTTTTGTTTTTTACATTGTATACTTTCATAATTTCGTTTCATTGTTTAAAACATTTTATTGTTGCTATATTGACCTTGATTGGTTTGAATTTTAGATAATATAACTCTTAGTTATATGTTTTAAATGGTTTAATTATTTTTATTTTGTTGTTAGTTTTAGGATTTAATTAACAACCGGATCCGGTAAGAACCGTTTACGCGAGAACCGTTGAACCCGGTTACGAACCGAAGCGGAACCGTTACAATGCGGTTCGGTTCCGGTATCTTATATTTAGCATTAAATGGTTCCGGTTCGATCCTGGTTCAGTTTGTTTCTCAACCGTTGCACAACCCTAATTTTGACGCCTCCAAACACTCTGACATGGTGATTCAGTCCAGCATTCTGCACAAAGCCAAAAAGACATGACTTGTGGCATTTTTTTAATGAGGACATGGTAAATCTTAAATCATTTACTCCTGGTAAGTTTTTGAATTCAACATGATGGTAAATGCCGAATCAAACATAACTGCTTCCCAAAACAGAAAAAAGATCAAAACAGAAACCTAATAAAGAAATCAAATAGTATTATTTTTTTATCTCAAAATTGCCGAGATCCATCCTACTCAAGTTAATCAAGCAGATCTATACCTAATAATTAAGTAACTATTTGTGGCACGTGTCACAATTCTATGAGGCCAAGATTTTTTTCCCGCTTCTCTTATATACCCCTTTGTATTCTATTTCTTAATTTTAAAAATGTTGAAAAGAAAAAACAATAGTAATAAAACATAATATATTCTCAATACTAACTTTTCAATATTTTCTATATTTTGTAATACACAGATTTCTAACCTGGTTATTTTATATATAAAGATACTAAAATTTACACACATCAATTTAATCATGTCAGGTTTTCTATATATAAGATACTAATAATACTAATATATGCCGAGGGACTTTTTTTGGTGTAAAATGAGAAAAGACTTTGGTTTATATGTAGTATGAACTGTATCTTACAGTTTATAATTTGTTCTTTTTAACTTTGCAAAGTTCACTAAAATCCTACATTGATACCTGCATCTATTGCACTTGGTAAGTGAACCAACTAAAAATTGAGTTAACTGTGATCATCTATGTTGGCTCTCTCGCTCATGATCACATCTCGCTCGTCTATCACCACCACGCCCCAAACATTACAATAAACGAATATTGTGTGTGTTACAAGAGTAGAAAGTAACATCAAAATGGCTGGAAAGTCTCTGCAGATGTATACAATATATAGGTAGTAATTCTAAAATAGTTTAAAGTTCTTAACGACAAGCGGTTGGAAACTAAAGTACGTATACTATAATAATCACTTGCGTGTATATGGGAAAATAAAACTATACAGCTTGCTAAGACGACGACGTCAGTGATATTGTAGCAAGCTCGTTTAAGCAGCCACTTAGCTGGATTTGCAGCATTGTAGCATTCTCAACCGGTGGTTTCCTTTGATCCATACGAGCCTTCTGCTGTTGTTCCTTAAATTCCTAGATTAAAGCGTTAAACGAGAACACATTAGAAAGTTCACATAAAACAAATATGATGTGTGGCATATAATAGTATACGGCGTTGTGATCAATACCTCATACGAGATCATTGTGAAGGTCGCAGTTGGAGAACTAGCTAGCAAATATTTTATGACTTGAGTAGATACATTTACTTTCTTGTGTTCTTTATCTACGCGATCTGGATGAATCTTTAAACTCTTCAAGTTAGTAAACGGAGAAGGTTGACGAGAGACTTTCCATATATGAAGAAAGAAGCTGCAAAAAAATGTTAAAAACTTAAAATACACAAAATAACTAAATTTGTTTAATATCAATTTCAAACAGAATTTCATTATAAAATGCATCATATACCTTAATAAATTTCAAGTTAAGCTAAGAAATTTGACACTGCGGATCTGTTGAAGCAGAGCGGCAATTCTAGAACCGGTCCATTTGTGTGCAGAGTAAATGTGAAGATCCACCTTCTCCAAGGAATGCATATCCGTAGAGAACTGCAAAAGATAAGAACTACGGAAACACAAGGGCAAGGTTGGGTGCGGTAATCAGATGATGGCTATGTGAACTTCTTATAGTAAGATTCTCGAGTTGAGGTGCAACCACACTGACATCATTCAGTGTCCAATTGGCCATCTTCAAGAGTTAGATTAGACAGTCGAGGATGAGTAACAGTAAAAGTTTTCGATCCCATCACTGCAAAGTCACTTATGGTGAGACTTTTTAAGTTTGTACACTTGGAGAAAAGAGCAATGCCCTTATCATCATCCTTATCAAACGTGACGTGATCAAGACGCAATGTTGTTAGAGCCGGTAGATCCCATGTTGATGCGAGAACAAACGAAACCATACCTCTATTGGATCCAGTTAACCAGAGATATTTGAGGGACGGGGAACGAAAGAAGTGAAGAGGGAAATTGATTGGGTCATCAAGCAAACATGTAACGGTTAGTTCTTGGACATTACGAGAGAACGCGTAGTTAAGAATTCCCTTGACCAACGTCTCCTAACCGTTCCATGTAAACTAAGCCTGGCTGAATACAAGTCTATTGAAGTCCAGATAGACCTCCATCTAGACGAGAATCGCATACTTGAGGCCCGTAAACGAGAAGTTTTTATGGATAAGATCATCCGGCAACATGCTTAGTCTATCACATGCCTAGAATCCATTATCTCCTTCAACTGTATACAAGATTCAATAATTTAATTTATCTGTTGTATGGCTTGAGCAGAACCAGAGGGGGTCAAGAGGGTCCGCTAACCCTCCGGTCTCGGGTAAATTTGTCAGATTTTATTATTATTTTAATATATATAAACTGGGATCTTCTAGAAAAATTGTAGCGGGTAGGGAAGAGAGCCTGACCCCTTGATAAAGAAGTTCTGGTTCCGCCGATGTATTTGTTATGCACTAGGATTGTAAATTATTGGAACGAATAATAACTTAATAAGGTTTCAGTTAAACCAAAATAACAAGAGCTCAAAAAGAACCTAGAATGGATAGATCGACCAGGTACGATGATCGACAGCCTCAGAGACGGTTACTAGGGATTTTTCCCGGGAAAAGAAAAAAAACTAACATTTAATATTATGAAATCTTGTCTTTTGGGCTATTGGAATGGTGTGAATTAGCGGTCACAGGCCGAAGCCCAAGCCCAAAACCACCCCAACCCGGTGCACAATGGTGTTTTTTTTAATTAGATTTTAGTTTTTTTTTATAATTATCTGTAAGAGTAAAATATTTATATTTTAGTGTAAATTCTTGTTTTGGTGCATGTGGTTTGGCTAGATTTGTTGTTTTATACAAGTCTTTAATTACCTTTATTAAATTAAATAAAAAGTAAAAGAAAAAATATATTTATGTATAAAACCACTAACATATATATAAAAAATTGTTATCGTAACATCTTGAACTTTAGTACTTCGAAAATGTTATTCTGTATTATTATATGATGATGCAGATTGGCACGTTTTGATTTATGTCCAATTAAATTATTTGGTATTTTGAAGTAAAATGTTATAAATCATGAATTTTGTATTTTGAATTTAAATGTTATAAGTCGAACAAAATCTTCTACTTTTCTAATAAAATTATCCTAAAATTTAAAATTAAATTATTTTTAGAAAAACCAAAGTAGTTATCATGAAAACCAAACCAAACTTTGTATTAATATATATTATTTATTTCTCTTTTTAGAAAATATTTATTATACTACAAGATTTTAATGCATAATCTATAAATCAAATTTACCATTATTTTATCACTAAAAAATGGTTGCTGATTTGCTTCTTGAATAACGACCATTGTATCTTCTTTTTAAGAATCATCTCCGCTGCATTACCCTCCTCGTCCTCACAATCCTCATTCTCTTCCTTCAACGTCCCCACTCATAGCGATTGCAAAAGGACGGACATTTGTAATCTTAGTCTCATGCATTATGTGAAATTGTGTTCCATACTCGGTCTATTACCCGTGGGGTACCCAATCGCTAATTACCTGTCACTACCTGATTGCTAATGATCTATCACATATCAAGTATACTCTTTAATTTTTTTAAGAATTAGAAAATACAGATTTGTGAATTTGTTTTATCAAATAATTATATCCGCAATTCGTATAAGCATCCATGCGACCACTAATTTGTTAAAGATCTGTTAGAACAAAACAAAGATCTGTTCGAGCAAAACACTAGCATCAATGAGCACATAAACTACCAATAATTGGAAATTTGTTTTATCAAATAATTATAAATGTATGATTTAGAATTTTAACAGACTTAAGGCAAAAGTGGAACAAAAATATAGTAAAGTACTAAAGTTAAGAAGTAACGACTAGAGAACAAGTGATGAACTAGTTTCAAATTATGGTTATGATTTTCATTGTACCAGAGCTCTTTGAGTCGAGAGTCTGAAGTTCGCTAATCTCTACACATCCTAGTGCAAGGGTTGATTCGTATTTAGATTAAAGTATGGCGGTTACAAAGTATAGGGGTTGATTGTGACTAAACGAAAGATTGAAACCAACACCCTCAAGGGGTGCGATTCCTTGGAGACACATCTCCAAATCGATGGCAGCCACACACACGAGAAGGGACGCGACTCTTGGACAAGAAGACACACCTCTTCATGTTAATTCTCATCCACAAGATCAAAGGACGCACCCATTCGTGAAGAGACATGTCTATTAGATCGCACCCATTAGAAACTATAAATAGAGATAGATAGTTTCATTTGTATTTTGTTCATTACATGTATTCAAATTCTTAGTTTATACATTCAAGTTATTCGATTGTCTAGAGATTAAAGATCCATTTTGGGGCCAACAGAGTCGATGGACGCTGGACTGTAGTTTGAAAAACAAATCCACTCCTGTTGTAAAATTACCAAACGAACCATAACCGGATGGAACAGCTGCAGATTGAGATACTGCTGACAGAAACATTTTCTTGTATTGAGGAAGAACAGCAGCCAACTGTTTATGATAAATGCTATTTCCAGCAGATGCTTGCTGAAATCCAGATGACATGTATGTATCACTTTGAGGTAAGAATGGATAGCTAATCATGTTTGCAGATGGCTCTTCCGTCTTTGCATTAGAGAAATATAGTCGTAAATTTGAATCAACACCGACGTGAATCAATGGCTCAATGCTTTCACCCTTAAAATTAGGTTGGAACCCGAACTGTTTCACCAAAAAGGGCTTGACAATCTTTGACCCAACCCGTCACACTTTCAAGTTTCAACCCGAATGGGTTTGGGCCAAAAATCTGATTTGTGTACCTGTATATGAAATGTTACAGACCAAGTTTTGCTATGAGTAATTTCTAGGGGAAGATTCCAGAACCAACTTAATGATGTCACTTGTCCATGAAATTCACGCTTTTGGGATACTATAAAGGGAATTACTCAAACAAGGACAAGTTCTTGCTGTTTTGACCTCAAATGCGAACGGAAAGAATTTCATTTTTGCGATAAGGCGGCGTGTTCTGATTGATAGTACATTTATACAAAAAAACATGTAACTATCCTGACGATCAAACGATTATGTTTGAACGTCTAGTTAGATAAACTTTATCAGTTAAAACAACCATTTACATGATTTTTAACTTATTGGGATGGCATAACACAATATGAAGAGTACATTGTGAGTTTGAAGATCAATTTATTTACTTTTCCATTCCAAAGAGCATCTACAATGGGGTCCGCGACCCCATGGATGTCGATGGATGAGAGGTGCCGTGTAGAGAAGGGAGAAAGTGTGGTTTGACTAGAAAAATCCACTATGGAGGTCTTTGTGCTTCGGTGGACTGCAGACGTTCTAAGTTGCGGTGCACAAATGGCTCCCGGGCCTGGTTATCATTGATTATCAAAAACTCTGAAACCTTTTGTCTAATAAAAATAAAAGTTTAAACCTAAAAGAAACGCCTGGACTTCCATATGCAAACGACAAAAGTTGGTTATGAAGGTTTTGACACACTTCCAGATGCATGCAGTTTGAAGAACATTTATCATGATGGCAACATCATACATATGCATAAATTTATGGCATGGGGTGGTAGTGAAGATGGACTACGGATGTTGTGATATCATGGCCATAAACTTTATGGGCATGGGAGGTTGGTAGTTGGAAGGCAGTTGGGACTTACTGGGATGTTGTAGTATTTTTAAACACCATTTTTAATGGCTCGATACAGAGGTGGCGAATGGGCAGGGTGGGTAACTGTAGCACGGGTCATATCGGGTCGGTTGGTTTGTGTGTCTTACAAGGTGGGTCGGATAAAATAAGTTACCATAATTTTAACCATGCAAGTGGCCCACAAAATAATAGTATGGGCTTGCTCCTAGATATTGTATTTTCTCACTACTTTGCTACAAAAGAACAGTGTGGGTTTGACTTTTTAAGGGTCAAACAGGTCTGTTTTTGACCATGACATTTGTGCATTCATTTCTCCTTAAAAAGATTGCAAGTTATCAATAAGCCATGTAAATGTTGCTAACTGGAAATTATTGTTGTTAAAATGTTACAATATTTGATGGTAAATAATTGCCATTTTAGAAATGGTGTTTTTGACCAGAAAAAAAGTCACTTGTTGAAACATTAGATGTGTCATGTGAGGTTTTTCACTATGATTCCAGCTGAGCAACTTTGTTTGTAGTACTTTGTACATTAGTGCATGTACCTTGTGTGTTGAAAAGACATGTATGCCCTTAGGTAAATTTAGTAGAAGAATTACGTCTATGGTTACACTTTTTACAGTCTTTTGATAAAATAGTCACGAGTTTGCTATACCTATACGTATCGCTTGTGTAGTGAACAATCTGTTTTTAAAAGAACTTTGTTTGCTTTAAAAAATTATGCTCCCTATGAATCATAAAAATATATTTATAAGAACACCATACAAACATATACATGGAGTCACATGAACATTTAGTTAAGTTATAAAAGATAAATTGGTTGAAAATCTATTTCCTATCAAGGAACATGTCTCACACAAACTCAAAAAAGATTCATCATAAATCCATTTTAGAATTTTTTTTTATTTATTTCTAAAAGGTATTTGCATCATTAACTACAAGTTTTTTAATTATCTTAATCATTATGCTAAAAGCTTGGTTGTATGTCTTGTGGAAATATATCACGTGGAGATGTGAAAATGGGACATGGACCACATAACCATGAATCCCTTTTAATAGACTTTTAATATTGTTTTCGTGATTGATGGTTTTGTATTTGTTTTGTTATTCGAGTAATAAATTATAGCCACTATTTTGGACTATGAGCCCATTACTTCTAATGTTATATTATGGACATCAAGACATTGGTCATGTAAACTGAATCATATCTATAAAGTATTTGGATAGGATTGAAAATTGCTATTTATAATAATTAAGCAAAAAGTACTTTAAATATAAATAATTCAAATATACCAATTTAAGGGGATCCGACCATGAAGACATGACAAAAACAACTATAAGAATCGAATAGGTCATAGTTTGGAGTTGAGAGGATTTTTTTAACAACAATAGATGGTTATTATTATTATTATTATTATTATTACTTATACAAAACACAATTGGGAAATAGTGCTTACTTACACATTGGGGATATCCAAAACACAATTGAGGAAATAGTGTTACAGGATAGCTGCGTCTGGCACCCTCCTCATTAGGACCAACGTTTATTAATTTTTTTACACTTTAAAAATACGGTTTTGCCCCCAGTTTAAAATTACGTTCTTGCCCCCTGCTTTCCCAAAATTACGATTTCGCCCTCGACACAAAATTCGATTTGGCCCTCAGCTCAAATTACGTTTTCACTCCAGTTCAAAAGAAAAAAAATATGTTTTTGCCCCCACCTTAAAATTACATTTTGCCCTCTCTTCAAAAATAGTTTTTCCCGTTTAAATAATTATGATTCGCCCTCATTTAAAAACTACGCTTTCGCCCCTGTCCAAAATAAAATTACGCTTTTGGCTCCACCTCAAAATTATGATTATGCCCTCGTTCAAAATAAAATTACGTTTTCGCCTCCGGCCTAAAATTACGATTGTGCCTTTAGTTCAAATTTAAATTATTGTGTTGCCCCAGGTTCAAAATTACGAATTTCCCTGCGCAAATTTACAATTTTGCCCCTGGTTTCAATTTACAGTACTGCCATCACTTTATCTTTTGGACAAATTACGATTTTACCCAGTCAAAAAATATAGCTTTCCCTTAGTTAAAAATAAAAGTAGCCATTGTTTTAGTTTTTTTAGCAAAACTATAAAAGTGTTTTGTTTTAAATTGGTTGGCTCGATTTAATTGTTTTTCGTGTCAATAAGCTGCCTAACACTCGCTCATTACTCGGCCATCGCCCCGCAACGCGGGCAAGGTCATCAACTAGTTATTAATACTGTAAATCTCAAACCACATATCCAATCCATCGTCATACTGATTCACTTTTTTAATAAAATCTAACATTCACTGGTTTAATAAAAATATAGAGTAAATTGCAATTTTCATCCTAGAGTTTTGCCTACTTTTGCGACTTTCATCTAGATGTTTTTTTTTACATCTGGGTCCTTGTCGTTTCAAAATTTTGACATTTTCATGTTTTTGAGGTTTGCAAGGGGTGAGCATGGTGCGGTTCGGTTCGGCTACTGCCTATAACCGAAACCATAACCGAACACTTCGGTTATCAAGAAATCATAACCGTTCGGTTTCGGTTAATCGGTTATTTGCGGGTAATGCGGTTTTGGTTCTATTATAGGTCGGTTATTTTATTGTTTCTAAAGTTATGCTTTAAATGTGTGGGTTATGCAAAATTTATGCGCAAAAAATAAATATACAGAGTTAAAGCTTGTAGAATTATCAATTATATTCACTTCCACGTGCATAATTCCAAAAATAAAAGTAACACGTGTTATGTGGAAGCATACATACGAACACAAAGTGGCTAGAATTTTAAATTCAATGAGGTTGGGTCATAGTTAAAATACTTAAACACTTCACCAAAAAAATATGGATTAGGCCATGGTTAAACACTAACTTAAAACCTATGATCTTATGATTCGGCCATGTTTAAAACATTCGGTTATTTGCGGTTATGAAACTAATAATAACCATAACCGAACTGCAACATGCGGTTATCAAAAATATAAATAATCGACCCTTTGGTTAATTCAGTTTTCGGTTAAGCTTTTCGGTTAATTCGGTTACGCTTTGGTTAATTCGGTTTTATACTCACCCCTAGTTTGCAATTTATTACGACTTTTGTCCCCCGGTATTTGGCTCTCATAAATGAAAATGACAATATTTCAAACTTTTTGGATAAAAGACAAATTTCACATTTTTTGGATAAAAGACAAACAATTGAACGAAAGTCACAAAATTGTGAAGCCTCAAAGACGAAAATGACATTTTACTCAAAAATAAAAATAGAAATGTGTTTCCTTTTAAGACACCACTACTCAAATTTTTACAAAAAGATTTTTCACATAATCTCATTATTGACTTTTTTTCTTTTTCTCTCTCTCTTTTTTCATTTAAGACACCACTACTCACAAACTACATTCTATATCCACAAATGCATGTTCTTAGCCAAGAACATTTATACTTTGTTTCTATGTCCTCTCACCTCCACATTATCTCCAACTCATCAAATGCATCCTAAATGCATTGCATTCGGATGTCTAAGTTTGGCTTATAGTTTCGGTTAGTTATCAAAATTGATTTGGTTCGTCGCAAAGGTGAATAAGGTTTTTATCTATATAAGTTGTTTTGATAATTGTAAGAATACTAGTATAAATTGCCCACTTCGTTGCGGGATTAACATCGGCACTCAATATAGTAATCAAAATAGATATGCCTAGAAAATTACCGATACGTGATTCACATCAATCAAAAATTATAAAAGAATATCAGTATTGATGGTGTGCGGCCGGTAAGCGTTCGGTTCATTACGATACCGTTATCGTACGCAACAATCTCTATAGTTTACAATATCAAAAAATAGCCTAATGTGAATGCAATTCCATTTTCAACTTTTATACTATGGTGTCGAGAAAAGCCTAAAAATAAAAATGGTACCGGTGCCAATGTTGTTTAGATAATATAAGCATGTTACAATGGTGTATCCATAATTTTTATACTACGGTGACGATAAGGAAAAAACTAACTATATGACTCTTAGAATAAAGCTTTAATCGAATCATAGGTAAATGTAAGCATGTTACAATGGTGTATTCATAATTTTATAAAACATAATATTATGTTACTAAAATAATAAAAAAGGTGAACGACGTCACTTAATATATAAAAACGTAAACCGTGAATGACCGTTAGAATATAACTTTAATCGAATCATAGGTAAAAATAAGCATGTTCCAATGGTGTATTCATAATTTATAAAACATTATATTATGTTACTAAAATAATGAAAAAGGTAAACGACGTCGCTTAATTATAAAAAAATTTAAACCGTAAGCTAGCTTTGATGACATGTACGTTTGTATTTCCATCACTTATACATTACTTTTCACAAATTCGGTATAAGTAAAATTTATTTAAAAAATAAAACTTTGCAAGGGAATACTGGAAATGTTATAAGTCATGTATCTTACAACTTATAAGCGAAAGACAAATAGTTCAAACTAACGATAATAATAATAATAACATGTTAAAAAGTAAACTAATACTCTTACTATCCTAATTTATGATAAGACCAAATTCATAAAAAAATTCTTTATTAATTTAATTAGATTATTAGACCCATGTACTACACGAGTTTAAGAATATAAAATTATAAATTACTTAATTTTAAATTGTCTTCCTAAAGTTACACAAGTGAATTTTTTACCATAGATGACGCAATAGTTGGTCATGTGTAAACACGATTCTTTTTTAAACAAACTAACTTTACATAGAAATTGTCCTATTTTTTACATATCGTCATGGCAAAACATAGGGACGAAGAAAACTGTTTTATTTTCAATTTAAACGGAATCCTTCTATTTGACGGTATTAAACGAAATCTGGGGATAAACGTTCGGGTGCCAGTATTACTTCCAGGTAATATAAGTGCTTCAGTAACCTACCCAGTAATAGGACCAATAGTCGAGTTCCATTATATAAACCATTATTTCGATGATAACGACACTGGAATACTGACCTTTATTAAATTATCAATAGTTTGGTAAGCCTAAAAATATAACTCCGTTTAGGACATCTGGTGACTATAGACTTGCTTCAAAATTATTATGAAGATATTCTATTGTTAAACCCATGTGTTACACAGAACTAATAACTTTAAAAGTGTTTTCAAAGCATGGAAGTAAACTGGTTTTCAAGTATCGGATTAACCTATTCTTTACCATTTTTATTATTATAATATGAAATAATAATTTAATAGATGTTTTAAACATATAGTAAAAAAATCATTTTAAACAATAAGAAGGTGTAGTCACATTGACATTATTTAAATTTTTTTATACATAAAATTGTTATTAATAACTAATTATATATTATAGTTAAGTCAAAAGTAAATGAATAATATCTAAACAAACAATAAAACTTTTGTTAGTATTATTTGTTAAGGAATTTCTCATAATAATAATAATAATAATAATATTTAAAATAAAAATTTTATGTCACGTATGAAAATAAAAATAAATAAAATACTAATTTTAATAAAAATTTTATGTCACGTATGAAAATAAAAATAAATAAAATGATACACTAATATAAGATAAATATTTTTATGTATCATGTATTTATCTATAGTTATGTATATAGATTAATAAATTATTAGTATGATATAATAACAATATGTATTTATTTATTGTTGTGTATATTAATAAATTGATTATTTATGTATTTATTTAATCATAAATTAGAATTAGATAATATATTATCAAAGAATTAAATATATTATTAAATAATTAAATAAGAGAATGCCAAGTGGCATTTATTGGATTCTATTAAATAAGAAAACCACATGTGGCTTTTATTAGATTCTTTTATTAGTATTAGATATTAAAGATATCTAATACGTACGTGTTATAGTAACATTAAAGTAAAATTCATTCATTTATAATAGAGTTAAATGTCATTTTAGTCCATGTGGTTTGGACCATTTTGCCAGTTTAGTCCAAAGGTTTCATTTTTCTCCTGTGGGTCCAAAAAGGTTTCATCGTTGTCATTTTAGTCCACTGGGTTAACTTTATCCATTTTTTTGTTACCAGAAGAGCAATTCGGTAATTTTATATGGCTGAATTGTCCTTCTAGTTAACAGAATTACATATAAAATGACCGATTTGCTTTTCTGGTTAACAGAAAAAATGGATAAATTAACACAGTGGATTAAAATGGCAACAGTGAAACCTTTTTGGACCCACTGGGAAAAATGAAACATTTAGACTAAACTGGCAAAATGACCCTAACTATGTGGACTAAAATGACATTTAACTCTTTATAATATGTTAGGTTATAGTAACATTCAACTAAATTTTACTTTTTTTATAATAATTAAAAAAAGGTTAATTAGAACAAACAAATTTCCATCTAAATGTGAAATTCTTTGTGGAGATGGAGGCTTAAAAGTTAAAAAAAGAAAGAAAATAAATTATAGCTATGTGGACCAATAATGTGATAACATATGGACAAATCATATTCAACTATTGTTAATCCAACTTGCAATTGTTATATTGTTAATATTTTACACGTATTTGTAATACCTATTAACTATTTTTACAAACCATTTATATTCTAAGCACTTGTAATCAAACTCTCATAGATAAAAGAAAGAAAAAAGAAAGTTATTTGGTTTAAAATACTTTTGGTGGTTATCTAAGAAAGGGTTGTGTTCCGGTACTAACCATATTTATCATAAAAACCATAAGAACAGATTCTAGCACTTAAAAAAAAGTTAAATTAACACATACTAAAACAATAAATACATAATGTCACACCCCAACCAATGACGGAATCATCGGGGCACGGCACTAGGCGAATCAGATTGCTCGAGAGAATCCATAACAACTATTTATGCGACAATATTTAAACATTCGTTATCCCATACTAACAAACACATAATCCATAAACAATTATTACAATATCCAAGTTTCTCTCAAGCAAACATAATTCGATCTTCCCTAGATTCTATTACATGCGTTTCTAAATGTGATATCCTACGTCCATTTGCAGCAAGCAAATTCAATAACCTGCAACATACGTTAAAATAAATTGTCAATACAAAAATGTATTGGCGAGCATACAGGTTTTGATATAATAGCATAGTAGATAAAAGTATAGCGAATTCCTTCATACATAAACATGATTCATACAACATATAAACTCACAAGACAGTTTATCATGTTATTCTCCCTGAGAGCTCGCGCGTACATCTTAGCTAAACCCCGTCGGATGGGAGCCCCTCTGCAGTACTATACTAGCCAAGGTGGAGATAACGAAAACAGTCCTAGCCTACATGTTCTAACAATCACGTATAATTTGTATAATGGATATTCGCGTGTGATAAATCAGTTTAGCGTGCGTTGTGTATTTTTGATAATAACGTATGTTACACCCAAAAAGTGCATTTAAGCAAAAATGGGTCGAGTATACTCACAGTTAGTGCGTTTTTAGGAGAGAGAGAGAGAGACTACTGAGAGATGGAGAGAAGTGCCTGATCAGCCTGCATACGCGAACGGAATTGCATCAGTTTCCGAATAGTTGAAACGGCGAAGTTTGGTTTGGGCAGTAGGCCAAGTTCGGTCCGAACTTGTATGTGAACATACAAGTTCGAGCGAACTTGTATAGATCTGCTGAGGGTTAAGTCAAGTTCGGGCGAACATGTAAGTTTCTCAAGGAAGCTTGACAAGTTCGGCGAACTTGTGAGATTTGTTTAAGGCATTGACAAGTTCGGCCGAACTTGAGGGTTTCTGTTGAAAGTTTGAGTTGTCTGGACTCAAGTTCGGCTGAACTTGACCCTTAGAGGTCAAGTTCGAGCGAACGTGGCTAAAGTGTTGCACAGAATCAGTTAAATCTCGAGCGAACTTGATGTTTTCGGGTCCAAAATCTTGTGTTTCGCGTCGTTTGCTGAGGAAATCAAGTGTCTATCCCTCCAACCTTAAGCCACTAAGCAAAACTTAGGCTGGAGAGGTCTTTTGGAGCGAAATTAGCCATTTTACATAAACTAGGGCTAAACCGGATGAACCTGATGGTTCGTACGGGTTAGTCCAGCTTGTGTAACGTGACGATTTCGTCCTTGTGCTTCTGGATCTGAGATTTTGCTTGACAACGCCTCGTTCCACTCAAAAGTGAACGAAACGTACGTCATTAGTCCCAATATTGTGTAGAAATCAATGTTTTTGAAAGGTTTTACTCAGATCTAGTATAGATCTGAGTGAAAAACAGAAGTTTTATAGAAAAAGATGAAGCTTTTCGTAAGCAGAAGAGATTTGATGAAAACGAAGGCAAAGCCTTGTGCAAAATCGTTGTAAATCGTTGTAAAACATTGTTTGAACATCATAGTAGTTGAAATCGGGTTGAATCTTACTGAGGAAACAAAGGGTTTCGGGTTTGAGAGCTTTGAGCGAATTTGCAGCAAGTTCAAATGAGAGGAATGAGCTGAGTATTTATAGGCGAAGGTAAAAATGAGAGCTGGTGGAGTCAAGTTCGGCCGAACTTGCATGATTTCCATGCAAGTTCGCGCGAACTTAGCATATTTGAAGAGACAACAGTCAAGTTCGGCCGAACTTGTACATAGCTGTACAAGTTCGAGCGAACTTAGGGTTTTATGAGGGAAACTGAGTTGGTCAGCCAAGTTCGGCCGAACTTGGTGTTACCAAGTTCGAGCGAACTTGACCCAGTTATTGGGTTTTCTTCATTTATTTCGCGTTAAGGGTTCGTTTGGCGATTCAGTTCATATTATATAGTTATATTAAGCATTATAACGAAGTATTAAGCGTGTTAAACGGTCATATTTACTTAAAGTTCACAATTATTCGAAAATACGCGATGAAGTATGCGGCTTTGTTCCCAAGTCTTTCGAGAGTTGCGTTGCAGTTTAAGCGAACAGATAGCCTTGGAAATTTCACACAAAGTTGATAGTATTTAGTTTGTGCGAGATAAGCGTTGTGTTAATGCGATGTAATGCGTTGTGATGTGATATAGTACGAAAATATGCGATTTAGCGTAATAAGCGATTTAGATTACTTTATGATCCGAATCTCTGGTGCTAGGAGTAACGAGAGCGACGAGCTTGCGAGTAAGCGGGTTGTTACAGTCTCCCATACTTTAGGAAATTTCGTCCCGAAATTTATTCGAAAGGGGAACTTGAGAACTGACACGAATAGATAACGATAGATAGCGGTAGAGCGTTTAGCGTAAGTCGAGGATGAATGAGCGGTCGATCGAGGACTGGCGAGTGAAAGCGTCCCGAAGGTATGAAGAGCCGATGAGTGAAACAGATTAATTGACTCATGGTCGATAACTCACGAGCTGGCGATGAAAAAAATGCTTTTAAGTTTTGAAAAAAATTTAACCACCATAAAGAGCGTTTAAAGGAAATTGGGTTTATGAAAATCTTCTCACAACGTGGCGCTAGGCGGTCGATTCCCCATTGTTAGAAGGGTTTTACTTGCCTAAAAGATTTTCGTAAAAATATTCAAAAATTATTTAAAAATTCTCGTTAAATTACAAAAACATAATGGTAAAAACTAATTTTAGAGGTATCAAAAAGTTTTAATTAGTGTTATACCCAGTATGGCATCTTTCCACAAAAGTTTGTAATATGGCTAAAACACTTATATATAGGAAGTACCAGCAGCGTATCCACCATGTTTTAGCCATATCGCATTCGTTTCGTGGAGTGATGTCAGGCGTACTGACACGATATAGATAGATTCTGGTATCCTTGGTCCACGCGGTAAAAGGGAAACCAAGAAATTATGAGGCTTGAATAACGTCGAACCCCACATGGCATCCTTGCACGGAAGTTTGTGACTACGGCTAAAACACTTATATATAGGAAGTACCAACGGCGTATCCACCATGTTTTAGCCATATTGCCTCCGTTCCGTGGAGTGATGTCATGTGTGCCGACACGACATGGATAAGATAACGATTTAAAGATTCAAGCAGTAGGAAACGAGGTGCGATAAGCGTTAAAGCGATAAGCGATAGGCGATAAGTGATGCGAGGTAGATCCCTGCAATAGTGCGATTGCGTTGCTGTAGGTTCACGGGCATCTAATGTTTGCGCGATCGAGAAAGAGATGAGATGTTACGCCCTTGCGGAGGAGTTTAGCGTGTGAAAATAATCATCATGATTTAGAAGGTCTGATAACGTTCAACTACACATGGCATGTCTCCACGGGAGTTTGTTAGTAAGACAAAGCACTTATATATAGGCAGTACCAACGGCGTATCCACCATGCTTTAACCACACCTCCTCCGTCCCGTGGATAGGTGCCGCGCTTTGTCGACATGGTTAAAACGCTTATGTATAGGAAGTACCATCGGCGTATCCACCATGTTTTAACCACGCTTTTAATGTTAGGGTACCATTAGAACTCATTACGATCCCCGTGCAGACCCCAGAGTAATCCCGTGTGCACCCGTGATTAGTTCGGTGTTTGCATGTTTATCGTAACTTGTTTTAAAGGCGCGTAGTAGGGTAGAAAAATGTATTATATCGTGATATACTATATAGCCTTAGTAATAATAGTTAGTGTGTGTGCTTAGACTAAGTGCGATGAGTCGAGAGAGGGATAGAGAGACATCGTTCGTGTACTGAAGCGACATCAAATAATAGTGAGATTCGCATAAGTAATAGCGTCGAATTTCATACCGTTGAGGATGTCGTCCTGCGTCTGGTCGATGTCGGTGTTAACGTCTTCCTCTGCTGGGGCTGCGGCTTGGGTTGGTGATTCCGGGGGTGTCGACCCGTCTTGCTGTCGTGGTCTGGTGCGACATTTGTCGGTGAAGTGGCCGTAACGGTCGCAGTTGGTGCAATAACGGCAGCTGGCTCCGGCTTGGTGGTGATAGGTACACACCTGACACTGGGGATGAGGTCCGGTGTAGTTACGCCTTGGGTAGAATGGAACTGCTCGAAGAGGTTCAGGATTGAGCGGCTCAGTCGCAGAGTAGTTGAGACTCGAGCTCTTCCTCTTGCGGTTAGGCTCGGCGGTAGCTTGTGGTGATATGTCGTCGTCGTCGGAAACGTCGTCGGAATCGTCCTCGGATTCGTTGTCGGAACCGTCAGACAGTTTGATAGTAGCTTGATTCAGATTCTTGGCGGGATTTTTGGAGAAGTACCCTTTTAATACCCGATCGTTGTTGATTTCTGCGGCCAACTGATAGGTTTCTTCGATAGTAGTCGGTCGTGCAGCTTCGACAAACTTGCCCACGCACTCAGGCAAAGCACATATGTACTTTTTGATAGCCTTTTCGGGAGTGTCTACTTGGCTTGAGCAAATGATGCTAAGCTGTTTGAACCTTGCTGTGAGGCCGGCATTGTCTCCTTCGATTTGCTTGATTTTCCAAAATTCGTTCTCGAGCTTTTGGACTTCGTGGGGAGGGCAGTACTCTCTCTTCATAAGCTCCTTCAGTTCCTCCCACGATAGCGCGTAAGCTGCGTCGTTTCCACGTTTGATGCGTTCGGCTGTCCACCAGTCGAGTGCTCGGGATTGAAATACTCCGGTAGCGCATATGGTCTGAAAATGCTCAGGGCACCCACTCTGACGAAGGGTAACCTCGGTGGCATCAAACCACTGGAGCATTTGAGTCACACTTCCTTCACCTGTGAAGACCATCGGGTCACAGGCCTTGAACTGCTTGTAGGAGAAAGTAGCCTTGGGGGCATCGGCCTTAGAGTCCGCCGATGACTGCGAGTTGTTGAGAAACTGAACCTGAGAGATGATTTGAGGAAGGACCTTGGCCGTTTCCTTGGCCACAAGTGAAGCAATCCTCTTGTCAGAGTTCCTTCGAGCTTGACGTCGAGAGTTAGAATCGTTCGAAGACATCTAGACGAAAGAGATTTGGAATGAGATTCGATCATAATGATTTGTAATTGCGATGCGATTTAGCGCGTTAAGAACTTGTTATGATAATACATATTTCACTTAGGAGCCACATAGGAAGAACACATACCTCCTAAATTCTCACGTATTCACATAAGCGTGTGTTATTGCATACTTATAGATATGTATAGATATTTAGATACGTATATATAATTGACGGTATTACGCGAGGACGCGATTAGGGGAGTTGTTATGATTTAGTTATGTTGCGAGAATTAGCTCTTGTTTTGGATTGCGATGGCTGAGCGAGTTGTGCATTAATTAACGAGATGAAAGCGATTAAGCGGCAAGCGAAAATCGACAATCGAAAACATAAAAGTTTAAAATTTGTTAAAACGTGCGCGAAGCACATGTAAATCGATGATGCGTAAAATCGACGAATGCGGCTTAAATTAATAGAGCGTCCTGGGTTTTGAGACATTCGACAAGCCATAGTGATTCGATCATTCCGCCGAGTTCGGGCACACGCTTTGGCCTAATAGGTAAATGTTCTCACCGCCCCGCGGCTAACAACATCACCCTTCTGGTTACTATGCGTCCCAAAGCGTTGGAAACAATCGAGACTTTGGTGAGATTGAAAATCATGGAGTGGGACGAGTTTTCAAGGTTCGGGTTTCACCCCTAACTTGATAACTTCGAATCCCTGATTGTGGTTTCACTTCTCGGACCCATCAAGAAGTTTCCACCAGATAGAATGGGAAATTTCCGTTAAGATGTGGATATCACTCCTAACTTATCGGACAATTTCGTGCAGACGAGAATACGCGGATTGAGCGAATCGTTGAGAGTTCGCGGTTTTCACACCTATTCTCGTCAAATCGACTCGTTGGTGTGATACGAGCATTCTTCACGTGTATTGTGGCAGCTTTAGGAAAAGCGTGTGTTTAAAAGTTCGTGTCGAAGGGTTTTGGTCAACTTCGGGCGAACTTGGCATCATCCTGATGTCAAGTTCGAGCGGACTTGCCTATTCCCATACGAATTTGTTTAATTGTTGAGGGGACAGACAAGTTCGGGCGAACTTGGTCAAGTCCAAGCGAACTTGATCAAGTTCGGGCGAACTTGATCAACTTCGAGCGAACTTGTCACCCAAGTTCGGGCGGACTTGCTGTTCATATTCGTTTTCGACGTTTAATCTATGCGTAACAGTCTAATTTGGTGTCCTAACTATAGACTAGGTCGAACATAGCAATTCTACCTAATTCCGTATAGTTATGGCTCTGATACCTATCTGTCACACCCCAACCGATGGCGGAATCATCGTGGCGTGGCGCTAGGCAAATCAGATTGCTCGAGAGAATCCATAACAACTATTTATACAATAATATTTAAACATTCGATATCCCATACTAACAAACACATAATCCATAAACATTATTACAATATCCAAGTTTCTCTCAAACAAACATAATTCGATCTTCCCTATATTCTATTACATGCGTTTCTAAAGGTGATATCCTACGTCCATTTGCAGCAAGTAGAATTCAATAACCTGCAACATACGTTAAAATAAGTTGTCAATACAAAAATGTATTGGCGAGCATACAGGTTTTGATATAATAGCATAGTAGATAAAAGTATAGCGAATTCCTTCATACATAAACATGATTCATATAACATATAAACTCACAAGACAGTTTATCATGCTATTCTCGCTGAGAGCTCGCGTGTACATCTTAGCTAAACCCCGTCGGATGAGAGCCCCTCTGCAGTACTATACTAGCCAAGGTGGAGATAACGAAAACAGTCCTAGCCTACATGTTCTAACAATCACGTATAATTTGTATAATGGATATTCGCGTGTGATAAATCAGTTTAGCGTGCGTTGTGTATTTTTGATAAGAACGTATGTTACACCCAAAAAATGCATTTAAGCGAAAATGGGTCGAGTATACTCATAGTTAGTGCGTTTTTAGGAGAGATGGAGAGGAGTGCCTGATCAGCCTGCATACGCGAACGGAATTGCATCAGTCTCCGAAAAGTTGAAACAGCGAAGTTTGGTTTGGGCAGTAGGCAAGTTCGGCCGAACTTGTATGTGAACATACAAGTTTTGCTGAGGGTTAAGTCAAGTTCGGGCGAACTTGTGAGATTTGTTTAAGGCATTGACAAGTTCGGCCGAACTTGTAAAGTTTCTTTTGGAAACTTTGCAAGTTCGAGCGAACTTGAGGGTTTCTTTTGAAAGTTTGAGTTGTATGGACTCAAGTTCGGCCGAAGTTGACCCTTAGAGGTCAAGTTCGAGCGAACTTGGCTAAAGTGTTGCACAGAATCAGTTAAATCTAGAGCGAACTTGATGTTTTCGGGTCCAAAATCTTGTGTTTTCGCGTCGTTTGCTGAGGAAATCGAGTGTCTATCCCTCCAACCTTAAGCCACTGAGCAAAACTTAGGCTGGAGAGGTCTTTTTAGCGAACTTAGCCATTTTACAGAAACTTTGGCTAAACCGGACGAACTTGATGGTTCGTACGGGTTAGTCCAGCTTGTGTAAATTGACGATTTCGTCCTTGTGCTTCCGGATCTAAGATTTTGCTTGACAACGCCTCGTTCCACTCAAAAGTGAACGAAACGTACGTTATTAGTCCGAATATTGTGTAGAAATGAAAAACAGAAGTTTTATAGAAAACGATGAAGATTTTCGTAAGCAGAAGAGATTTGATGAAAACGAAGGCAAAGCCTTGTGCAAAATCGTTGTAAAACATTGTTTGAAATCATAGTAGTTGAAATCAGGTTGAATCTTATTGAGGAAACAAAGGGTTTCGGGTTTGAGAGCTCTGAGCGAACTTGCAGCAAGTTCAAATGAGAGGAATGAGCTGAGTATTTATAGGCGAAGACAAAAATGAGAGCTGGTGGAGTCAAGTTCGGCCGAACTTACATGATTTCCATCCAAGTTCGCGCGAACTTAGCAGATTTGAAGAGACACCAATCAAGTTCGGCCGAACTTGTACATAGCTGTACAAGTTCGAGCGAACTTACGGTTTTATGAGGGAAACTGAGTTGGTCAGCCAAGTTCGGCCGAACTTGGTGTTACCAAGTTCGAGCGAACTTGACCCAGTTATTGGGTTTTCTTCGTTTATTTCGCGTTAAGGGTTCGTTTGGCGATTCGTTTCGTATTATATAGTTATATTAAGCATTATAACGAAGTATTAAGCGTATTAAACGGTCATATTTACTTAAAGTTCACAATTATTCGAAAATACGCGATGAAGTATGGGCTTTGTTCCCAAGTCTTTCGAGAGTCGCGTTGTAGTTTAAGCGAGCAGATAGCCTTGGAATCACGCAAATTTGATAGTATTTAGTTTGTGCGAGATAAGCGTTGTGTTAATGCGATGTAATGCGTTGTGATGTGATATAGTGCGAAAATATGCGATGTAGCGTAATAAGCGATTTAGATTACATTATGATCCGAATCTTTGGTGCTAGGCGTAACGAGAGCGACGAGCTTGCGAGGAAGTGGGTTGTTACACATAAAAGTAGCACTTTTAAATAATATTAGCACATGAAAATTTAATCAATATAACTGATTTTAGCACATATGTTAATGATATCGGCACTTTTCTTTATCAACACATTGAAAACAAAAGAAAGATCCAAATAAAGAATTAATTGCTTGTTAGCATAATTATAAGGAATTCAAGATAATTAATATTATTTAAGTTATCATTTTACCATTTATCTATAGTTGGTTGGATGCCACATGACACTTTTTGAATGGTTCTTACCGTTTGTATACGAAATGTGATTTGTATTTGATCCTACTTCATCTAAGAAATTAGCAATATGAAGTAATTTGTTTTAGCCTCCGAAAAGTACGTGATTTTATAATTTGTTTTAGCCTCGAAAAATGCTTGGGTTTGGTCTGTTTTAGGTATGTGATTGTTACTAAAATAATTGGTAAATCCTTTTTACAATAGTGGCTTTATAGCCTAGTGGCATTTTGGGGGCGATAAAGATTTGGACCAATATATCTTGAGTTCAATTCTCATAAGGGTTTTTTTTTCATATTTATTGGGTTTCCTCCTGAATTGGTGTACATTATGCCTAGTGGAGATGGATATGATCGGGTGGTTCCGCTGGTGGCACGATGATACTTCAGTGGTCCGTCAATGATCAAAATTTGCCGTTAAAAAAATATTCCTATTTATTAGATGGTAGACCATTAGTAAAAACATTATTTTATTAGCTCTTGAACACCCATGTACAATACTCATCAACAAAAAAGGTGTGCACTTTTTCTAGTTACATTAAAACAACACATCATAAATACATACCACAAATCAATAATAACATCAACATTATTAACACAATACAAGACAACATACAAGTAAACAAGATCCCAAATCAAACTTGGATTTTGCATAAATTTATAAGAACTCACTTGTCATGGTATTGCAGTTCTAACTTGTTCTTGCAAACTAGCTTCAAAAGGTGAAACTGATGCCATATTATTATACTGAGCAGCCGATAATGACGGCATAGCTTGTGTTGCATAATATAGAAGTTGAGATGGTTGATGAATCTCAGAGTAGCCAACATATGGAGCCCTAACAGGCTGAGAAGCAACCGAACTTGTTGTTCTATAAACGCCTGTCCGTGAATCAGTTTTTGGGACGGTTTGGTTACCTGGAGGAATTGTAGCGACTACTGGTGGTGCATCATAACTAGACTGCGGTTGGTGCAATGGGAAATTGTACCCTTGGGGGAGCTGTCTAGCAGGTATATAATACACGAAATTATGTTGATCCATTGGCAGTTGGTGAGGTTGGTGATGGTAGTAAGATGTCATCGGAACCGCCCCAGAAGAGTGGTGGTGGATGTATTGTGGCGGTGGAATTAACTGCGGGTGTTGGTGGTGTAATTGGTTACGAGGTGAGTCAATTTGAGTTATCGGCGTTGACAACAAACAAGCAGGATTTTGAGTTTGTGGTTGCAATTGAATTGCAACTGTTTGATCAATGGTATCATTCGGATCGGCAGCTTGGTCATAATCACCGTTGAGATCACTGCTATTCATATAAGTAACAAACTCGATTAAACTCGAAATCCTAACATCTTATTCACATATACAATTTAAGAAACAAGTGGTGTGCATTGCGGACATTTGAATAAACAATATATGATCCAATACACCTCAGACAAAGGTGTACCTATGTATAACCCCATAATTTTTTTAGTATATATGAGATTTAATTCCAAGCTACTCTCAATAAAATTTTACACGTCAACTCAAGAAATATTTGCTTAGGATATTAAATTTATACAAAGATAATTGTATAAACCTATTATAAACTAGTCAACAAATATAAAATAACTAAACCCACTTTTAAACTAATCCCATTAACCATTAAAACCCAAATACTTAAAAATCCTCTTAAACAATTGAAAAACTAACATAATAAAAAAAAATAGAGATCGGCAATTTTTTTATTAATCGTTTGTATAGAAATTTTTGGGTATATACGTTTTCGACCTCTCGTCTATAGAAATTTTTGGGTATACTGTTTTCATTCCCCCCGGCGGAAATCTCAACTTTCGCCACTGCATCCACAAGTCGACTTTACAAACTAAAGACTCAATCGACGCCTCGAGCTAAACCAAAAACCGAAAATTCGGTGGTCTTTTAAAAACCGTTTGGTTTTGGTTTTGGTTTTTCACTATCGGTTTTTACGATGGTTCCGTTCGGTTTCAGGTTTTCCGCCCCTTTTGTTTGAAAACTTTAGGGGCGAAACCAAGTGTTTAATCTTTATATTACATGACTGACCCGGACCGGAAAAGTTAATATTTAGCGACACTTCAAACTTTCCAGCTGGTTCTGCTGGCGGTGACACGATGATACTCTAGTGGTCTGTCGGTGATTTAAATTTGCCGTTCGGATAAAAAAAGAATAAAGTTCTTGGGTCAGAAACTGACCTCAGATATTGTTGATGATGACATTTTAGATAAGCCATCGGTAAACCCTGCTGGGATTGTTCTTGGATCGCCGGCGTAGAGCTCACCGGAGAACCTGAGACCACCACCGGAGCCGGTGAAGCCACCAAACCCTCATCATTTAGATGCTTAATATCTCATTGCTGGACACTCATTTGAGAAAACTGTTCCTCTACTCCTCCGATTACCTTCTGATGGTCATCGGCGTTTACTCTAATCGGCAGTAAGTTAACAAGCATCGGTGAAGACGACTCCGACCCAAACGACGACGTCGTTTCCATCAATAACGAATCGGGTACTGAATGCACATCTTGACCCGACTCGTTTGTTTTTCCATCACTATCGTCTTTTTTCTCTGGTACATAAACTTCATCATCCAAATTTAACAAACAATTAAACGACGACGTATCAGAAACACGTAAATCGAATAAATTCGCACCATTTAGCACATTAACAAACCAATCTTCTGATTTTAACAAACTCTCCAGACCCGACCCGGTTGACAAAACGGATTCCGGGTCCGTCGGAAAAATGAACAAACGGAGACGTGACGGTGACGATGAAGATGAATTTAACCGATCGTACTCCTCGATCATGTGTTGGAGGTCTTCATCGGTGGTTAAAGAGATCAACGAATCAAGGTCTTCTGACGGAAGCTGGTATTTGATAGTGAACGGAGAAAGATAGATCGGGAAGGGTTTTAGAGGAGGTGAGTGAGTTTAATTAGAGTGGTGTGGGCAGTCCAAACACACTATACGTGTCTCTCCGCACAAGAACAGACAGTTTTGTCGTGTGGACGCGATGATGTGTCCGCCATGCTGAATCAGGAGGCTTAGTTGAGCTCATTTGATCATGCAACGACGGTGTTGGTGGTGGTTGTGGTGGAGCGTTTGTTGGGTTGATCAGTTGTTATATATGTCTTCATCTACCCGCTTGAAGGAGTTAAAATAAGAGGTGTATATGACTAGATGATGAGTCTTGCCACGTCATATATCTATTTTAGTTGATGGTTTTTTAGATTTTTGTTTTGTGAGGACAAATATGGAAAACGGATAATATTTGAATTTAAATAAGATAAGCGGGTGATATAATTAAGTTATGCAACCGTTTTCAATTATATATATACATTAAGCCCATTAAATTTAACTAAATCTTAATTCAATCTTCATCGTTAGATTTGACTGAGATTTAATCTAAACTACTTAAATTCTCTAAAATAACTGCTACAGTGGCAGTTCATGGCAGTTTTCTCAACTGGTGGTTACCTCCACCTTTTTCTGCTCATCTTCTCCATAACTCAAACCTTCCTATAATCATGGGTAGTGCTATGAATTCAGTTGGGGGGTATTCTTATATAATGCAGAGTTAAAACAAAAAAGTTGCAGTTATCTGTCTACCACCCCCTTCTGATTTCTCTTTGAACCTCAACACAGCCACCCATGACAAAACCCCTACCACCACTCTCCCTTCAAAAATATGGCATCCACTTCTCCTTCATGTTCACATATTCTTTGTGCTTTCTTCTTAGCAGTCGACTACTTGACTTAGGGTGTTCGAAGGCCTAATCAAATTTTGGGTTCAACAGAAGGGGACAGTGAGACGAGGAACAAAGAGGGCTCTATCACTAATTTGATTATCGACTCTTGATTCTCATAGGACATACATTAGTGGGAGTAATGGACAATCATTATTATCTCCTTACCAATCGCAGACTTCAGCCTCGATTTGGCTCTGGTATCCTTTATATTTCCTCATTTTCTTTTCTCCTGGTGCTAAATTGTATATCTATTTTCTCCGTTCAATCCTTGGTAGGTTTTCGTTCAATTTCACTTTGACGTATAAAGTGATTGAGGGTATTTTCGACTTTTACTTCTTTTCCGGGCCGTCCCCTTTTGCTAATGTCCAACATGTATACTCACTCAGCTTATTGGTCGCCCTGCTCCAATACCCTACTCGGTGAGTACAATCTCCTGTATTTCAGTGGTTTTAGTTATTAATTTAACATTTTTTATTTAGGTTTCATGGATATCTTAGTTGAAAAACCTAATACAATTGTTCAACGGGTCGTCTACGGCAATTGTTCAATCCCAAGGGGGCAAGGGTTTGTATTTGGAAGGTTGGGTTTGCAATTCAGAAAGAATTGGCGGCGCAGCTTGTTGCCCGGCTACCTTCTGTTTTGATGTAACTTGGCAAGTTTTCTGGCTAAAAAAAAATAGGTAAAAAAAATACAAATGTTTATGTGTAGAAATTGGTTGTTAAATCATGTTTATGACGATCTGATACTGGATATGTGAGACTAGAAAAGGACAGGTTGATGGAAACAACTCGAATGCAGAGGAGTTGGGTATAATTTAAGTATTTTTTATTCGTTATTCTGTATTGTCAATTTTTTATGATTTATATGATTTTTACTCACAACTAATAATCGGAAGGGACAGGTGATAGTGAGGAGGAAAGCCCAAGAGGATGAGGAGACGAAAAAGGCGAAGAATGATGATTCTGGGATTATGAGCAGTGATGCTGATGTTACTCCTCGGATTTTGAATAGAAATCTCCATCAAAGTAAGTTGGTCTCTTCAATTCAATTGACCATCTATAGTTTTTCGATTACATAAAATTCAATATACCCAATGAATCGAACTAATCGGATGTATTTACAGGGAACAAGACACTCATCGGCGAATAGATATAGTGCAGGTGATGATTATCACGTGTTAAGGGTTCGTTGTTTTTACTGCTTATCTATCAATTTCTCATATTGTTTGCTATATCAGCAAGTTTTGATTTATGTGGTTGTTGTGTAATTTTCATAAAGATGGGTCTTAAATTTGGCCCTAAAGACTCTTTTCTCAAATTTGGTAACCACAACTTTTTAATAACAAATTGATTTTGGAGTTTCTATGCATTTGAATACCTAAGGGATGATTTTCTACCCATTTGGCCCATATAACCTTTAGTTGAATTCTTAACCCTTTCGACCTTTTAGAAATGGAACATAACCCAAATTGATCCACCATTTAGGTTTGGTATAAGTTATTGGATAACTTTTCTTTCATCTGTATGTTCACTAAAATGATACCTGGCAGTCACACTCGCCGTGCAGAGTTCCATGCTTATCTATGAGAATTCTGGGTTGCAAAATTTGTATGCCATGGTGTGGTATGGTCAGGTATTGTTCTTAATTTGATGCTTATTTATAAGCAGAATATGTTAGCTTTACTTAGCTCAACCTAGAAAATCTCTCGAGTAGACATACAACATACAAAAACATTAACTTTTGTCGTTATCAATATCTTTGTTACTTTTTTACTTCTATTTTTGTTGTATTCTTGTATTATGTACACACTCGAAAATGGAGATGTTCTATTTTTTTGTATTAAGCTGAAATGATTGAATAGAATTAATGTCAACGTCCCAATTGAAATTTATTTTTATAGATATTTAGTATGTGGATTCACTGCTTGGATAGAGTTTAAAGTTTCTAATAACGAGGACCCGAAGAAAGTGGAGTATCGGTTTAAGTTCATCTACACCAATGGTCTGTTGGCAATTTTAATTCTCATTTGCTCTTTTATACGCTGCACTAAAATGTAGGAAAGCAAGATCATGGTGATGTGAAACACTCGGTAACTACTTTTATTCTCTTTTATTTCATAACAGGACTATATATTACAGAAATACCCCTAATGTTATTGTTGCATGATGTGCATGCAACTTTAGCATTGTTTGCAGCAAGTAAAAGTTTAGGAATTGTTGTCAATGTTGGTTGTACTTAAACATCTGTTACAGGAATACCCCTAAAAAGAACGGTTAGTAAATCTCTTTTAACCTTACGTTCAATTCGCTTATCATGATCAGCAGAGATGGAAAATAGACGGATTGGGTATAAGGTTAAACAATTTTAGTATATGTGTTTATTTTGGTCAAGTACAGACGGGAAAATGGTCGGGTTGGATAACGAGTCAAATGGGTGACTTTCAATGTGTATTATATTGGTCAAGTAGCGATAGGAAAATGGACAGGTGTTTTAAGCAATAAACTCCGAAAAGAAGTTTCTAATTTTTTTATAAAACCAAAACTATTCGGTCAAAATGGGTACGGCTCACGGCAGGTCAAAATATAAATATTATATATATTGTCATTATACCCGGTGGCAGACCCAGAATTTCTTTCTAATGGGTGCCAATTTTTTCGGTCTTAATATTTTTCACAACCACGCATTAAAATTTTAGGATCGGTCACCATCCGGGTCGGGTCATGGCGATGAACATAATAAAATACAATATAATAATCAAAATATATGATCACTAATCAATAGATATACACAATAAGTTGGAATATACAGAATAGGGACGAGCACGGTACCCGTTCGGTACCCAAAAACAGGAAAAAGTGGTACCGGTACCCGTTTTACGGGTAAATATGGTACCGGTACCCAAAAACAGGAAAAGGGGGAACCGGTATCGGCATCGAATATACCCGTTACGGTTCGGTACCAAATGCTCATCTCTAATACAGAACCACAGTAGCGAAAAAGCATCTGCTATATTTTTCTTTATCTAATTGCAACTCAAAAAAATCTTTGGTTCACTTCATGAAATACGAAAGCGAAAAAGAAATGCTTCAGCATTTGATGCATGGCTTCAACAGAAGAGAAAACAAAAAATCTTTTATTATCTAACCTTAATTCATCTATGGATTTGAAAAGTTATCAATTTGCACAAAGCTAATCACTTTGTTAACATATGTTGTGGTTCTGAAAAGAAGGAAGTCTAGAAGATGACATTTCACTTGTACTTGGTATACAAAACACAAAAAACTAAGAAAATGGGGAGTCGAACCTATGATCTTTTGGTACATTAAACAAATGATTCATTTTCTTGCCATAGGTTCCATCTAATTATTCTTATGGAGTTTCTAAAAATATTAACATACCGTCTCTACTTTTTTTTTTGAAAAAAAGTTGGTCCCAGGACCCCGACCCACATAGTGTGGGTCCGCCCCTGATTATACCATTAATATACCCTTACACAGGACATGTATACAGATGGGCACGAGGCATCAAGTTAGCTGGTCGAAAATAAGCCCCCCTTTGAGGTCAAAGAGGACGATCCAAAAGCCTAAAAAATTGAGGCAGTAAACGATGTTTGAATGTTATTACACTTTCCGCCTATGTTGTTGTATGTTATCATGCATATGGTTTGTCTATCGTTTACTTTTGCGTTAAACTGACACCAAGTCATGTTTTACTACTCTATTAGTTTTATTTTCTATGGTTTGTGGTTGTAAACTGTTATGTTGGTTTTCCTTTTGTAAATTAAAGAATGGTGTTTTTGTTTGTAATGTTATTTAAATTGTGTACACTTAATATAGATTAGCTTTGTTTGTTACGTTGTTCAACGTAACCCGTCCACCAGACGGGTATTAAACTAGTTCATTTTGGTTTTAAACATAAGAAAATGAAAAAGATAAAGCACTAACGAGAAGTGTTTCTAAAATAAATTATTTTGGTTTATTATAACTTAGTTACTATTGGAATATACTATATAGGGTTTTAGTATGATGCCTATGAGTCCGACTTATCTCTATATATTATAGCTCTACCAAATAGAATACAATCAATCAATTCAACCATCTTAGATGATATTAGATCCACCCAAGGCTCTCTAGCACCTCCGCTAAGCCACCTAGACACATACAAACCTCAACCGCCGCTTGATTCAAACCTAGACAGGGTAGCGTACCGCCGATGCCGCCCTGTCCATTACCGTTTGTTTTTTTCTTTTAGTTTATTGATCGCGTTTTTTTCTTTTTCAGGTTTCAGGTTCAGTCTAAAATACGCTCTCATATCTGGTTTATCGCTATATGTTGTAACCTACTTAATGGAATACAATCAATCAATTCTTCCATCTTACAGTTACCTTAGCTAGAAAGCCCTGCTAACAAAATTTGAAACTTTTTCGTGTTTAAGGGAAAATTTGTAACCTTTTTGTGTTTGTAAGAAAAGTGTTTTGGTTTTTATAACAAACTCACATACTACTAAATATTTCATACCTGCACCAAATTTGACCCATCCCATGGGTGTGTAATTATTGTTTTTTATCATTATTAAAAGTCACATCATTAGTACATCGCCTTTTGGTTGTTTGCATATCAACGTAGAGGATTAGTTTTGTAAGATTCTTTTCATTGACCATTGCTTGCACCAATCATTGCTTACAATAATTGATTAGCTAACCGACTAAAATTCTCTTACAATTCATCTTATTCTTTGGATGTTATATTTAAATTAGTTTATAGTATGGTGCATTGGTGCACCCCACACTTTATAATCCGTGTTATAACTTATATAAAATCCTTTTGGTTTCGAAATGAAATCTTGATAGCAATAACATAGTTGATGAAATAAATTAATATGTGCAACATTCTTAATTTTTCTGGAATACTACATACTAGTTGTACAAACAAAAGGTGAATTAACATGTAACATACAAACCAAATTTATGCGTAAATGAATATATCTAATAAATTGAATTTTCATATTGGTATCTTATATGCATTCTAAATAATCAAGAATCATGGTGTCCAATGTACTTGTTAACGTTTTGCGTACACGAAGATGGTATAAACACTGGTTTGGTTTCTGTATTTCTCTAATGTTCAAACATGCCTAACTTTTAATCATGTAGAGGTTAACAACTATATTGGGATGGGTAAATAACATATGTTCCAATCTCTATTTTCTAAGTGTAAGCTTTCCTTCTTCTAGGTTATATTACAAGCAAATACGATGTCTGGTCATTAGATATTAAGACGGACGCATCACTAATGCAAACGTGTGCACTAAGTCTTTGGCTAACTGCCTGACCGCATTTAATATAGGTGTCTAGAAATGCCATTATACACTTGGCTATATAATAAGTTGAAATGTGAGTTATTTGTTTAAGACTAAATGAAGCAACTTAGACTAGATTCATTAGCAGAACTTTTACCTCTTTACCGTCATCAACTAAGGCTACATACTCATATTTAATAATTGTGTTTGTAATGAAACTTAAGCACGAATACCTTTTATGACCAAAGAAAATCCTACATAGAACATGTCATAATATTTGGTCATCTTTAAGTATATGAAGACCCTCTTTATTATAGATACTCAATCTATCAACATCATAAGCGATATCTTATCTTGTGCATGCCATGTCATAAATCAAGCATCCAAGTTGGGATATCGAATTTATTCGAATCCCTTGCAGTGGGCCTGAGCTTTATACTTAGGAGTACTCCACGAGAACAATTGAAGTTCTTGAAAGCTTCTTCAATATGATGCAATTGTCAGGGCTAGCCCCTTTGAGGTCACGGGCCCAAAACTTTTTATTTATATATTTTATATTTTTTTTTACTCGCTCATGGCCCCGGAGATCTTGGGGATTCTCAAGGCAGCCTTAACAGTTGTGTAATAATTCCATTATTCTCTCACGTGAGAACAATTGAACTTTTTGAGAACCTTTTATCAACCCGATATTGACATATACCAAACGAGCATCATGTCAACAACATATAGAAAGATGGCTACTTCTTTACCGACTTTGCTACATATACATTTGCAAGACTTGTCTAATTAAAAGTCATTCGACAAGAAAACTTTATTAAACAAAATCATTGTGTAAGGGGAATATTTTAGCCCACACATGAAGCCTGCTTGGAATTCTTGAAAGAAAGTCCTCGCACCTCTTATTATTTAGGCTGTGAGAGTGTGATTGTCCTCCCCGACCATTCCGTCCGCTACATTACCTCCACCTCACATCGCCTTCCTCTTCATCCCTTAAGGGGGTGGTGTTCCCCTCCCCCCCCCCCCCCCTCAATCACAACACCCCAAATCATCATAACAACACACAACAAATCATCGGCCTTAAATAATTAAATAATTTTTAAATCCATTTCTAAAGCTCGAGCTCAACTCGTTTACTATTATTAATTATTTTTTTATATATTTTATAATTATTTACATATTTATTATTGGGCAGGGATCATAAGAGAAGTCCACCCTATTTGAGAAATTTGAGAAGCATTATGGACCACATATTTTTCTAAGCTTTTCGTAATATACACATATGTATAGTTTAAAAATAACTATATACATATGTGTTATAATTCAATATACATATATGTATATAGTCAATATTAAACTATACATATGTGTATATTACAAAAAGCTTAGGAAAAATGTGGTCCAGAATGCTTATCAAGTTTTTCAATTAGCCTAGTGCTTCTACATGATCCTAACCCTTTATTATATATTATCACTTTTAAATATTTTTTTTATCATTTTCTTTACATAAAAATAATAATTATTTGATAAATGATAAATATATTTTTAATATATTAATTATAAATTTTAAAAGAACTGGTTTACATCCATAAGCCGGCTCGAGCTAAACATGTAACGCCAGGCGCCAGGGATCAAATTCAAGCTTGTTCAAGCTTCAGCTTGAATTAAGTATTTAGCATGCCGATATTTAATAACTCACGAGCGAATTTACGATGACTTATCATAATTCATGGAGTTAATTGCCCGGATGGTCCCTGTAGTTTCACGTTTATTCCCCACCTTTTGGAAATAGCAGGTATGCTCCATATAGTTTGTTATTTTTTTACTCGGATAGTCCCCAGCGTAAATATCAGGGACTATCCGAGTACTAAAATAACAAACCATAGGGAGTATACCTGCTATTTCCAAACTAACTGACATTAATCAGGGGACTATCAGAGTAACAAAATAACAAACCGTAGGGAACATACCTGCTATTTCCAAAAGGTGGGACTAAACGTGAAAAACATGAAACCACAGAGACCATCCAGGCAATTAACTCTAATTCATGAATAGATATTGCATTTTAAGATGAGTAGGTTATTTATTTCTTTTCTGGGCCTTATCCTTGTCTCACTGGTTGTGGTTTGCACTTTGGTCATGAGAATAAACCGAAAATATAGTTGGGCTTAGGCCTGACCCAGTTCAAACTCAGTTGTAGCCTTGTAGGCCTCTCCAGACATCATGGTGGTCCTAGGGGACCAAATTGTTAAACTCCTAAACCAGTCAATATGCTTGATTTGAATGGTTCGATTGATTTTTTTTAACGGCAAATTTCTTTTATTCCCTACTGTCTATAGTGCTTGAACCCAAGACCTCTCACTCTTAAGGTGTTTAAAGGCTTTGCCTTAGCCAATGGACCACCACCCCATTGGTGTTTGATTGATTTTAACAGTTTATAAACATTTCTAATATTTAAAAAACCAAACATATGACCAAATGAAGAAAGATATGAACAAAAGCATAACACTCTTGATCACCATAAGGGGGTAGAGGTGCCCATCATTCACCACCCACTTGTAACACCCCGAAAACGGGTTTGGTAATCAAACCACGTTAATATTAAAAAGACGGGTAAAATACCCTTAGTGGTAAAATTTACCCGGTGAATATTAGGATTTAAACAAATAATCTTAAAATTAATTAAAAGGAGAATAAATGCTTTGAAAAAACAAAGTTTTATAAGAGACCCGAGTTAACGGGACTTAAAATAAAACGGGTTATAACTCCCGAAACCCACTAAGTTAACTAGGAATAATTAACCTAGTTAGTAATGTGTAGTTAAGTGAAAACAAAAAGAAAACAAGAACTAGTGAACCTTTTTATAAAAGGTTTGAACTAAAGGACCAAAGTAGGATAAATTGGAAGTATAATTATTAAAGGAAAAATCAAAACAAAACACACACTTAAGGTGTGTGTTCTGGATCGACCAGGAGAAGGCTCCAAAGAGTCAAAACCCTAGTTCATCAAATTCATCAAATTGAAGGGCTAATTGGAGCTCAAATTCATGAATGAACGTAAATTAACGATCACCCAAGCTAGGGGATCATGAGGTATGTCGAATTTTGATACTGAAGAAGTTGTAAAATTTGATGAACATCATAAGATGCGATTTATGTATGAATCGTAGAGGTTATGGCCGGATTAGTGATGTATATTTGCTTAGGAACAAAACCCTAAGTGAAAATTCTACATAGGTTGCTATGATTCGGATGTTTAGATGGTTTACCACACTTAAATAAGTGGGTTTTAATATTATGATGAAATTGATGATATAAACATGATTAGAATCCTCATGCATGATGGTAATAAGAAAGTACTTGAATAATCTATGAATTCGGGTATATGTTCATACTTACCATTGAATGGGTTTTTGTATAATATAAAGAAATTGATGTTCAAATCATGTTATAGATGCTTGAAATCATATGACCTAGTAGTTGGTATGTAAAATTTGTTTTCATTAAGTAATCGGACGAAATGGCTAAGTGAGTTAGATTAACCAATTGTGCATTTGTATATGTTAATAAGTCAATTGACTTTTCTTGAAAAAAGTCAAACTGACCAATGATAAGATCGAATGATAATTCGACATAAAAACCATAAGGTGGAATAGTCGTGATTAATAATGACTAATCTAACCGTCTTACGAATTATGGTGATAGTTTGACGCTTAACAAGCTAGGTGAAGGCTTGGGAAAAAAGTGGGTCAAACGGGTCAAGCACGCGGAAAAAGTACATAACTGGATACAAGGTAAGTAAAGCTTACACCCTTTTTGTAGGATATGTATTTATTTATAAGTTATAAATACAACAAAGGTTATACTGGAAATACGGTTCCGAAACGAAATGATACGGGACGGAACATATCAAAAGTTGAAAAACCATGTTTAATGTTAATAAGGGTCGAAATGGTAATTTAGTCATGTGATGATATTATAAAATGAGTTTTCGAATGGTTACTTTATAAGTAAGCCTAAACGAATAAATAAGAGAAAACGGTGATTTAGTCACGTATAAATGGATAAAAGTCGAAGTATAAAACGACACAAAGTGGCATAAGCCATGATGAGTTAAACGCGTAAGAAACAGATTTAAGAGACATAACTAAGTGATGAGAAATCCAAAATGAGTTACTTAACGGAATGGTAAATAAATACCATTTATATATAAGCTCAAAATGTATGGTCGGTTTAGATAAAATGGGTCAAATGTTAATGTTGATACCATTTGACATATAATGACTAATAAGTGATTGTCAAGTCTTATGCTCACAGGATAAAACGGCTTGTGAATTAGTGATGCTTTGAATTAGTAAATTATTGAGGCAAGGTATTAAAACGGGTCAAAAAGTTGACCCGATACAGGTACGCATAAATAAGATTATAGTTAAACGAACGATTTTGGTCAAATATTTAGTGAAAGTCCTTCGTCGTAAAATGAGGGACTAAAATTGACCAAAACGCCATTCATGGGTAAATCGGGCAAACGACCCTTATGGGCTGTTTAGAAACATATATTATGGTAATGTAAACCTTAGATAAGCATAAAAGTTATAGGCATAAGCTTTCTCGGGTCAAATGTCACACCCCGACCCGCAGCGGATAAGGTGATCGGGGCATGATTGGGTTATCATCAAAGCTCATGACATTTATTAAGCGTTTCATATTCATTAATACAAATTAAATGGAAATTTACAATAAAGGTTACAACTGTTCTAACTAACAATCTAAACTTCTTGATTCTCTTCTAAGGCATATCCTATGTTTTCCTTGCTTCAACCTGTTCACCTGTATCATGTGTAAAAGGGTTTTTGGATCAACATAATGTTGGCGAGTGAATCCTATGGAAAACATTTGAACAATTTATTTAACTTGATTATGAAATATGTGCACAACCAAACATGAGTAAAAATAGATGTAACTTAATCAACAATCATAAGATGTTAAATGAAACACTCATGAACAATAATGGAACAATTAAAGGCACGCGATGCTCAACTCGTCTCTCACGAGGAACTGAGGGGCCTAATGAATGAATTGCATAACCATGATAATATGAATGACACAACTACAACAATACAAACTCAATGATACACACATGAACAATAATGAATTTGAATTGAAGCACGCGATGTTCTACTCGTCTCCCACGAGGAACTGATGGGCTTAATGTATGAGTTCATGTAATTTGACAAACGGAATATAAGTAAATCACAACAATAAAACAATCTAAGTTTAAGTCATGATGTGGTATGGCACAAGTTTAAATAAATAAATTAATTATTTTCATAACACATGACACACCCCAAAACGTGTAATTTAAAAGGGGAAGTTGTAAGATTCACTCACAGTGGGTGCGTTCGGTTGATGACGTTGAATGCACGCGAAGTGGTTTTAACCACGAGTGAGATTTAACATAGATAAATCGCATTATGGTTTGGTAAGTAAGCGGATTTTATTAATCTATTTTAGTAGGATTGTTGGGTGTATTTTTGTGAGTTTGAGGCTATTTTCTAACCTTAAAAATGTTATTTTTAAGTATTTATAATTGATTTTTAATTAAAATAATTAAATAAAAATAATAAAAAAATTTATTTTTTTTCTGACCGTTGACCGGCCCGTTGACCGTTGACCGGTTCGATGGCATATTATTGTGCGCTGAGTGAGGCTCGAACCCGAGACCTCTCGTACGCGTGCACGCAGCTCTACCAACTGAGCTACGTGTCTAACCCGTTATATATCTGATTTTAATTATATATATATATTAATTAGATTAAACCGAAATTCATTTTATTTTAAAAACATTTTAAGCGAAACGGTCGTGCACTCCACAGGTCACGAACCCGGGACCTGTGGTTTAATCCAACACACAGTCCACCGCTGGACTGTGTGTTCAACATGTTATATCATTCGATTTTTTATTATACTTAAATACTAATTAGTTATTTCCTTTTCTGCCTTATTTAAAAAGAAAGGATAATTGTCCGAGTCGGTGCTGAAGACCGGACTCGAACTCGTGACCTGTGATATAAACAAACACACAGTCCACCGCTGGACTGTGTGTCTAACTTGGTTATTATTCCGATTATTAATATACTTAACATATAACTGTGGCGACTCCGGTTTAGTTTAACAAAAAATGTTTTTTATTAAGGCAGCGTGTGTGAGACGGGAATCGAACTTGAGACGTTTTGCGTTTTATATGTGCACACAGTCCACCGCTGGACTGTGTGTCTAACCCGATTAATTTCATGATTTATATTATACTTATATGATACAGAAAAACATCGTCTTCCTCGCTGGAATATAACCAGATATAAGGTCTGACTGGTTCGAGTTTTATATTAAGTTTCATTAGCGATTTACAGTCCATTAAGGTGAGATAAATGAGAAAAGAAAAAGAAATTGAGCGGAGAGATATACCGACTGGACTCTCTGTTTTCCGGCAGAAACTCCGGCGACAGAATTCACCTCCGGCGACGTGTTCCTTAAAGCAGCGAGTCTCCAGGAAGCTTACAAAGGGTGTGGGTATCTCCGGTATAAGCTCAGAGGCTCAGTGAGGTTCAGAAATAAGGAATTCGGTTTTCCGGCGATAAATAGAAAAGTTCCGGCGAGTGGAATTACGTCGAGAAAAGGTGTGTTTTTGGGCGAAAAGGTTTGTCGTCGGTTGTGGGGTCAATTTATAAGGCAAATCGTCAATGCACTTGGTCTGATTTCCGACTGGATCCACTGATTTAAATTTCCCGGCGGTTATGGTTTTGGTCGCGGACTTCAATCATCGGTTATAACCGATGTCTGGTTAAAGGTTTACGTTATAACGTAAATTGTAGTTAAGACTCGCGAGATTTCCGGGATTCCGACGACTGAATTGTTTGGGCGCCGGTTTTGAATTCGTAAAGTCACTTTATCAATTAAATGATTCTATTATTCATCAAACAGAACAAGTGGCGCAGTGGTTTATGTGTGTGAGATAAGTCGCTGAACTGATTCGGTACAGACCCGGGTTCGAAACCCGGCAGATGTATAATATTTTTATTTTGCGATTTTTGACAGTTTTTCAAAAACTAATTATATATTCTTGTATAATAATTGATTACGGATCGTTTAAAAATATTTTGGGCATTTAATTCGCAACGAAATTTTTGACTGACTGTTCGGTTGATAAACGGAGCTTGTTTGGTAAATCCGTTTTTGACGGATGTTACATCAAATGCCTAAAATAAGCATTTTTCGTAAAATGAATAACCGAAGGATAATATTCATGATAATTGGTTTATTATATCAAATCCGTCACAATAGTAGTTTGGTGGAATACAAGTAGATATGTTAATGGAAAATATGATGATAGAAATGAATAAGCTTGGTTATGCTAAAAAACGCTTAAATACCCCTAACGGATCAAAATAAGCATATAAGCACAACGGGTTAATGATGCATAATAACCCGCGATTTGAACCTTGCGTGATAGGAAACATTTAAAATATGATGTCTATGAGAATATAAGTATAACAAACAAGTTGGTTTGATAAAAGTATGAACGGGTCAAAAGCTATGTCAAAAGAAGTTTAATAATTAGTTTATGCCGTGGGTTTAAATTCTAGAAAATTGTTAATCCGGATGTCGGATTTTAACTCCATGTGATGGAGAATCAAATTATGATCGCATAGGAAAAAGAATCGTGTAAAACGGATAAGTAGATCGAAAGTTATGCAAGTTTATGTATCACACTTGTGAAGGTTTAAGAGCTGGGAATCTGCAGCACCAGTTCAAAAACTTTCTGTCAAAATGGGGCCGTGGCGTAGCGCGACACCTAGGGGTGATACCCGTCGCGTACGGCGACGCCCCTAAAACGTGCAAAAATTGATTTTTTTTATTTTTTTTTGTTTGATGCTTGGAACTTGTTTAAACTTGTTATTAAGCTATCAAAACTAACTTTTACGTTGGTTTTGATTATAGGTGAACGTTATGAGTATCCGGATGAAGATCAAGCGAAGATCAAGAACCGAACACACGACTAAACAAAGCTTCCGCATTGATCTAGTTTTGCTTTTAAATAAAAAAAATCGATATGTATAAACACTTATAACATAGTTTTTGAGTGTTGCAAACATGTGTGAACGTTTGGATTAAAAAGTTTTTACAAAGTCGCATTTATGTTATAAAATGCGTATTTAATGATATCTTTATGTTTAAAACGGGATGGGTCTTACACCACTAATCACTCACAACATCCAATCAAGTTCCATCACGTCATCAAGATTTATTCCATCACTAGTGATGGTTTTTAGTGGGGGTGCCCATCACTCACCACACACATGTCCTACATTAAAATGCAGATTCTTCACTCGTTGTTACCACCACACATTTTACCCACCACGAGTGATGAGGAGTGACGGTGGTGTATAACTTGCTATAACGCGTGATGTGGGGCTATCACAGGGGCCCCCCCCCCCCCCCCCTCTCTAATAGTCATCATTTGAACCATAATCCTTTTATCACATTTAGACCACCATAAAAGACCATTATTTTTTAAATAAGCGAAATTTAGACCACCATAAAAGACCATTATTTTTTAAATAAGCGAGTGACCATGCAATTATAAAAATTGCAATGTATGTAATTTTTTTTCATATAAATGGGCAATCATCTCACTGGAGATCAAATTAACTTAATATTTAGACATATTTTGGTACTTAATTTCTTTTATATAATTGTCACTTTAAGAGTGATTATGCCATATGGGGAGTTGGGGGTTTGAAGAAATGTGGAAATCATGTGGGGCATATGTTATACACACCAAACAAATGATTTCAGAATTGATGGATGAAAGTTTGTTAAAGTTGTATTAAAGAAGCAAACCTCTCAATTTAAAGTGAGAAATCAACACCTCCGACTAATCATTCAGTCACCTAAACTTCTAAATCAAGCATTTACAGGGAGTGAACCTTTTTTCATCTATTCATTACATTACAATAAGATTTAAAATTCAACTTTTAAAATAATATATAACCACCTAAATAGACTAGGTAACTTTGACATGATTAAGTTTTCAATCAAAATTAGTAATTTTTGTAAAACTATGCCTTCATCTCTATAGATACATGCAATTTTACCTCAAATTATAATATTAAGATCAATTGTCTTTTAAGTGTGTTTGTGAAGGAGCCTATATACAGAGAACGTGCTAAAGTGCTTGTATTTTTATTTTACTATTCTATGTTTCGTGTGTAGCGAAGCATATAACAAGGAACTTATATCTTGGGTTCTGGTTACACCCGAAAAATGTCACAGAAGCTCATATAAAGTGTTCATATGTGGCAATGGTGCATTATTCGAACCAGGGTCGTCAAGGCTGGCTGGCTGCCCCGGGCCCACTCTCCCTAGGATACGAAATTTAACAAACGAGTTATTTGAATATTTCTAATTTTATACTTAAGTTATTTTATACAACTTTTCTAAAAGCATAGTACATTTTAAGGGTATGATTTTTCTTCTCCCTTGACCTCTGAATTTTCAGAAATTCTCAAGGACAACCCCTGGTTTTAACTAAACACAAAAACAAACAAACATTTGAAGGGATGGAAACACGAACATGCAAATAAATATATAAACACAGACGTATGCCTATGTAAAGATCTACTGCCATAATCTTATATGTAGATATCAATAAATTGAACTACAAGTTACTTGATTATTTTATATTTCATAAAATCATTCTAATTTGCCAAAAATAAGGGTTTTTTTTCCAAATAGGTGTAATTGAGAAAATTATTTATCAAAATAGGTGATTTGTAAAATAATTACCAAAATGAGTGTTTTTATTTATTTATGTATTTTAACTAATCAATTTGTAATTCTTTACTTATTCTAGCTAATCTATTTGTCTTTCTTTTCTTTTTTATTGAGTTAACCTATTTATGTTTTGTTCATTCATCTTCTTCATATGAGTTCTTTCTTTCTTCTTCATCAGTTTCTGTAGATCCAATGTAAAAAGCCAACCTATTGGAACTATTTAACAATTAACCGAACCGACCATGTAGTAAATGGTCCAGCTCTGGTTCTTAAAAATACAGCCCAGTCGGTTCTCGGTCCCACGTCGATTAGGTTTGATTCCGGCATTCCGATCCATGTGCTCACCTCAGTGTTTTGAATCAGTTCTGGAACGGTCTTTCTCTAATTCATTCTGAAAAAAAAAAGAATAACAGTTATTAACAAGTTGTAATGGTATACGATGATCTCATGCACAAATGGTTTTATCTAATGCATTCTTTGAAAACCTAAACTCCTCTAACATACGAAATATAAATGGTTTGATATTTTATATCTAACGCATTCTGTAAAATCAAATTGCAGTTATTAGTAATCAACACAAAATCAACGTGTTAAGCAACACAAATCAACTTGATTGAAAGCATTGTTAACCACACCAACAATAAAAGGATCGTGGAGATAAACGAATCGATACATATTCGTTGAAGAAATCGTTAAAATCGTTGAACCGAAAAACGAACAACACAAAATACAACACCCGACAGAATCAAGAATTTTGATGAAAATCGCCATGGTGAGAATCGCCCAGACAAGAATTATTGATGAAAATCACCTATGGTGGCAACCAGAAAGTCGTTGAGGAAAGGACCAGTTGGTTTTACCTATTGTTTATTTTCAAACTAAAAAATTGGTTAATTTCACCAAATTTTGGTAATTATTTTTCAAATCACCCATTTTGGTAAATAATTTTCTAAAAACGCCTATTTTGGAAGAAAAAACTCCAAAAAATATATAAAATGGATAAAACGTTATTATCCTACGTGTACTTGAAATATGTTTCCCGCCAAAATCATATGGGGCATACCGCAACAACTTGCTCATCTGAATTGACTAAAATACCCCTTATAGTATGTCATGCAATAAAACTTTACGAGGGTAAGAATGGGAAAACTGCAAGATTCCGTTTGTTGCATTCCGTTACAAAATAACGGATTCAGATACATATAACTCCTGGCAACGAAGAATGCAGTTCATCGTGCTCACTCTCTCTCTCTCCTCTTTCTCTCTCTAGATTAATCGAGAATTTATTCATCTGTATAATTCGTCAATGAAAGATTAAGCAACAACTGTACAGTAGAAACGCTGTTTTAGTTACAGGTATTAGTTTAATCGATTTAATTCTCACGTATGATCTGAATTTTGAAGTATATTCATCTGTTTGATTCTCTGAGTTGTTTCGCGTTGATTATCTGTGTTTTAATTGATAAACCTATATGATTAGGCGGATAATTGCGATATTCGTCTGTTTAATTCATCAATCAAGGATCAAGCAACAACTGTACAGTAGAATCGCTGTTTTCGTTTCAGGTATGAGTTTATTCGCTATAATTCTCACTTACGATTTGAATTTTGACGTATATTCATCTGTTTGATTCTCTGAGTTATGTCGTGTTAATTTTCTGTATTGGTATATTCATCGCTAGAGATTGTTAATGCCTGTACTTAGATCATTTATTGCTTGTCTTTAGTTAGAAAACTCCAGATCTGATATATTAGGTTTTGCGATGGTAATTCGCATATTATTTTGGAAACTGAGATTTGTTGATAATGTCTATGTGTTTTAGTTCGTCATGACTTGCGTAAAAAAAGAATTTGAAAGAAATATTCTGAAATATTGATTAGTTGATAATCTGTATGTGATTTAGTTCGTGTTGATGTACGTAAGAATGAATATGTAATTTACTGAAATATCGACTCGTTGATAGTCTGTTGTGTGTGATTTACTGAAATACTTATTCGTTGATAATCTGTATGTGCTTTTGTTCCTGTTGATTTGCGTAAGAATGAATATGTAATTTACTGAACGAATTAATTCATTGATAATGTTTTGCAGATAACGACTTGTCGATTTATTGAGAAAATGCATAGTTATACCGATTTCTCATACAGTGGAGACGAAGACAGTAAACTATGGTCTTCGTTCATCCAACAGTCGAGCAGTGGAGCGTACGATGATTTCCAGACACCTCTGTACTCTTCAATCTTCCCTGCCACTACTTCACCGCATCCATTCGCTGTACCTGAACCATCAACCCTACCACACCAACAGATTGTCGTTGATTACAACCGTAGAAACTCACTGGACCTTGCACCATTTCAAGACCTAATTGACCGGCGTAACTGGTGCCTATCTAACCTCCGTCTCTCTACCAAAGAAGCCGAGGCGCTGCGTCAAGAGAATGTCAACCTTCAAAGAGCAAATTCAGAACTGAACAAGCAACTGTCTCACTTGCAACTACAGGCGGCTTCAGCTTCTGTTTCGGCTTCAGCATCAGCAGTTTCTTCTCTTCAGAACTATGCTAATGCGACTATGTTACCATCTGTAAATTCGATTGTCAATCGTTTGGGACGTATGAGGATTGGGGAAAAAGGACCAATGGTTATTGACAAACGAGTGGCTCGTGGTGTGGAGAATGTGGATCCGGTTAAGAAGACTGAGGTGGAGCGGGTTAAATTACCAAAGAGTATTTCTGTCAGATCGAATGGGTACTTGAAGACGATTCAAGCTGGTGATGGGAGCGCTAGTCGTTCACGTGCTGTGGATCGGGTTAAACCCGCTTCTGATATGGTAAACACTAAACCATGTTTGACATAAACGTAATTGCTTGTTATGTTATTTATGGGGATGACTTCAAGTGGAAGAAACTTCATTGACTCACTACCAAATGTTTGTATTTTAGGCCTAAATTAACTGCTACTTATTTCCCAACATCTCACATTAATCCAAAAACCAATAATTATCCAACAATAGTAGTCATGATTATATATTCGTTAAGGTTCTTTCATCTTTGACTTTGTGATATTCTTTAAAGATTTTAAAATGTTTGGATGAGACAGTTCTTTTTGTTTCAATCCATTGAAACAGAGCTCATATATAATATGTTGAACTTTCATATAATATTTTTGGACAATTTGGAGGTTAGGTTATGATCAAGAAAGCATGTAACTTGTTCATCATTATTATTATGTTTTCTTCCATCATGACTAATTATAATGTTGTTAAAACTTACAATTCAAGAAACCATTATGTTGTTCTTTATTCAATTTTTGAGTTTCTTATTGTTTGTGCTGTTGGAAATGAAATAGCAAAGGGTGTATGTACGTGGAAAGGAAGAGGAGGAACCACTGGAACTGAAGGTCTACAACCAAGGGATGACAAAGACAGAACTCTGCAACAAATGGCAACAAACTGGTGCATGTCCATATGGAGATCACTGTCAATTCGCACATGGTATTGAGGAACTCCGTCCAGTCATACGCCACCCGCGCTACAAAACAGAAGTCTGTCGAATGGTCCTGGCGGGTGACTCTTGCCCGTATGGGCACCGTTGTCATTTTCGTCATGCTCTCACCGAGGAGGAGAAACTCCTGAGCCGTGGTTGACCATTGGTACATCTCTACAGAAACTACATTTTTTTAACTCACCTGCAAATCAAGTTAGAGATGTTTATACAACTAAATAAATAATTCCTTTCACTAGTAAAACAGAAATAATAAAGAAAAAGAAGGGCAAAAGAAAGACCTTTATAAGATAGCTGAGATGTATTCTTTGTTATAATTGATCGCTTTATGTGTTCGTTAAGGGATTCTTAATTTTGAAAGCTAAGTTTTGTAATATTGAAAGGCATAAAAATCTGCCTGGTATTTGAGTGCATTTACATGGTTTGGTCAAGAGAGTAAAGTGATCTATATACTAGCTAAGTGTGCCAAAATGGATGGGTCAGGTAAAGGTTTGGTCACAAGTTATACCGGTCGGCTCAAAATAAATTCTAACCAAAATGGGTTCACCTTCAAAATGGTTCTTAAAAAAGGAAGAAAATATAAAGTGGGTCCACCCTCTATATTTGCTCTTATGACGGTTGATGGTGGGAGTGGGTGGAGGTGGTGGTGACGGTAATGGATGCAATAGTGGCAGCCGAGGCGGTGGCGCTGGCCATGGAGGGATAGGGATATCACAATTACACCATTTTGCTCAATTGCTCTTGGTATCAACTCTTATAAGCTTTTCAAGTTATTCTGCTAAGTAAATATATACTAAGTGTATACATGTCTTGTTTTGAATAATAAAACTTTGTATATAATTAAAAATTTATTAAAAATAAATATGTTTTAGTAAGATAATAAAACTGGAATACTTTTTCCTTGAAAAGTCTAATTTAGAATTTTAGACTAAGATTACAAGTAAAATGTAAGAGATATTATAAATTAAATACAGGTCAGTTTTGATCTACTTTGACATGTATATCTTTATAGATGGGAGAGAAGTGGTGAACATCGGGTTAAGTGAAAACTTTCATAGATTTGTCCAAACAAATGTGGATGCAAAATGTGTCTTGTTGTTATTTCACACATCCAGGTTTATTTGTTGGTTTCTCCATAAAGTATTATCAATTTTTATACACTCATATTATATATTTGTTAATTTTTCCAGCTAAATTATTATCCTTTTTATAAAGTCATTTCATATATTTATATTTTTTATCTAGTAGATTCCTAGCTTAAAACCATTTTATAAAGAAATATCCATTAAAAAAATATATTCTTATACAAGTAAAACAATGATGCGATGAAACTATAAAATTTCACTTCAGTAATTCCAAACACGAGCCATTGTGGAAAATGTTATGTTTGTGATGATGTCAAATGAAACCATAGTTACTCATATTACCTCTTCATTATTAAAGATCTACCAACTAAACTAACGTATCTTAACTAGAACTTACCTACTATACTAGTAACATAATAAAAAATATATACAAATAAATCTAATGAACATAGTAATTGCTTATACGGGCATTCATTATACGTCCTAAGCGTCGTCCATGTGTAAATTTTAAATGAGCTGCTCACATGTGAACACGCTCACAGAAGTGAGGCATGAGACCTCAACGTAACACCTTATTTATTTGTTTTTAATATTTTACTTTAATAGTTCTTATAAAATTGAATTTGATTTTTCTAAAATAACTTGTATTTCTTAGTTTAAATAAAACAAAATACATGGATTTGCTCTTATTTTAGCATTTTAATATAAGTTTAACAAAAACCAAATTGTTTTTAAAATAAAGTAAATTTTTGGTCTCGTACAAAGGTTTCACTAGTTTTAGTATGTGCTTGAAGAAGATATCCAACTGACTTTTATGTATTTATTGTTTAAAATAGGAATATTAGATTTTACTAATCACACATATTCGTTGTTGGCCGCCAACAATTCCCAACTTCATAAATAACCACTAACAGTCCTAATTATTGACATATTGGCCACCAATGGATCCTGACTGACAGAACCCTAACGCCGTTAGTCTCCGGTACCCCAAAACCCTTTTTGGCCAGAAAAAGATTTCTAAAGATCTAATCTAAAGTAACAAACAGGTTTAGGACAAAAATGTTGAGCTTTCTGGCCAAAAAGAAATTTTCCAGCGAAAAAAGAGTTTTCCGGTGACTTCAATAATTGGGGCTTTTACTAAAAAAAAGGTTTCTAAAGGTCCATAATAAAGTTACAAAGAGGTTTTGAGACGAAAATGTTGAGTTTCCGGCCGAAAAACGTTTTTCCGACGACAAACGGCGTTATGGTTCTGTTAGTTAGGGTCCATTGGAGTTCAATATGTTAATAGTTGGGAATGTCAATGGCTATTTTGAAGTTTGGACTGTTAGCAGCCAACAACGAATAGGTGGAATTATTAAAATCCAATATTCCATAAAAAATGGGGGAGACTTGGTGTTTTAGGAACCCATGTTCGATTTTTGCTCTCCCCATTATTTTATGTGGGCACGTGGTGATGATTGGATACTAGGCGAGTAGGCGGAGATCGCTAATTTGATCCTTGAACTTAGCTGTTTTACCTCACCGCATTGTCATGACTTTGGTCGAATGTTCACGAGCTTTGGCCCTAGGTGAGGGTTTTCCCCGGTTTGAAGACAAGTGTATCTCAATATGATGAATTTCATCAGTATCCCATTTAAAGAATTTATTGGCCATTCAAAAAAATTATTGTTTGAAATAATTAACAATAATTGCTTAAAACAATTACTAAATTGCATTGAAAAATAAATAAAAATACTGACCATTCATCAGTATAGAGGTAAAGAGTGTGGTGAGTGAGTGAGTTTGTTACCTACTTATATGGGGTTGTTCCCTCCTCACTACATGTAATATGTGGCCTTTCGTTTTGTCATTGATGGGTTGTTTATTGATCTCAGAAAGTCACTCATCGTAGTATTATTCACACTTGTGCACGTTTAACTGTAAAGTTTTCATGTACTCCACAACCAACTAAATCCAAAACACCTTGGTGATTTAAAAGGCAGGGCATTCCTAATGAGCTAAAAATCTCTTTTGGCCACGACCGATGTGAGATTTGCCTACGGTGTTACAATAGTCCATGTTAATTTTCTCGGTATCGGTATTGTTACATTGTGTATACATGATCTATGTGGCCAGCCTCACCCATTCCAAACGGGAGGACGCGGGTTTCGAGTCTAGCTCGGCCCGAATAATCCTGCTGGGTGGTAACCGCCAGGCAGCTATGGGGCTAAGCTAGCTTGGGAGGGAGAACCCTCCCGCGGTCAGGGGTACCGTACATTTACCCTTTTTTTAAGTTTCACTATAGCAAAAGGGACGAACTAGGTAAAGTTCTAAATAGACAAACGCACCCTTTGAAAATTTAATTAAATCATTCATTCCCGTCCATTCAAAAATTTGTTAGTCCTATGTCTTTGTTGTATAGCACAACATAATGTTTTCATTTAGTTTTAATACAAGTAATGATTAGTTTGAAAGGATATATCCCGTCTTATATAATTCCCTCGATGTTCCTAACGATGTAAAGTATTGGTTATTTAGGAAAAACTAAACCATCTTTTCACATCAAAAATTGCATTAATCTTATTTCATCCTACACTAAGAAATTCATGGTCGTATCAATATTTGTGTATATCATTTTTTTTATCATTTTACTCTTCGTAAACGGGGTATAATTTTTTTAACAACGAACACTCACCTCTATAAAGTCTACCTTTTAATAAAGATAAACAACTAGTTACTAATGTCAATAGACCAAGTAGCTATCTACAAATGATGCATTGTAGAGATAAACAAGTAATGACTAATGTCAATAGACCAAGTAGCTATCTACAAATGATGCAGAGATAAACAAGTAATGACTAATGTAACTAGACCAAGTAGCCTTCTACAATGCACAAGGAGTCAAGGACCAGGGCATGAAGTTTCCACTTAGACTATCTCTAACGGGGAGAGCCCGACCTCCCCTTGCCCAGAGCCACCTCAGACTGCCCCATTTGTTTTCCCTTCCTTTGCAACGGTGTCAAAGCCATGGCTCACCCCTCCCTCTCACAATCTCCATCTCTCTCCTCCAAGGGTACGCCCTTGCCTATGGGCGGCTCCCCACCATCTCTCTTCCACCTCACCTTACACATAGGAGAAGGTTGCTACGGGCGGCAGATATTTGGAAGCGATAGAGATAGTCTTAATGAGGTTGCTTGGAAATCGAGTCACATTTAAGCATGGGGCAGATGGCATAATATCTAAACATAAACAAACAATGGTACACTATATTTAATTAGCGGATGACATCAAAATAGGGCAGATGGCATAATATCTAAACATAAACAAACAATAGTACACTATATTTTATTTGCGGGTGCCATCAATCTAGCCTTTAAAACAGCTTTTTATCTATAACACTCCATAGTAACAACTTTATTTCATTCAATTCTCACAAAACATTAATTACAAAATCGTCAAAGTGCATTAACATGACATGAGTTTGAAAAATCAAGATATCACCTCAAGAAAAGAAAATACAAGAAAATTCGTATATTTTTGAGAATCGTATGAACTATCTGATCCTAACAAAATGAATACCGCGTAATTTACTTGATCCTAACAAAATGAAATAATGTAATTTTAGCATCTTTTTACAAGTTTTAAAAAACTTAGAATAAAAAAATTATGGAAAATCAAGATGCTATACTATGTGATGGAGGGTATCCAACACTACTTGGTGTTGGTTCATAGGTAGGAGAAGAATGATCCATTTGAAATACAAACCATACGCACACTTCGACATGTGTGTGGGTTACACCTTTTCCATTGTCATTTTATCAAACTCGTGTCATCAACAACGTAGTGTCAATGGACCACTTTTTTTTTCTTACTCTAATTTGTTGAATATTATTATTATATCATTTATATTAATTAAGAACTGAAAATCAACACAAATAACAAAATTTAAATAGGTTTAGAAGCGAAAGATTTCCATTATGATTTGGGACACAAACTACTACTAGAGCATATTTTGGAATTAAAACTTCGAGATTCTAAATAAGTGGTATCGAAACTTGTTAAAACATTTTTGACTCAAGAGTAATAATAAATATAAAGTCACTAGGTTATAACCCCGTGTATTACACGGGTTAAGTAAATAAAAAATCAAATAGTTAATAACGAAGATCTAACAATTAAAAAACGATATTTTTAAGACGCTTTTCTGATATCCAAACAATATTTTATGTCATGTATGATCAAAACTTGTGACGTTTGCCTAGTTTATAAATATAAAAAGCATTTGAACCATCTATTAGAAGACAAACTGTATCATCGACTTTCTCAAGAGTTTTAACAGTCATGTGAACATACATTTAATAACCCACATTTTATTTAAATAATAGTGGTCTTAATTTATTAGTTCTAAAAAAATGGTGATTAGTCATATAGCAATTAGCCAATTAGATAAACTTCTAGCTACAAAATAATATTTAAATTAATTAGATAAGTATAAATTATCGGTAACTAGTAAATTATATAACTTTAAAATTTAAATATCTGGACGTGAGTGACATATTAAAATGATGGTTATTTTTTGATAAATTTATTAGTATGATAAATGAAGTTATTATTCTTCTTACATTTTAAATATATTAAATAAATAAATAATTTGTTAAGCAAGAAAATCATTTCTTTCACCCTCTTTATGAAAATGCTCGATATTTGTTTCAATTATTAAGATATAATTTATAACCTAGTAATTAATATATATAATTAATAACATATTTTATGGAACTTTATCCATAATTTTCTTAAATGTTTGAAACAAATATTAAATTTAATAATTTAAAAAAAAATAATAATTATCTACAATTAAGGAATTAAGATATAATTTCTAACATAGTAATTAATATAAATAAATAATAAGATATTTTATGTAAATTTATCCGTAATTTCTTAAATGTTTGAAACATATATTAAATTTAATAATTTCAATAAAATAATAATTATCTATAATTAAGGATAGTGTAAAATAATAACAAGTGTCATTTATTGGTTTCTTTTATTATATAGTATAGATTTGTCAAATTTACAATATTCATTTACTACACTGAGAAATATTTATTTTTAAGTGCTTTTTTAATCTAATACACAAGGTCTTTAAGTGGATGGATAATGAAATATTTGTTATACATTTTTTTAAATTGACATCTTTACACGATCAATAAAAAATATTGAATCTCAACTATTTGTCATCGGCGGCCAACAGTTTCAAATTCAAAAGTAACCACTGGCAGTCCCAACTATTGACATATTGGCCACCAGTGGACCCTGACTATCAGAACCCTAACGTCGTTAGTCTCTGGTTATCATAAAACTCATTTTTGGCCAGGAAACTCAACATTTTTGTCCCAGATCTCTTTGTAACTTTATTACGGACCTATAGGAACCATTTTCTAGTAAAAACCCAAGTTATTTAAGTCGCCAAAAAACTTCGTTTTGGTCGGAAACTAAACTTTTTGCCCTGAAAACTCAACATATTCGTCCCAAACCTCTTTGTAGGACTTTTAGAAAGCTTTTGCTGGCCAAAACCGGTTTTCCGGCGACCGGAGACTAACGACGTTAGGGTTCTGTTGGTCAAGGTCCATTAGTGGCCAATATGTCAATAGTTGGGACTGCTAGTGGTATTTTTGAAGTTGGTACTATTGGCGGCAAACAGCTAATAGTTGGGGTTATTAAAATCAAATATTCCATAAAAACCCTAGATATCCTCAACACCACTATAACCTCGTCCGGTGTGGAATCGGGATACACATCAGGGATGTGACGTGGAGGGGGACCCCAACGGGGAACACTGCCCCTCTCGTCTTCCCGTAGGTGCCATCGAGAGATTCTTCCCGTTCTCCTCGTTCTACTCTCTCTCTCTCTCTCTCTATATATATATATATATATATATATATCTTCATTCTCATTCTCTCTCTCGATATGATTGGATGGAGATGGATGAGGGAAAAAGAAAAAAGTGATGAGGTGGAGTGAGAGAAAGGGGACCATACGCCATAGTGTTAGTGATGATGAACTCCAATCGTCATCCCAACCCCTCTTTTCTCACTCCATACGCAAAACTGGAGGGAGTTTGATAAACAAAGATGAGTCACCCAACCCCTTAATTTGTGCTTAAAGTACAATGTTGAATGTAACGCCTGTTTTTTCGCATCCTTATTTGAGAAAACAAATATTTGTATCATAATTCGGGGCGTTAAAACATAATAAAAATATATGTGTGTGTGTATATATATATTATTAATTGTTATTCATTATTCGTGTAACGCCTCGTATCTTCGTATTTCTATTTTAAAAATGTCTGTATCCGTATTCTAATTTTAGAAACCTTACATTCGTATTATAATTTCAATCTCACAACTCGAGACATTAATCATAATAAAATTTATATTTTATACATTTTTTTTATTCACACGACCGATCATTTAAATACGTATTTATACGCAAACCGACACAATTATACGTATAAATACTTATACGCACATCCTCAATACTTGAATTATACTTTTATACTTTTTTATATATACTCAATAACATAATATATACTCAAGAAATACCAAGAAATATACCAATCATCTTTCCACCTCATCAATCATCGTTCACCTTTTTTAACCAATCATATTTCACCCTTTTCCACTTTCTCTACCTATAAATACCAACCTCATTCTACCACCATTCTTCTCTTCATCTCTCTAATTCTCTCAATCTCTCTAAATCAAGAATTCTAAAAGGACACTAAGTGTTCCAACCATTATTCTCTCAACCTCTCTACTTCTCTCAAATCTTCCAAGCAAGAAGAGAACTATAAGAGTTCTAAAATAAAACACTAAGTATTTAAAGGAAGCTTTGAAACTCCAACCTCCAACTCTTCACGAAATCACCAAAGGAAACTTTGCAAACTGTGAGCATACTCGACCCCCTTTTTACACTTTAATGCATTTTGGGGTGCAACATGTATAAATTACAAAATTTATTTTAAACAAAATTAAATGTATTCACAACTTATGTGAGTTATATGTGTTATTTAAACTCGTCTATACATGCTACTTGTTATGCTTGAGTTTGTTTATGCTTATTAGTTTTGACTTGTATTCTCATGATATCGTTATGCTTAGAATACTATGCATGCTAGTTAAGGAATTCGATTATATGCTATTGTTATGCGAAAGTGGTCTACATATTCGTGCGATTCGACTTGAATATATACTTGTCACAATCAAAACAAACTTTTATACTTATAATTAATTTCAAACTTGTATGCTCGCCAATACTTTTGTATTGATCTATGCTTTTAATACATGTTGCAGGAATTTCGATGACACGTGGAATTTAGTAGGATTGCCTAGAAACGCATTTAAACTTTAAATACTTATTGTACTGTATTTGTTTCAAACATGTATTTCGTTTCAATATCTTGTATTAAATCGTTATCAATGAAATGAAGTTATATTTGTTACGTGTCGGGATCTAAATTTTGTATTATCTGATTTGAACTATGTGAAAAGGTAATTATTAAACACTTGACATAATTAGCGTTATGAAGCCTTTGCAATCTAGTTTTCGTCTCATCCCGATGTTTCTGCCATCGGTTGGAGTGTGACAGATTGGTATCAGAGCCATAACTATAGGGAATTAGGTAGAATTGTCATGTTCGACCTAGTCTATAGTTTAAGTACCATACTCTTGACCATTTGTGATACTTGTCTAAAAAGTTATTCTTTCTATCATGCTTCTCCCCCTTTTGATCCTAAAACTTACAATATGTCTTTCCTGAGACATGAAACACGACACACGACTTTTGAGTATATTCTTGTTCCACAATCGAAATAACTCATCAATACAGGGGTGATTCCCGCCATTGGTGACGAGTTTCAATCCGCTCTACATGTTATTTTGTACGAAATTCACCATCAAGGCAGGAGTGATATCCATATCTTGATGGAGATTTCATCCTTATTGACGATTCGAGATTATATCTTGATACGTTCAATAAACTACAATTTGGGGATGAAATTGTCAAGCCAGGATTGACATCCACACCTTGATGACTGGTTCCGCTCCTCAATTTTCAATCTCGCCAAAGTTTCGTATTTTTCGATCAAATTAGGGACATGTACTAACTGGAAGGGTAAAGTACCGTTAATCGCTTGGCGACGAGAGTATTATACCTATTAGGCCAAATCATGTCTCCCTAATTCGAAAGGACTTACGAGTCACTTTGGAATAGTCGAAGTTTCTAAAACCGAAACACTCCAACATTTTAACAAGCCTCTCTTTTATGCTATCTTACATTTTATGCTATATAATTTTTATTCCTTCATTTTTTTAATGTCACACTATACTAAAATCAAATTTATGCACGACAAACTTCGCATTTATACTAAATCTATTACACAACGATTCTATAGGTGCATACTAAACATCATACTTGATTTGGGATTACTGGAACATTATATGTGATAAACTCGTTATAAAACCACACCTTAACATGTATAGCACTATGCGTAGTGCTATAGGAGTACCGCACCGCCCTTGAGACTTGGGGTCATGTTAAGTAAACTATTTCATACCAAGTAAACTATTTTACACTATGATTCAACAATATTGACTAGTCAATATTGCGTACACGATGGTTTGACTTGTTTATTCACAGGTTTATGTGGTAGACTCGTCATTAACTTTGATCAAGCCACACCTTAACATGTATAGCGCTTTTGTAGCGCTATAGAGTGACGCCCGCCCGTATTCTTGAGGTCATGTTAAGTAAACTATTTTACACCCTCTTCGTTTTAACGATGATGGGTAGTCTACATTGCGGTACACGATGGTTTGACCTGTTTATTCATATGCCAGTAATCCGTTAATCTTGGTTAAACTAAATATACCATCTGTATTGTACACGAATGTGCGAATACGCACACTTACACTTATACTCATACTTATACAGTATACTCTCTCATACTTAAATGCAATTATACTTATATACTTGAGATCTATATATGCTATCATTCTCACTTGTAATACGTTAATAAACCCTAATTGTGACACGGAACGTAACATGACACCGATTAGCGAAACAGAAGTAATATAGTATAAACATGGTGGATACGCCCGTGTACTTCCTATATATAAGTGTTACTACCATATTACCAAACTTTCGTAAAACGTGCCATGAGAAATTCGGTGTTTCACTACTATGTTTAATACAAACTTTAATCACTCACAACCTATTTCGCGATTATACCCATACATGCTTCAAAATGCCTATTATTCTAAAGTCTCCCTCTTAAATAAATTTCGAGACGAAATTTCCTAAAGTAGGGGAGACTGTAACGCCTCGCTTTTTCGCATCCTTATTTGAGAAAATAAATATTTGTATCATATTCGGGCGTTAAAACATAATAAAAATATAAGTGTGTGTGTATATATATATATTATTAATTGTTATTCGTTATTCGTGTCACGCCTCGTATCTTTGTATTTCTATTTTAAAAATGTCCGTATCTGTATTCTAATTTTAGAAAACTTACATTCGTATTATAATTTCAATCTCACAACTCGAGGCATTAATCATAATAAAATTTATATTTTATACATATTTTTTTATTCACACGACCGATCATTTAAATACGTATTTATACGCAAACCGACACAATTATACGTATAAATACTTATACGCACATCCTCAATACTTGAATTATACTTTTATACTTTTTTATAATACTCAATACATAATATATACTCAAGAAATACCAAGAAATATACCAATCATCTTTCCACCTCATCAATCCTCGTTCACCTTTTTCAACCTAATTATATTTCACCCTTTTCCACTTTCTCTACCTATAAATACCAACCTCCTTCTACCATTTTATTCACACCATTCTTCTCTTCATCTCTCTAATTCTCTCAATCTCTCCAAATCAAAAATTTTAAAAGGACACTAAGTGTTCCAACCATTATTCTCTCAACCTCTCTACTTCTCTCAAATCTTCCAAGCAAGGAAGAGAACTCTAAGAGTTCTAAAATAAAACACTAAGTGTTTTAAAGGAAGCTTTGAAGCTCCAACCTCCAACTCTTCATGGAATCACCAAAGGAAACTTTACAAACTGTGAGCATACTGACCCCCTTTTTACACTTTAATGCATTTTGGGGTGCAACATGTATAAATTACAAAATTTATTTTAAACAAAAATAAATGTGTTCACAATACCAAATGTGCCATCAGTTACGCTTATGTGAGTTATATGTGTTAGTTTAAACTCGTCTATACATGCTACCTGTTATGCTTGAGTTTGTTTATGCTTATTAGTTTTGACTTGTATTCTCATGATATCGTTATGCTTAGAATACTATGCATGCTAGTTAAGGAATTCGATTATATGCTATTGTTATGCGAAAGTGGTCTACATATTCGTGCGATTCGACTTGAATATATACTTGTCACAATCAAAACAAACTTTTATACTTATAATTAATTTCAAACTTGTATGCTCGCCAATACTTTTGTATTGATCTATGCTTTTAATACATGTTGCAGGAATTTTGATTACACATCGAATCTAGTAGGATTGCCTAGAAACGCATTTAAACTTTAAATACTTATTGTATTGTATTTGTTTCAAACATTTATTTCGTTTCAATATCTTGTATTAAATCGTTATCAATGAAATGAAGTTATATTTGTTACGTGTCGGGATCTAAATTTTGTATTATTTGATTTGAACTATGTAAAAAGGTAATTATTAAATACTTGACACAATTAGCGTTATGAAGCCTCTTGCAATCTAGTTTTCGTCTCATCCCGATGTTTAGTTGAGTCGATGAAAGTTTGATAAACAAAGTTAATATGTTTTGGTTGTAGGTGTTGAAGGAACTATCACCGTGCTCCTTTCTTTTGTGTTTTGTGATTATGTTTTGTGATTGAGGCTAGAAGTCCTAAGTCAATGTCATAGTGGTTTCTATCCATGAGATCGTGTGTAGTGGTACACATGAATAATACCCCCATCCATGATGCATTGTGCGACAGTGTCACCCAGTCAGTAAAGGAGCATTATGGGTGTTTTTCACAAATGGACGTAGTGATATAATGCCCCATCAATGATTACCCAATTATTATTTTCTTGTTTATTTTTTAATTTAAAATTAATGGTATTTGAGTTGGCTTGATCTCACTGGCCAAACAATTCGAAAGTTGTGCTAATTCCAGCGTTTTTCAAACAACGCGGGGGGGGGGGTTGAAAAATAACACCTGAAAACGCAGGAATGACGGTTGGGCGTCTTGGGACGTGTTTGGGGGAGAAAACGCCAAAAATTTAACCACTACTGGTGGTGTAAGCATGCACTTGCTATTGAAATGGAATTGTGTAACTTTTAGTTAAATTTAAGTGCTTTGATTAATGATAACGAACTATTAGCTATTGAAATGGAATTGTGAAACTATCGTTAGATTATTCAAACTTTAGGTAATAGTTGGTTTATCATAAGATAACCAAAACTAAAATTTGTGACTAAATATGTTATGATTTTAGAAAATTAACTGAGACTATATGCGTAATATATCGAACTAAATAACCAAAAGAGAAAGTTAACCATATCATATAATCAAGTGTGTCATACTATAAATCAAACGATGAAGTAGATTTTATTACTTTATTTGTTCATAAGTTACAATTTGTTAATTAAACATATATTATTTCATATATTAAAAGCTAATAGATTTTTTTTTAAATGAACTACACACATAATATATATATAATATAAGGGTAAAGTTCATGCGAGAACCACCTTTATTGTGAGAACCGCGAGAGCCACCTTCATTGCAAAATAAAATCAAGAAAAATCAAAAAAAGCACTCAATTTTTTTTTGATATTTTTTAATAAAATCCTTATATTTCGTTACAAAAAAAAAACCTTTTTTTCGAGTAACAGTTATCCATGCACATGTGCATATGTATCATAACTTCGACAAATTCAGTAATACGTTATCACTAGTAGACAATTGCACTTTAATTTACAATATCATCCATAATACACTCAATTTTACATTAAATGCACATGTGCATCATTATGTATAACAATTATATACCGTATTTTGGTACAATGTGGTTTTGAATGATGAAGTAGGCTCATATATATGTTTTTTGGTTAGTTATATCTAGTGGTTGATGGGTTCATTATAGTTGTCACTTTATGATGTAATATGTTATTGGATGGTATAAACGGTGTTGATATACATGTAATAAAGTGAAAATATTGTTATTGGTATTATATTATAAATGGTAGGAGGTAATGGTATTGTATTATGGATGGTAGGGTGTAATGGAAGTGTATTATGGATGGTATGATAGATGAAAGAGAAAGTGTATTCAAAGTAGTGTACGAAAACACCTTATTTCATGTTGATACATATAGATGCACATGTGCATTTCTTATATTGGTAACGTAAAAAGTAGTGTATTACACATGGTAGTGTAAATGAAAGTACAATTTCTAATGTATTACGGAATTTGTCAAATAAATGATGAAAATGCACATGTGCATGGTAGTGTATTCTGGATGGTATGATAGATGAAAGAGAAAATGTATTCAAATTAGTGTACCAAAACACCTTATTTCATGTTGATATATATAGATACACATGTGCATTGCTAATATTGGTAAAGTAAAAAGTAGTGTGTTACACATGGTAGTGTAAATGAAAGTACAATTGTCTAATGTTTGTAATGTATTATGGAATTTGTCAAAGAAATGACGAAAATGCACATGTGCATGAGTAGTTGGTACTCAAAATTTTTTTTGAATTTTTTTATTGTTGAGTAAATATAGCGACTTTTTCAAAAAAATATTAAAAAAACAAAAAAATACCATTTTTGGATTTTTTAGGTATTACTGTTTGTATTCACACTGGTTCTCACGGTTATCGCAATAAAGGGTGGTTCCTAACGGATCCTTGTCTTATATATATATAATATATATATATATATATATATATATATATATATATAAAAGACTTAAATAAAACCATTTTTATCCCTCATGTCAAATATTTTACCCTGGTATAAACTGCATGTGATCACAAGATACTGCCATACAGGTAGCTCAGTGGGACCACAAACGTATTTCTTTGTTCTTAATTAATTTTTTGTTTATAGATTAAGGTTATTAAATGCATTAATAAGATATTACAGTAATTAAAATATGAAAAATAAAATAATTTTTACTTAATATAAAAAAAAATAATGGTTACCCAATATAAAAATGACAAAAACTCACCATCTAATAATTCAAAAAATAAAGTATATAACTTAATATATATGTAAAAATACAAAATATTACTTCAAATAAAAGAAATGAGTTACAAGATAATAATAAGAAAATATATAAATAATTAAAAAAAGAAGCTACAATTTCACCTTTATATATCAACCCTCATGTCTTCTCTCACTACTTTCACCTTCTTCCACACACACTCTCTCTCTCTGATACACCATTTTTGGCCCTTGGTATTCTTCAAAAGAGACGGCGGATGTCACCGGAATCTTGTGGCGGAAGCAGGTGGTGGAGACGGCGGCGCAGGAGGAGGAGGGTGGCGCCACCACAACATCTCTTATGTTGAAAAGAACAAACCAACAAACAAAAAGATTAAAGCTTTGCAATTTAACTTAATCTTCTTGTTTCCATGAATGATTAAAAAGTTAATTGCAATGCTTGGGGAATTGAGGGTATCGGTCCGAATTTTTTTTATTATTTTTTTTTGGTTTTTTTTTGGTATTTTGTAAGATTGTAATGGTTGCTACATGGGTTTAAGAGATGCATACATTATTGTAAGTTTTGGTTTTTACTTTCTTTAGCATCTTGTGGTCAAATTTCGGTTAATAGGAATATCATTTTCTTGTAGTTTGACCCTTATATTATTGAGAAATTGAATCGAATGTTAAAAAGCTAGCTTTGTGAGTTTGGTCAAATTTCTTTTAATGTTTATGTGATATATTATCGTTTTCTTGTAGTTTAAGACTGTCGAATTGTTGTCGATAAAATAATTGTTGAATTGAATCTTGAAAAGTCTATAATTATGAGCTCAATTATAAATTTTGGGTTGTGCGTATTTTGTTTTTATGGTAGACGATGGGTATGCATGGTTTCATGTTATAGATTTATGGATGTTAATATTTAGAATAATTTAAGTGTGAATGGTAACATTTGTGTTGTAGAAACTAGTCATCCTTTTCACATCAAGATAGTATATGTTGGGATGAATGATTGTGACAGAAAGTTTCTGCAACAATTATTTATTGTTTAACTAATTTCATGAAAATATATTTTGTATTTTATTTTAGCTCATAGATATGTTTGGAATTATGTAAATATTTTTTTAACAAGTTAAAAAATTTAAATATTAAACGAAGAAAATAGTAATTTTAATTTTGTAGTTTTGTATTATTTTTTGTCTTTTTTAAACTAACTGATATAAAGGGTAAAGTACAAAACGACTAAACGAGTAGCAAGTAACTACGTGAAAATAGTAACCATCCAATTGTACTATTGTTTTTTTTATGGTAGCTCAGTACAATATGTTCTAAACGTAAATTTGATATTTTAATCTTTACACAACAAACAATTATTCTTGTAGACATTTATTGTTGCATTTATGGCTCTTTATACTCCGGTTTCAATCGATAAAACATTAACACGAGTAAATTTGGTTATTGGTTTTGTTTCTTGGACAAATTTTTTTACTTTTTAAATTAATGCTTTTTTGTTTTTAAATTAATGCTTGTTTTCGTATAAACTTGGACAATTTTCTTTTAATTTTAAATTAATGCCTTTTCATATAAACTGGATAAAACATTAAAACGAGTAAAATTGGTTATTGGTTTTGTTTCTTGGACATTTGTTTTTTACTTTTAAATTAATGCTTTTTCATATAAACAGAACAGTTTGGTTTATGGACCGGTTAATTAAAAGTAGTCCATCAATAGAATTTTTTATTTTTATTTCTAGCATCTCAAAACCTTAAAAATGAAATAAAATCAATCATGTCTAGTATAAATAATGTGATACAATGCTAAATAGTTTTAAAAGTTTTCTAGTGTAAATTTTTGTTTACACAAACTTGTATTTTCTATCAAAATAACTAAATGACAGTCAATTAATATGTTAAAATAGTACATAGTTTAAAATTTTGATCAACCCAATTTGTAATAAGACTTGCATCTTTTAAAAGTCATTCTTACAAGTTACAACCGAACGAAAAATCGACCATAGTAACGTATCTGTCTCAAAATTTCAAAGATCGATTTAGGTTTTATTTGAGAGATTAGAAACCACTATTATTTTCTATTTGAGTTACTATTTGAACTTAAATCCGTTAAACCAGACCATGATACCCTTATGGCGGGATCATAATAAAATATAATAGAAATGTTTGAATATAGGTATAATTATGAGATAAAAATAATTTTTTATATACAATATATATATAATATACAATGTATATAAATAGGAAAAGGGAAATGGGGTGATGGGACATAGGATTGCAGTGGAGTTCAGAGTAGTTGCTGTTTTGTTGAAGGAGCAGCACCAACAAACTAAGACTTGACGCTGCTACTCCCATTAAATACACCTTAATTCTTTCCCTACAAATCTTTTTATTTATTATAATTTTACTTAGTTTAACTTTATTAATAGTAACACATATTACAAATAAATAAATAAATAAAAACAAACAAACAAACATCCAATCCGTCAATATGTTTCATGCACAACAGAACCAGGCATTGTTGTTACTTGGAAATTGTTTTTGGACCTTTTTCTTTTGGAATTTATTGTAATATTGGACGGTACCAAATATATAAATAACATATCACGGGTTTTGTATTAGCTAAAACTAGATATTAAAAGAAATTTCACTTACACGTCAGAAAAAAAAGGTAAAAAGTTAAGTTATTACCTGTGTACATCATAAGTGTTTTTTTAATACACAAATTTAAAATTATGATACATTAATAAATAACACATTTCATTACTATCATGTCAAAAAAATATCTAACATAAATGCTACGTAGTATAACAAAAAAACAACCATTTTCAGTAAGTGTGTTATATATATATATATATATATATACATAAGGCTACATGTTATAGGGTGTTGTTGGGGTACCGTTGAAGCCACATCACCACCTCCTGGGGGCAAACAACGTTACATGCATGGTGTTATTGAGGCGGGGCTTGAGGCAAATCTGACATGGGAAAGGAGAAATGAAAATGAAGGACGGGGAGCGGCTCGAAGAAGGGGTAGTTAGTGGGGTGGAATCACAACATGGGGCATCATTGGAAGAAGGTGAATGATTATTACTTAGGTGGTGACATCTACATGGTTTCACTTTTCTTCCCAACAAAACCGCATACGCAGCCTAAACTAATCATATTATGTGATCTTCTCTCATGCACTTCTGATGTCATGTCATGATGTAAAAATACATACATCTTAAGATATACTTCTAGTCATCTTAACTTATTCTTATAACATGATATACAAATATAGCTATGAAATACACAAATAACTTCATAAATGAGTTGTGTATCTACTTTATTTTAAGTGTATCACATCTGACTCACTTTTCATTTAGTGTGTGTATATATATATATATCTCTATATGTGTGTGTGAGAGAGATACTGTTTTCAATGAATTAAACTAGTTTAATATGGAGGATTAGTACAAAAGTGTGAAAAAATTGAAGACAAAATAGCCACCAAAATCTGGCAATAGTAAGAGGATATGATGTGATAGCACACCCCACATGTCACAATTTTTAAATCGAAACTTAATCCCAAGAGGATCTCTTTTTCGCCTTTAATACTTTCTTAGTAGCCACGATAAACGTTTGTGTACCGTTTACGCAATGTTAGTTTTTCTAACGGCCGTTTAGACTATTATTATTCAACTAATAACAATGTGTTCAAGTTTTAAAATTTTCAAAAAAGTATTATAACAAACGTTAAAACATAATGTGTAACTTTAACTTTAGAAGAAAATTAATGCATTGATCATATTAGTTTTGTAAATTTTAAGAATCTAATAAGTGTTGATTTATTATTCATGAACTACTCAACAAAACTATTTCATTAATGGGGCTTGAGAGGAAAGTCTAAGAACATAAGACTATATGTAACGGGGCTTGAGAGGGTTTATCCAAGTGGACATCCCCGGGCAATGGCACGAACACCATTGCTCGGGAATGGAGCAACTTGTGGACATGGAAGGGGAAAGTGATTTTTTTTAATTTCTTAATATTATATAATAAACCAAATACAATCTTATTTAGCCACCTCAACCAAATACCACATTTCACATAAAACCCAAAGAGAATTGAAAAATATAAAGGTCGATGGATTTACAAGAAACACTAACAAAAAAGGTGATTGGTGTAAATGAGTTAGGTCATTTGTAAACTATATGAGACAACTCGGTAAAAGTTGATGTCGAGCCTTAGCTTAATCGAGTTCAAGCATAAAGTCGAGTTAAATTGGAGCTCGTTAAATAAACAAGCCCTTGAGCTTGAGTTTCATATACTGAGCTAGACTAAGCTCTTAAACCTAAAAAAAACATATTATTTATATAAATATAAATCGTCTATATTTACGCCAATAACTATATAAGCAAGCCTTGGAGCTTGAGTTTCATATACCGAGCTAGACTAAGCTCTCAAACCTAAAAAAAACATATTATTTATATAAATATAAATCGTCTTTATTTACGACAATAACTATATAAAACATGATAAATAGAGTAAATTGCACAAAACATCCTTTATGTTTCCTCAAACTTGCAGGTTACAGCCTTAATGTTTAAAAGTTGCTAAAAACAGCCTTTAAGTTTATTTTTGTTGCGGGTTCAATCCTTTACAGCTAACCACGTTATTTTCTTAGTTAAGTTCCCTCACATGCATAACATGTGAGGGTATATTCGTCATTTTGGGTTGATCTTCCACCCACGTCAATTATAAGAAAAAAGAATATTTAAGGTTTAACCTATTCTAAAAAAATTCTAACAGCAGGGACTAATGTGCAATAAAACCAAACTTTTAAAAACCAAACACCCTCTTTTCCGGTCTTCTTCTCCGACGACTTCGCCGGATTCCGGCGAACCCTGAAGTAAGATAGGAATCTTGTTAAGCTAGCCCACTAAGCTGTAAAGATTAACACAGATTTTGATCATGCCAATCAAACTCTTCAGGATTATCATCAGTTGGAAGAATCGGCGCCTTATTCGCTTCAGACGGAAACGACAAACGACTCTTCAACCCTAGATACCTCTCACTCCGATGCCGTCAAATCAGAGAACTTCGTAACACCGTGTTCAGTAGTCGGATCCAGCAACTGGTGACGCTTAGGACGCCGAAGTTAGACTTAAACACTATCAAACGGTAATCGTGCTCCTCTGTAGTCGCGTACGTTTTACCAAACTTTGTTTAAACTAGGTTAAAACTTAAATATTCTTTTTTTTTATAATTGAAATGGGTGGAAGATCAACCAAAATGACGAATATACCCTCACATGTTATGCATGTGAGGGAACTTAACTGAAGAAAATAACGTGGTTAGCTGTAAAGGATTGAACCCGCAACAAAAATAAACATAAAGGCTGTTTTTAGCAACTTTTAAACATTAAGGCTGAAACCTGCAAGTTTGAGGAAACATAAAGGATGTTTTGTGCAATTTACTCTGATAAATATTATCATGCATAAACTTAGGGGATCTTGGGTTTAATCCAAAGCAAGAAGTAGTTTAGGATTAATTTGGTATAAGAAGTGAGTAATCATTGTAATTTTAATATATATATATATATATATATATATATATATATATATATGTGTGTGTGTGTGTGTGTGTGTGTGTGTGTGTGTGTGTGTGTATACATATAGGGGAGGGTTATATTGAGAATGCTAAATATTGCGAGAACCGTGGGAACAAATGAAAAAACCAATAAAAATCAATTTTTTAATACAAACCTCATGGTAATTAAAAAACAACATCAAAATAAGAATTTACAACATCAAATAATTCATTTCTCCCCTCAAAATAACTCTTATTAGATTTTTTACACATGTGTAAATGACAAACTTACACACGTGTAAAAAAATTTATTTACGAATTCACGTAAATTTAAACGTGTAAATTAAGTTTCTAATATTGTATTCGAATAACAATGAAAAGTGTAAAAAGAAATTTTGAATTTGAATTGTTTTTGACCAAGTTTTCGTGGTTTTTTCATTCGTTCTCGCGATATTTAGTGTTCTCATTTAAACCATCCCATATATATATATATATATATATATATATAGGAAGAGGTTCGGCTACAAAGTCCATTTTTCGTACAAAGTGAACAAAGTCGTAAAACACCACAATTTCAACCATAAAACACACTTAAAAGCCATAAATAACAGAGTGAAGATCATTAAAACACAATATCCAAACCCTAACAGTCTATAAAAACTTCAAACACACCATCCTCGAACTATGAATACAAAACACAACATGATAATCAACATAAAACACACTAATGATAGTCATTCGATAATCAAAGCCTTATCACCCAAAACACAACACAAACTCCACAAATATGGCGTTTTAGTAATCTTCACTTTGTTATTTGTAAGTTTTGAGTGTGTTTTATGGTTTACATTATGGTGTTTTATGATTTTTTACACTTTGTAGGAAAAATGGACTTTGTAGCCAACTCTCACCTATATATATATATATATATATATATATATATATATATATATATATATATATACTACGGTAAGGTTATTGTAAAAAAGATCAAAAGTGTGAGAAAGGTAAGAAAGACTCTAAGCCATTAGATCTAAATTAATTGAAAAGGGTAATTAAGTAATTTTATCATTGATTTAATTAATTCAAAACCTTCCATAAACCATCACCATAATTTATAGGAATACCGAATAACACTTCAAACACCATTCAGCACGTATATAACACCATTCAATAATTATATAACACCCTTCAATAAGTATATAGCACCATTCAATAAGTATATAACATCATTTTAAATATCTCTATAAAAACACTACGAATAACACTGCAACAACCATTCAGCGCATATATAACACCATTCAATAATTATATAACACCATTCAACACATATATTACACCATTCAATAAGTATATAATACCATTCAATAATTATATAACACCATCAACTGAAACAAAAAACCATTACTTGAAACATTCGATTGAACGTAATTTTTTTCTGTATATAAGTATAGTAATATGGTACTCATATTGAAGATTAGAAAACACTCGTTATTATGGTGTAATTTAATATGGTACTCATATTGAAGATTAGAAAACACTCGTTATTATGGTGTAATTTAAAAAAAAAACGAGTTACGTGTAAAAAGTTATTGGCGTTTAAAAAATAAATGAGAACTTGCATGTGGATTGCATGTGACTTCTAAAGTTAAAAATGTTAATTTTACCTTTATACCCTTAATCTAGAAAATTAATTATTTTAATTGTTATACTATTTACAAGATTGCCATCAAGATCTCAACCATTAGATTAAAGATCTAATGGTTTAGATTCTTTTTTACCCTTCTCACACTTTGGGCCATATTTTCAAGGGTGCGGTCAGGATTTTTATCTAAAATATACACTAAATTTTTTTCAAGGGGTGCGGCCGCCCACCCATGCCAAAGGGTGGGTTCGCCCCTGGTTCAGCTGCCACTCTAGTCAGTGGCGAAGCTTGACGTTTTCGACGAGGGGGGGAGCGTGTATATCCAAAATTTTCTATAGAACCGGGTGGTCGAAAACATATATACCCAAAAATTTCTAGACAAAACTACATATATAACACTACTGAGCGAAAAGTTCGGGGGGTCGGACTCCCCCGACCCCCAACTAAGTTGCGCCCCTGACTTTAGTAACACTTCATGCAAGTATGATGTTAACAAGTGGTGTAGAGTGTGCCCTATCCATCTTTAGTCTTAGTCACTTAGGGGGTAGGGGCGCCCATCACTCACCTTCAATCACGTTCCGCCACCTCATCAAGCCAAATTCCATCACTAGTGATGGATTTTACTATGGGTGCCCATCACTAGTGTGTGTGTGTATATATATATATATATATATAAAATATCATCATCAACGGTCACAAGAACTCAACAACAACGTTCCAAATTTGAATTGAAAACACGTTGATTTTTTCACACGTTGTCGCCCGCATCGGCGATGGTGTATAACGGGAACCCACGCGTGATGAAGTCCATCACGGTGGGCGCCCCGTCTGCCCTTAGAGGTTTGATGTCGTTATATAATCAAACTTTTAAGTTGAGAATCACATAACTACATATACGTATGCAGCCACTGTAACATCCGAAAAAAACGGATTTACCAAACCCGCTCCGTTTATCAACCGAACAGTCAGTCAAATTTTTCGTTGCGAATTAAATGCCCAAAATAATTTTAAACGATCCGTAATCCAATATTATGCGGGGATATGTATTTAGTTTTTGAAAATCTGTCAAAAATATCAAAATAAAAATGTTTTACTTTTGCCGGGTTTCGAACTCGGGTCAATAGCCGGCTCAACAATGACTTATCACTTAACCGAACAACCGCTCCGCCACCTTGATTTTCTGATGAATAAAGGAATCAATTAATTCATATATTAACGTTCGGTAATCAAATTCAGTAATTTGCGCCCAAAATAGCAGTCGTCGGAAATCCCGACGACTTCGCCGTTTAATTACGTTTTCGCTCAAATTAACCGTAGAATTAACTCTCACAACGGTTATAACCGACGTCTGAACCCGCGACATCAGCTGTAAACCGCCGGAGAACGGCTGACTTCGAATTGAGACCGAATTCAGACCCCATTCATCTCAATACTACCCTATAAATACACCCTCAACTCGCCAGAAACCTTTCACACTCAAATCGCACCTTTTCTCGGCGAAAAATCACTCGCCGGAAATACTTGATACTTCGCCGGAAAACCGTATCAGTAATCTCTGAGCTTACTGAACCCCCTAAACTTTCACCGAAGTCACCCACAACCTTTGTAACCTTTCGGAAGACTCTCTGCTGCAAGGGACTCGTCGCCGGAAGAACTTGCTGCCACCGGAGTTCTGCCGGAAAACAGAGGAGAAACAGCCGGTACATCTCACGCCTAATTCCTTCCCTTTTTACTTTTATCTCGACTGTAATTGATCATAAAACACTAAAGAAACTTGAATCAACATTCGAATCCGTCAGTCGTCACTTCCGGTGAAAACCAGTGAAGAAGACGACGTTACGGTAATGGTTTAGTATAATTAAAATCAAGTTATTTAACGGGTTAGACACACAGTCCAGCGGTGGACTGTGTGCACTTTTAAAGCTAAGGTCACGAGTTCGAGTATTGTCCCTCACACGCCGCCTTGATAAAAATCCCTTTTTTTTTCGCAAAACTGAACCGGAGTGTTTTGGGTATATGTTAAGTATATTGATAACTGAGTTTATAATCAAGTGCGACACACAGTCCAACGGTGGAGTGTGTGTCCGCTAACCCACAGGTCCCGGGTTCGAGACCTGTGGAGCGCACCGGTCTTGTGATTTAATTCATTTTTAAAATAAAGTGATTTCTGTTTAAATCTAATTAATGTATATAGGTAATTAAAATCGGATATATGACGGGTTAGACACGTAGCTCAGTTGGTAGAGCTGCGTGCAAGCGTACGGGAGGTCTCGGGTTCGAGCCTCACCCGGCGCACAACAATATGCCTTCGAACCGGTCAACGCTAGTCAAAGTCAACGGTCAAAAGTCAACTGTAGCATAAATAAAATATTTTTTTTATTTATTTTTATTTAATTATTTTAATTAAAAATCAATTAAAAATACTTAAAAATAACATTTTTAAGGTTAGAAAATAGCCTCAAACTCACAAAAATACACCCAACAATCCTACTAAAATAGATTAATAAAACCCGTTTACTTACCAAACCATAATGCGATTTATCTAGGTTAATCTCACTCGTGGTTAACCACTTCGCGTGCATTCAACGTCATCAACCGAACGCACCCAATGTGAGTGAATTCTTACAAACTCCCCTTTTTATTCATGTTTTGGGGTGTATCATGTGTCGTTTAAACTAATTCTCTTATGCAAATTTGTGCTATACCATTATATGAACTAAACTAGAATGTAACTATTATTGGTTGTGATATATTACATATTGTCAAAGTTATATGCAAATTATTTAGGCCCATCAGTTCTTCGTGGGAGACGAGAACAACGCGTGCCTTAAAACTCATTTATTAGGCCCATCAGTTCCTCGTGTGAGACGAGAACAACGCGTGCCTCAAAACTCATACATTAGGCCCATCAGTTCGTAAGAACAACGCGTGCCTCCAAACTCATTTATTAGGCCCATCAGTTCCTCGTGGGAGACGAGAACAACGCGTGCCTCAAAACTCATACATTAGGCCCATCAGTTCGTAAGAACAACGCGTGCCTCAAAACTCATTCATTAGGCCCATCAGTTCCTCGTGGGAGACGAGTCGAACAACGCGTGCCTCAAAACAATCATTTGGTGTTTGTATGTTCAATATTCAATATTATGTGTTGTGTGAATAAATTTACATCTACATTTACTCATATGTGGTATGCACATTATTTATAATCAATTGGATAAACTTGTTCAAATGTTTTTCCATAGGATTCACTCGCCAACATTATGTTGATCCAAAAACCTTTTTACACATGATACAGGTGGACAGGTTGAAGCAAGGAAAACATAGGATATGCCTTAGAAGAGAACCAATAAGCTTAGACTGATAGTTAGAACATGTTGTATCATTTATTGTAAATTTCCATTAAATTGTATTAATGAATATGAAACATATAATAAATGTCATGAGCTTTGATGATAACCCAATTATGCCCCGATCACATTTTCTGCTGCGGGTCGGGGTGTGACAGCCACGACTTCAAATGCTCCATGAAGTGAGACGCGGTAAGGTACATTCCACATGGTTTTTGTTACTGTTATTAGACCGCGGGGTGGGTGGGGTGGGGGGCTTGGGTTGGGATCTTGAGTTGACATGTGGCGTAGGTGGTCTTCACCAGGCCACCCAAAAAAAAGTAGGGTGTGGGAGCGGCGTGGCCTAGCTGGCATTGGGGTGACATGTGGAAATGTATATTTATCTTTTTTTTATTTTGACATTTTATATAATAAAACACACAATTATATTAATTTAAAAAAATTACATAAAATCCTAAAAAATTTAAAAAAAATCTACTTATTAAATCCTAATAAATTAAAAAAACAACTTAATAAATACTAAAAAAATTACAAAGTATGATAAATATAAAATTGCGGAATCCAACGAAATTCCGCATTCCCTTCGTGCCTCCATTAGATTTCCGCGATCTCCACTCGATCGTCGTGGCTCAAGTCGCCTTCAGGGACACGGTTGAAGCAAACTTTAAAACGATTCAGTTTCGGTTTTAGCTCACGCCACTTATGTTGACAAGCGTTCAAGTTGTGACGCACGTTTCCATCATGTTGTTGGTATTATCGAAAAGCTTGCGTCCAATAGGCGGTTTGACCACGACGTGACGTTCTTTGTGTGTCAACGATTGATGTCACTAGCGTTACCTCCTCCTCCTCGGTCCAATGAACCATTTTTGGGGGGTTGGTTTTGGATGAAGATTGTGTTTGAAGAAAGTATATGTAAAAAATATTGATGTTTGAGATGGGTATTTATAGGTAAAAATAGTAAAATTTCTAAAAAATTTTTTTTAACATAGCGGAAACCGCCATGGCTAACGCTAGCCCAAACAGTCTGATTTCCCAGCCATCCACATCATCGCTCCCCCCGCCCCACGCCAGGCTTCATAGCCACGCCAGCGGCGTTGCTTGGCTTCCCTCGCCCCCAACCCAAGCTCAAACCCCGTCGTCTTAATGTTGTTTTTTGTGTGTGTTATGTTGAGATGGTAAATTTTTTTAACTAGCAAAGTTCCATGCGCGCTGTGGCGACGTTGTAACGTAAAGTAACTTAAATTTATACCGTCTAATGAAACGTATTATTTTTCCCCGACTCGTTTTCGAACAAAACTTACTTCAAATCGTACATAAAATAATGCACGGAAACATATTTATATTTGACTCTACTTATTTGCAAATAAAATTTAGTCGGAACGTAAACCAACTTGAATTTATACCGATATGTACATAAAAATAAGCACATAAAAATTAATTCCTTTTAAGTTAAATAATAGTTCGACGACTTTGAAACATACAACAACTCGAATTTATACCGTCTAATGAAATCATTTATACCTGACCCCGCTCATTTTTTTAACAAAATTATGTCGAAACGTAGAGCAGTTGAAAACGTATATGAAAATAAGCACGGAAATGTCTTATATTTGACCCGACTCACTTCAAAAAAAAATACATCGAAACGTAGATTAACTTGAATTTATGACCGACAAGTAAGCTCGACTACAAAGTCTTTAGAAAATTGAGAGCTTGTAAGTGTTATACCGATACGCAAAATATAAGCATGTAAAAATTAATTACAGAGCTTTAGAATGTTGAAGGGTAGTAAATGTTACCAAATGTTTAAGTATAAAAATGAGTTAAATGTTTGGTTGGTCCCTGTGGTTTGCAAATCTTGCAGACTTGGTCCCAGTGGTTCACTAATTACACACTTGCTCCTAGTAGTTTCAAATTTTGCACTCGGGTGGTCCTTACCACTAACCTTTGTTAGATTTCTCAGTTAAGTATATGCAAAATTACTATATTACCCTTGAAATAATAAACTATAAGTCACCTGTAATCAGACTCCATATAGACTTAAGTCACCTGTAATCCCCTTAAAGCTTTTTGACAACCAAATAGCAGTTTCTCTTGGAGACACTTTCTTTGGCCCGAACGTTTCAACAAAACCGCTAATTCTTCGATCCTCTCTTGCTGCATCAACTGTGCACTAAACTCCAACAGCCCTTCTAAAGCCTCTGCCGTTGCTGGTATGATGACATGTCAAACCTACGGTACGGGTGGCTTGAAGTGACCTCAGCGGGTTCAGTGTGGGTTTGATCAATGAACTTGACTGTGGTGCGACGGTCCAGTGGTAGAGAAAGATAGAGAAAGAGAACAAAGGAGATAGAGAGATGACCGATTCCGTTTCATTTCAAGGTTGCAAGTTACTAAATCGGTTAGATTGGTGGGTGTTAAGGTGGGTTTGTGGCGGTAAGGAGATTGATGGCTTCCGACAAAGTTCGATCGGTGAATTCCGGTCAAGACTCGAGTAGATTTAGATGACTCAAAACAGATTTGGAGTTGAGGTGATGACGTTTTTCCGGCGGGTTGAGGTGGAAGTGCTTGACTTTTGATGGTAAATGGTGGTTTAATGATGAATAAGAATCTAAAGAACCTAAATTGAAGAATCCAATGTTTCTGCAGTTCTGCTGAGTGTCGATGATGAAGAAACTGAAGAGTGCCGATTGGATGCAAACATGAATCCGAATGTAGATGATGAAGAGATCGAATATACATGAAGTTCAGAACTGGAACTGAACCGATTAGGAGTGCACCGGCTTGCTCACCTCCATGCCGGAAAAATCGAATATACATGAAGAACAGTGGTATGTTTTGTTTTTTGGCGACGGGGTTAGTTGGTAGCGTTTTCCGGCTGGGTGAGGTGGTGATGGCGGTCTGATGACGGGGTTGGTGGTGGCGGTCTGATGACGGGGGTGGTGGTGCTGTTGTGGTCCGGTTTTGTGGAGGTTGTGTTTGGTGGTGTTTGTGTTATGGTGATGGTGGTGGTTTGGTGATTATTGTTGCAGATCTATATTTTTTTATTTTTATTATTTCAAGGGTAATATAGTAATTTTGCATATACTTAACTGAAATCTAACAAAGGTTAGTGGTAAGGACCACCGAGTGCCAAATTTGAAACTACTGGGACCAAGTGTGTAATTAGTGAACCACTGGGACCAGTCTACAAGATTTACAAATCACAGGAACCAACCAAGCATTTAACTCTATAAAAAACAAAAACATACTTGATATCACTGTAGATCCATAACTATATACAATGCGGAAGATACCTACTACCTAGATCCGGCCCACTAGTATTAGTATTAGAAAATTGGGTTTTAGGCCCAAAATTTTAGGACCGTTTTTTAAGGCATGTTTAAATTTCAATTAATCAGCGACCGTCTTTAAGGCATTTTTAATTACAATCGGAAGAAACTAGGGCTGTAGACTGTAGAGTGCAGCATACATATTTTTCTAACAGCAAATTTCTTTTATACCTATTGTCTGTGGGACTCGAACCAAAGACCTCTCCCTCCCAAAGTGTTAAAAGGTTTTACTTTTGACAATGGACCACCACCTTATTGGTTGCAGCATACATATTACATAGTGTAGAGTTGAGAAAAAAACTGGTTTGTAAACCGCTCTGTTGAAACTGGTCAAAAACCAAACCAAACTGGATAAAGCCGGTTTTAAACCAAACTGATACTACGTATCTCCCTCAAAAACCATTTTATTAGCGTCAGCGACGAAGCTTGAGAATTGAGATTTCCGACCAAGGGTCAAAAACTATATAGTTATATACCCAAAAATTCAAATACGAAACTACATACTCACCACTATTGAACGAAAAGTTCGGGGGGTCAGCCGCCCCTCCCGCCCCTTGTAACCTGCGCCCCTGATTAGCGTAAGAACTCTTTGCAAATTTATTCCCAAGTGTATCACGAAATTGAATCAATTTGGATCCATGCCCTCAAAAGGGAGGTCACAATGTAGTGGTAATTAACATGACATGTATTATTGGTTGTGAAGTAAGATGTTTGTCTGGTGTCATATCTTGAGTGGTGGCTATGGATTGAATTGGTGTAAAATCCTTTGCTATAAGCAGCAATGGTGGGGGTATTTGTTGCACAAGAATGATGAAAGCTATGATATATGACTACAGATGGTGATTGTTTATGCACTTATGCATCAAATAACATATAAGAGTAGTCGAGTAGAGGTTCCGCCTTTCCAAGTAAGGTGTGTATCCCTTGGTTGGGAGGAAGCGCCACTGTTAGAGTAGGTATCAAAGGATTTACCTGAAGTGCTAATGGGAGGCGTTATAGAATTAGGGTTCAGTCGCATGAACGCAATTCCAGACTCAGTTGAACCCATCGAAAACAATTGAAATGGTTATCGATTTAACTTTACAGACAGTTTTTACTTTCTCAAACTACCCTTTAGTTTTCTTCAAACTTGAATGGTTCGGTTGGTGAATTAGTTTATAAGTCGTTTGTTATCACACCAGGGTCACCATTCACTTAATTCTAACACAATAAGAGCATTCAGATCCAATTATTCATATCAATCGTATTCCTATAATTTTAGAAAATTAAAGGTTTTCATATAATCCAACACTCCATCGCGTTCCCTAAAGTGAGGATGGAGTTTAGGGACTCGTTTGCCATTGAGATTCACAATTTATTTCACATTCTTTCTCGTATAATTTTATGAGTGCAACAAAGAGAAAATATGATAAGATAGAATAAAAAATATTATTTAAATGAATAGAGTTACAGAGGCATATGAGTTTTTGAAACGCACACTATTTTAGAGAGAATTGTGAATTCGAATTAAATTATAAGGATACCAAAGAGGAATTTGATTTGATACTAACAACCGTCATAGTCCTACAACTTTTCTCTTTTATTGTCTACAATCATTTTCTCCTACTTAAACTTCAATCAATTTGTTACACGGTTCTATAAGTTTTGGTCAAAACAATCCATGCCAATCAATTTGTTCACAGTCCTAAAAGTTTTGGTCAAAACAATCCATGCATAAAGTTATACATGTCTTGGTCCATGGCATTATAGTCTAGTGGTATTCTGCAGGTGGGATAAGGTCTTAAGACCAATAGGTCCTGGGTTCGATTCCCACAAGAGGGATTTTCCATATTTATTGGGTTTCCTCCTGAATTGGTGTATAGACAATATGCCTAATGAGATGGCTATGATCAGATAGTTCTCCTGTTGGCACGATAATACTCCAATGGTCCGTCAGTGATTCAAATTTGTCGTTCAAAAAAAAACATGTCTTGAATGTCCCATAAGAAAAACGGTTTAGCAAACCATAGATAAATTCAGTTTGATTCTCCTTTTAATTTTTCAACGGATCCTATATAACGTTACCAACAATTTTACTCGAGAATTATCCTAAAGACCATCCCAATCATATTATATCAATAGTTCTGTTGTTTTTAAATAAAATATGAAATGCGTGGAAATAAATATTCTAAAGATATATTAATTTTAGAGCAACAATCTCTCACTTGTTTGGTATCCCGAGGCTAAAGTTGTCCCAATCATTCACACTAGCAATCTAGTTGGGAGGAAGGTTCAAGAGTATTTCTGTAGGTATTTGCCTATGAAAAGGGGATATTAAATTTTATAAAATCAAAATTGTGCAATTTTTTATTGGGTTGTGCTAGATACACCAACATCCTTTGAGATGCTTGGCTAGCCCCCTCGAGTATGTGGTACCTTTTTTATAACCCATTCTTATTAAAGTTTATACGACACATGGTAAATATAAAAAAATATGAGTTATATAACTTGAGTATATAGTGGTTAATTCCTTCAATTATGTAAGAAATTTGTGTATGTGTGTGTGAGAAACCTTAGTATAACGCCGTTATGCTCATCACGGCCATAAAAAATTCTAGCCCATAACGCCCCGGGGAGGTGTGCTGGGCGCTATGGGTGTTTTGTGTGAAAATGACGCCATATACAGCCCCGCTACGAAAGGACTTAGGCCACACGAAGTGAGGCTCAAGAAGTTTTCATAGCGTGCGCCTCATTCGGAACACCGTCCCCACGTCCAACCTGTAAATTTGGTGGAAAACATGGGTGGCCACCCTGATTGTCTCCCAGAATTGGTGATTCACACACATATATTTGGTAATGTTTGGTGACGCCCTCTAATATTACGAAGTTTACCCGATGAACCATCAAATTTTGGTCTACACTGTGTGCCCTTAAGAAAATAATATCGGGATACGTTTACTACATGATGTACGTTGAACAACTATTTTTATTATTTTAATTGGTTAGCACCCCTTTTATATTCTTTAAACAGATAACTCGCGAACCCTTTAGACCTACTTTTTAATATGTACCGTTATAACTTATAACCAACAACCGGTTAACAAGGAATACCTTTTCGAATTTCGACATATGTTAGTACCGCTAGACAGCAACCGCTTTGGTATCAAATCAATAACTAAAACAACCATAAACATTTAACTCAAAACAAAAAATAGGGTAAAAACTCCATTTATTTAATGCATTTAGAGCAACAAAGTAAACCAAATATATTAATTAAACATTAATAAACCAGACCCCAAACCCCTCTTCAAAACAGAGAAGTAAAAACAAAGCAACTAAAATAACCCCAAAATGTCAAAATTGTTATCAACCGTTCCAGTAAAAACCCTACACCAAGGTAAAAGTAAAAAAAACCTGGAAACCGGTAAAAACAAGAAGACATAACAGAACTTCAAATCCACAAAACCAAAACATATAATTCTTTTTTTCTGCAATTCATCTTCTAAAATCAAACCAACCGATGACGTCACTCATAAACCACCACTGACGGGGCGCGTGACAACCACGCGCTCATCAAAAACCACCGGCGACCTACAAAGCGGACAGTTAAAGTTAAGATGATGAAGCCAGCCGTCAAAGCACTCCTTGTGGAACACATGATGGCAAGGGAGCTTTCGCACGTGTTCACCGGCGGTGAGGCGGTTGAGGCAGACGACGCAATCAGAATCGACCGGATTCGGACCGTGTTTGTAGGAGAGGAGACTGTTGAGGTTGAGGTGGTGGGATAGGGTAAGCATGGGGTCATCGGGTGGGTAGGGAGAGATGCCTAAGAAGGTGAAGATAAGTGAGCGGAGGTAAGATACGGCGGTGGCGATGGTGGCGAGGAGGAGAAGTGGGAGAGAATCGGATGAGACGTCGGGAGGTGGTTCTGTAAACCCATGGGGTTTGGGTTTGAAATTGAATTTGGGGAAGAAATGAGAAATGAGGAAGGAAGGTAGCCAAGGAGTGGGAGGGAAGGAGAGTTGGTTGTGGGAGCATTTCCATCTCTTTTTCTTTAATAGATTCTTTTAGGTAAACTATAAATTATATTATATTATATTACGCTATAATATAAGGCGTGGTAATAACTTTTATGACCACTATAACCCTCCTATAGAATTAATATATCATCATTTAAAACACTATTTTGAGGGAGTGATCATGACCCAAACTATTATCCTCTTTTTTTCTTCAATTTGTTTTTGTCTTAAAATTATCAAATTGAAGGCCTGGTAATCATAGGTGAATATATTATAACCCTAATTATAAGGAAATATATTATAAAAATATTAAATAACTATTATTTAATAATATATTTTCTAAACAGTGATTTGTACACAATCCACCTCAACATCTTCATCTCAGGTACCTCCATCTTACGCGCTTGCGACTTCTTAATAGCCCAACAATCTGTTCTATATAACAGACCAAACTTTTGCTAAAAAAATCAAAACGATGGAAAATCACCACTTGACACGAATAAAAATTACACGAGCTAACCAATTAAACATAACACTACCATAGTTTTGTCAAAAAAAAAACTAAAACGATAGCATGTCTGTAATTTTACATCAGGGCAAAATCGTAATTTGGCAGGGAAAAAACAAAAAAATGAGAAAATTATATTTTTTTAGCTAAGAGCAAAATCGTTATATGGCTGGTAGGGGAAAAACAAAACCAATGATATAACTGTAAATTCGGGCAAAATCGCAATTTGATTAGACAAATGGAAAAGTATCAGTGCCTAGCACTATTCCCCATCTTGCGTTTATTATATAGTAAATGGTATTTTCATTGTGGGGGACCACATACATTTTTTTTATCAACTAGCAGGCATGAATTTATAAAAGTATGAGTAAACTGCCATTTTGGTCCCTGAGGTTTGGCCAGTTTTACCACTTTAGTCTATAATTTCAAATATTTTGCATCTAGGGCCCTGTGGTTTCGTTTTTTGTTGCCATTTTAGTCCAAAAGTTAAATTTAGCAAGAGTCCCCAACTTAAACCCTGATTTTTTGTCTTTATCCTCAGGTATATTTTAGTCATTGTAGATTTATTATAACTCAATATTAATTAAAAATAATAAAACCAAAAATCCTAGTTTCACCCAATTTAAAACATTGTCTCCCTTATTTCACCCAACTTCACCTGTTCAAAACCCTAATCCACACCTAATTCTGCCATCCCCACCATGATCTGCACCATCCGCACCACTATCCCCATTGCACACACAACCACCACCGCACATCAACCAAATTAAACCAAAACAACACAAATTCACTTCAAATCGCAATATGTAGGTCCATATAAAACCAAAAACAACTCAACAATTAACTACATCGAAAACCTGTTTGATCAATTTTTATCTGACGGAGTTAGGGTTTTGATTGAGGCGGCGTTGGGGTTTCAGTGGTGGCAGCGTTGCAGTTTCTGTTTCGGCAGCGTGTATTGAATCAGACGTTACATATCTGAGTTGAAACCAAAGTTGCAAGTCCGGCAGTGGTGGTGGACCTACAGTGGTGCGGCATTATGGTTTTTAGCTTGGCGTCGATGATGGTGGTGCGGCGATAGACATGCAGTGGTGATGGTGGTGGACATGTAGTGGCGATGGTGGTGGTGCGACGATGACGGTGGTACGGTGGTGATGGTGTTGTGGTTGTGGTTGAGAGAGAGAGAGAGGAAGAGGAATTAGGGTGTGGATTAGGGTCTTTGAACATGTGAAGTTGGGTGAAATAAGGGATACAGTGTTTTAAATTGGGTGAAATTAGGATTTTTTTGGTTTTATTATTTTTAATCAATATTGAGTTATAATAAATCTACAATGACTAAAATACCCCTGAGGTTAAAGACAAAAGGCCAAGGTTTAAGTTGAGGAATCTATCCAAATTTAACTTTTGGACTAAAATGACAAGAAAAACGAAACCACAGGGCCCTAGATGTAATAAGTTTGAAATTTGGACTAAAGTGGCAAAACTAGCCAAACTCAGGGACCAAAATGACAATTTACTCTAAAAGTATTAACATATATTATTGAGAACAGTCCTAAGCCTAACTCAGGCCGAGAGATTGAGGTGGTGTTTGTTTTTTATTTAAAGGTCTACATAGGCTCTTCTGTCTGTGTCGCGCAGATATTGCCATCTGCAGACTCTTTGTTTTTTCGAAGACGTTTCATCAAAAAACGTATGCGCGAACTATCGTAGATGCAGACTTGACAATACACTTTTAAGATCTTCTAAGGTCTACAAAGGGTTAAACACCTCCAACCAACACCACTGTCCACCACCCACAACCGTTTACTACCACTGTCCATCACACCACCATCCATCACCGTCATCGTCCACCACCCACCACCACTGTCCGTACATCACCACCAATTTATTTTATAATTATGTTAAAAAACAAATAGTCTCTTTTTTACAGACTGCAAAGGTTTGGTTCCCTTTTTTTACAGATGTCTGCAAATGTAGTGTGCAGACTGCATAAATTTTACCTCTAAAAAACAAACTACACCTTCACCATTATGTAAAAAAAAGGTTGTTCCAAAACTTTCTACACATAAGAATTACATCTGTATGAATCTGAAAGGAAAAAGCTAATATTTATTTTTATCATGATACGAGGTAATAGTATTTACAAAACATACAAATGTAAGTGTCATAGTATTTACAAAACATACAAATATAAGGGTAGCGGGAATAGTTCTCTTTGATGGTTGGCCAAAAGTGGCGGCCAACCAATATATATATATTTTTTTATGTAATAGTTATTTATAGGATTGTTAAATTATAATTTTATCTTAACTTTAAAATTACAATTTCATCCGCATTTAAAAACTACATTTATCTTTTGTCTCTGTCTAAATTTACGATTTTGCCCTCATGTATAAAATACGATTTTACACTCATTTCAAAATAAAATTATAGTTCTGGCCCAGCTAGAGCCCTGTCAAATTACGATTTGGTTCCTAGTTTAAAATTACGATTTCGCCCCCTGTTCAAAATAAAATTTTAGTTTTGACCCCAGCTAAAAATTACGATTTTACCATTAGTTAAAAAATACGATTTGGCCCCGGGAATAGTTGGTTGGCCAAAAGTGGCGGCCACCTTTTTTAGCATATATAGTTATTATAGGTCCTGCAAAATTAAAATTTTATCCAAGTTTATAATTACCTTTTGCCTCCGGTTCAAAATAAAAATTTTGTTTTGCCTCACGCCTAAATTTACGATTTTTCCATCAGTTAAAAAATAAGAATTTGCCCCCAGTTCAAAATTAAATTATGGTTTTGCTCCCAGCTAGAGTCATGCCAAATTACGATTTGGTCAATATAAATTACGATTTCACCCCAGTTCAAAATAATTTTTTTCTTTTGCCCCTAGCTAAAAATTACGACCTTGCCCTCAGCTAAAAAATTATGATTTTGCCCCCAATTAAAATTAAAAAAAATAGTTTTGCCCTCAGTTCAAAATATTATTTTAACTCCATTTTAAATTACGATTTTACCCAGCTAAAAATTGCAACCTTACCATCGATTTTTGGGCAAAACTATGATAGTGTTTTATTTTACTTGGTTGACTCAATCTAGTTTTTATTCGTGCCAGACAGTTGCATAGCACTCGCTAATTGGTACTGACAAATTATTGTTTTGCCTCCAACTCTAAATTACACGTTTGCCATCGTTTTACTTATTTTTTATCATAGCTATGATAGTGTTTTGTTTAATTGGACACCGTGTGTATCTTTTTTGAGATCGTGTTATAAGTAGCATGTATAACTAACCGAAATAAAGGCGTACATGTTACTAAACTAAGAAATATTTGGTTTAGCGTCCGCAACGCGGGCGACGATAACTCTAGTTATACTACATAACAATTTGGCTAGTTTTGGGAGAACAAGTGCTAAAATCGATAACTTTTTATTTGGCTAAGTATATATATTTTTTTTCAATTTGATAACATTTGTTCATGAACAACAATGTCATATTTAATCAACTCAAAAGCCTTTAAGATTTGTAGATACCTGAGAAGTGATAGTCTGTAGCCATGTTGAGCTCGAAACGCAAATAGTAAAAACATAGAATTCGTATTTGTGATATCTTTTTTATCAAAAAAAAGACAAAATTGCAAAAAATCTACCTTACTTCATACCTTTCACTATGAAATCCGCCAAACACAACTTTATGTTCATGTTTTGTTACATCCTATAACCTTTACAGCTAACGTCGTTCAAAAACTCAGTTAATTGACCTCACATACTTTGCATTTGAGGGTACTATGCTCTTTTAAACCATAAAGGTTGATTTGTGCAAAAAAAAAAAAAACTATTTATAACATAAAGGTTGATTTGTGCAAAAATATTATTATTTGTTAATAATCATAAATTTATAAGTATACACATAAATAAAAAAAATAGTTTAAAATTTATTTTTATGAAAATTCTAATTTTAATATTTTTATAAGATAAATAATAATGACAATATAAATTACCTTTTGTATATAAAATATAAATAAAACATAAATTAAAAAGTGTTTTTAAAACTAAAGTTATTATAACATCCGGAATATTTTTATAATTATAACAGAGTTTTTAAAACTAGTCAAACCAAAAAGTGTTTTTATGTATATGTAAGTATGTGTTTACAAAACAGAATATTTTTATGATTATATATAACTAGTAAATAGGACCCCACGAGTTACGGTGATACAACTTAAATTTACATCCTTGACGTTGAAGAGTAGCCAAATAATATTCAATTTTGATGACATCCGTGTATAAATCGTGTTTATAAAAATCTCAAATATTAAATTGCCCTATACTTTAAAATTAGTATGCTTAAATAATGAATACAATATATAATAATAATAATAATAATAATAATAATAATAATAATAATAATAATAATAATAATAATAATAATAATAATAATAATATGAATGTTATTAAAAATGTTACACTAATTTAGTCTTAAAAGAAATTAATATGAGAATATTTTATTTTTATATTTACAGGTATGAAATTTGACAACTGGGATTCACAATTGTGGTTGCTGCCCGTAATTGCTTCTATTAATTCTATTTCACATCTATTGACTTACTTATATAAATATGCAAGATACCAAAGTTACTAATGCTTAGTTAGAGATGGCCATAAAAACCGGTTCCGAACTCGAACCGGTAGAATCGAACTGGAACCGGTTCCAGTTCCTACCTGACATTAAGTAGAACCGGTTCCGGGTTCAAAATACCCGTTGGTTCCAACCCGGTTTCACAATTTTACCATTTGAATCGGGCCGTACCCGGTTCCTACCCGTACCCGGTTCCTGCCCGTACCCGGTTTCACTAGTACCCGGTTCCACCAGTACCCGGAAATGCAGTTCTAGAAGGAACCGGTTATACCCGTTAAAATGTTACCGTTGGAACCGGTTATAGCCGAAGAAGTGGAGACTAACGATTCGGACGACGATTGTACCGAGGTACCCGCACCTAAGAGAAACTTATCGGAAAGTGTTGCACCTGCCACTAGTAAACGATCAAAGAAATAAAATCTTACTGGAACCGGTTCTGAGTAATTTTTTTTTTGTAACCGGTTAATTTTTTGTTTTTTAATTTTAACCGATTATTGTTACTATGTTTATTTATCAATGTAACTAATAATAAAAATCAAACATAACAAACACAATAGAAAGAAACATTACACAAACTTTTTTAAAACACCAAACCAAACGGGTTACATCAAACATTTGAAGAACCGGTGCCGGAACCTTCTCCCGTCTCATTTTTCTTTGCCTTCGTCAATGGGCAATGCCGCTCAGTGTGTTTCTTAAGGGTTGAGTTGGCTGCAGCCTTCATAAATTTTCCACAATCTTTGCATCTAGCCATCTCGTGGCTGTCGGAGATTAAACAGAGATCAAAATTCTTCCATATAGCTGGGTTTCTTTTCGTCTCTAAGACCGTAACAACTTCGTCGTTGCATGCCATAGGTATTTTGCAAGAACTTAGAAGTTGATTGATTTTGTAAGTTGATGATGGTGAGTGTTAAGTTTAGAAATGGTAAGTAGGGAGGGGTTTATATAAAAAAAAACCAATTTTTTAATCAGGAACCGGTTCCCAACGGTAACATTTATCAGGAACCGGTTCTGAACAGTAAAAAAGTCAGGTTTTACTGTCAGGAACCGGTTCCGCACCATACCCGGTTCCATAATACCCGTACCCGGTTCTACACGGTTCCATATTCTTGGGTGTGAACCCGGGTAGGAACTGGACCCGGTTCCACACCATACCCGGTTCCAATGACATCCAAGCAGAACCGGGTTCTGGTTAGAACCGGCGTTTCCGGGTAATAATAAAACCCGATTATGCCCATCTCTATGCTTAGTCACTTATACAGATAACAACAAACACTTGTACATACTTGAACAGTATAAACAACTCACAAAAGAATATTGTAAATTAATAGTGAGGAAATTATATACATGAAAGAAACTAATAAATTAATTCAACGTTTAAAAGATGCATTAACTCGACGTTTAAAAAATGCATTGACGTTTAAATTTATATCGACAAAATATTAGACAAATGCGTTAGTTTAAGTACTTTTAAAATGTCCGTTATAATTATATATAATTATAAAAATATTCAGGATATTAAAATAATTTGTGTTTTATTTATATTTTATATAAAAACTACTTTATCTTGTCATTATTATTTACTTTCTATAATTTTAAAATCAAAATTTTAATAAAATAAATTTTAAACTAATTTTTACATATGTTTATAGATATAAATATATAATTATGAATAAATATCATTGTTTTTGTAAAAATAAAATATTCTACTATATATATATAATCATATTTTTGCACAAATCAACCTTTATATTATAAATAATATTTTTGCATAAATCAACCTTTATGGTATAAAAGACCATGTGAGGTAACTTAACTGAGTTTTTGGACGACGTTAGTTGTAAAGGTTATAGAATGTAACAAAACATGAACATAAAGGTTGTGTTTGGCGGATTTCATAGTGAAAGGTATAAAGTGTAGTTTAGGTACATAAAGGTTGATTTTTGTAATTTACTAAAAAAAATCAACGTATTTATCTAAAAACACAATCTTTATAAAAACACACTCAATTCCTAAGAAAAAAAATTGAAGTGGCACTGGCGTATATAAAAAGGAGCCACAAGATGCTGCACGAGGAGCACCGAGAAAACATACATTAAAAGTTATTGATAAAAAAAATATATTACCTTTGACTAATATACTTATGTGACTATGAAAATCCTTTGTTTGGATCTTGAAGTAGTCTCCACAAATCGAATTCATATTTTGTATATCCAAATGTATGCCCTTAATTTATTGAGTGGATGGTTTTGTAATATCAAAACTAATTTTCAGCTTTTAATAATGTTATTTCTTTTAACAATTTAGCTTTTCACCCTAAATATTATATTAAAATTACATTTGAGAGATTAAATATCGGTTTTCTTAGAAAACGTAATTCCTTTTGACCACTAGGCCGCCCAGGGCCGGCCTAAGAGTGTAATGAGGCTAGGCAATGGCCTAGGGCCACAAAAAGTTAGGGCCTCTAAATACAGGTTACGGGCCAAGTTTGTTATGGGTTTAGGCTGCAAACTAATCAGTAAATCAGCGGGTAATCTTTCATATTCGTACACGGCTTTAGAAGAATAACAAATAAAATTAGGGTAAATCATTGGAATCCATTAATGGAAGAGCAATTGTCAATGGAAAAGCCAATTTCTTTCCCCACTTTTTGCTTCTGCAAAGTTGCAACTATACTATTCTTGTTTCATATTTTTGTGATTATTGTTTCAACAATGATATTATATTTGGTTTCATGCACTTCTGTGGTTTTGAATTTGGATTTCTTTGATCTTTTAAAATAATATTGTTTTGGCTCTTACTTTTGTTTATTACAAACCGTCAATTACAGTTGTAACTTATGGTTTGTAAATCCAAACAGAACAATGTTAAATCGTGATGGGTAAATTGGCAAAAAAAAAAATATTAATCCAATTGTAAGGCGAATTCCTACTACTGCAATACTGCACTTCTGATTATTGGCTTCTTCGATTACAAATATGAATTATTATGGCTTGGTTACATTTTTAGTTTTAGTTTATAACTTATGGTTTTGTTGGTAGGTGGATTTCCGATAGATGTTTAGAACACTTGAGCTTGGATTTTGCCTTCATATCTTGAATCCTCAGGTTTGCTTTTTCTTTGTTGCCTATTGCCTTTGGCTATTGTTATTTGCTTGCTCTTTTAGATCACTTAGAATACTATAGAACTATTAATTGTTAACTATAGTTTATAACAAACAAATGTGAAAAAGGCCTCTAAATTTTTTTCCGCTTAGAGCCTCTAAAATGGTTGGACCGGCCCTGACTAGGCCAAAACTACGTGGCTAATAATGTTAAATGATTTTGTGTTATTTGGATCACTTGAAATTTTCAGCTTTTAATAGTTGATAAATTTAATAATCTATCGATTGTGTAGGGTACATGCTGTTTGCTTTGTATCGACTTATAAGAAACGTGTACAATTTATTGCACCTTTATAATATTATTCTTTGTTTTATTAATACTTTTAACATGCATGATTAAAAAACACTTGTTTTAAATATTTTCTTCAACTTTAAACCACTTTTTATGTCGATAGCTATTGTTAAAAGAATCACCCTTTGATAACGGAATATATGAATTTACAAGTTTCGTTACATAAAGGATTTTCATTCATTGCGCTTATAACCAACAAACTAAAGAAAGAACTTTTTTAAGTTTTCATCATTAATGAAAGTTAACAAGTTAACGGTATAGTTACGTTAACAGATCTATTATCACAACACACACCTAATAGTAGGTGTCAAGTCGATATATAGGGGAATATACAATATATATGTATCATTAAAATCACATGAACACATTTCATTAGACTTTATTAGTACGAACAAAAATTTATCATATTATAGTAACTTGATGCTTAACTGGTCACCACATTAAAATGATCATATTTTTAGTAACTCGATGCTTGATTGATCATTCACATTATAATGATAGTGAAACTATCGGATTTGTGTGTTTGTGTAAAGAATATCAACCACGAAAGGCCATATACTCTTCAAGTTACATCTATTTGACTGTGGAATAATCCAACGTGTTGACCTCTCGAAATACAGAGTAAAACACAATATTCAAATAAGATACCATAACTTTAATTAATAATATATAAATTAAGGACGTAAATGTTAGAAACAAATGGTTGGGATAAGACAGATATGGGGTCGAGAAATGGTCAATGGACCCAAGTTGGCATGAAATGGCTGGGGTCGTTATCACAAAAAGGCTAAACAACAGTGGAATTGTTTGGGTGTATATTATTACTTTCCTATTTTCTATTATCTATAATCTATTTTATACATTACTTTACTATATATCTTAAAATGCAGGTCGGTGGATCGACCATGCATTTTTCAGGTGAGCTTTGAATTTGGTCAATGTTACCTTATAAGATGGTGCAACTAACAAACAATAATTGGTGGTCAATGAGACGGACACAAACCATTGGTGTGGCACAGAGCTCAAGTTAAAGATTTTTTAAAGGGTTAATTACGTTTTTCGTTCCTATGGTTTGTCAAAAATCACTATTTCGGTCCATCAGTTTAAAAATTGCCATTTCATCCCCTGTGGTTTCACTTTCGTAACTATTTCAATCCACTTTCGTTAATTCCATCCAATTATTCTGACACTATGTTGCAAACTAATGGACTAAAATAGTGATTTTTGACAAACCAATGGATTGAAATAGTTACGAAAGTGAAACCACAGGGACTGAAATGGCAAATTTTAAACTAATGGACTTAAATAGTGATTTTTGACAAACAACAGGGACCCAAAAACATAATTAACTCTTTTTTAAATTTCCTTTCTTTATAAATTATAACTTTTTTGTTGCTATTTTGTATCTAAAAAATGTATCTCAAAAAATTATAACCCTTCAAGAAAAGGGTATCTTAATTCTTAAATTGGGTGGTCGGTGGTTCCTGCCAAGCCTTTTTCACATGAACCTCCAATTTTAGAAATTTAATATATTCAACCAACTTTTGATAATTGACAATTTTGAGTGTTATTGTTTTCTACTTAATAACTTCATGCTTCGTTTTCTCCAACTTTTCACTTCTTTTGTTTAAATTACTTTTTACGAAATTACCCCCCCCCAGCGTGCAAGACATTCTACTTTTTTTTATCTATGTCTGACCACGTTAATTTCATGAACATAAAGTGTGTAACAAAGTCAAAAATGCGCTGTAACATCCGTCAAAAACCGGGTTATCCAAACCCGCTTCGTTTATTAAACCGAATAATCAGTTATAAATTTCGTTGCGTACATATTGTTTATTTAATTTTAAACGATACATAATTAATAAACATTTTAGAATTTAAAATCTATAATTAAAATTCCAAATAAATAATGAATAAAAATAAATAAAAGCAGACGCCGGGTTTCGAACCTGGTCGCCCACAAGCCAAACACGCTAACACACCAACTGCACTACACACACTCTTGTGAACAAATCTGAAATCAATTAAGTTTTATATTGAAACAAACGCCAACTTGTAATATTACAGAACCAGTAACTGTCGAAAACACAATCCAAGCAATCAAGCTCAATTAACGTTATTCCTTATGATTAAACGTGTGTAACTGATGATAAACGTCAGTTATAACCGAAAACCTTAAAGCCACTCATTCAAATCGTCAAAATCATAACCGAAGGATGATTAAGTCACTTGACCGAAAACCGTCGAACATGTTAGCTATGAATATCAAGTCCGAAGATTGTAAGTCTCGTTCAATTCATAACCACACTCTCACCGCATTTTGAAAACCAGTCTCTGTTTCGCCGGAATTCTCTGCAAGTCGCCGGAAAACCGAACCCATTTCATCTCTTTTGCCTTACTCTACAAATAGGACTTCTAGAGCTTCGACAGAAGTCACCCACACTCACCTCAAACTTCCTGAAGATCCTCTGTCGCAAGTTACACGTCGCCGGAAAAGTTTCAGTCACCGGAATTTTCTATCGGAGTTAAACCGAAAAGTCTAACACCTCGCCCAATCGGTACAAACATTTAACTTTCTTCAATACTGTTTATATGCATTTGTTTAAAACTGGGAATCGAAATTATGTGGGCTAACAGTCGGGATTGGGAGTTCTGGGTTGTTTTAACGAAGAAGATGAAGTTTAGGTTGTGTATATATTTAATATAAATCGGGTTATATCTCGGGTTAGACACACAGTCCAGCGGTGGACTGTGTGCATTTGAAACATAGAGATACCGAGTTCGAGTCTGTCCTTGTTCCGATTCGTCACAATATTCAAACCTTTTTATAAAACCCAAATACGGAACCCTTCAGTTAGTATATAAGATTAATAAAAACAAGTATTTTAACCAGGTTAGACACATAGTCCAGCGGTGGACTGTGTGCAACGTTAAACAACAGGTCTCGGGTTCGAGACCTGTTATGTGCACCGGTTCGATATAATTAAAATTCTTTTTAAAATAAATGATTTCTGGATAAATCTAAATAGTATATGTATAATTAAAAACAGAAATATTTCGGGTTAGACACGTAGCTCAGTTGGTAGAGCTGCGTGCACGCGTACGGGAGGTCACGAGTTCGAACCTCACTCAGCGCAAACAAACACAAGTCCGAACCGGTCAACAGTCAAAGTCAACGGTCAACGGTCAACCCAAAAAGTCAACATTTTTTATATTTTTATTTATTTATTTAATTTAAAAATCAATTAAAAATACTTAAAAATAATATTTTTAAAGTTAGAAAATGACCTTAAACTCACAAAAATAAATCTAAGAATCCTGTTAAAATTGTTAATAAAATCCACTTATTTACCGTACCTTTTCGTTATTATTTAGGTTAGTTATTCCTTGTCGATCAACTCTCTAAACTCGTGTGCATTCATCATCATCAAACGAACGCACCCAATGTGAGTGAATTCTAACAAATTCCCTTTTTTATTTATGTTTTGGGGTGTATCATGTGTCGCTTAAATTAATTCGCTTATTCAAACTCGTGCTATACCATTATATGATCTAAACTTAGAATGTAAATATTGTTTGTTGTTATGTATTACATATTGTCAAGTTGTATACAAATTATTTATTAGGCCCATCAGTTCCTCGTGGGAGACGAGTTGAACAACGCGTGCCTCAAAACTCATTCATTAGGCCCATCAGTTCGTTGAACAACGCGTGCCTCAAAACTCATTCATTAAGCCCATCAGTTCCTCGTGGGAGACGAGTTGAACAACGCGTGCCTCAAAACAATCAAATGTTGTATGTGTGTGCAATATTTAATATTATGTGTTTTGTGAATAAATTTACATCTACATTTACTCATATGTGGTTATGCATTTTATTTTATAATCAATACAATAAACACGTTTAAATGTTTTCATAGGATTCACTCGCCAACTTTTTGTTGATCCAAAAACCATTTTTACACATGATACAGGTGGACAGGATGAAGCAAGGAACACATAGGAAAGTGCCTTAGAAGAAAAATAATGAAGTCTAGAAAGATGTATAGAACATGTTGTACTTGTATGATTTGATTGTATGATCTTCTTTAAAATTGTAATAATAAATATGAAACATTGTAATAAATGTTATGAGCTTTGATGAAAACCCAATCATGCCCCGATCACCTTTTTCCGCTGCGGGTCGGGGTGTGACAGATTGGTATCAGAGCTTTTGACTATAGGGATATAGGATAGGTTATTAGACCCTTAGAGCCTATACTATAGTTGATTAGATTTTAATTGTTTATGTGGTTACATGCAAACTCATGATGTTTATTTGTTTTCATATTTATTACATACACAAATGCATGCAAACACTTCCAATATTATTTTTGTGATACATAATGAATTATAATTACAGTCAAACATACATAATTACATACACATTCATCATACATATTTCAATGTTCACATATTCAAATCACCTTCATACTTCCGTTATTCAAGATTTTGTCGCATTTTTCATTTTTCAAATCTCATCAAAGTGAGTTTTGCGACGGGCATGTAGTAACTGTAAGGGTACAAGTACCGGTAGTCGAAACGTCCTGTCTAGGTTGGCATTCGTATAAATCCAATACAACGGACCAGTTTGCCTACCTGGGGATTAACGATGAGAGTACGAAGGACCTATTAGGCCAAAGCATGCCACACCAAACGTCGTTCGAACTAACCCCAATTTGAGTTGTCACCGTGTCCACACCTGGATACATTCCGAATATCATACGTTACATACATATTTCTCGATTTTCTCTGGGTTTTTTAGTGTACGTAACCAGGCTAACACATGCGAACCATATGAAAAACCCGGTAATCATGGGGGCCCACATGATTATGAAGGTGAAGTATGGCGGCATGCAAGGCCCAATTACGAGCAAAGCCCAAGACATCCTATGGATGTAGTAGATTTATTATTCTATATTTATTTTATGAATGTTCATTCCTAAATACGACACATGACCCCTAAAACGTCCAACTCATACTCTTGATATGTATTCCTTGTAGATGTCTTCTAATCTCGCTCGTAGGAAGATGAGATCATGAAAAGCCCGCGAGCGCATGGCTGCCCAAATCGCCCAACAAATGGCTGCCGTAATACCCAACATTGTAGTTCAAGTTCAACAAGCCCTTACCGCTAATCCCGTCAATCAAGAAGATCAAAATGTTGTCAACCCTTCCCCAATTACCACTAAATGCACATTCAAGCATTTCAAATCCTGCGACCCTCCAAAATACGAAGGGACTGAAGGTGTCACCGCTCTCCTCCATTGGTTTGAAGAAATGGAAAACACTTTTCTAAATTGCGATTGCCCCGATGATCGCAAAGTGCGATATGCTACCGGTCGTTTACTTGGAATAGCACTTACATGGTGGAATACAGAGAAGGCCAAACGTGTTGAAGATGCTATGAATTTGACTTGGGAAGAGTTGAAGGAAATCATGACAAGACGGTTTTGCCCAAGAAGCGAAATCAAGAAATTGGAGGATGAGTTCTATTCTTTGAAACAAAAGGAAGGCGACCACACCACATACAACAAGAGATTCCTTGAGTTAAATCAAATGGTCCCCAACTTGTTCACTCCCCTCTACCGTTTGATCGAGCACTACATTCGAGGTCTTACTTCAAAAATTCAAGACTCCGTAATAAGTACCACACCTGCAACTTTGGAAGCAGCAATGGAGTTAGCTACAAAGCTCACCGAGAACCGCATACGGAATAAAGACTTCACGAAGGAGAAGAAGAAGGATAAAACATCAACCGAAACCTCAAACTCCACCCGAACCGAATCCCCTTCTCAGCTTTCTAAGAGAAAACGAGATGGGCAAATTTCCGCTGTCACCCAACGCAATCAACCAGCCTCACAAGCCGTACCCCTCAAAGCTATCCCAATCACTCAAGTAGCTCCCAACTCAACTTACCCAAATAAGAAACCTTACTTTGGACCTCACCCTCAATGCAACACCTGTTTTTATCACCATCCATTTACCTTACCTTGTCGACTATGTGCGAATTGTGGACGCTATGGTCATTTTAGCAAGGTTTGCCGCACCTCTCAAAACCAAACCTCACCCCCTACTCAAAACATGATCCAAACATATCCACAACCCCAATACCCCATGTTCCCATATGTTCGAGCTTGTTTCAATTGTGGCGACCCTACCCACTTTAGAAACACGTGCCCTCGTTTGGTTAACATCATAAACGCCCAAGCTCAAGCAAACCCAGTTAACCAAGCAAATCAAGAAAACCTAACCACTAGGCCACCAGAAGAGGAAGAGTTTTCAACATCAACGTCAATCCTGTTGAAGATAATGACGGCCCAAGCGAACCACCCAACTAGTTTTCTTCACCAAAAATCAAGATTCAACTCCAACCGCTTAGTTTTTATGTTTTTCTTTATGTTATCTCAATTTTCACGTATCTCAATTATAAATTGAAATTTATCCAAGAATCTTAATGCGAATTACTATTTCAGTTTTGTTTTATACTCATTGATTTAACATTCATATCATCATACCTCACGACGTATCTCAGTCTCATCATTTAAAGAAGTTGGGTTGTGTCTCACTTCTACATAGACTAACCTCTTCATCATAACAAACGAGAGAGGTGCTGTCATCATTCAAACATGCATACTTTCAGAATTTAGACTCAAGCTTTGGTTTTTGTGTTTGTTTATGTTTTAGAGTCATATAGAACTAATCATAATTTGCTGATAAAGCCAATGAAAATTTGATAAGAATATGGTGGATACGCCGCTGGTACTTCCTATATATAAGTATTCTTGCCAAAGGATCAGAGGCATTGTCAGGCGGTTATGAGAAGTTCCATGTAGGATTTAGTAATGTCATGGTTGAAGTTTGTTTTATACTCACTGATTTAGCATTCATATCATCATACATCTCAACGTATTCCAAATCTCATCATTCAAAGAAGTTGGGCTGTGTCTCACTTCTACATAGACTAACCTCTTCATTATAACAAACGAGAGAGGTACTGTCATCATTCAAGCATGTATACTTTCAGAATTAAGACTCAAGTTTTGGTTGTTGTGTTTAGAGACACATAGAACCAATCATAAATTACTGATAAAGCCAATGAAAATTTGACAAGAATATGGTGGATACGCCGCTGGTACTTCTTATATATAAGTATTCTTGCCAAAGGATCAGAGGCATTGTCAGGCAGTTATGAGAGGTTCCATGTAGGTTTTAGTGGTAGAAGTTTTGTTATATGGTATAACATTATCGTTCCAAACGTATCAAAGCTCTTGTGCATGAGATCATACCTAGTCAATCAACTCTGTTTATCAATATTCCTTATCTTAGGCATCAAAAAGCGATTCCTGTAGCAGGGTATTCAACCTTACTAGGAATGTTACTGCCTCAAATAAAATTTAAACTCTTACCCCCTTCTAAGTATATAATTGTCAAAACCACCCTCCTTTCGAGTCAAACATACCACTACTTAAATTTTGGGACGAAATTTCTAAAAGTAGAGGATACTGTAACATCCGTAAAAAACCGGGTTATCCAAACCCGCTTCGTTTATTAAACCGAATAATCAGTTATAAATTTTGTTGCGTACATATTGTTTATTTTAATTTTAAATGATACATAATTAATAAACATTTTAGAATTTAAAATCTATAATTAAAATTCCAAATAAATAATGAATAAAAAAAAATAAAAGCAGACGCCGGGTTTCGAACCCGGGTCGCCCACAAGCCAAACACGCTAACACACCAACTGCACTACACACACTCTTGTGAATAAATCTGAAATCAATTAAGTTTTATATTGAAACAAACGCCAACCTGTAATATTACAGAACCAGTAACTGTCGAAAACATAATCCAAGCAATCAAGCTCAATTAACGTTATTCCTTATGATTAAACGTGTGTAACTGATGATAAACGTCAGTTATAACCGAAAACCTTAAAGCCACTCATTCAAATCGTCAAAATCATAACCGAAGGATGATTAAGTCACTTGACCGAAAACCGTCGAACATGTTAGCTATGAATATCAAGTCCGAAGATTGTAAGTCTCGTTCAATTCATAACCACACTCTCACCGCATTTTGAAAACCAGTCTCTGTTTCGCCGGAATTCTCTGCAAGTCGCCGGAAAACCGAACCCATTTCATCTCTTTTGCCTTACTCTACAAATAGGACTTCTAGAGCTTCGACAGAAGTCACCCACACTCACTTCAAACTTCCTGAAGATCCTCTGTCGCAAGTTACACGTCGCCGGAAAAGTTTCAGTCACCGGAATTTTCTGTCGGAGTTAAACCGAAAAGTCTAACACCTCGCCCAATCGGTACAAACATTTAACTTTCTTCAATACTGTTTATATGCATTTGTTTAAAACTGGGAATCGAAATTATGGGGGCTAACAGTCGGGATTGGGAGTTCTGGGTTGTTTTAACGAAGAAGATGAAGTTTAGGTTGTGTATATATTTAATATAAATCGGGTTATATCTCGGGTTAGACACACAGTCCAGCGGTGGACTGTGTGCATTTGAAACATAGAGATACCGAGTTCGAGTCTGTCCTTGTTCCGATTCGTCACAATATTCAAACCTTTTTATGAAACCCAAATACGGAACCCTTCAGTTAGTATATAAGATTAATAAAAACAAGTATTTTAACCAGGTTAGACACACAGTCCAGCGGTGGACTGTGTGCAACGTTAAACAACAGGTCCCGGGTTCGAGACCTGTTATGTGCACCGGTTCGATATAATTAAAATTCTTTTTAAAATAAATGATTTCTGGATAAATCTAAATAGTATAAGTATAATTAAAAACAGAAGTATTTCAGGTTAGACACGTAGCTCAGTTGGTAGAGCTGCGTGCACGCATACGGGAGGTCACGAGTTCGAACCTCACTCAGCGCAAACAAACACAAGTCCGAACCGGTCAACAGTCAAAGTCAACGGTCAACCCAAAAAGTCAACATTTTTTTATATTTTTATTTATTTATTTAATTTAAAAATCAATTAAAGATACTTAAAAATAATATTTTTAAAGTTAGAAAATGACCTTAAACTCACAAAAATAAATCTAAGAATCCTATTAAAATTGTTAATAAAATCCACTTATTTACCGTACCTTTTCGTTATTATTTAGGTTAGTTATTCCTCGTCGATCAACTCTCTAAACTCGTGCGCATTCATCATCATCAAACGAACGCACCCAATGTGAGTGAATTCTTACAAATTCCCCTTTTTATTCATGTTTTGGGGTGTATCATGTGTCGCTTAAATTAATTCGCTTATTCAAACTCGTGCTATACCATTATATGATATAAACTTAGAATGTAAATATTGTTTGTTGTTATGTATTACATATTGTCAAGTTGTATGCAAATTATTTATTAGGCCCATCAGTTCCTCGTGGGAGACAAGTTGAACAACGCGTGCCTCAAAACTCAATCATTAGGCCCATCAGTTCGTTGAACAACGCATGCCTCAAAACTCATTCATTAGGCCCATCAGTTCCTCGTGGGAGACGAGTTGAACAACGCGTGCCTCAAAACAATCAATTGTTGTATGTGTGTGCAATATTTAATATTATGTGTTTTTGTAAATAAATTTACATCTACATTTATTCATATGTGGTTATGCACTTTATTTTATAATCAATACAATAAACACGTTTAAATGTTTTCATAGGATTCACTCGCCAACTTTTGTTGACCCAAAAACCATTTTTACACATGATACAGGTGGACAGGATGAAGCAAGGAACACATAGGAAAGTGCCTTAGAAGAAAAATAATGAAGTCTAGAAAGATGTGTAGAACATGTTGTACTTGTATGATTTGATTGTATGATCTTCTTTAAAATTGTAATAATAAATATGAAACATTGTAATAAATTTTCATGAGCTTTGATGAAAACCCAATCATGCCCCGATCACCTTTTTCCGCTGCGGGTCGGGGTGTGACACGCGCTGCATCACGCATGGGCACCACATGTTAGTGTAATCATCGTAACGCATATAACGAAGTCGCAAATACGATGTTGCCGCCGCACAGCGCGGCATAGATAAAAAATCTAGTATTTACTAATTTCCATTTCCAATACATACATTTTGACGTGTCGGCGGCAATAGTAGCTTTCGGTGGTTGGCCAAAGTGGCCGGCGACCACTTTGTTTTTTCTTTTTTTCTTATCTAATAGTTATTTATACGTCTTGACGTGTCGGCGGGAATAGTAGCTTTCGGTGGTTGGCCACTTCGTTTTTTTTCTTATATAATATCTATTTATATGTCATGTTAAATTACGATTTTATCTTAAGTTTAAAATTACAATTTTAACCCCGGTAAAAATAAATTTTGCTTTTGCCCTCTATCAAAATTTACGATTTGGCCTTCAGTTAAAAAACTCTTTCGCACCCAGTTCAAAATAAATTATGGTTTTTGCCCCAACTAGAGTCCTGCCAAATTATAATTTGGTTCCAAGTTTAAAATTACGATTTCGCCCCCTGTACAAAATAAAATATTGTTTTTGCCTCCAGCTAAAAATTCTGATTTTGCCCTCAGTTAAAAATTACGATTTTGCCCCAAGAATAGTTCTATTAGATGGTTGGCCAAAAGTGGTGGCCAACTTTTTTCTAGCATATAATATTTATTTATAGGTCCAGCCAAATTACAATTTTATCCCAAATTTATAATTACGGTTTTGCCCCCGTTTCAATATAAAAATTTTGTTTTGCTCCCCCCCCCCTTAAATTTATGATCTTCCACTCAGGTAAAGACCCAATTCAAATAAAGTTATCATTTTGCTACTAGTTAGATTCTTGCCAAATTACGAGTTGGTTCCCAGTTTAAAATTACGATTTCACCGTCAGTTGAAAATAAAATTTTGCTTTTACCCACAGCTAAAAATTACGATCTTGCCCTCAATTAAAAGATTACGCTTTTGCCCCCATTTCAAAATAAAAAAATGGTTTTGCCCTCAATTCAAAATATTATTTTACCTCCGTTTTTTAAATTACGGTTTCACCTCAGCTAAAAATTACAATCTTCCCATCGTTTTTTCTGGCAAAACTATGGTAGTGTTTTATTTTACTTGGTTGACTAGATTATATTTTTATCCGTGCCAAATAGCTGCCTAGCACTTGCTAATTGTTCCTGACAAATTATTGTTTTGCCCCCAACTCTAAATTACATGTTTCCCATCGTTTTAGTTATTTTTTTTATCATAACTATGGTAGTGTTTTTGTTTACTTGGTTGACTCGATGTATCTTTTATTAGATCATGTTATAAGTAGCATATATAACTGACCGAAATAAAGACGTACATGTTATTAAACTAAGAACTATTCAGTTTAGCACCTCGCAACGCGGGCGACGCATAACTCTAATTTATAGTCTATTTTCCAACTTTAACGTTAGATCTTTTGTATTCTCCACATTATAAATTTATAACGTATTTATAAATATTTATTTTTCTACTATAATGAATATCAAGTTATTAAATAAACAACTATTACAAAATGTATGCGAGAATTAGAATGGACTATATATGTATATATATAGTAACTTGATCGTCAAGTGACCCCCAACTTTTATTTATACGTAACATATACTACTAAAGGTGTTTGACCTCATATATATTTGAACAATGACCAGTGACGGATTTTTTTAAGGGATGATTGGGAGTTTAACCAAACTTTTGATGGGGAGATTAGAATTTCTGCTTACAAATTACACAAAGAAATTGTTTTTTAAAGGGACACCTGCCCCCACAAGTATAGTGGCTTCGCCACTAAAAATGACCCTGTAATCCTGTATATAAATGGTAATAATATAATTCAATGCTAACATCGTTAGGATGGTCACCCTTGTTTTTCCTCAAATCAATAGTAGTAAATTCGAAAACCTACATAATTATTTATTTATTTTTTTTGTCTTTTTATGTTCATTTTAAATAAAAGACCCTTAAGTGATTAGGCATTTTTTTAATCAGAAATACAATTTAATCCAGGAAAAAAATCTAAAGCTATTTTTTCTACCACCCAAATCAATCTAAATAAAAGAATTCGACGAACTAACACGAACAAACCCCGAACCAGAAAACTATGACTACGGTGAAAAAACAATCTGGATCTACCACTACATTGAGACCTTCCAATGGTTATTTATGGGGTTCCCATTCAACAAGTTACCCTTGACCTAAGAACACGAGAATGATGCAACATCACCGTCGAGATGACTTTAAACAAATAGAACCTCACTTTTTGCTATGTTGTTCAAGCCTCTGTGGAATTTTATAGCAACAAGTTTCATTAAGAAATATTTTTCTGGATTAATTATTACCTAATGTGTCGTATATGATGTTTCAATGTCTAAAAAATATATGTAAACAGGTAAGTAAAGGTATATATTATATTATATTAAATAAAAAAAGCATACAAATATAATCCAATTGACCTATATAAGATGATAGAATAATACGCACACCGTTTTGATTGGCAAGAATATCTTGATTTACATAATATATTTCCTTTATTCAGAAACACATATTATTCAAGTATGTACCAGACATTCTGGATCTCTGAAGACGGTTGTTATATACTTTATGTCATCCACTTGCATATAGTATATACATACATTTATTAGCAGCTCATAGATCTTAAATCATCAATTGCTCTCGGAAAAGGGTAATTTTTAACAATATTATACCAATATATACCCTATCCATTAATATATAAAACGTATAGATTAAGTCAAGTATATATAAAACAATAATCAAATGGTCACGACGATGAAACGAGTAATCATCTTTTCACATCTTACATTGTGGCAAACAAAGTTTGAAATTACATCTCTAGATGGTGTAAAGTGGCTCTGTTTTCAGTCAATACGGTTAGAGAGCTTTTGGACATTCATAATCACATTGGTTTGCGTGGTCTAGCGGAAGAGATCTTTCATGGAATTGTTATGATTAATTGCTGGAGCATATGGAGGACCAAAAATGAAGTTAAACTTTCCAATTATCAAGCTCAGATAGAAGATACTTATCGCGAAATTAAGTCGGTTGGATATTTATAGCTTCAACATATAATAAACAAGGCATGCATAAACTTTTATCAACACTATATTATATATTGTAACGCTAAGTTGATTAAATTAGTGAGTTATCTAAATTAGTGAGTTATCTATTTTTCGAAGTAACTAGAAAACATATTCGAGATCTTTACATTATTATTTAGCAATATGGTACATACACGATTTGTTTACAAGATGGGTCACTCATGACGTTGCAATAAGGTTGTGGGGTATAGTGGGGCGGGGTTTGGGGCGTTGGTTGACACGTGGAAAAGGAGGGGCACCGCCCATGAAGCAGCCCAGCGATCGGTATGGTGGGGCGGGGGTTTGGGGCGTTGGCTAGGCCACGTGGATTTTTTTTAAATACACACAATATTAATTAAGAAAACCTTAAAATATTATTAAACATTCCTAAAACATTACAAAAAAACATACTTATTAAACATATAAAAAAACCATAAAGCGTTAAGTAGATCTCGAAGAGGGCGAGCTTGTCGAACACCCTCCTCTCCTTGGACCGGTACTTGATGTTGGCCACATCGACCTGGTCGTCGTGGCTTATGTCCCCTCCCGGGATGCTTTGGTAGTAGGCCTTGAACCGCTCGAGTTTCGATCGTAGGTCGCGCCACTTGTGTTGGCAAGCGTTTAGGTTGTGCCGATCGTTCCCGACGTTATGCCGAAAGCTTGCGAAAGCCTCCGGCCAGAAACGGGTTTCGCAGGCTTGGGGAGCCTTCATCGCGTCGACGACGCACGAGACAAGTGCAAGCTCTTCTTCATTTGTCCACAAGGCCATGATCAACGTTTGGAAAGTGTCGGTTTCGGGTGGTGGTAGTGGGTAGCGAAGGTGAACAGCGGTGGTGGGCTGTTTGGGTTAGCGGGGGGGGGGGGGGGGGGGTTATTTATAACCGCTCGGGTTAGCCGTTTGGCCAAGCCAAACGGTTTGTTTTTAAATTTTAAAATTGCTAGGTTGACCCGCCAATCACCATCCGCCACCTCACCCACCTAGCCCCGCCCAACGGCGGGTGCCAGGGTACCGCCCAACGGGCCACGCCATAAGCCAAGCCCCTCAGGGGTGGTGACTTGGGCGTTGCCTGCCAACCCACGCCCAAACCCCCGCCCCATACCCCACAGTCTAAACAAGCACATAGCCATACATATATTTTAGCGTCCACTTGAATTGTCACAATGATTTGTTGATAACCATAATTCATTCGTTTAGTATTAAACTTGTTCACAAACACATATCGAATCAAAATTTTTATCCTTGTTTGTTAATTAAGGAAATGAACATGTTCGCTTCATGAACACAAACAACATATACCATTATAGTAAATAAAAAAACAACATTCTTAATCCCAAATATTAGACATTATTATGCACTTGATATAATAATCATAAACATAATTATCCTAAAAACAAAGGCATAAGTTAGATATAATAACCATAACATAATTATCTCAAAATGATGTTTCAAAGATCTAAGTTTCTAATAAGTGAACATAAACTAACCAAAACAAACGAACATAAACGAACATATTATTGAATGCTCACGAACGCAATAGAACGAACACGACCTTTTTCGTGATGAACGAAATTCTTTGTTTATGTTCATTCATTACTTCTTGTCGAACGATTCACAAACAGTTTACTCAACGTCTAGTTCTTTTAGAGGCGTCCTAGCTACGTTGGTTGAATGACGGGTCAAAAAGAGTCCCAATGAAGGTCCGTGATCAGGCGGTTCTAGACGGAAGTTAGTGGATAAACGTAAATCGATTTGTAGAATGTTATTACAGAAAGGAGTAGAAGTAGAATGCAGCGGAAGTCTTCATTCATACCGAAAGAGTATACATCTTTATAAGTCCAGCTGCCGGAGTTCCTGGAGAGAATCCGGCAGCACCTCCACGTAGGGATGCCAAAAACTTAAATGACAATGAACAATATATAGGGAGGCAAGTTCGCTAGAGTGTAGGTGAGTTCGGGCGAACTTGCCTAAGCAAGTTCGGCCGAACTTGACATTGCATAACAATCTCAAGCGAACTTGGCCTGCTATAGTCAAGTTCGGGCGAACTTGACTAAATGCACATCAAGTTCGGGCGAACTTACCAATACAGGTCAAGTTCGGGCGAACTTGTTCCCTTTTACACTGTAATCTCTGTATTTCGGTCGTGTGTTTGATTCTAACCAATACAATATTCAACACACGCTCAATCTAGCCTATTCGACAAGTGACGAACACAATAGTGCATCAACAGATTCCCCCTTGTTCGTTACTGTCGAAGCTTGATCTTGAACTTCAAAACTTTGAGCCGTGTTTGAATATTCTCGCAACTTCAATCAAGGTGTCTGCCGATGTCGTCGGACGCGTCAACAGATTCCCCCTTAATTGATGATCCAGGTTTGCATTAACAACTTTCAAAACCGCTGAAATCTCCAGTTCAGATCTTTGGTTGCGTGGTTTCCGACTCCTCTGATTTACTGTTCGACAAATTTCCTCGAATAATCATCAACTCGAAGCTAATCAATGCAGCACTTCTCCATTTCGACGATAACCACATCCGAGTTCAGTTTTTGAATAAGCGTTGAGCATCGAGAGTTTATTCCACACACTCCTAAAGTATCAAAAACTCAACCGGCAATTGATAGAAACTTTGAATCACCGCATCGGAAAACTTCAAATCAACGAATACCCTCAAAATCCGAAATCCCGATTTCCGTAATCGCAGTTAAGCACCCTTCAGAAAGATTTGATTAGCAAATCGGTAATCTGCTCAATCAGCAAATCTTCATCGGAAACAGATAATCTGGTAATGCATTGAATTTGAGAAACATACGTCCGCGATCAAAATCACATTCTTCTTCTTCAGTCACAATGTCAGATATATAGCTATCCCCGGTAGACCAGCGCCACTTAATCACCAAACATCATCATCCAACGGCGGTTAGTCCAAAGAGAAGAATGATTCATCTGCTTGAAGATTTAATAATGGCCACCAAAGGTTATCATCAGATTTCCTTGGTAATTTTGAAACCATCCGTCTTCGGAGCTAGTCATTAATTCCTAAGATCATCACCGAACGTTTTGAACGTCCTCAGTTCCTCACTGGTATTAGCGACTGCAAATCCAGCTAACTGTTCCTTCACCGGAAATCAGGACTCAAACCCTTAAGCATCAATCTGAATCATGATCTGAATAATCTGAACTTCCTGTGATCACGGAATCCCAATGTATAACCTCTTTTATTAGCAACTGATATACACAGCTTTGTCTGGAAGATCCGATCCCATAAATCATCTTCTTTAATCATGGTACCGCATACAACCCGGGCAACTGAAACTACAGAGCATCCCTATCTCCTGGCGATTAGTCCAGTCAATAGTTCATGTGCAAAGCAGAGTTAAAGATAGGTAGTCGTGTGTGCTTCAAACCATACGCGCGACTCAGGTGTCAATCCACAACCATGACCTCAGAATCTGATAAACAACTCCTCCAAGACTCAGTTATGTATCCACCCACTTTCAAAATAGACATCAATTTGAAATACCCAATAAATCTCAATCCTCTGCATTTCCCGATAATCTGCAATCGGTAACCACCCGGATACTGTTGCAGTAGTCACAAATTTCAAAAATGCTGGAATCTTCAAATATTGAAAATTTTTATTCCCCCTCATTTTTGCAAATTTTGACCATACTGAATTTTTTCACGGAAATTCCCCCTAAATCCGGAACTTTCAGTTTTTAACAAATGCGGATTTAACGTTTAGGCCCATTACCCTATCAATGTTCTGCATCGTATCAATGACTCTCCCGTTATCTTCAAAATTCTTTGACCGTATCACCAAATCTGTACTCTGAAGCTCTAGACGGTGTCCCCGAACATGCCGGTTTGGTCTTCGAAAACTCGAAAAAATTTCTATCGCCAAATTTTTCTGGACACTCATCACATCAATACGATCAACACAATTTTTTTAGCTCCTTGACAAGTTCGGGCGAACTTGTGTGACAAGTTCAGGTGAACTTTGGTCACTATGTGACAAGTTCGGTCGAACTTAGTCGGTTTGATGGAAGTTCGGGCGAACTTGATTGGCCACTTTCAAGTTCGGGTGAACTTGCATGAAAAAGAAAGTTCGGGCGAACTTATGCTTAATTTCAATGAAAATCAATCAAGTTCGGGCGAACTTGATGAAAATTCATGAAAAACTTTGTAAAGTTCGGGCGAACTTGATGAAAAATCTTGAAAAACCATGATAAGTTCGGGCGAACTTGACCTCGACAGGTTAAGTTCGGGCGAACTTGGTCTCCCAAATCAGCCATTTTTCACATTTTTCGATCCAAAATCCCTTATTTCTTCAAATTTCGAGATGATTTCACCATAGATCTAGGTCGAAATTGGTTTTCTAACAATCCTATCCGTTCAATTTTGGATTTTTCCGTGAATTGTAAGTTTATTTCATGATTTACGTCTAAAACCCCTTCTAATGTCCATAAATGTCCAAATTCATGAGCGTAGGTGATAACCGTATCTCTGATACCAATTGAAGGTCCGTGATGCGGTTATAGACGGAAGTTAGTGGATACACGTAAATCGATTTGGTAGAATGTTATTACAGAAAGGAGTAGAAGTAGAATGCAGCAGGAGTCTTCATTCATACCGAAAGAGTATACATCTTTATAAGTCCAGCTGCGGAGTTCCTAGAGAGATTCCGACAGCACCTCCCCGTAGGGATGCAAAAACTTAAATGACAAATGAACAACACACCTATATATAGGGAGGCAAGTTCGCTAGAGTGTAGGTGAGTTTCGGGTGAACTTGCCTAAGCAAGTTCGGCCGAACTTGACATTGCATAACAATCTCAAGCGAACTTGGCCTGCTATATTCAAGTTCAGGCGAACTTGACTAAATGCACATCAAGTTCGGGAGAACTTGACCAATACAGGTCAAGTTCGGGTGAATTTGTTCCCTTTTACACTGTAATCTCCGTATTTCCGTCGTGTGTTTGATTCTAACCTATACAATATTCAACACACGCTCAATCTAGCCTATTCGACAAGTGTCGAACACAATAGTGCATCAACACCCAATTAAGTTGACCCAATAATCTTATAGGATTAATACACTACTTGTATTCTTGTGATATTATTAAGTAAACTATTTTACGGCCTTGTCGTTTCGGCGACAAGAATATGCACAACTGCAGTATACTTTGGTTTGACTTATAGATAACACATGCTAGTATGTTAATAAACAGTGTATCATATTACCATGTTGGATATGAGACAACTTTTAGACACGATTATGCTATGTATCCAAACTTGTATACTCGCCAATTTTGTTGATTTTATTTTAATAAATGTTGCAGGAAACTAGTTGATGACGATTGAAGAAAGATATTTAGGATGGACTAGCAACTCACCTAAACTTTAAGGTAGTGTTTGGTATGCAAGAATGAGAGGCGGAATGGAATGGGTCATTATGAGGGAATGAAGAAAAGGGTGTTTGGTTGGTCAATGGAATTGAATCACCCATTCCAAAAAACATTCCATTCCTTCAAAATCATTCCTTCCACCCCCCATGTTTTTTTTCATTTCATCCCCTCTTGCGCCTTTCACTAACAACACCATAACCCACCACCTTCGCCACCACCCACTACTACCACCACTAACCACCGACACCCAACACCACCACCACCCGCAACCCGTCATCCCGACAACCACCGTCGTTGCCACCCACCGGCCACCGTCGCCACCAACCACCACGCCGCTAATGCAGCTCGCCGCCAACCACCATCGTCGCCGCCACCACCCACCACCGTCGTCGCCACCACTACCCACCACCGCCACCAACCACCACCGACGGCCGCCGCCACCCCCCGTCGCCGCCACCACCCACCGCCGTCGCCGCCACCACCCACCACCGCCACCCATCGTCACCGCCGCCACCGCTACCTATCACCACCACAATCACTGCCACCGACCACCACCACTCACCAATGATTTTATTCCTTCGTTTTTCTTGCTTACCAAACAATACACGATAATAATTCATTCCATTCCCACATGGTAACTAAACGAGACATGGAATGGTAATGATCCATTGCATTCCCTCATCCATTCCATTCCTTCGTCTATTCCATTACCCCATACCAAACAGACCCTAAATTATGTATTTGTTTTATGTCGTTTTGCTTACTTGCAATATGTTGTATTTTCTATTCTAAAACAATGTACTTTCCATTTTAGTATGAAATGAAATTTGAATTATTTAATTATTGTCATAATTAGCAAGTTATGATGTCTCATGCAATCATGTTTTCGTCTCACTTCGATGTTTTCGCCATCAGTTGGGGGCAAGTTGTGTATTTTTTATGATGAATAAAAAATTGCAATTTTGTGAGATGTTTATTAGGTACATCTACTTGTCTTCTTGTATTGTGCAAACTAATAGATTTCTCAAATCACTTAACACATAAAAGAACAACTTAAATTAATAGTAACTTCTGTCAAATTAGAGCTACAACGTTTTATTTCTTCTCTTTTTTTTATGAAACAACTTGATTTTGTTGTAGCTCTTGTCAAATTAGAGCTACAATATTCCTTTTCTTTCTTTTTTTCACTTCATGAAACAATTGTGATGATTATGAGAAAGTTATGGTTAGATAAGTTTACAAGTTTTATTGCATAGTGTAAATATTGTTGATGAATATATGATTAGATATGTGTATAAGTTTTTATTGCATATAGTAAATATTGTTGATAATAAGTTTCTTTGGGTTTTGTAAATATGGGTGTGGAGAAAGTAACTTATTAAAATATATTATACGCAGATTATAGTTGTCATCCTTTTACTTTTTAAGTTGTCATTACGAGTTCTTAGTAATATAGGACTTGCATTATTTACCCTCACCTTGTAATTCAAGAATCAAAAATGACATTGTGTTTATATGATAATAAATTGGAAATCAATAAAATCTTGGTTTATAACATACTAGCGAAAACAACTCTAGCTAGATAAAGAAGTTAAGGGGTTGTAGAGCTTTTGATTTTAAAATTTATACTTTGTCTTATCAAATGTTATTTTTACCCCGTCGAGTTATAAGCACTTATTTTTGTACATGTACGTGTCAGTATAAATTCAAGTTGGTTTACGCTTCAACGTAAATGCTGTCGAGTTAAATATAACACGTTTTCGTACTTTTTTATGTGCATGTTCAGTTGGCGTACGTTTTTTACGTAAATTTTGTTCGAAAAAAGTGCGATCAAATATAATACGTTTTCGTTAGACATTATAAATTCGAGTTACTTTACTGTAAGACCGTTTCTTACTTAACTGAAAATTTATAAAATTTTGCATTTATATATAATATAATGCAAATACATGTTCATATAAAGTTCAAACTTCACAAAATGTCATAAGTGTTTCAAAATATTTAAACATGTTAACAAAGTTGATTTGATAAACGAAAGAACAAAATGCGAAAGCTTGATCTTTAGTTGTGTTCGGTTCTTCGGTAAGTTTGATCTTCATCCGTAACATCATAGCAATCACCTAAATATCCAATATCATCTCATACATTAGTTAAATAATGCATAAAATGTATTAGATAACCTTCACACAAGTTTGGAGTTGAAAAATGTAAAAAAAAAAAAAGAAAGAACCAATTATTAGCGCAAGAAAAAAACCAGTCTGGCGCAACCTAGTGTTAGTTTTGACGCAATACAGTTGACATCAGTCAGCGGGGCAACCTTGTGCCTGGGGGCCGCAACCTTGCGCCTGACATCAGATATGCATGAGAAAATTTGTGTAACTTCTCCGTTACGTATCCGTTTCGCTTGAAACTTGTTTTGAAATGTTCGTAAAACATTTCCCTACATTATTGACTCAAAATCCTTAACCTGGATTCATGATTTTTATAAATTACGCAACCATTACTCGGTTTATGCATATTTTTATTTCGACCTGGTGTGGAATGAAGCACTTAAGCTCAATTTATTCACATCCTTTCATGTAACAACTCTCCATAAACCCACTAAAACGGACCGTAAACGACGAACCAGGCACGCACCACGAGACCTGACGTGAAAAACAAAGAAATCTGATCTGGGCGTCCCAGGCGACACGCGCCAGGATCCCTGGCATCTCCCGCGACGCGCGCCATGTGGCAACGCTACACTTGTGACCATGTTGACCAAGCCTAGCTAGGTGTCTCGGGTGCCACGCGAGGGAGGTCCAGGAATCCAGCGCGACGCGCAGGGAGAAGCCAATTTCGGGTATAAAAAGAGCAGCGTGGGACTGAGTTCGTTGCTCATTTGCGATCGAATTTCTCTGATCGTATACTCTTGTATCCCCGTTTCTCTAAAACAACACCCCCTAAACCTGCGAAACTCTGCCCGCTGTAAGTATCTTAACCCCCGGGTCACTATTCGTTACCCTACCCGATTGATTTAGGACCCACCGACGCATGTCGAGGCTCTGCCTCACTAAGTTCGTTGGGGTTCTGTCTCGCGTTGTATGGGCATCCTACCCGATTGATTTAGGACCCACCGATGCATGTCGAGGCTCAGCCTGACTAAGTTCGTTTGGGTTTTGTCTCGTGTTGTATGGCTAAAGTGACTTGGGTTAATTTACTAACACATGTGCATTGTATGTTTTAAATAGAAATTCCAAGAAGTAACCCGAAATTGTTACAAGGAAGCCTAAAGGATCACCTAAGTTTCCCAGGCGAGTACATTATCTTTTTCTCACCATTTGCGAGTACATTCTCTTTTTGTAAATCTTTTTGTGAGTCAAAATGTGTTACCAAAACCTCAAATGTTTTAATTATGCTTAACAGTAATTGAGTATATGTATTCTACAATTATTGCCGGTATGTTGGGGTTTTGTATACATTACTAGTCCATAGTCACAGGATTGTAACAGGAACCGTTACTGTTGGGTGACAGGGCCCAAAGTAATATGACCCACAAGTCAGGAGTGACAGTACTGAATGAGTAATTGTGTAAATATAAACATTGTAAATGCGGATGCTCTCAATACTGTAAAGTGTAAACACTTGTTTTGATTAAACTGGGATGCACTCGCCAGTATTTCTTGCTGATAAAATGTTTTTAAACGCGTTTCAGGTAACTTAATGTGAAGCTAATAGAAGCCAGCTGGAGAGTACTGAAGGCTTAGAAAATTGGCTATAAAGTTGCCTAAATTAAAAGGAGTTTATGTTTTTCATAAATTGGGGTTTACCCCTCTACGAATGTATTGTAATGGAAACGTGGGTTTTATCCCATTCATTATTTATAAAAGTTAGTGTTTTGAAACTCTAATAATATTTCCTAACTACGATCCTGATGTTTAAGTTCCGCTTCCAAATTAATAAGCACCGATACCACTTGACTGGTTCACGGCTCCCGCTCCCAGGGTGGGGTCGGGGGTTGCGACATTTCATATATCTTATTGCCATTTTATGGTCCTTAATTTATATATCATCACAACTTTAAATGTGATGGATTATGATAAGAAAATCATTATATTCCCAATTTACCTCGAGTTTGACACTTTTACGGAAATGACCTATTATATGGCATTAAGCCAAAATGGTTTAAACCTTCCACTTCATACTACCGGAAGGATTGTTCAAATTATTAAAACTCATATTTAAACTACCCTTAAGGGCCGTTTGCCCAATTTATCATCCGAGGGCGTTTTAGTCAACTTTAGTCATTTTTCCGTAAAGGACTTTTAAAAGTGTAATTTGACCAATGGGCACTTTTAAACCATGTTCTATTTTAAATCATTGTGTTCCTAAGAACATAATATCCCCCATTTATATTATTATATATACCTCACTTAGGTAATCTAATGTCCACCCATGACTCGTTTACTCTCGCCGAACTCTAAGTCCTCATTGAAAGTTTGACCCATTACACATACCTGGCTCGGGTCATAGCACTGACCCGTTTTAATACATTACATTATTAGTTGCTAATTAAAAGCAATGTAAGTCGTACGCTATCCTTCATGTGAGCGCAAAACTCGACAAGTAATCATTAGTCATTATTATCAAATGGTGATGACGTCATTTGACCCGTTTGGCCTATATTACCATTTTATCATTATGAGATCGTATTTATTTACCATCTCACCATTTAATCCGTTTCGTTTTACACCGTATGATCATATTACATAAAGTCTTTTCTTGATTCGTTCGACCCGTTATGGCTTACGCCATATGGGGTCTTTCGAATATTCAATATTTATTTGTCAACTCATGACTGAATTACCATTTCACCCGTTATGGTTTATACCATAATGTGACTTTTTAAAAACTCCTTGTTTATTCGTCATTACATGACGAAATTATTGTTCTCTCCTTTTTACCATCAATTATGGTTTATTACCTTTTTTTACTTGTTCCGACCCGTATCAATTCGCGTCGGAACATCGTATTTCGAAATCTCATTACGAATATCAATTAGCTTATTCTTAGTCATATAAGTAGATGTACTATTTCTAAGATGTAAGCTTTACTTACCTTAGAATCCGATTATGCTTGTTCCATGCGTATTCGACCCGTTTAGCCCGCTTCCTCCCAAGCTCCCACCTAGCTTGTCAAGCATCAAACTACCTTTTATCATTCGCAAGATGGTTAGATTAGTCATTATTTATCAAGACTATCCCACCTTACGGACTTTATATAAAAATTATCATTTGATCATATTATAGGTCATTTGACTTTTAAAAGTCAACCGGCTATAAACATATGCAAATGCACAATTAGGTTCAACGAACTTACTTAGGCATTTCATCAATACCTAGTAGGCATTATTTCTAGGCTACCATAATAACTAAATTCCCAACTAAGTTCATACAACCGTTAATATCAATTTAACATAATCCCAATCATTGTATGCTAATCTATCAATCTCATAAAAGAACTTTGGATCGTTTCATCACCATGAGACAACCCATCGCATCTTATGTATAAAATTTACCCAATTATCAAATTTAGCCAAACACTTTAAACATTCATAAACACATGATGATTTCTAACATCATTTAACCTGAACATATCATCAATTTCATAGTACTGTACAAAAACCCATTTCATTGCAAGTTTGTACATGTACTTAAACACATAAATTGTTCAAGTATCTTCCTATTGCTACCATTATGATGATTCTAAACACAAGTTTATCGTCAATTTCACCATGTTATAAAAACCCATTTAACTAGGTGTGGTAAATCATCCAAACACCCAATTCATAGCAATCTATTCAAAATTTTCAATAAGGGCTTGTTCCTAAGCAAGTATTCATCCTTTATCTTACTTCAATTAATGAAATTCATACATGGATTGAATCAATGAAATCTACTTAACTTCACCAAATTAGGATTTTTGACATACCTAATGACCCCCTAGTTCGGTTGATCATTAAAATACGTTCATGCATCGATTCTGGGTTCGATTCGTCCTTCACTTTGATGGATTAAGGTTGAACAATGGTTTCCCCTAGTTTCTTCTCCTGATGGTCGACATATACACACACTAAGTATGTGATATGTGTTGATTTTTATGTTTTAATAAAACAAGTTTTCTTTTTTGGCAGCTTTAGTCCCTCAGGTTTGGTTTTTATATAAATGCAACTCATTGTCTTGTTTCTTATATGCACAAATCAACTAGGTTAATTTGTTCCTAGTTATTTTGTTTACGGGTTCACTTTCACCACTAACGGCATTTTACTCGCTCTTTAATATTAACGTGGTTTGATTACCAAACCCGTTTTTGGGGTGTTACATTTACGTTTCAATGTTGTGACAACACGCGGGAGAAATTTAGTAGTTAACTCTATGACAAAACTCATATATCCTAGCTACAGATAAATACGTAAATTCATATCATTGTAAGTTGTAACTATACCGTTAGTAACGATACCATTATGAATCCTCTAGATTAGTTATACTAACAATCTAGGTTCTTTTTGTTTTCCTACAACATACTTAGATATTTATTAAATACATATAAAAACAAAAAAGAATCTTAATCTTAGTGAATGCAATAGAATGAATTGGGTTCTCATATTCTAAACTTTTTAAGAAAATCCACATGCATAGATTTGTTTTTGTTTTTTATTTTGTTTTTAAAACGTTTATCATACCTACACTATTTAACATTTAGTTTCACATGGTAAATAGAAGATTAAGTATACATGAATTATATCATGTTTAGTAACACTTATTTATAACGTTTTGAATTTTAATATTTATCTAAACTTATGATATATAGAAAGAATATAATGACACTTGGTGTTCCGATTTCTTGATCCATGAAATGACTTGGATGGTTGCATAGACTCAAGATAATAAGTGTACATTGTTATAACAGGCAAACAAATTTTCTACAATCGTGTAATGTTATCATATGGTTAAACATCACCAACTCATAGTTGCAATTAAGTTAATTGTTTCCTTATTTAATTGATGAAAAAATTGAGAGTTCATAAGGGGTTCATCAAGGCCACTTTTATTTAATGACACGTAACTTAAGAAATGAAAAAGGTGTTTACACCACTAGGTTTTAACTAGAGCATATAAGAACACCATACAATGGTGTATTATTGTATGCACCACTACAAACATATTTAGATTAAAACGGCGATTATTTATTTTCCATACTATGATTAAAGAATTGAAGCACAAAACTATCACCTCACAAAACTAGGAATTGTACATGGTTGTTGCACCCAAATCTATTTAAAGAAGCGTCTAGAAGGATCAAACATTTGATCGAGGACAATGATGAGGACCATAGCAATGGCATGATCAAGCAAAAACATCTCCCCAAGGGCCACCCCTCGTTTGGCTTCTTTCCTCCTAATTTCAGCAACATACCGGCGCTTGTCATCATACACCATGCAGGACTTCTGAGCATATGATCCTTGGATTTCATAGATCACATTTCTTTTGTTCTTGTTCTTTGATGATCCTATTGTGCTCACATATGTGTTCAAATGTTTGGTCACTGAAAATCGGGGATTTACACCTTCACCATCATACACAAGAAAATTGTCTGCTAGGCTTAACATCTGGGGATAATAAACCGTGTTACTAATAAGCTTGTGTACAACTTTAAGATTATTATTTTTATGAAACTTATTACAGGTGTAGAAATAGATATACCTTGCGCCTAACAGTGTGGAGACTGCAGCCTGACGCATCCATGAGAACAATCTCCCGGCTTCCTTTCATGCAATAGTTGTCTACTCGAAATGCAAGATTACCATTGGAGTTGTATACTGTAAACCCGTCGCAACTGAAGATCAAAGACTTCTTCCACACCGTCAAGACGACATGATTCTTACTGTTTACAATTGGTATGATGGTCTCACTCTCAGGGTAAACCTTTGCCATGAAGAATCACTGATTAGAAAGAGAAAGGGTGGGGGGCGGGGGTTGAGAATGCCTTTGAAATTTTGAATGATGGGCTCTACATTTTTTATAGTAACTATACTACAACAAGGAATATATCCCATTCAACGAACACTTTTGTAATAAGGGGTTGCTTAAAGGACGTGATGCTGCATAATTATAACATATGTTTTATTTATTTATTTTTTTCTTCATGCATAAACATGTGAAACATACAAGAAGTAAATAAAGAATCTTGGTACCACGAACTAAATAATAAATTGAAACTATTTAACATATTGTTATTGTTTTAATTACTAGCCAATCTTTTTTCTTATTATGCTATTTTCTTTTTGACGATGTACATGAGATTGAGTTTGCACTATATAATATTTGTAAATAGTTCAAACTTTTCATATAATCGTGTTTATAAAATTTCCTAGTTTATATAATATAGCAAAGAGAAAAGGATGTGTGCGGACCAAAATGTTTTAGGCTTATAGTATAGGAAAAAAACATATGTTCAAACCCCATATACTATTGATATATTGTTAGGGTCACAACGATAAGAAATGGAAAACGTTGAAGGCCCTACATGTGAAAGTTTTTTTTTATCAGCGTGAAGGTTTATAGTTCATTCAAAATCAAATAGGTTAATTAGCTCTTAAATGAATTGGTGGCATGCCGTAGGAACGTACGGTTCTCGATTTTATTTGGGACCAAGAGGTCTAGTTTGGCTTTCTAAATACAACGATTATCGTCACGTACATGGTTTGCTATATTATATAAACTAAAAGAAAATTCTTTATTTTGTGGCATGAATTTTTGGCTATTTACGAGTTTGCACCTGCACACGCCTATCATGACTAGGTTTTAACTAGAATATAGACGGACTTTGTATGGTGGAGTAAAATTGCAATAAAATGGAAAATATTGGTATTAAAATTGCAAGACATTTCAGATTTGTAAATAATTGCAATAACCTATAAACCACAGGGACCAAAACAACAATGTACTCTTTTACTTTTAATATACTTTTTTTAATATGAATATATAATATACTAGTATTAAACCTCTGCGTTGCAGCGGCTGTCGTAAAATTGTGTCAAGTAGTACCAACGCTATACCATTATCAGTGATCACCAACACTGAAAAAGTTCGCAAAACAAAATAAATAAAAACGAAAAAAATAAAGTCGAGCGAAAAACAGATGTAAAATCTTTGAATCACACACGCTCGTTGCAGAGAAATTAAATTAATACGTAAAACATAGAAAAAATAACTAAGTCAATCCAGGACCCGTGCGTTGCGACGAACTTGTCAAACGGAGAAATATTGATGTGTTGCGACGGGCCAAATGGGAAAAAAATACATGAAAAAATGTTGAACCCCACACATACGTTGAGGTGCGTTAACTCAAAGAATCGAAAAACTTGGGAATGATGAAAAGTATGGTGAACCAAAATTGAAAATTAAAAAGAGTTAAGGTTAAATTACAAAAGATGAAGAGTAAAAGTTTTGGGTTAGAAATGAAAAAAAAAAAACCCTATACATGAGATACAACACTATAAATTACAAAAAAGTTAAAATTTTTATTTTTGTAAAAATTGAATAAACTATGATATTAATAGAGTAAACTTTAGTTAATAGTTAATATTTATTTATTATCTGCATAATACACGATATGGTTTCAAATTATTTATTATTCTTTGATTAATTTAATATTTAAGAATTATCTTTTCGTATTAGTTCAAAAGATATTAATAATTTATTAGATATTGGATTTAAATATTTATATAATATTGTTAATCGAATTTTAATATTATTAATTGAATTTATTAATATTAAAATAAAAATAAGGATAAAGGTAAAGATAAGTGATATATTGATTACTAATATTAAAAGAAATATATTAAATAAATAAAAATAAAATTTGTGAGGTTGAATGAGATAATGACATGTGGCATTATTTGTAGTTTTTATTAATATTTAGATCATACAAGATTGGTGATTATTTGTAGGTTAGTGCAATTAGATATCTATGGCATAATTTAGAGATTTATTAGGATGCTAAAGAACTTATTTTGTTTTTTTATTGAGATTTAAAATTTATTTTGTATTTAGTTGAACTTGATTTTCGCTTATAATATAGCAGGTTGAACTTATTTTGGATATGTCATTTTGAACTATTAAATTCTGAAAGCTATGTATTATTAGTTCTTTTTAAATTCGATTCTAACCAGGCCGAACTGAGTCGAGTCGGCTCGGTCAAACACCAATCTGAGCTCGAGCTAAGATTTGATTTCATCTCTTTTTTATCATCTTTTTTATAGAATTCCTTCACCCCTATTTTAATACATTAAATACCTAAAGTATTTTTAATAACATGTTAAACGTAACTCTAATTTTTAGTGAGTTGTTTTAATCTTTTTTATTAAATTTTTAATTGTTTTCTAAAATATTGTCTTTCTTTATTTGAAACACATTTTTTATATATTTTTAATAACTTTTCTGATTGAACTTAAACAAGTTTAAATCCAAGCTTTACATACAAAGTTTGACTACACTCGTGACTCCGTGAGGCTAAATAATCTTTATACATAAATACATAACACACATACATATACATATGTGTGCGTGTGTGTTTATATATTCTATTCTATTACTAACAATTTCGAATGTCGGTTTGAATAGACGCATGGGCTTCACGATTCATTTAACCATGAAAAATAAGTTATTTTGCTACAATGATAATCGTATTAATGCATTTTGTTATCTATATGAGTATACATTTTAAGAGCCCATTTAATATTGTCATATGTATAAACGAATTTGAAATCACTTAGACAAACTCATACATAGTAATGACTTGATAAAATGTGAAATCTCAACTTGTATACTTTGTAAAACTCCCAACTTGGTCATACAAATATACAATGTACTAATTGTATCACTATTACTCGTAGCGGAATTTCATGGCACCATAACATTAACAAAATAAGCATGCAACTATGCAAGCAATCAAATCAAGGTACAAAAGGGCAACAAACTTGAGAGATAAATCTAACTGAGGTTAAATCTTCAACAGAAAACATTCAAATACTTCCTAGCACTACTACACATAATATATGCAAATGGGAAAAATGGTTGCAAATTTAGTGACTGATTTGCGATTGGAGACACAACGGTTGCAAAATTTACAAAACGGTCGCAAAACTAATGGCCGCTGTCAATCCAGTCGCAAAAAGACCTGGGCGCAAACGCGTCTCAAATTTGGCGGTCACACATCCATCGTATATCGGTTGCAAATCGAAAGCAGACGCTGAACTATGTTGCAAAATATGCGTTGTCACAAATGAGACTACCCACGGTGGTTTTAGTTGCATTTTTGGTTGCAAAATCCTATGTGCAACTGAAAATGCGCAAACATAGTTTTCTAGTAGTATTGTAGGATGCTCCAACATTGAACATCTAAACAGGTCAAACATGGCTAAAGGCTGAAGCATGTGTTGCTAGCTATTTACATGCATGATGGACCACCAAACAGAATACAATCTAAGTGCAAACAAAAGGCTATAGTGCACAAGCATAATAAATAGTGCTCATTCAAATTATGGACCACCCACATATCATAAATTCCAACCTTAGATAAATGAATGATTTATAATTTTATATTGCTTTTGGTATGTGGCGAAGCCACATAAAAAGGATCGAGGTCTACCAATCTATTTCTTATGTGATATAGAACATGTAATAGAAAATTTCCAACTACCAGTATTTCTTGTGTGATATAGAACGTGTAATAGAAAATTTATGATTACCAGGTATATATCTAACACTGTAGAAAAAGAATTTATGACTCCTGCTTCTCCTTTTAGTGATTTGTGACTAATGGTAAATTCTTGTTTGTATGAAGTAAGTGAATACGTGGAGCTTTGCTATATTTGAATAGAATGTCAAATTGAATTATTTATGGAACTTGCTCAACTTTTTATACTTTTTTTTGTGTATAGTTACTTATATTGATTATTAACTTATGTTATTTACGCATTTATAATGTTGGTTTTGTAATGTAAAACAAGTTTCTTGATACATAAATTAGAAAGTACTTTATAAATGTTGACCAAATTGGAAAATTTATATTATTCACATAGTTGATTTTCAATGAAAGTTGAATTAAAAACAATGCTTTCATTTACGCTTGAAGCACTTATAATTGTGTATTAAATTAACAAATATCTATTTAAAAAAAAGATGCTCGTTATTTTCTCTGGTCAAAACAATATTTTAATTTATGACTACTCAATCAATTCTCATTTAAAAGGTAAAACTAAAACAAATTATTTTAGTATCATAAAACATAATGGCATTCAAACAAAGTTAATTAATATTATTATTTTACTAGTTAGTATCATAAAATATTATTATTTTACCTATTTTAGTATCATAAAACATAATGCCATTCAAACAAAGCTAATTATAATATTATTATTTTACCTTTTATATTCTTTAGTAATTAGTAATAGTAAAGTGTCTATTATTGTAATATTATGCAATCATTTTAAAGGTAATTAAATATTCTGTATACATTTTGGCAGACTGGGTCAACAAATAATTCGATAATTGATGGTGACATTTTTGTTTAATAAATTCACGCATTTTTTGTGCGGGGATTTTTAATGCAACAAGTCTAAATCATTTCGAGTCTCTTATATTTTTAAATTAAAAGTATATTTTATTAGTTTGTGTCGTGGCAGAATAGACGTGTTAAGAGAAACATATAAACAGATGACGTGTGAATAGCTACGTTGATCCCGTCGTCAATTTTAATGATTTTATATGTTGTTTTTACTCATTTTTTGTTTTAAAGGTAGCAGTCAAAACGAATTTTTGACTAAAGTAAGTTTGGTTAAAAAATTTTTCTTTAAAAAGTATCTACTTGATTATAGTTAACTAGGGTTGTAGTTACCCGTGCGTTACACAGGGACGCAGTTAGAATTCAGAACATATAGCATACCATGACAACCTGATAAATAAATTTGTAAAATTAATTATAGTTAATATGGGTTCCAACCAAAATGATTTTTTCTTGAAATGAGTCGCTTTAGTAGGAAAAAAAATGCGCTCACCCGCTGCATCTAGTTGTATGACGATCCTTTGTGAAAAAAATGGATTGTGGCAACTCCCTGACCAACTGCCCATGCTGGGTTCGAATCCCGCGTTTATCTTTTCGTTTTCTCATTTTCTTTATGTTACGTTTTGTTTGTCTTTGGGCTTTCAAAGAGCTGGTTCTAAAAAGGCCCAAATAGTTGCAACATTGTTTGTTTTTTGGTTTTAATTTTCATATTTAAATTTGGGCCTAAATTTAAGGTTGATTCATTTTTTTTCTTCTCAATTCACTATTTACATAATAAACTTTATATGTTCTTTTTGTTTTTATAGGTTTTTTATTTCTCATTTAACCATCTACAATATAAACTTAGAAGAACTCAATGTTAATCTTAGAAGAACACAATATCTAGTTCGGTTTATTTTATTTTATGAAAAGGTTCGTATTGCCAAATTAGTTTGGATATGTTTTATACATATTATAGTTCTTTCTCCTCAAAGATTCAAGTGTTAGTTATTTTTACTTGTCCAGAGGGTGTTGAAACTAATGTTAGGTGTATTAATCTATTTGTAACATAAAACTAGGATTTATTATTTTAATCGATGCTAGCATTCACTCTGTGAACACGGATAATTATGATACATTGAAATATAGAGAAGAATCGGCATGGTTTATAAATACTTGATCGGGAACTTTACATTCAGAGATGCTAAAAAGCCTCACGATTCGCTTAAGTAATTAGTAAGTTTGTTCATTTTGCTACACTACTTTTGTTTTGTTTATTTTACAACAATTATTGTCGTATTGTGGTTTTTTATATATGATTGATGCGTTTATATTATAGGAAGGTGCCCAATTTTTTTACCTCGCACGAGGCCCAAAAGTTTTTTTACCATTTTCGGAGACGGCCCTGGTATCTCCTAGCGGAAGTGAAGTGGTTAAAACTTATCTCTTTTTTCTCCTTTCGCACATTCAAAATGTTCATGTATAATTTGGTACCTATTTTTATAGCTTGTTCAAGCAGGGTTCATGGAGGTATAAAGAGTTTGTTTATGTGAATACCATGATACAAACAGGGTAAGTTTAATCAAATCTATAATTAAATATAGTGATAATAATTGCACAAACGTAACACAAAATATGTGGGTGCAAGTTTACTTTAAACCGGGTTCGATATGAACTCATGAACACATTAATTAAGACACACGGACCACGGATCAACCCTTTAGTTAAAAAAAACACATGCTTTACATCATAAAATTAATCGACCAGGCATTAAAATGTCAAAACCTGTCAAATAAAAAAATATATGAGAATCAAATTTTTAGCTTATGTGAGGTCATTTTATATACAATTTGTTATTTTTATAATTTTTAATTTGTAGTTTAGAGACTAGAGATTGATATGCTAACAAAAATAAATAAATTAAAATTTCGGATTCAAGTGTTTGACATGATTTTCGGCTTCATATTGTGTTCAATTGTCGGCCCGTAACACCATCAAATGGAACACACAAAAAAGGTTTAACCAGTTAGTGGTTAATTTTAACCGCTAATTAGTAAACCGGTCATAAATATTTAGTACAAAGACTGGTTATTTGGTAGACTAGTTAACCAAAAAAGTAAAAAAAAACCCAGTTAGTTAACCGAAAATAACCCGTTATTAACCGAAACAGTTAAAATGATTAACCGAACCAGTTAAAACAATAACTGGTTAAAGTAATAACCCATTAAAACATTAACTGGTTAAAGTAAAAAAAGCAAGATTAATCACCGGTTATAGAAATTAACCGGTTTATGACCTCTAGTAGAACCCAGGTCAAAGGTAGAATTATCTTTCTAAGGCATGCTAGTGAATTGCACATTTGCCTTGAGAATTGAGATGGCAACACTTGTCAACATTCCTCCATGTTATAATAACAGGCCAGCCCAAAACTTCCTTCTGCTTTTGTTTTGGTCTTCATGATTTTTGACTTTTGTTTGGCCCAATTTTTTAACCCTTGTGCTGTATGCTAAAATAATAATTATCCTTACCGTCAATCCGTCATCTTGTTTCCATGCCCGACCCGAGAACATATATGGGTTAATACGCACAATACATACATCCTTTATATATAGCGAAGAGGTGCACAAATCGGGTTTTGGGCCCAAACTGGTTCCGGTTGAATCCGGATTAGGATCGGTCAAAGAAAGTCAAACCTGGTTTTTGCCAAACTGACTCGGTTGAAACCGGTTTTTGATGGGGGAAAGGATCAGGTTTGACCGGTTTGAAACCTGGTTTTAACGTTTCAATTCGAGTTTGATCGGTCTCAAAATTTAAAGTATAGGGTTACAACCGATTTCAAATCTACGATTCGGGTCCAACCCGGCCTTAAAATCAAGTTCGGTTTAGGTTTAAAACCGGGGGTTTTGTGCACCTCTATATAGAGCAATACAATAAACATTGGCTGAGCCTAAAATGGTCTACGTTTCTAACGGTTTTTTACTTTTTATGCTTTTATTTATGCTAAATGGATCAGGAGTTTATAACAAAACCATTGGATCTCTACTCTTGGTTGCTTTCCAAACAAGGCATAAAGAAGTTTGATCATGAAGAAACAAAATGTGATATTCAGAGTTTTCCTATTTTCAAATTCTATTGAATAAGAATGTGGGGTGTGGGTCGTGGGTTGGGACGACGGTTAGTCTTTAACGCTGGCTAGACCACACTAGGCTAGCGTTGGCCATGGCGTTGCCCCGCTGGCGTGAGGATTGTGCCTGGCTGGGGGGGGGGGGGGGTGACATGGCTGGCTTAGGTTGGCTGATCCAATATAACTGTTGGGCTAGCTGTTGCTTCGAACCGGTCAAACATGATCCTTTCCCTATCAAAAACCAGTTTCAACCCGAACCAGTTTGGGCGAAAACCGGGTTTGACTTTCTTTGACCGATCCTAACCCGGTTTCAACCAGAACCAGTTTAATTTGTAACCCTTATAGTAGCGCTTCTTTTATTTATTTTCTTTAGATAGTTGAATAAAATCGTTGAAAATAGAGTTCTATTTTAAAGAGAGGAACATTATTTTGTATAGTCGTGATGAACTGAAGCGATTTTAACCGAACAACAATTGGTACAATTATTGCTATTATTGAAACCGATACTAATATATGGCTATTGCAAAGTAAATGAATGTTTTCGATCGATATAAAGCACGTGAAATAGCCATTTAAGTCGAGTATCGTACCGAAACAAACTAATGGTGTCTGGACAACGACGACCGATGGCAGTATAGTAACAGTGTTGTGACTCACCAAACCAATATCGATCGAAAGCCGCCGCGAAGCGCGGTATATTCCACTAGTTATTATTTTAAAGAGAAAAGTGTCCGATAGTCCCTGTGGTTTGCTCTGTTTTCACCTTTACATTTTCAAAATTACAGCTATAGTCCCCAACTTTGACAAATTCGTTCTTGGATAGTCCCTGAAGCGGATGGGGTTAGTTTTTGGTGTTAAGTAGGTGTCGAAATCACTAAAATTCCCTTCAGTATAAAACAAAATATATTAAATAATTATTAAATAAATATATATAATTAATATTTAAAATTTATACAGGACCCACCTCCTAGTTCACCACCACCACCACCACATTATTCTCTCTAATTCCCCTCTCACCCTCTCATAATCAATAACAACTATATGATTGTGACTGTGAGCACATTATATTCTAAAAAAGCCAAATTCATACTCACCATCCACCTTTCCGATCATGAAACTCACCGCAAAAATCAGTGGCAACCAGAAAAGGCGGTCAACAAACTCTATACCACATTTACATTTCATCATTCAAAACATTAGAGTTGATGCATAAACGTAATTAAAAGCTCATGATGCATATTTTCTCACCATTATTACACTAACAGTCTGCAAACAAAAAATATGTTGGCTACAATGGCTGTTGCCATAGGTTAAATGTCCTTATGGATTTTATCCACAATTCAGGTAAAAAGATTACATACCCGTTTCAAAGTGACAGACGCTATTCCTTTCATCATAAGCCCAATTTTAAACCCTAGGCAAACTGTGACCCAAGTGAGTCACTTTGGCCGCTAATGTTAACAGGTCAAACGGAGCTGCCAATCCGACTAGCGTTTTACCCGAAACTTCACGTGAATTATCTTTCGATAACTCTAACAAAACGAGCACAGTTTCCAGATCTGAATCTTCATCGTTCGATTTGTCAATATACGACGTCGTCTGACTCAGTGGCGGTGGAGTGGAGGGAGGAAGGACGGCTGGTTCAGTGGCGGTTCGATTAGTGAAATACATCTGTGCACATATATTATATCTGTACGGGGTGGTGGTGGTTCAGTGGCGGTTCGATTTTTCCGGCGTGGAGGTGATTTGGGGTGGTGGTGATGATGGTGATGGTGGTGCAGACAATGGGAAAGGAAAGGAATAGTGGGGTGGGGTTGTTTTAACAGGAAGTGGACCCTACAACTATAATATACATAATACTTAATTAATAACATTTTTATTAGTATGGGCATTTAGGTCATTTGATACTAACTTAACTGAGAAAGGTAACCTTATTCACGTTAAGGACTATCTGAGAACGAATTTGTTAAAGTTAAAGACTATAGCTGTAATTTTGAAAATGTAGAGACTAAAGGTGAAAACGGAGAAAACCAGAAGGACTATCCAGACACATTTCTCTATTTTAAACGTAAGAAATAAAATTAAATTTTAAAACTAAAAGTAAAATTTAAGTTTCACTTATTCATCTGATTACAAGTACAACTAACAAGTGTGAACGTGTGATGAGATTAGGAGTAGATTTGATTATCAAGAATCACCACAAAAACCCAAACCCTCTCTCCACCGTCGTCATCACCACCACCGCCGCCGCCGCCGATCCACCAACCACACACCGTTACTCCGTCGTACTGACCAATTCGTTTATTCTCCAAATACACCACCACTTTCGTGCCCTAAACCCCCTAATAAAACCTCATCGCCGCCACCGTTCACGGCGATGAAGGACGCACCGCGTCCGCCGTCGTACGGCTCCGTCTACGTGCCGCCGCATCAACGCCTTCGCTCCGTCGTGACCTCACCTGCCTCTGCTCCCGATATCTCTACCTCTCCTGCTGTTGTTGACAATATATACAATAACAATTATTTTGTTAACACATCTTATAGTAGTAATAATGTTCGGTTTCCTAGCCCTTATCCGTACATGCCTCCTCAACAACAGCACCAACAGATGATACCGCAAGTCGGAGCCTCGTATGGCCGGTTCGAGCCCTCGGTTCACCCTGTGAGTTTTATCTAACCGCATTTGTTGTTCTGTGACTGTAATTTGGGAATGTAGGTACTTTTGTAAAGATTAGGATTAAGTTTAGTTAATTATATGAGTACTGTTGTATAAATTGACAATGGCTATTGGTTTTATCTGTTGGGTGTGGAGTCTTTTTGGCCAGAATACGGGTAGCGGATTAGGCATGTTTTCATGTTTAACGTTTCTTGTTCGTAAACCGTAAATCAGTTGTTACATGTAGGTGTTAGGGCCATTGTGATTACTTGAGCACCTAAGTAAAGAGTACTAGTTACAGCCCTGGACGTAGGTCACACCGAATGAACCATGTAAATGCTTTGGTTCGTTTTTCTTTTTAATTCCGTTTATGTGTGTGCGTGACGTAACATTATCAACAAAAGAATAAAGTTCCAAGATGCTAAACAGAGTAATTACAGTTGATATAAACAAGTAACTGAGGAAGCAAATTTGTAATATAGAACTTGGATCTTTAAGTAATCGAAGAAACAGTAAAGAAAACAATTTGGACTTTGAAGCCAAGCCAATGACACCGGTAAAATTTGCTATAAACTTTAATTTTGCTTTTGGTTTTTTTAAAATGAAAGTAATGGTCCGAAGTTGTAGATGAGCATGTTTTCGAAAAACATACGAATGAATATCTTCTTGGAATATTGTAAATGGCCAAAAGAATGACAAAAAGTCACATGTGTAAATACATTAAACTATTAGTCAATTATCAATATGTTATTAAATTAGAGGTGCAATATAAATTTGGGGATCAAACAGGCTAGTTTAATAACATCCAAAGTGATCTAGATTCTAAACCTTATGGTAAATTGATAAGAACTTGATAACCACATTAAATTTCACCAAGTGAACCACAAATACTAGTAGATTACTAAACGGTTTAGGGTTTTTTACCGTGAAGAACTAACTAATATTGTACGTGTTTCATGGTTTGGCAGAGAGTTAATTTGGCTTGTTGGGCCAAATTCCTTTTTATTAGTAATTTGGAACAGGAAGTCATAATTGTCCGTAGTTCCTAATATTCACTGAGCGTTAATTTTGCTTGTGAAGCTATCTTATTGGTACTTGGGGCTTATATTTAACTTGTAGAAAAAGTGGACTAATCTGCTTAATTCCTGCTCAATTGTCACTTGACTACCACTAGAAGGATAAAGTCAAAGCACTTTAGGGTCTCTTCAAGTAGGTGCAACTTAAGCAGATGCATAGGCTAATCCACTGTTTAGAACATGATTTTTAATATTTTTTATTAATCAAGACCTGTAAATTGGTGAACTCAGGTAGCATAAATTTGTGAATTAAGTTTAGGCAAGGGTAGCCCTCGTGAAACATGCAATCATGTAACATATTCAATTTTGTCAAAAATCTAGAGTTGAATACGAATTTATCCAAACGTAAGAGGTCATATAATACAATTCATTTGTGTATAAAGGATTTTGTTTCTTTTATGTTTTCTTTTGATTTTCTTTGTTAACTGAAATGGCCTGTATTGTTCATACAATCGTACTTCATGTCATAGTTATACGATATTAATAACACTGATTTACAAACATAGTGTTTGGGCTTCCCATACATATAAATAACATTGATGAAAGAAGTCGGTGCTAAAATTTTGCATACAAATATCCTGATATTTAACTAGGCTTGAGCTAAATTTCTAGCAGGCAGTTCTCTGATACATGTTGTAATCTAATATTCTTTTGTATTTTGTAAATATGCTTTCCACACATCTGTGCTAAATTTATTGTCTTTATATTTTCAGGGTGCTTCCACATCAGATATAGATTCTTGGAAGTGGAAGCTAACGACACTACTGCAGAGCAGAGATAAACAAGAGCTGATTTCAAGGGAAAAAAAGGACAGACGTGATTATGAACAAATAGCAGCCTTAGCGACTAGCATGGGTTTGCACATGTATTATTATCATTTTAAGTGTTAGTGTAATAGCGTTGCATGCTTATTATATATTTGTTGAATAAATAAACAGTTCATTGTAATTCTTTGCAGCCATCTGTATGCCAAAGTGCTCGTTGTTAGCAAGGTTCCATTGCCTAACTATCGTTTTGATCTGGATGATAAACGCCCACAAAGGGAGGTATGTTTATCAAATCATTTACGTACGTTATTTAACTTTTGAATGCCAATGATTACTTGTCTTATACTTAAAACTCTTGAGAATTCGCAGGTGTCTTTGCCTCCAGAGTTGCAAAAGAGAGTTGATGCTCATCTGGAAGAATATCTTTCTCATAAGGCTAAGAGTAACAATGGTTCTCGGGATAGTTTATATTCAACGACAAGTAGCAATGGTAACATCTGTAACGATGAAGGATTATTTGAGCAACCAGATCTGGGCCCACAGATCCAGGTGGCAATGCAACAAGTCTATCGGATAAGAAGTGCGCAACTGCAAGCTGACCAACAAGCATGGCAGGTTCAAGACTTTTTTTTACCATGATGTATATAAAGGTTTTTTTAGCAACCTATTAGACCTCTGGTTCTGTAAAGCCCTTAACGTGTGACCAATGTTGATAATTTATGATAAGAAAATTATGTATATAGTTATAAGATAAATGTCTTGGAGCAAATTTGGTTTATATGTAGATTAGTAACATAATGTTATTATGAAAAATGTTTGTTTGTTATAGGACTCTTCAGATGGTTGGAGGATGGGAGAGTTTCGTAAAAGCCTACCAGCTTATAAAGAAAAAGATACAATATTGAATGCCATTTCACAGAATCAGGTATTACATAGTATGTAAAATGGCTCGTTTTCATGATTTTATGTTGATGCTTTTGATCATCAGTAATGTTATACACGTATTTAAACAATATACTTTTATAGGTTGTTATCATCTCAGGTGAAACTGGTTGTGGGAAAACAACGCAGATTCCCCAATTTATTTTAGAACACGAGACCGATTCCCTTCGTGGGGCCACATGTAGTATCATATGTACTCAGCCTCGACGTATCTCCGCTATGTCTGTTTCTGAAAGAATCGCCACTGAGAGAGGGGAGAAATTGGGTGACACTGTAAGTACTACCTCATTATGAGGAATAAAAGGTGGCAATTTCGACCCTTCTAATTTTAATTTATATAGCTGTTCTTTTTTGTTGAAGGTTGGATATAAAGTTAGGTTAGAGGGTATAAAAGGAAGAGATACCCGGCTGCTATTCTGCACCACTGGATATTTGTTGAGAAGATTACTGATTGACAGTAATTTAAAGGGTGTTACTCATGTTATTGTAGATGAGATTCACGAGCGTGGAATGAATGAAGGTATATAAATTGTGTTTATAAAATCCATACTTTTTTATACGAAATGTAGCCTTAAAAGCTTGCTTTTTGACAGATTTTCTGCTTATTGTTTTGAAAGAACTACTTCCTCGTCGCCCTGACCTCAGGGTTGTTTTGATGAGTGCAACCCTTGATGCAGATCTCTTTTCATCTTACTTTGGTGGTGCTCCGTCGGTCAAGATTCCGGTAATTCTTAGTTAAATTTTTTATTTGACCCGTTCAAGATAAAGCACAACCCAATTTGATGCGTTCATAAGTAAACGAGTTGAAATTGCCATCTCTTGAGAGTTGCTTCAAACTCGTTATCCGTACCTGAATGGTTTTTTCCTCTGTATTTACGAACTTAGATTCTGATGCCGTTATATATCTCATTGCTTGTAGGGTTTTACGCATCCTGTGCATAGTTATTTTCTTGAAGATGTTTTGGAAAAAACTGGATATAGATTGACTGCAGAAAATCAAATCGATGATTACGGTCAGGAAAGACCATGGAAATCAAATAAACAATTTATTAAAAAGAGAAAAAGCCAAATTGCCTCTGCTGTTGAGGTAAAATTTTCTATTCCAATAATCCAATTCATTTAATTTCTTTGTTTGCTTATATTTCTGTTGCTCTATTTGAAATAAAAAATGAAAACAGGAGGCACTTTTATCTGCCGACTACAGGAACTATAGCCAACAGACACGTGAATCTATGTCTTGTTGGAATCCCGATTGCATGGGTTTCAACCTCATAGAATTCTTGTTAGTCACGATATGTGAAAATGAAAAACCGGGTGCTGTTTTAGTCTTTATGACCGGGTGGGATGACATAATTTCTCTTAAGGAAAAACTACAAGCACACTATCTCCTTGGAGATCCGTCTCGTGTATTATTGCTTGCGTGTCATGGTTCCATGGCTAGCTCAGAGCAGGTAGGCTCGTCTGCATTAATATACATATTATAATTAAATTAATATACTTTGAAGGCTTTTTGATATTTATCTTTTCTTGTGTTATGTACACAGAAATTAATATTTGAAAAGCCAGAAAGTGGGGTGAGGAAGATAGTTTTGGCTACAAATATGGCGGAAACCAGTATCACAATCGATGATGTGGTTTTTGTTATCGATTGTGGAAAAGCTAAAGAGACATCATACGATGCTTTAAACAATACTCCCTGTTTACTTCCTTCTTGGATATCCAAAGTTTCCGCTAAACAAGTAAGTTTCTTTCCATTTAACTCTAGTTGTTTATAAATAACTAACTCGCTAATTTTTTTTTAATTATTTCATATGCAGAGGCGAGGACGGGCGGGTCGTGTTCAACCCGGAGAGTGTTACCATCTATATCCTAGATGCGTCTATAACGCTTTCGCAGAGTATCAGTTACCCGAAATACTAAGGACACCCTTGCAGTCGCTATGTCTTCAAATCAAAAGTTTAAAGCTTGGAAGTATATCCGAATTCTTATCTAAGGCTCTACAGTCACCCAAGTTATTAGCGGTAATGGTCAACTCAAATTTCGATAAATTGTCTATATATCAAATAATAATCATATTTACGCTCCTCAATTGCTCATTCATAGGTCCAAAACGCTATCGAGTATCTCAAGGTTATTGGTGCTTTAGACGAGAGGGAAAATCTAACTGTATTGGGTATGCAAATATTTCTATGTTTTGTTCTTAATATGAATGCAGCGTGCATTTTGGTAAAAAAAAATTTCTTGTGTTTTGTATTTGATCGATTAACAGGCCGTTATTTGTCAATGCTTCCTGTGGAGCCCAAGCTCGGAAAGATGCTTATACTCGGTGCGGTTTTTAACTGCCTTGACCCTATACTAACAGTTGTTGCCGGTCTTACTGTCAGAGATCCTTTTTTGGCACCTTTAGACAAGAAGGATGTAAGTCAAGTATTATGAGAGAATGAGAGATAATTTATTCTTGGGTAAAATGCCATTTCGTCCCTGAGTTTTAGCCAGTTTTGCGACTTACGTCGAAAGGTTTGTTTTTCTGCATTTGGATCCAAAAGGTTTGAAATCTTGCCATTTTCATCCAGCTCATTAACTCCATCTCTTTTCTCCGTTAAGTCAGGGGTATTTTCGTCTTTTTTTGTTAACGTAAAGGGCAATTCGGTCGTGTACATTATGCTAAATGCTTGTACAAATAGACCAAATTGCCCTTTAAGTTAACAAAAAAAGATGAAAATGCCACTGACTTAACGGAAAAAAATGGATGGAGTTAACGAGCTGGGTGAAAATGAGAAGATTTCAAACCTTTTGGATCCAGATGCGGAAAAACAAACCTTTGGACGAATGTCGCAAAACTCGCCAAACCTTAGGGACGAAAATGGCATTTACTCTATTGTTTATATTATTTTCTGATTTTTATTATTTTACAGTTGGCAGAGGCAGCCAAAGCACAATTTTCCCGTAATCATAGCGACCATATTGCCCTTGTGAGGGCGTATGAGGGTTGGAAAGTAGCTGAATATGAGCTCACCGGACATGAATATTGTTGGAAAAATTTTCTTGCTGCACAGTCTATGAAAGCCATTTATTCCCTACGTCAGGAATTTCAATCGTTGCTTAAAGATACCGGTCTTATCGACGGCAATGTAACTATTTACAACACGTGGAGTTACGATGAAAATCTCCTCCGCGCAATTATTTGCTATGGCCTGTATCCTGGAATTTGCTCTGTCGTGGTATGTTTTCTTAGTTTTTATATCCTATATCATATTCCTTTGTGTATTTAGTTTGTATCTAACATATTTTATTATGTTAAATTTATTTCCAGCATAATGAAAAATCGTTTTCCCTCAAAACAATGGAGGATGGTCAAGTGCATCTACACTCTGTATGTTTGTCTGTGTTTGTAATTCCATAGTCTCTATTAATCCTTTTTTATTTGAAACGTATTGATTTTGATATGCTTCTTGTTTCCTTTTCTTATTATAGAACTCGGTTAATGCACGTGATTCTAAAATCCCGTACCCATGGCTGGTCTTCAATGAAAAGATTAAAGTGAACTCCATTTTTCTTAAAGATTCAACAGCCATATCGGATTCAGTGCTACTCCTATTTGGTGGGACCCTTTCAAAAGGCGATATTGTGAGTTCACTCATTTCTTCTCTCTTATAGCGTGTTTTTGTAATTATTCGTTAACGGTTTTTTTTATTTTTTTTTTATTTTATAAAACAGGACGGGCACTTGAAAATGATGGGTGGATACTTGGAGTTCTTTATGGACCCGGGATTAGCCAAAATGTATCAAAGCTTAAGACGGGAGCTTGATGAGTTAATTCAGTGTAAAGTACGTGTGTCACTTTGTTTTTTAATTGGTTAATTTTTTATTATAATTTGGTTTTATTATATATTCATGTGCTTAACATAACATGTTTGCATCAGTTGACAAATCCCAGAATGGACATACATACACACCACGAGCTTTTATCCGCCATACGGTTGCTTCTACCCGAAGATAAATGTAATGGCAAATTCGTATTCAACCGCCAGGTGTTATACAAAGACTCGAAACCTTATATTGCATCCGTACCAACGCCAGCGCCACCAGCTTCCAGATTAGAAAGTGGACCAGGTGGTGACAATCCGAAAGGTCAACTACAAACATTACTTACGAGAGCCGGGTGCCCCGCCCCAACCTACCGAACAACCCAACTGCCGGACAACCAGTTTCGGTCCATTTGTGAATTCAACGGGATGCAGATTATGGGACACCCTTGCCACAACAAGAAACAAGCAGAAAAAGATGCTGCAGCTGAGGCTTTAGAACAGCTCACGGGTGGCAACAATGGTAATACTTCAATGATGCTAAAGAAAAGCAAGAAAAGTCACAACTAAGGTTAATGAAGATTTTGACCATGATTTAATATCATTGACCGATGGATGGTTGTGATCGCGTATTTGACCATTTTGAAGCAACCGATGGTGCACGAAGCAGGGCCGGTCAATGTTAGTTGTATATAATGTAACCATTTCATAATTGTTTGCTTCAATGGTATGACTAACAAACTGTAGGATCTAGATTGAAGCCATTCACTAAATATGTACTGTGGATAGGAATCATAATCCTATTTTTGTTTTGGCATCTTTTTGTTTTGTTAACGAAAGGCCCATGTGAATTTTATGTTGTTCTAAATTACACAAATCAAGAGAAACATAAATTATATCTATCATAAAGTAATATTATATCTTGTTTTATGTTTTATTTTCATATTTTTGTAGCAATATCACGTGCATTGTATAGTCTCAAGGAACACATGAACGTCAAACAATTAAACTTCAGGGACTCGTGTCTTTCATCTACAAAATTTGAGCAGAAAAGAAGTGATTCAGCGTTCGAATGTTCTTCGACCATGTGGCTATTTAGTCGAGGCCCGTTTTATTATATACCAGAACTGGTTCCTGGATGTGATATGTGTATTTTTTTGGGCTAGGTGTAAATGCGTCTGTTGAATTAACGATTGTTTGGATTCATTGTTGTAATCGACGGACACACCATTATAATCATGTTGTGCGTTCATCACATGAACGACTTAGACACTTCGTTATATGTTAGATGTATAGTTGCAATAGGTTTAAACGCTTCATTGTAACTAGTGAAGACGCACCGTTGTAATTGGATAAAAAAATTTGTGACTACCTATTAAAATATTGAGATCAATGACTCAAAACACAATTCAACATATCTTATATATTTGTTTATATAGATATAAATATAAATATGGCAATAACCTTGTGGTCCTATATATATTTAAGAAATTGGCAACCCCAACTTACTATTTATTAATTTGTCATGTGATGATGCTACTTCTTGTTTCCATTTAACTTCTATATATATTTTGTTTCGTTAATAAAGATGTAATCTTTTAATAAAAACCAACCAAATAGACATAAATGAAAATGTATGGAGATTATAAGAAGTAATCAGATAGATAAATTAGTAGGTTAAGCTGATGGGTTTTCTTCCACAATTTGAGCCAATTTACGTAAACTTGACGAATAAGCGTTGCTAACCCTAATTCAATGTTTAACCGATATAAATATACATCTCTTATCATTAGTAATTCTCAAATCAATAAAATCTCTTTAGTATAGTCGTTGATGTAGCATGATGCAAACTTAACGCGTGGGTCATGTTAGATTTTTATGTTATTATTGTTCTAGCATGTTTCGCTAGTCTCGTTATTGTTTTGTGGTGTCTTTGGGGCCGCATGTTCCCTAACAAAACATGTAGCCTAAGCCTTTAAATTCTTAGAAATTTCTTTTGAAAGTAATGCATAAGCAAAGATCAACCAGTTTGACGATCACTATATTGGTTTCTAGAAGATGCAGAGCAAAGATTATATGAACTAGAAGAAACTACATGAACTAATGTTGTCAAAACTAAACAAGCTGAGCTTGGAAGATTAGCCCTAGCGAGGTTAGATTTGTTGTGGCAAAAATGAAAATATTATGTATGGCTTGGTATAGGGAAAGTTATCAAAATAATCAAAGATGACAAATTTTCAAAAGACTTAGAAATTTAACATGTACCAAAATAGTTAGCCCTCATTTCCGCTATTCGGTAGTTGTTGCATCAACTCTATCCGTTGATTTCCTCTAATCAAATAGTAGCTGTTACATCAACTCTATCTATTGAGATGGCTAGGATTTAGTGTACACTTTTAGCTGAGACGGCTAGGCAATCGCCAGCTAAGCCCAAGCTTCTGGTGAAAAGCGTCGGCTAGGCCCATGCTTTTGGATGTTGGCTAACGCTTAGCCCACATGCTTTAGGATGACCAAATTATCATGTCTAGTTTTTGAAATAAATTAGTCAACGTTGACCATTTTGATCATTTTCTTCTTGGTTGAATATGTATGAAAAGGGATAGCCATCCCTTAGACTATTCGTAGTCGGTTAATGAGATTCTTGTTAACGTGCCACATCAGCTTGTTAACGGTTAACACATTGGTGGTAGTGAACGAGAGGAAGAGAGGTTGGGGTGGGTCCCATGTGTGTCAACCAATCACTATTTACCTCCATTTTCTTTTTGGTTTAGTTAATAGTATTGGCTGAGTTAACCCACAACAAAATGTTAAAAGGTGGTGTTGTGACAATGACTTAACGGAAATTTAGTTAAGCCACACCATATAGTCTTATTAGTTATAATAAAGATTAATAAATATTGATATTAGTATATTTTATACTGAAATAGTTACAAACTGTTATATTACTTTTTTTTTATTTTCTAGTCAAATGTTCTTTTTTTTTTTTGTAAAATAAAGAAAAAGGTGTCATGGTATTATTATATAATTTATTTGTTTGATCTTTTTTATCTTTATTATTATTTTCACCAAGCTCCGTTGAGGGGCAAACAACAACAATAATAAACATTAAACATAAAACTGATGCAGCCAAAGGCATAAAAACAAAGACAGCAACTACCGAAAGTTAGATACCAAAGACAAACAAACACTCATGAAATCCAATGCCTCAAAGCTCCCCGACCCACACGTCTTTATTTCATCTAATACGATCCTAAACAAGGTTCTTCACCTAACTCGTGGCTCGTAGCTTGCTGGGTAAGAACTTAATTACTCGTAATTCAACTCGAGTTGATTTGGCTCGATCTACTATTCTCATAAACTTTTGAGCTGAGTTCTAAATGAAGGTAGCTCGCTCCTTAACTCACTAGAATAAGTTTTCATCCTTAGTTTTTTTGTATATTGGTAGTTTGCTACTATGTTGTTAAGATGTGATATAAGAGTCGTATAAAAACATACAATATCATTAAAAACCAAGTCATCTCACCTAACCATGATCTGACGCGAGTTTAATTCAACAAAATACGAGCTCAATTTCCAGCTTGGATTAAAGTTTTCGAGCCAACCTGGCTAATAAGTTCAACAGTTAAACAATCTAATGTTAAATTATTATCTCTATATAAAAGAGAAGTTGAATAGCGCCAATATGCTAAACTTTTATTTAAACTTTTCTTTTTCGTTTGCTATAGTGAGTGCATCGAAAACCGACCGAGTTCTTATCTTTTTCTTTTACATTCACCTTTGTTATTTACCTTATTGTTTTATCTTTTCTTATTACTTTGATGTTTAGAACAGAGCTACGGTAGCATTAACACATTTAAAGATCAGTATGTTTGATTTTACGAATTTATTCATTGGTTAGGTGTGCAATACGTAGCGAATTCTAATCGCGTCCTAACGCAACGCGGAGATGACTGCGACCCTACTTGTTACTCAAAAAAGAGATTGGTTTAGCAATATATATATTTTATGACAACTGTGAGTGTTTTAATATTATTTGAAATTAAAATTGATAATAATTTTTTATTCCAATATTGAATTCGTTTGAAAAATATAATTTAGATTAGAGTTGTAAGATGCATGTGTTTGTGTCTGATATTGTCTTTGAAATGAGTTTAGTGACAGCCACCCACCTGCCAGCAAACATCTTCTTCTTCTTGTCTTCTTCTATGCTATTTGTTTTTTTCTTATCTTGCTCTTTGTTTTATAACTTTTAGCTTTTATATTTATTGATTAAAATATAAACAAATATCTTGTCTCTATATATATCGTATGATATAGATCTTATATTTGCATTCATTATTATGAATTCATTTGTAGGCAGAGGCTAGTTATGTTTTTTTACTGGTGTCATGTATATAATAATACATAAAAATACAACTATCATATACTATATAACATACAAAACAATCTTTCGAGTATTGCCTAATCCTACACCTGTGAAATATTTAGACTAATTTCATAGCTGTGTGGCTTCAAGTATACCCGTCCCATATGCTCGTTGGACTTGGGCTTCTTTGCCATATTTAGTAATACTTCTACGTCCCTTGCCAAATCACCAAAATTAGGCGTCACCCTCCGAGGCATGATAGGTAAAGGCGTGGGGCAAGTCACGCGCGTGAAGGAACTTTGTTCATTTATTTAATTTTGTTATCCAATTACAAACCTTCATCTCATCATTCTTTAAAGATGGAACAGTTTTTAGACCAACATTACACACCCTAGTGAATGTGACATTTTTCCTACGTGACAGTGATATAACACCACTTTTAGTGAAACCGTTATAAATAGCCTAAATAACGGACTTTTTGCTATATATATAATCGTGTCAAACTTTGTTTATTATATCTTTTTTTGAACGATAAGAATTATAAATAATTTAAAGCTAGTAAAGGCGCTAGATGATACATACACCAAACAAAGAGTAACCAACAACCTAAAAAACAATCTAAAACCACTCCCCAACATCATCCCGACATACATTAGAACAAAAATTAATGTCAAATAGTAGACTAAACCTAAAAGAAACACCCGACAATGGTGTAGTTCCTAAATAATTCCATATAAAAAACACCTGATACACACCAAATAAAGAGTAAACAACAATCTAGAAAACCAATCTGAAACCACTCCCCAACATCATCCCGACATACACTAGAACAAGAATTAATGACAAATAGTAGACTAAACCTAAAAGAAACACCCGACAATATTGGTGTGGTTCTTAAATAGTTCCATATAAAAAAACATGGTTCCGCAATATCAGAATTACTGAGACCATTCACAGTGGGACGCCGATTGTACATTTGGCATCGCCTTCGGGAAGAGCAACATTGGAGGGCTTAGAAGGATGGAGAAACACCCTTGGGGCACCAAGAGATGGAATGGGTGGTGCCCAAGTAACTTTATTTATTTATTTATTTTTGTTTCAATTTGATTTGTATTGCTTTAGACCATGGGGTATGGTTTCCTCTTCCTCCATGGCCATCTAGGCTCCACATCACCTTCTAGTCCATATCATCACTACTCCCTCATATGTGAGTGTGGTTCCCCCTTTATTCCTCTTTCCCCTTCCATTTTTTTTATTTTTTAATACATAAAATAAAGTTTTCATTCGTGATTCTCTTTGGGACGACCGGGAAGGAGATACCGAGGGCACCGAAAACATCTGGGGGGGGTGTTCCCGATCGGTGATGCCGATCCATTCTCCCGAACCACACCCCCACGTCTTGGTGACTTCTACACCATGTGTTTTAGTGACATGTAATGATATTTAATTCTAATTTTAAATCATTCCAAACGTAGCAACTGAGTAAAATAAAAAAATGCAATATCTTTATTTTAACAACGTTAATGTATGTAAATTTTACACCATTTTTTACATATTATATAATATATATATATATATATATATATATATATATATATATATATATATATATATATATATATTAGTAAAGTATTTGTTTTTACAATAAGCTCTATACATTTTTGTAAACAATTTGATTTGGTATAAAAAAACAATTTTATTATGAAAATAAATGCAAAAGATAATAATAATAATGTGTAAATGTAAAGAATTGTAACGATTTTGGTAAAAATGGAAACAAAAAAGTTTTCAAAGGTTGAGGGAAAATCTGATGTAACTATTAACTCTACAAAGTAAAAATAAATAAACAAAAAACAAAGATAAACTAAAATCACGAAAAGTAGAAACACCGAAGGGCATGTTGGGATTCGGTGTTGATTTTCTTTAACTTTGACCGATAAATGACATTCTTGAATAGAAAAAGTAGTTAACTTAACGATTTTTCATGGATAAATCCTAATATTCGTTATTAATGTACAATAATTAGTGTGAATAATGTGTAATGATTAGTATTATTATTAATGCGTAATGATTAACGTTTTGAATGTGTAATGATTAGTGTTATTATGAGTATTGATTTGCCTGTTCTTTTTAATGTGTTTTATATCGAACGATAATGAATAAAATAGTGGTTTATAAATAAAGAATTAGTGGGTGCTTGGTAAATTGTTGCATATTTTAGGATGTCATGATATAAATCAACTCAAAGATATCTTTAACTATGTTGTATATATATTTTTTAATTATATTATGAAAGTATTTATTTTATTAACGTTTTACATACGAAACCATTTTCATTTACTTGTATACAAATCTTTTTTCAACGTATCTTTTGTTTCTACTATAAATATACTTTTTTATGTTTGGATATGGTTTTGGAGGGTCTTATCGGAAACAATATCTTTATTCTTTATGATATATGTATAGTTTATCTACATCTCATTTTTCACACTAACTTTGTTATAAGTGAGATTTTATTAGGTGTAATTGTTGTTGGTGTCGTCACATTTTTGTATTTTGTATATAAAACTAATGTGTATTTTTTTATTACAAACCTATATTATCAAATTGATTATCTAGTCTAGTAAATATAAAAAAATGTAAATATTTGAAAGCTTTACACTTCATTTTGGAAAAACTTTATTCAATGCATAGAACCAACTTCTTTTTTTTTAATACTGGTCTGTTACAATAGAATAATGTCTAAATTAACTCGTTCTAATGTGAATTAGAGGAAACTGTCGTGTTTAATAAAAAGTATCCATCTTTTATACATTTTCATTTTGGTAAATATATTAAAAGTTAATTATATTACTCTATATTACCGGTTTAGGCTATTATTCAGAGAAGGGTAATATAATTAAGTTATCAAAATTTTGTAGCAAATTAAAGGACACAAATTACTCATTGTCAACTAAACCGGTAATATTGTAGACAAAATGAAAAAAAAATGGTGTTACGGGTATGTTCTCTCTGGTCCCATACATCTCATGTGTCTAGGAAGACGAAGAAACACAATCGACGAGGAAGGTTGGGTTCGTGTAAAGGGTTCTTCATATTTCAAAGGGTACAAATGGAGAGTTGCTAAAGGTGTTGGGTTGCAAGGGTGTTGTGAGAGGTGTTGGGTGCAAATTGGTGTCGAATGTGTTTTCAAATGAATGTAGAAGTCACGATGACGGCACATAGTTTACTGGTAACCCAAATGACGACAACTAGGATTTGACTTATCAAATAAGAAGAAACCCATACGACTATGACTTTCTTGATAAATGTTTGTTTCGAACAACATTTTTTTCCATCGAGTATAACCTAAATTGTACTTGCAAGGATTTGAACTGATACCACTTTTGTAAAGAGCAAACACATATACTAGTAGACCACTAAGTAATGAATAACTTTCTAGACAAATAAAACTAAATACAAATATGAATAACTACATAAAATATCACAAAACTGATAAAGTATAAACCGGTTGTTTTATCACCTAAAAGACAAAAACTTAATACTAAAAACGAACATCTTTAAAGTTACTAAAGTTGAATTTCAATTCTATTAACAAATAACATATTTTATCCTCCGCATAAAAAGTTTACTAAAGTTAAAATTTCAATTCTACTGATATTCAACAACAATCTAATTTACATCTAATCTTACAATATTAACGCAGGATTCAAACCCTTAATCTTATAAAGAACGTACATTATCTTACACAATATGATATTGTGAGACGTCTTTGTTCTAATCGTATGATACCAAATTTATCAATGTTTAAAAAACAAAAAAGATGTATGTGTGTTTTAGAACAGGGTTGGTGGCTTCCTAATTTATGTGTATGTGTACCTGGGAATTTGGACCCCATGTTTATTGGATCTGAGATTTGTGATTCCTAGGTTATAGTTTATGTACTTAAAAACAAAACAGTGGGCTTACTACACACTTTCTAATAGTAATAGTAAATTGGTAACGAATCTTTTGTATGCAACACCTCTTTTTAATTCATGTTCGAGATGAAAGTAATTATTTATTTATTTAATAGATAGGATGTTTTACAAGAATCTTCTGAACTCAAAAGATATATCTTTGCTAACACATCTTAATGACTTGTGAATATAATTATAGGTTGACAGAAATACAATGTATTTATATTTGATGATGTAGCATAGTGTTTGTTATCTATTCCATGTTTAAGCTATTTTCACTTGTAAATATAAGTTACAATTCAAACATTTTCTTTTTGTTTAAGCTATTTTAACTTTTACATATACCATTAGAATATATATAGTGTTCAATCTATTCTTATATTTATAATTTTCTCTTAAAAGTAACGATAGAGACCGGAGAAGATAACCGGCAAAGGTGATGGCTGGAGATGAAGTCTGAAGAGGTGGTGGCTGAAGATGAAGTCGGAAGAAGAAGAACAATTGTCAGAAGAGGTGGTGGTCATATGTCACCTTTTCTACCTTTAGTTGCTATTCCCCTCGCGATGTTAAATTAGTTGTCTTAACAGGTGGATAGGCCGAACATGAGACATATATTTGCGGGTTGACAAAAACATGACTTGTTAATTTAACCTGAATTTTTTATTTTTATTTTTATTTTTATTTTTCACATATTAGCACTCTAAGTCAATACATAGATGATTTTTAGGAGATAATTTAAGTTGGTATCGTCCATATGTTACATTGTGATATTATTAGCAAAGATATGTACATTTGTAAGTCTAGACATATCCAATATAGTGATAATGTTGAATGATAACCACTTATAATATGAGGTGTATATATTGACATTGTGAAGTCTAATGGTAACATTATGTATTATCTTTACCAAAGGCTTTAGGAAATTCTTAGATAACAAATAGTCAAAAGAAATTAGACAACATCCTTTAATGAGTGAAATTTTAGAAGGAAAACTTTGTTGAATGATATCACACGAATTGAGTACAATAGGACAAAATAATTGTATAACTAAGGGTGTCACATGGGGCATTAAAACTTTCAAAATCATTTCACGGAGTTAATAAACATTTTGTGAATGATGTATTGTGGGGTTGTGCTCATAACGAACTAAGCGCAGTCTAACTTCGAGTAAGATGAGTGAGATATTGACTTTCAACATAAATCATACTAGAGAGAAGTTTGGTTTTTTTTTATATATATTTATTCTACATGTGTCAACGAACAAACTTTCAAGGGACTCATACGCAAAGGGTCTTACAGGACCTTGTAAGTTCTTTAACGTATATTAGACCTATACTACATATCCACAAAGGGGGTGCAAATTTGGGTTCCAAATGGCTTAAACCACTTATAACAATTGTAATATGTGATATTCACATTGTAACAAGAGTAAGAAATGACTTCAAAACCTAACAAAATGAAAATTATGGTTCTCAAATTAAATTTGGTTTTCAATATAAATTGACATTTTTCTTTCTTTTCTCATACACATCCATATACATAACAAGAATCATATTAGCGAGAAGTACACACAACACTTCCGTTTTCAAGAAAGTGATAAATCAAGTAATAGAATACAATCAACTCTAAATGTTTTCTATTGAGAAACAAGATGTGAATATGTTTTACGAGTCCAATCTCATGTTTTCACTCTTCTTTTCATAAATCACACTAACTCCATTTTTCTTCTTCTATTTTATTCGATCCTATTTATATGCCAAAATTGTGATACAAGAAACAAATATTTGAAATTTTCATATTAACTTGCGTCTAGGCCTTGAAAAGAAATAATTAGAGAAACTTAATTTTAGTAAAAATAAAAAACTAGTATTGTGTTTGGGTTCATATGTCGGAGTATATTTACAAACTCGTACCGGATTCGGGTTCATATGTCTGAGAATATTTACAGATTCGTTCCGGATTAGGTTCATTGTCAAATTTTCGAGTACGTATCGGGTTAACCAACAATCACGACTCATTTAACACCCTATTCTATATGTAACGCTTCGTGTTTCCATACTTTCTATTTATAGCAAACTCACGTTGTATTTCTATTTTGGGAAACGTTGTATCTTGTAATCATTCTTCGTTGTAAACCATTGAAATCAGAGACTTGAATCATAATGAAAATTCATATTTTATTCATGTTATACTTGATCATAAACATTTTATACTCATACATTCAAACATATAACGCATACTTGTGATATTCATAAAACGTGTGGTGAACTTTCAAATACGTGACATACATACATTATACGATACTTATACATGATACATATATACAATTATACTTGCTGATACTTATTCTTGCGATAAACTAACTTAAAACCCCCTGAAAATGCACTTTTTATGCTTAAAAACACCCCAAACCCCTAAATATAAACCCCAGGGGGCTAAATTGACAAAAATGAAACTTATCCCAGCTTCTCCCAGGCCGCCAGCGTGTCCCCCTTCCCTTCTCGCGGCCCGCCAGCCACCCATTTCGGCAGTAAGTGATTTTGGCTCATTATTGGTCAATTTTAGTGCACAAGGATTGTGCTTCTTGCACTAAGTGCTCACCTAACTAACCCTAATCACCTCCTATAAAACCCAACCCATTCCCACACTTCCTCCACTTTACAAACACTCTAATCTCACTCTCTAAACACTTGAAATCAGTTGGTAAACTCAGATATTGAGCAGAAAGTTCAAAGCTCTCAAAGTGAGTTCTAGCTCACTTCTACTTCGCCTTTCTCATTGTTTCTTCTTCCTTAGCACTTGGGACACCTCTAGGATTGTTTCCTTAGGTTCTTCCATGGAAAACCTAGATGGAACTCCTTTATATTGAGGTTTAAGTGCAAGAAATTCCCTGTTTTAAAACAAACTTTTCCAAAACTTATGTTTACTTCAAACCATCCTAGTGTTCTTGAGCTTCTAATCAATCTTGTGATTAAGGAGACTAACCTAGGATGTTATACATGTAAATAGGAGTGTTAAACACCCCAAACTTCCTGTTTTCATAGAGCTTTTAGCTCACAAGTGATGCAAGGTTAAGACTTGTTCATGTGTGTCCACCTTGGTTAGCTTGGGCTATCCTAAACCTTTTGAGACCACACATCACTTGATGTTTTTCATCAAGATCCCAAGCTAGTTTGCTAGACCTAAAGTGTCGCAACCCCACATGGCCATTGACCATTGTCCTCGTATGCTCTTCGGGTTGACTCACACTTGGCTACTTGGTATCTAGATGACACCATATTTACATTTTGTACATTATGTTCTTGAACCCTCCTTGTCACCTATGGTGACTTGTGTAGTGGTGAACAAACCTAGAGGTTCCTAAATGGATGATTAATCCTCCCACCTCCTACTTGATTCAAGATGTACCAAAGTGGATGAATTATCATCCCACCTCTTACATGACTATAGGACTAATTATGTATATGAACTAAATAATAAACTTAGGAACCGATGTAACATCCGCCAAAAACCGGATTAACCAAACCCGCTTCGTTTATTAACCGAACAACCAGTCAAAAATTTTGTGGCGTATTTAGTGCTCAAATTAATTTTAAACGATACATAATTAATAAGTATATTAGAATATAAAATTTATATTTAAAAATGTGTTAAAAATAGCGAACTAAAAATAAAACGCTGAAGCCGGGTTTCGAACCCGGGTCAGCCGAGGATCATCCAAGCCTTAACACACACACATCCAACCACTCCGCCACTTGTGTTTCTTGTTGATTATTTGAAACAAATAATACATAAAATAAAGTTGGAAATCAAACCCAGTCACTCTCGCCGGAAATCCTGACGAAATCGTCAATCATTGACGTTATATTTTGGCATAACGGATACAATTATACTAGCGTCGGTTATAACTGAAAACTTAAGGTCTTCTATTCAAATCATCAAATCGTAACCGAAGAACTTAAATTCGAAACCGGAAATACACTTAAACCTGAGTTATACTTTATTCATTCAGTGAGCTCGCGAGTTTTATCAAAATCACACTCTTCATTTCGCTCAGAAAACTTTGCCGGAAGTCGCCGGAATTCTCTGAAAATTAACCGGAAATTTTCGCCGGAAACCGAGTTCAATCCATCCTTTCTTCTTACTCTAAAATAAGATCTTAGAGCTTATACTGACATCACCCACACTCACCTTAAACCTCTGAAGAATCTCTGTCGAAAGAAATTTCACTCGCCGGAATTCTCTGCAAGTCGCCGAAAACCGAGACTTTCATCTACACGGTAATTACCTCGATTTTTCTGTTTCATTCCATTATTAGACAAATTATAACACCACTCCATCACTCAGAATCAACCCCAGACAACATTGCCGGATTTCTTGTTTTAGCCGAAAAATTTCTGAAATTCCAGAAACTTGCTGTTAAACGGTATGATCATTTTAAACCTACTGATAATTGTTACTCAGTAGTTCAATTTCACATCTAATCCCTCCAAACTGTTAATTGATTCTAACAGCCGAAGGTCACCAAAACAGAGAAGACGATCTTCGCCGGATTTCTGAAGAAGACGATCTGTTCGGTACTTTCTTTCCCCAAACTCTCCGGTTCAATACTTTTCAATTGTTCATCTTATTCATTAACCGGATTAATCAAGTAACAGTTAGTTATCCGATGTCTGTGTTTTGAACGAAGAAGACGAAGTTGTGTATGTTATAAGACTAATTAAAATCGATATTATGAACGGGTTAGACACACAGTCCAGCGGTGGACTGTGTGCAAACAATATGCATACGACGCGAGTTCGATTCCTATCACAACCATAACCTTTGTAATAAAAATGTTTTTTTTAGAAACCGAACCGGGTTAACTCAGTAATATGTTAAGTATAATAAAAACTAGAATATTTACCAAGTTAGACACACAGTCCAGCGGTGGACTGTGTGCCAAACTAAACCACAGGTCCCGGGTTCGAGACCTGTGGCGAGCACCGAGTCGATACATTAAATCGTTTTTAAAATAAGTGATTTCGGATTAATTTAATTAGTATATAAATATAATTAAAAACAGAAATATTTCGGGTTAGACACGTAGCTCAGTTGGTAGAGCTGCGTGCACGCGTACGAGAGGTCACGGGTTCGAGTCTCACCCAGCGCACACATATAACCGACCGAACCGGTCAACGGTCAACAAGTCAACGGTCAAAAATCAACATTTTTTATTATTTTATTTATTTATTTAAATTAAAATCAATTAAAAATACTTAAAAATAACATTTTTAAAGTTAGAAAATAGCCTTAAACTCACAAAAATATATCCAAAAATACTATTAAAATTGTTAATAAAATCCATTTATTTACATTATTTTTTTCGTTATTAATTAGGTTAGTTTTTCCTCGTCGATCAATCCTCTAAACTCGTGCGCATTCAACATCATTCGCCGAACGCACCCAAGGTGAGTGATCTCTACAAATTCCCCGTTTTAATCACGTTTTTTGGGTGTATCATGTGTCTTACCATTTATTATATTTAAATCATTGTGCATACATCATATCATGAACAAATATGTATTCAGCTTGTATCAACTGTTGTGTGGCTATTGTTAGATTTAATTTATTATTTTCAGTACATGCAAGTTCATAGGCCGCCGCTCCCCATTACATTATGAGCGTTGAGCAGTTCCCCATTACATTATGAGCGTGAACCTGGCGTTGCCAACATACGATCGGCTCCGTTTGATTGAGCCTTGATCGCACAGACATTTATTATTTTCAGTACAGACATTCATCATAGGCCGTCAGTTCCCCATTACATTATGAGCGTGAACGTGACGTTGCCAACATATACAGTTTCATTCATGTTATATATTCATTCAAGTTCATATGTTATTGTATGTTATTGTATGTTATTGTTTGTTGTTGTTTGTTATGGTATGCTATTGGGTTGTTATTGTATGCTAATTGTTTGTTATTGTATGTTTATTTACATTTGTTCATATAGGAATATTGCACAATTTTTCCGTATTAAATACAATAAGAAATAAATAATAAGTGTTTTCTAACAAGGTTCACTCGCCAACTTTTGTTGATCCAAAAACCATTTTTACATATGATACAGGTGAACAGGAAGAAGCAAGGAAAACATAGGAAATTGCCTTAGAAGAAAAATAATAAAGTTTAGAAGGATGAATAGAACATGTTGTATTTGTTTGATATGATTGTATGATCTCTTTTAAATTGAAATGATAAATATGAAACATTATAATAAATGTCATGAGCTTTGATGAAAACCCAATCATCCCCCGATCACCTTTTCCGCTGCGGGTCGGGGTGTGACAACCGAACCCTTGATAAATGACTAAGTGAATGATTCGTTAAGTTATTAAGTTTCGTCGCTATTGTATGTAGTTCCTTGTCACGATTCTAATAGGTCTTGAACCTATGAAAACATATTCAATACTTATGGATTTGTTATAGTGTCGATGACAAGTGCTATGTTTGGTGACTCTTTTTCATGTTATAATACTTTTCCATACATTATTTTTACAATTTCCCGAATACTCCAAATCCACCGTTAACTCGTTACTCATACGCCTCCTTTCCTCTTGTAGGATAACTCGGCGTTTCCTCCCACGAACCAACATCTTCACGGAATTGTTCAAGTGTAGAAAAGACCCAAAAACATACCGTGAGTATACTCGAATCCCCCTTTTTCGTTTAAACACTTTTGGGGTGTAACATTTTACGTATCAAAACAACACTAAACTTATGCTTTATTACTTGCACGAAACAATCCAATATACATGAACGCTTGATACTTGTGTGATGCTTATACTAGGGATTGAACGTATGTGATACTATAGACATTAGCTTATTTTTAGCCTACATTTGACATGTATAACGCTATAGGAGTAACGCACCGCCTGTGAACGTTGGTCATGTTGAATTATTTATACTAGTTGCGTAAACAGAGGGTTGACTAGAAATATCACATGCCTAGTGTATGCTCGTATGTATTCTCGTTGCCATGTGGATTTGTTTAAACATATGCTTATACTTACGCTATACTCAAACTTGTATACTCGCCTTTGCTTTTGCATTGAACTCGTATTTTAAACATGTTACAGGATGAGGAGATGATGCTATGAAAAAAAGTAGCGAATGATGCTAGATACACACATAGACGTTAGGTTTATTATTATTGTATCAATTTTGTTATGTTGTTATTTGTCAAACTTGTTGTATTGTCATATTTCCTTGAATTATGTTGTACTTGGCAATTTTATTATGAAATGAAATTTTGCTTAATTACATATTGTCACAAAGTAGTGTTATGATGCTTTGAACTATTTGTTCGTCTCATCCCAATGTTTCCGCCATCGGTTGGGGTGTGACAGATTGGTATCAGAGCCATAACTATAGGGAATTAGGTAGAATTGCCATATTCGACCTAGTCTATAGTTCTAAGTACCCGTTTTGACCATTCTTGTTATGATTAAAATACTATGCTTCCTACTTTGCTTCTTTCTCTTTCTTTTGGACTTAATACATATTTATAATGTCTTTCCTAAGACATTTTTACACAATACACGTTTGGACGCTTGAAGACACTCGTAATACAAACGAGACGACTTCACTAAAATAGGTGTGAAAACCACAATTTGGTGAAAGACTCTCAATCCGCCATTCTTGTTATTTTGCACGAATTTATTGTAACAACCAGTTTCCTCGCAAGCTCGTCACTCTCGTTACGCCTAGCACCAGAGATTCGGATCATAATGTAATCTAAATCGCTTATTACGCTACATCGCATATTTTCGCACTATATCACATCACAACGCATTACATCGCATTAACATAACGCTTATCTCGCACAAACTAAATATTATCAACGTTGCATGAAATTTCCAAGGCTAACTACTCGCTTAAACTGCAACGCGACTCTCGCAAGACTTGGGAACAAAGCTGCATGCTTCATCGCTTATCTATCGAACTTTGAGTAATTGTGGAATGCACGGAAATATAACCATTTAATACGCTTAATACTTCGCTATAACGCTTAATATAACTATATAATATGAACCGAATCGCTGAACGAACCCTTAACGCGAAATCAGCAAACGGAACTTGGTCACCAGGCCAAGTTCGGCCGAACTTGACTACCACAAGTTCGCCCGAACTGGCCTGAGACACAGGAACCTATTGCTTTCCACAAGTTCGCTCAAACTTGTACACACATGTACAAGTTCGGCCGAACTTAGTTAACTCCTCTTGAAGACCTAGCAAGTTCGACCGAACTTGACTTCCACCAGCTCACTTTTCGCCTTCGCCTATAAATACTCAGCCTTATTCTCTCACTTAAACTTGCTGCAACTTCGCTCTGAGCTCCCGAAACCCGAAACCCTTTGTTTTCAAAGTAAGAATCAACCCGATTACAACAATAGAAATGCTTATCAACGTTTTACAACGATTTTGCACAAGGCTTTGCCTTCGTTTTCATCAAATCACTTTTGTTTACGAAAATCTTCATCTTTTTCTATAAAACTTCTATTTTTCACTCAGATCTATACTAGATCTGAGTAAAACCTGTCAAAAACATTGATTTCTACACAATATTTGGACTAATGACGTATGTTTCGTTCACTTTTGAGTGGAACGAGGCGCTGTCAAGCAAAATCTCAGATCCGGAAGCACAAGGACGAAATCGTCACTTTACACAAGCTGGACTAACCCGTACGAACCATCAAGTTCATCCGATTTAGCCCGAGTTTCTGTAAAATGGCTAAGTTCGCTCCAAAAGACCTCTCCAGCTTAAGTTTTGCTCAGTGGCTTAAGGTTGGAGGTATTGACACTCGATTTCCTCAGTAAACGACGCGAAAACACAAGATTTTGGACCCGAAAACATCAAGTTCGCTCGAGATTTAACTGATTCTGTGCAGCACTTTAGTCAAGTTCGCTCGAACTTGACCTCTAAGGGTCAAGTTCGACCGAACTTGAGTCCAGACAACTTAAACCTTCAGCAGAAACCCTCAAGTTCGCTCGAACTTGCAAAGTTTCCCAAAGAAACTTTACAAGTTCGGCCGAACTTGTCAATGCCTTAAACAAATCTCACAAGTTCGCCCGAACTTGTCAAGTTTCCTTGAGAAACTTTCATGTTCGCCCGAACTTGACTTAACCCTTAGCAGAACTATACAAGTTCGCTCGAACTTGTATGTTCACATACAAGTTCGGCCGAACTTGCCTACTGTTCAAACCAAACTTCACCGTTTCAGCTTTTCGGAGACTGATGTACTTCCGTTCGCGTGTGCAGGCTGATCCGGCACTCTCCTCAACTCATCTCAGACCTCAGCTCTAACCTAAACGCATCAACAGTGAGTATACTTGACCCATTTTCGCTTTAATGCACTTTTTTGGTGTAACATACGTTCTTATCAAAAATACACAACCCACGCTAAACTGAGTTATCACACGCGAATATCTGTTATACATATTATACGTGATTGCGAACATGTAAGCTAAGACTGTTTTCGTTATCTCCACTTTGGCTAGTATAGTACTGTAGAGGGGCTCTCATCCGACGGGGTTTAGCTAAGATGTACGCGCGAGCTCTCAGCGAGTATAGCATGATAAATTGTCTTGTGAGTTTATATGTTGTATGAATTATGTTTATGTGTGAAGGAATTCGCTATACTTTTATCTACTATGCTATTATATCAAAACCTGTATGCTCGCCAATACATATTTGTATTAACAATTTATTTTAACGTATGTTACAGGTTATTGAGATCTACTTGCTGCAAAACGGATTTAGGAATTATCTTTAGAAACGCATGTAATAGAATCTAGGGAAGATTGATTATGTTTGTTTGAGAGATACTTGGATATTCGTAATAATTGTTTATGGATTATATGTTTGTTAGTATGGGATAATGAATGTTTAAATATTGTCACATAAATAGTTGTTATGGATTCTCTTGAGCAATCTGATTCACCTAGTGCCACGCCTCGATGATTCCGCCATCGGTTGGGGTGTGACAGATTGGTATCAGAGCACCATAACTTTAGGATAATAGGTAGAATTGCCATGATTCGACCTAGTAGCATGTTTAAGTACCCGATTGACCTATCTATGACTTAAATGTTAAACTACTTGCCATAAATGCTTAAATGTGCCTTTCCTAAGGCTAATACAATAATACACGCTTGGAAACGCTCGTATCTCACCAACGAATGATCAAGTCGAGAATAGGTGTGAAAACCGAGAACTCTTGATGAGATCATTCACTCCGCGCATTCTCTCGCACGAGATATCTTCGTTGAGTTAGGAGTGACATCCAAGCCTCGACGGACAACTCCCTTTCTATCTAGTGGAACGCCCGATGTGATCGGTGAGCGTGGCCACAACTAGGAATGATGTTGTTAAGTTAGGGTGAAACCCGCATCTTAATAACTAATTTTGTGCTTCGATTTTCAATCTCACCAAAGTCTCGGTTATGCCGATGGTTTGGAACACGTATTAACTGGAAGGGTAAACGTCGTTAGCCGCTTGCGGTAAGAACGTTTATCTATTAGGCCAAAGCGTGGGTCCAAATGCAAAGGGTAGTCGAATCACTTTGGCGTGTCAAACATCTCAAAACCCCGGACACTCCCAATTGATTTAAGCCTATATCGTCGATTTACGCATCATTGATTTACATGTGCTTCGCGCACGTTTTAACAAATTTTAAACTCATATGTTTTCGATTTGCCGCTTTATCGTTTTTATCTTGCTATGTTAATGCACAACTCCCACAGCCATCGCAATCCAAACCAAGAGCCAAAACTCGCAGCATAACTAAATCATAACGATCCTCTTAACCGTGTCCTCGCGTTATACCGTAATTATATATATACGTATCTAGATATCTATATATATCTATAAGTATGTAATTACACGCACTTATGCAAATACGTATTACTATAACAAGTTTTTAACGCGCTAAATCGCATCGCAATTACAAAATCATTATGATCGAATCTCAATCCAAATCTCTTTTGTCCATATGTCTTCGAACGCTTCTAACTCTCGACGTCACACTCGAAGGAACTCCGACAAGAGGATTGCTTCACTTGTGGCCAAGGAAATGGCCAAGGTCCTTCCTCAAATCATCACTCAGGTCCAAGCTCTCAGCAACTCTCAGACATCGGAAGATTCTAAGTCCAACGCACCAAAGTCTACTTTCTCCTACAAGCAATTCAAGGCCTGTGACCCGATGGTCTTCACAGGTGAAGGAAGTGTATCTCAAATGCTCTAGTGGTTCGATGCCATCGAGGCTACCCTTCGTCAGAGTGGGTGCCCTGAGCATTTTCAGACCACATGTGCTGCCGGAGTATTTCAATCCCGAGCCCTCGATTGGTGGACAGCCGAGCGCATCAAGCGTGGGAACGACGCAGCTTACGCACTATCATGGGAGGAACTGAAGGAGCTTATGAAGAGGGTGTATTGCCCTCCCCACGAAGTCCAAAATCTCGAGAACGAATTTTGGAAAATCAAGCAAATCGAAGGTGATAACGCCGGCCTCACAGCAAGGTTCAAACAGCTTAGCATCATTTGTCCAAGCCAAGTAGATGTCACACCCCGACCCGCAGCGGAAAAGGTGATCGGGGCATGATTGGGTTATCATCAAAGCTCATGACATTTATTATACGTTTCATATTCATTAATACAATTTAATGGAAATTTACAATAAATGTTACAATATGCTCTAACTATCAATCTAAGCTTCTTTGTTCTCTTCTAAGGCATTTCCTATGTTTTCCTTGCTTCAACCTGTTTACCTGTATCATGTGTAAAAGGGTTTTTGGATCAACATAAAGTTGGCGAGTGAATCCTATGGAAAACATTTGAACAAGTTTATCCAATTGATTATAAATAATGTGCATAACCACATATGAGCAAATGTAGATGTAAATTTATTCACACAACAAACAATATTGAATATTGCACACACATACACCAAATGATTGTTTTGAGGCACGCGTTGTTCTTACGAACTGATGGGCCTAATGAATGAGTTTTGAGGCACGCGTTGTTCTTACGAACTGATGGGCCTAATGAATGAGTTTTGAGGCACGCGTTGTTCTACGAACTGATGGGCCTAATGAATGAGTTTAAGGCACGCGTTGTTCAACTCGTCTCCCACGAGGAACTGATGGGCCTAAATAATTTGCATACAACTTTGACAATATGTAATACATCACAACCAACAATAGTTACATTCTAGTTTAGATCATATAATGGTATAGCACGTGTTTGCATAAGAGAATTAGTTTAAGCGACACATGATACACCCCAAAACATGAATAAAAAGGGGAATTTGTAAGAATTCACTCACATTGGGTGCGTTCGGTTGATGATGTTGAATGCACGCGAAATGGTTTTAACCACGAGTAAAATTAACCTAGATAAATAGCATTTATGGTTCGGTAAGTAAACGGATTTTATTAATCTAATTTAGTAGGATTGTTGGGTGTATTTTTGTGAGTTTGAGGCTATTTTCTAACCTTAAAAATGTTATGTTTAAGTATTTTTAATTGATTTTTAATTAAAATAATTAAATAAAAATAATAAAAATTTTTGACTTTTTCTGACCGTTGACCGTTGACCTGACCGTTGACCGGTTCGAGTGCGTATTGTTGTGCGCTGAGTAAGGCTCGAACCCGAGACCTCCCGTACGCGTGCACGCAGCTCTACCAACTGAGCTACGTGTCTAACCCGTTATATATCTGATTTTAATTATATATATATATATTAATTAGAATTAAACAGAAATCCTTTACTTTAAAAACGATTTTTAATCAAGAGAACCGGTGCGCTCCACAGGTCTCGAACCCGGGACCTGTGGCTTGTGTAACACACAGTCCACCGCTGGACTGTGTGTTTAGCATGTTATATAATCCAATTTTTATTATACTTAAATACAAACTATTTGTTTTCATTTCTGACTTATTTAAAAAGGTAAAATAATTGTCCGGGTCGATGCAGAAGACCGGACTCGAACTCGTGTGCTTTGATTAAACATACACACAGTCCACCGCTGGACTGTGTGTCTAACTTGGTTATTATTCCGGTTATTAATATACTTAACACATACACAAAATCAATCCGGTTCAGTTAACAAAAAAAGAATTTCATTAAGGCAGCGTGTGTGGAAACAATATTCGAACTCGAGACCTTTGCGTTTAATGTGCACACAGTCCACCGCTGGACTGTGTGTCTAACCCGGTAAATAACTTTATTTTAATTATACTTAAACATTACCGAAACATCGTCTTCTTCACTGGTTTTAACCAGAATCGGAAATCGACTGGTTCGATGATTAAAACATGTTCTTTAGTGACAGAGGGTTAATTACAAGTGAGATTACATAAAAAGAATGAAGAAATTGAGCGTGAGGTATACCGATTGAATTCCTCTGTTTTCCGGCAGAACTCCGGCGACAGCAATCTCTTCCGGCGACGAGTGTCTTGCAGCAGAGAATCTTCAGAAAGCTTACAAAGGGTGTGGGTGACTTCGGTAAAAGTTTAGGGGGTTCAGTAAAGCTCAGAGATTAAGGACTCGGTTTTTCCGGCGACGAAACAGAAATATTCCGGCGACTTGCAGCGACTGATTCCGAGTGTTTTAGTGAGTGTTTCAGAGAGTGTTTGAGAGATTAGACTGTTTGGATTAAGAAAACAAGCTCTGTATTTATAGGCTGCTTATGCCCTTGACTTCCTTGTCATTTCAGCGGTTACGAACCGGAATTAAAGCTAGACATCGGTTATAACCGATGTCGTCGTTAATATAAACGTTAAGAAAAAGAGTAATTGTCGCAATTGGCGAAAACTTCGGACTTTCCGGCGTCTGCGGATTTGGGCGCCGGTTTTGAATTCGGAAACGCATGATATCAATTAATTAATTCTAATAACTAACAAAATCACAAGTGGCGCAGTGGTTGATCGGCTGGGTGATAAGTTGTTTGTTGAACCGGTACAGACCCGGGTTCGAAACCCGGCAGAAACAAAACATTTTTATTTTGCGATTTTTAACAGTTTTTCAAAAACTAATTATATATCCCCGTATAATAATTGATTATGTATCGTTTAAAATTATTTTGGGCATTTAATTCGCAACGAAAATTTTAACTGACTGTTGGGTTGATAAACGTAGCGGGTTTGGTAAATCCGTTTTTGACGGATGTTACAGTAGACACTCCCGAAAAGGCTATCAAAAAGTACATACGTGCTTTGCCTGAGTGCGTGGGCAATTTTGTCGAAGCTGCACGACTGACTACTATCGGAGAAACCTATCAGTTGGCCGCAGAAATCAACGACGATCGGGTATTGAAAGGGTACTTCTCCAAAAATCCCGCCAAGAATCTGAATCAAGCTACTATCAAACTGTCCGACGGTTCCGACAACGAATCCGAGGACGATTCCGACGACGACGACATATCACCACTAGCTACCGCCGAGCCTAGCCTTAAGAGGAAGAGCTCGAGTTTCAACTACTCCGCGACTGAGCCGCTCAACCGTGAACCTCTTCGAGCAGTTCCATTTTACCCAAGGCGTAACTACACCGGACCTCATCCCCAGTGTCAGATGTGTACCTATCACCACCAAGCCGGAGCCAGCTGCCGTTATTGCACCAACTGCGACCGTTACGGCCAGTGGCCACTTCACCGATAAATGTCGCACAGGACCACGACAGCAAGACGAGTCGACACCCCCGGAATCACCAGCCCAAGCCACAGCCCCAGCAGGGGAAGACGTTGACACCAACCTCGACCAGGCGCAGGACGACGTTAACGAAGGTATGACTCTCGACGTTAGTACTTATGCTTTATAATCATTCTATTGTTTGATATCGCTTCAACACACGAACGATGTATCTCTATCCCTCTATCAACTCCTCGCACTTAGTCTAAGATCACACACTAACTATTATTACTAAGGCTATATAGTATATCATGATATAATTCATTTTTCTACCGCTACTACGCGCCTTTAAAACAAGTTACGATAAACATGCAAACACCAAACTAATCACGGGTGCACACGGGATTACTTTGGGGTCTGCACGGGGATTGTAATGAGTTCTAATGGTACCCTAACGTTAAAAGCGTGGTTAAAACGTGGTGGATACGCCGATGGTACTTCCTATACATAAGTGTTTTAACCATGTCGACAAAGCGCGATACATATCCACGGGACGGAGGAGGTGTGGTTAAAGCATGGTGGATACGTCGCTGGTACTTCCTATATATAAGTGCTTTGCCATACTAACAAACTCCCGTGGAGACGTGCCATGTGTAGTTGAACGTTATTAGACCTTCTATATTATGATGATTATTTTCACACGCTAAACTCCTCCGCAAGGGCGTAACATCTCATCGCTTTCTCGATCGCGCAAACGTTAGATGCCCCGCGAACCTACAGCAACGCAATCGCACTATTGCAGGGATCTACCTCGCATCGCTTATCGCTCATCGCTTATCGCTCATCGCTTATCGCTCATCGCTTACCGCTTATCGTTTATCGCTTATCGCTTTAACGCTTATCGCACCTCGTTCCTACCGCTTCGTTATTTAAATCGTCAACTTATCCATGTCGTGTCGACACACATGACATCACTCCACGGGACGGAGACAATATGGCTAAAACATGGTGGATACGCCGCTGGTACTTCCTATATATAAGTGTTTAAGCCGTATTCACAAACTTCCGTGCAAGGATGCCATGTGGGGTTCGACGTTATTCAACCCTCATAATTTCTTGGTTTCCCTTTTTTTTCGCGTGGACCAAGGATACCAGAATCTATCTATAATCGTGTCAGCACGCCTGACATCAATCCATGAAACGAATGCGATATGGCTAAAACATGGTGGATACGCCGCTGGTACTTCCTATATATAAGTGTTTTAGCCATATTACAAAATTTTATGGAAAGATGCCATACGGGGTATGACACTAATTAAAACTTTTTGATACCTTTAAAATTAGTTTTACCATTATGTTTTTGTAACTTAACAGGAAATTTTTCTAAGAAATTTTGAATATTTTTTACGAAAATCTTTTAGGCAAGTAAAACCCTTCTCACAATGGGGAATCGGCCGCCTAGCGCCATGTTGTGAAAAGATTTTCATAAACCTAATTTCCTTTAAACGCTCTTTATGGTGGTTAACAAATTTTTCAAAACTTAAAAGCATTTTCTTCATCGCCAGCTCGTGAGTTATCGACCACGAGTCAATTAATCTGTTTCACTCATCGACTCTTTACACCTTCGAGACGCTTTCACTCGCTAGTCCTCATCAACCGCTCGTCCATCCTCGACTTACGCCTAATGCTCTACCGCTATCTATCATTATCTATTCGTATTAATTCTCAAGTTCCCCCTTTTCGAATAAATTTCGGGACGAAATTTCCTAAAGTAAGGGAGACTTCAACAACCCGCTTCCTCGCAAGCTCGTCCCTTTCGTTACGCCTAGCACCAGAGATTCGGATCATAATGTAATCTAAATCGCTTATTACGCTACGTCGCATATTTTCGCACTATATCACATCACAACGCATTACATCGCATTAACATAGCGCTTATCTCGCACAAACTAAATACTATCAACGTTGCGTGAAATTTCCAAGGCTAACTGCTCGCTTAAACTGCAACGCGACTCTCGCAAGACTTGGAACAAAGCCGCACGCTTCATCGCTTATCTATCTAACTTTGAGTAATTGTGGAATGCACGAAAATAGGACCATTTAATACACTTAACACTTCGCTATAATGCTTAATATAACTATATAATATGAACCGAATCGCCGAACGAACCCTTAACGCGAAATCAGCAAACGGAACTTGGCCACCAGGCCAAGTTCGGTCGAACTTGACTACCACAAGTTCGCCCGAACTTGCCTGAGACATAGGAACCTATTGCTTTCCACAAGTTCGCTCGAACTTGTACACACATCGGCCGAACTTAGTTAACTCCTCTTGAAGACCTAGCAAGTTCGCTAGAACTTGCATGAAATTCATGCAAGTTCGACCGATCTTGACTCCCACCAGCTCACTTTCCGCCTTCGCCTATAAATACTCAGCCCTATTCTCTCATTTGAACTTGCTGCAACTTTGATCTAAGCTCCTGAAACCCGAAACCCTTTGTTTCCAAGTAAGAATCAACCCGATTACAACAATAGCAATGCTTATCAACGTTTTACAACGATTTTGCACAAGGCTTTGCCTTCGTTTTCATCAAATCTCTTTTGTATACGAAAATCTTCATCTTTTTCTATAAAACTTCTGTTTTTTCACTCAGATCTATACTAGATCTGAGTAAAACCTGTCAAAAACATTGATTTCTACACAATATTCGGACTAATGTTTCGTTCACTTTTGAGTGGAACGAGGCGATGTCAAGCAAAATCTCATATCCGGAAGCATAAGGGCGAAATCGTCACTTTACGCAAGCTGGACTAACCCGTACGAACCATCAAGTTCGTCCGGTTTAGCCCGAGTTTCTGTAAAATGGCTAAGTTCGCTCCAAAAGACCTCTCCAGCCTAAGTTTTGCTCAGTGGCTTAAGGTTGGAGGGATGGACACTCGATTTCTTCAGCAAACAATGCGAAAACACAAGATTTTGGACCCGAAAACATCAAGTTCGCTCGAGACTTAACTGATTCTATGCAGCACTTTAGTCAAGTTCGCTCGAACTTGACCTCTAAGGGTCAAGTTCGACTGAACTTGAGTCCAGACAACTCAAACCTTCAGCAGAAACCCTCAAGTTCGCTCGAACTTGCAAAGTTTCCTAAAGAAACTTTACAAGTTCGGACGAACTTGTCAATGCCTTAAACAAATCTCACAAGTTCGCCCGAACTTGTCAAGTTTCCTTGAGAAACTTACATGCTCGCCCGAACTTGACTTAACCCTCAGCAGAACTATACAAGTTCGCTCGAACTTGTATGTCCCCAATGTAACACCTGCTCACACCATCATCCCACTGGCACCTCATGTCGCAAATGTGCCCAATGCTACAGATTCGGGCACTTTGCTAGCCAATGTCGCAGCAACCCCCAAACCCAAACCAACCAAGCCCTCATGCCTAACCCTGCTCAACCTCATTCTCAGAATGCTCCTGTGCGAGCGTGTTTTAAGTGCGGTGATCCAAGTCATCTTGCTAACGTCTGCCCTCAGCGCAACGTCAACCAGCAGCCTCAACAACAGCAGCAGACTCAGCCAGCTAAAGGACGAGCTTTTATGCTTACTTCAGCTCAAGCTCAAAGTTCAAACGACGTCATCACTGGTACGTTCCTTGTGAACCATTTTTATGCTTCATGTCTATTTGATACAGGCGCTGATAAGAGTTTTGTGTCGATTGAATTTGAACCATTACTTAAGTGTGCATGTTCCAAATTGCCTAATCCTTTCGCTGTCGAAGTCGTAAATGGTAAAATCGTCTCTGTTGATTCCATCCTTACGAATTGCTCCTTGATTCTAAACGATCATACGTTTTCGATCGACCTCATACCTATGCAAATGGGTAGTTTTGATGTCATAGTAGGCATGGATTGGCTTAAGCGAGTTCGTGCCGAAGTTGTTTGTTTGGAAAAGTTCATTCGCCTTCCCCTTCCTAGCAATGATTCCTTACACGTCTACGGCGAGAAACCTTCTAAAGGTCTCAAGCTCATGTCGTGTATTCAAGTAAACAAATATTTGCGCCAGGAGTACTTTGCCTTTCTGGCCCATGTTGTGGAAAAGAAAGAGGCCCGGGCGTGAGCGACGTTCCTGTTGTTTGCGATTTCCCTGATGTCTTTCCAAGGATCTTCCTGGTCCTCCGCCTCCTCCATCTGTTGACTTTCGTATTGACCTCATCCCTGGCGCAACTCCTGTTGCGAAAGCTCCCTATCGTTTAGCACCCTCGGAGATGCAAGAGCTATCTAGCCAACTTCAAGAGCTTCTTGATAAAGGCTTTATACGCCCTAGTACTTCCCCTTGGGGCGCTCCCGTTTTGCTCGCCAAGAAGAAAGATGGGTCTTTTCGGATGTGCATTGACTATCGTGAACTCAATAAACTTACACTCAAGAACCGATACCCACTTCCTCGTATTGACGATCTCTTTGATCAACTTCAAGGTGCGACTTGTTTCTCGAAAATCGATCTCCGTTCTGGCTACCATCAACTTCGAGTTTTCGAGGGAGATGTACCTAAGACTGCCTTTCGCACACGTTACAGACACTATGAGTTCGTGGTCATGCCTTTTGGTTTGACTAACGCGCCTGCAGTGTTTATGGATCTCATGAACCACGTGTGTAAACCTTTCCTCGATCAATTCGTAATCGTATTCATTGACGATATTCTCATCTACTCCAAGACGAAAGAAGAACATGGGCGACATTTGCAACTTATCCTTCAACTTTTGCGAACCGAACGTCTTTACGCCAAATTCTCCAAGTGTGAATTTTGGCTAAAAGAGGTTCAATTCCTTGGTCACACCGTCAATGAACTCGGTATTCATGTTGAACCCGCAAAGATAGAAGCTGTGAAGAATTGGATTGCACCTAAATCGCCTTCTGAAATTCGTTCGTTTCTTGGCCTAGCTGGGTATTATCGTCGTTTCATCTCGAACTTCTCCGAGATTGCCGTTCCTTTAACGTCGTTGACTCAAAAAGATAAACCTTTTGTTTGGGGTCCCAAACAAGAGGAGTCTTTTCAAACCCTCAAGGACATGCTCTGTAATGCTCCTATCCTTACCCTCCCTGATGGAAACAACAATTTCGTCATGTATTGCGATGCTTCAAACCAAGGTCTTGGATGCGTCCTTATGCAACGAGACAAGATTATCGCTTACGCGTCGAGACAACTCAAGATTCATGAGAAAAACTATACTAGCACGACCTTGAACTTGGTGCAGTTGTTTTTGCGTTAAAGATTTGGCGACACTACCTTTATGGTCAAAGTGTACGGTCTTCACCGACCATAAGAGCCTTCAACATATCTTTGATCAAAAGGAACTCAACATGCGTCAACGTCGTTGGGTAGAATTGTTAAACGACTACGACTGTGACAATCGCTACCATCCTGGCAAGGCAAATGTTGTAGCCGATGCACTTAGTCGTAAGACTCATGTGAAGAGTGCTCGTTGCTACCAAATCGTGGGAAAACTTCATGAGCTAATTCGCCAAGCGCAATTTGCCGTCATTAACGTGGGTATCCTCAATAACGAGTTAAATTGTGGAGTCGAAAACCCACTCGTAGCTAAACCCGATGGTATCCTTTACTACCATGATCGCATTTGGATTCCCAATCGTCTTAACCTTCGAACCACCTTGATGGATGAAGCCCACAAATCCCGATACTCCATTCATCTTGGTGCTGATAAGATGTACCATGATCTTCGTACATCCTATTGGTGGCCTGGAATGAAGAAAGATATCGCTCTCTACGTCTCGAAATGTCTTACCTGTTCCAAGGTGAAAGTTGAGCATCAACGCCCCTCTGGCTTACTCGAACAACCAGAAATTCCCGTCTGGAAATGGGAGAGTATTGCTATGGATTTCATTACCAAGCTTCCTCGTACTTCGTCTGGTCATGATAGTATATGGGTTATCATTGACCGATTGACTAAATCCGCTCATTTCCTTGCTATTCGTGAAGATTACAAGGTCGAGAAATTGACCCGTATCTACACGGATGAAATCATCAGTCGTCATGGTACTCCCGTTGACATCATTTCCGATCGCGATGCTCGTTTCACCTCCCGCCTTTGGAAAACATTTCAATCCACCCTTGGCACTCGTCTTAATCTTAACACCGCTTTCCATCCTCAATCCGACAGTTAAACTGCGCGTACTATCCAAACTTTAGAGGATATGCTTCGGTCATGCGTAATCGATTTTGGCGGCAATTGGGATTCGCACTTACCATTGGTAGAATTCTCGTACAATAATAGTTATCACGCAAGTATTCAAATGGCTCCATTTGAAGCATTGTATGGTCGCAAGTGTCGTTCGCCTATTTGTTGTCACGAGATCGGAGACTCTCAAATCACCGGTCCCGAACTGATACAAGAGACAACAGACAAGATCTTACAAATCCGTGATAACCTCCTCAAAGCTCGAAGCCGACAAAAGAGTTATGCCGACAAAAGACGCAAGCCCTTGGAATTTAACATGGGTGATAATGTACTTCTCAAGGTATCCCCTTGGAAAGGTGTTGTTCGATTTGGTAAGAAAGGCAAGCTCTCTCCTCGCTATGTAGGTCCTTTCAAGATTCTCGAGAGGATTGGCAAGGTAGCGTATCGTCTGGATCTGCCTCAAGCGCTCAACAACGTTCATCCTGTCTTTCATGTTTCAAACCTAAAGAAGTGTCTAGCTGAAGAAGGACTTCAAGTTCCACTCGAAGATCTTCAAATCAATGAGACCTTGCATTTTATGGAGAAACCAGTTGAAATCATGGACCGAGGAATCAAGCAATTAAGGCGCAGTCGAATTCCTATCGTCAAGGTTCGATGGGAAGGTAAGCGTGGCGCTGAATTTACTTGGGAACTCGAGTGATATGAAGACTAAGTATCCGCATCTATTCGTTGCACTTCCTAAATTTCGGGACGAAATTTCCTAAAGGATGGGAGACTGTAACCCCTCGCGTTTCCATACTTTCTATTTATAGCAAGCTCACATTGTATTTCTATTTTGGGAAACGTTGTATCTTGTAATCATTCTTCGTGGTAAACCATTGTAATCCGAGACTTGAATCATAATGAAAATTCATATTTTATTCATGTTATACTTGATCATAAACATTTTATACTCATACATTCAAACATATAACGCATACTTGTGATATTCATAAAACGTGTGGTGAACTTTCAAATACGTAACATACATACATTATACGATACTTATACATGATACATATATACAATTATACTTGCTCATACTTATTCTTGCGATAAACTGACTTAAAACCCCCTGAAAATGCACTTTTTATGCTTAAAAACACCCCAAACCCCTAAATATAAACCCCAGGGGGCTAAACTGACAAATAATGAAACTTATCCCAGCTTCTCGCGGGCCGCCAGCGTGTCCCCCTTCCTTTCTCGCGGCACGCCAGCCACCCATTTCGGCAGAAAGTGATTTTGGCTCATTATTGGTCAATTTTAGTGCACAAGGATTGTGCTTCTTGCACTAAATGCTCACCTAACTAACCCTAATCACCTCCTATAAAAACCCAACCCATTACCACACTTCCTCCACTTTACAAACACTCTAATCTCACTCTCTAAACACTTGAAATCAGTTGGTAAACTCAGAAATTTAGCTGAAAGTTCAAAGCTCTCAAAGTGAGTTCTAGCTCACTTCTACTTCACCTTTCTCATTGTTTCTTCTTCCTAAGCACTTGGGACACCTCTAGGATTGTTTCCTTAGGTTCTTCCATGGAAAACCTAGATGTAACTCCTTTATATTGAGGTTTAAGTGCAAGAAATTCCCATTTTTAAAACATTTTTTCCAAAACTTATGTTTACTTCAAACCATCCTCGTGTTCTTGTGCTTCTAATCAATCTTGTGATTAAGGAGACTAACCTAGGTTGTTATACATGTAAATATGAGTGTTAAACACTCCAAACTTTTTGTTTTCATAGAGCTTTTAGCTCACAAGTGATGCAAGGTTAAGACTTGTTCATGTTTGTCCACCTTGGTTAGCTTGGGCTATCCTAAACCTTTTGAGACCACAAATCACTTGATGTTTTTCATCAAGATCCCAAGCTAGTTTGCTAGACCTAAAGTGTCGCAACCCCACATAGCCGTTGACCATTGTCCTCGTGTGCTCTTCGGGTTGACTCACACTTGGCTACTTGGTATCTAGATGACACCATATTTACATTTTGTACATTATGTTCTGAACCCTCCTTGTCACCTATGGTGAATTGTGTAGTGGTGAACAAACCTAGAGGTTCCTAAGTGGATGGTTAATCCTCCCACCTCCTACTTGACTTACTTGATTCAAGAGGTACCAAAGTGGATGAATTATCATCCCACCTCTTACATGACTATAGGACTAATTATGTATATGAACTAAATAATAAACTTAGGAACCGAACCCTTGATAAATGACTAAGTGAATCATTCGTTAAGTTATTAAGTTTCGTCGCTATTGTATGTAGTTCCTTGTCACGATTCTAATAGGTCTTGAACCTATGATAACACATTCAATCCTTATGGATTTGCTATAGTGTCGATGACAAGTGATATGTCTAGTGACTCTTTTTCTTGTTATAATACTTTTCCATACATTATTTTTACAATTTCCCGAATACTCCAAATCCACCGTTAACTCGTAACTCATACGCCTCCATTCCTCTTGTAGGATAACTCGGCGTTTCCTCCCACGAACCAACATCTTCATGGAATTGTTCAAGTGTAGAAAAGACCCAAAAACAAACCGTGAGTATACTCGAATCTCCCTTTTTCGTTTAAACACTTTTGGGGTGTAACATGTTACGTATCAAAACAACACTAAACTTATGCTTTATTACTTGCACAAAACAATCCAATATACATGAACGCTTGATACTTATGTGATGCTTATACTAGGGATTGAACGTATGTGATACTATAGACATTAGCTTATTTTTAGCCTCCATTTGACATGTATAGCGCTATAGAAGTAACGCACCGCCTGTGAACGTTGGTCATGTTGAATTATTTATACTAGTTGCGTAAACAGATGGTTGACTAGAAATATCACATGCCTATTGTATGCTCGTATGTATTCTTGTTGCCATGTGGATTTGTTTAAACATATGCTTATACTTACGCTATACTCAAACTTGTATACTCGCCTTTGCTTTTGCATTGAACTCGTATTTTAAACATGTTACATAATGAGGAGATGATGCTATGAAAAGAAGTAGCGAATGACGCTAGATACACCATAGACGTTAGGTTTATTATTGTTGTATCAATTTTGTTATGTTGTTATTTGTCAAACTTGTTGTATTGTCGTATTTCCTTGAATTATGTTGTACTTGATAATTTTATTATGAAATGAAATTTTGCTTAATTACATATTGTCACAAAGTAGTGTTATGATCTTTTGAACGATTTGTTCGTCTCATCCCGATGTTTCCGCCATCGGTTGGGGTGTGACATATATGTACTTGAAAAGGTAATCCCTTACAGATCTATACAAAACACTAATACTGTGAGAATACATAAAACAAAATAAAGCATTCACTTTTTCAATTCGTGAAAGAAAATGAAAGAAATGTAATGTTTATTCGTCTCCGATGAATTAAAAAACATTTTTTTTATGTATATAAGTAAGACATGTGTAAGTAAATGACTAAAAAAACAAATGAAGAAATTCATTTGATATTTTTTATAATTCACTTTAAAATACACAATATCTATAAAGAAATTATGAACTATTAACTCTCTATAAATTATAAACCATTTGACAATAACTTATATATTATTGTATTATTATTAATTTCTTTATTTATTCTCTAATTTTTTAAATCTTATACTATAAATAATATATGTTTTAACCCATTTAATTTCATTTTCTTTCGACAAATTTCGTGAACTTAAATAAAAACTAAAAACGTGGTTGTATTCATTTTGGTATTAATTTTGTTGAGAGTGGAGTTGTATTAATAATAAAGTGTTTTTCTCAAGTGTTAGTAATATGTCGATACCTTGACGAATCGCACCAATTCCCACCAAACAACGTCGGTAATCCGTATTACCGGGACCGGTATGCGTTTTTATGGTTTTCAATTGATGACGCTTGTCAATATTCTTTTGGACATATTACAACTTTATTTTTTTGGGTTTCCTCTTTCCTTCACTATAGCAAATGCCTGTACCGTAATGAATCGAGATGATATCGTCCAGATTTCCCTGAGCCCGCTGCACAGCGCCGATATTCCCACTTATTAATAATAGAGTAAATTAAACAGATGGACCTTATGGTTTATAGCTAATTTCGCCTTTGGTTACTAACTTTATTTTGTAATAGGTTTCAAGTCTCATGGTTTTAATTTTATAACACAATTGGGTACTAACATTAAATAATGACTAAAATGCCTTTCCATGCTTTATATTAAGTTTATTTAAATGTAAAATTATTTTTGTATATACTAAAAAAAATTAAATCAATTTTACAAAAAAAAATAAATGAAAATCATTTTTGTATATAACAATTTAATTAGTTAATTACATCTGATAGGTGAAAATTATTTTTACATGAAAATTATTTTTGTATGAAAATTATTTTTGTAATTTATTTTAATAAAAGAAAAACGATAATGTAACATTTTAATTTAAATGTTTCAACTTATTTGTGTCAACCCGATCCATTTTTATTTTAAATAAAAATGAAGTTCTAAATAATTAAACTGTGTAATATGTGGTTTTTTTACTTCGTATAAAAAAAACTAAAATGAAAACTCAACGTATAGTTCGTTATAAGAAGACAAACATAAGCAACGTTGATTTGAAATCTTTTATGATAATCGACACATTTGCAATATCCAATGGATAACATTCAAAATTCTAAGATAAGAGCATGTTAAAACTTAAATAAATATAGAGAAAATTAATATGGTTAAATTTTAATATGTAAAACTAGTATGGCTAAATTTAATATGTTTAGAAATATTATTTTTTAATATTTAAAACTCAAGAATTCTTATATATATTAGAAGCTCCATATTCCATTTATTTTCATTAGTTAAGATTGATGAACAAGTAGAAAAAAAATAGATCGGGTTGACACAAATAAGTTGAAACATTTACATTAAAATAATTTTGTTTTTTATTAAAACTAAATTACAAAAATAATTTTCATTTAAAAATAATTTTCACCTATTACATGTAATTAACTAATTAAATTGTTATATACAAAAATAATTTTCATTTAATTTTTTTTGGTAAAACTGGTTTACATTTTTTTTGGTAAAACTGATTTAATTTTTTTTGTTTGTATACAAAAATAATTTTACATTTAAAATAATCTCAATATAAAGTATGAAAGGAAATTTTAGTCATTATTTGATGTTAGTAGCCAAATGTGTACTCAAACCTGTTATAAAAAGAAGTTAGTATCCAAAGACGAAATTAGCTATAAACCACATGTACATCTGTGTAATTAACTCTTAATAATATTTTAGTAGTATCCCATTTATTCCATGTCTCAGACCAACACAATAACATAAAAACACCTGCATTTATCAGAGAAGTTGTTGCCAAAAAGGCTTTAATAATATGTTACATCTTAATTCCCATATGATAAAACCACAACAATTAATGCTTGTAATAAATACTCCTTTATTTGTTGAAGTTATTTAAATACAAAAAAAAATTAATAAAACAAAAGGTATTAGGATTTTTTGTGTTATAAACAAAAGAAAATTATCTAAGTTAGGTTCAGAATGCTTGGTGTAATTTTTACTTTATTTTTTTGACATGTTGGTGATACTTCTAATGTCTAACATCTTGCCAGGCCTTGGTGATTAAAAAAATTCTTTTTGTCCTTGTATCAAACTAAATACAAAATGTTGTTTTCTACTATTTATAACTCTAAATATTGATGTGTTATATGTTTAATTTTTTTAACAGTAAATTTGCATCATTGACGGACCACTAGAGTATCATCGTGCCACCAGCGGAATCACCCGATCATATCCATCTCCACTAGGCATAATGCCTATACACCAATTCAGGAGAAACCCAATAAATATGGAAAACCCTCCTTGTGGGAATCAAACTCAAGATTTATTTAGTCCCAAAGCTTTATCACACCTCTAAGATGTCACTATGCAATGAATCCATGGACTATTATATGTTTAATTTACCAAAGGATTAATCGAATGTGATATTTGAACATCTAGTAACACTCTACTTTAGATTCCATGGATATTACTCAATTATTTATATAAAAATTGTAGACATTTTATTTTATATATTAAAATAAAGTATATTATACATATAAATACATTGATATTATACATCTGAATCAACATAATAAAATAAGCGTAAATTTATTTTATTTTCAAGAACTCAATACTTACGGATTTACATTTTACATAGGAAAAAAGCGTGTAGTTTCTGTCTCTATTTAAACCCCGTGTGTACATTTTGTTTCATCATTATAATTTGTTTACGATCACAACCTTTATCACCAACGTCTAGATCTAAGTAAAAAAAGGATATGGATTAAGCATACAAATTTCACTCTTTATATAGCAACAAGGTACTATATCTATCAAGGTTTGTACATGACTCCGTGAACAAGAGTTGGCTAATTACAACAAATTTGCTTCGTGTTGGATACCTCGATTACCTTAATTAGCTCTATAGTTGTTGTTCGGACCCATCCGATAGTAAATCATGATTATATCTACAAATTAAAATATCCATCCGATAGTAAATCATGAATAAATCTACAAATTAAAAAATAAACAAAATAAAGAAACAATGCTACATTCAATAATCTAAATAAAAAAGGTGAAAGGAAAAATTAAAATAAAAAGAGGAAAGCAAGAAGCTTTGGCTCTTTTATCTTGTATAGTAAAGATTTGGTTTGGCTCTTTTATATTGTATAGTAAAGATTTGGTCAATGACAGATCATATATGTGATAGTAGTCAAATCCCTAAAGTCCTACTAATGGTTGTGGTAATCATAGCTTTTAGTGATTAATGATGTGATTGTAGGAATAATGTTAAATAAAATGACATTTTTTTGTAATTAAGTTGGGTGTCTTAGTCAATTCTAAATAGGCACTTTAGTCAAATCCCTAAAGTCCTACTAATGGTTGTGGTAATCATACCTTAGGTAAATTCCACTAGGGTTGTCAGGATTTCAAACCGGATCGTTGGGAGAGGACCAAATCGGATCGAGGGTGGACAAGATCAGACCGGAGACCAAATTTGAGGAAATACCAAGACTAAAGAAGTAACCGGTTAATAGCTTGTTTGTTTCGAATGGTTGATTCAAAAGGGACTTCGCTCTGGGCCGGTTTATACGAAGTAGGCTAATCCCAAATAATACAACATAGCATTCAACATGATCAAGACTCATGAAGATACGATACCCTATGACTACTCAAGATGCTTATTACTTTAGATCAAGTACCATGTATACTGACTCAATTGTGCAAGCAAGGGTGGACCACTAATATTAGGCAACAACATTCCACAACATGACACATCAATAGTAATCTTTTTTTTCTTTTGAGAAAACACATGAACAAATTTTGGGCAAAAACTTTGACAATGCATATCCCTTTACAATTATATATGCGTACAAACCAACGATCCAAAAAACATTAGAATATTTTCTTTGATAAGACACGCGACTTGAAATCGACATAATGTTATTTAGATAAATGAAACACAAAAATACAAGTGACTAGATAAATTTGCTTGGTTCAGCTCCTCAAGCGTAATCTACTAGTTAAAAAACCCGTTAGAAAACTTTAAAAATACACAACGCAGTCACTTAAAATCTTAACACTCTTAAACATCTTACAACATTTTTTTCTTCATCTCATAAACTTCTTTTAGTCTTGTTGAGAACATTTTTTATATTCTGTATATAAGACTATCTACTATCGTTTCACGCCCTTTCATTTCACGTTATTGTCACGTCATAAGGTAATCGATATCTCACTGATACATCACCATCTTACTTTCTTTCACAAACACCTACTATGATTTCACCTCATTTCACTACCCACTACCCAATAAAATAATACTACTTTTAAATAAATTAAAAAAATCAAACAAAAAATTGTGATAGGTTGAGAAAAGTAAGGACTCCACCACGTCATTTCCCCCTCCACGCTTGCTCCAACCCCGCCCCTTGCTCTGGTGTTCCTCGCCCTCTCACGCTGTCCCATTGCCACCTGGATAGGGCGTTAGCCGATAGTATACATTCTAACAATACATATATTTCTCTCAAGACTTATTCGCAAAAAATCATTAAAAGTTTTTCTCATGTGATCGAACCAACCTTTGAGAAGCAAGAACAAGTTACCAAATTCATCTCATCAAACATCTAAACCAACTTACTAAAGTCAAATTGGATCTTTATAATAAGTTTTGAACACAAAACCACCTTTCACCTTTGACCATACAAGTAAAGTCAGAAACTTTTTCACAACATTTAAAGAAAAAATGTGACAGAAATGTAAAAGAAGAAAAGAGAATAAAGCAAAGAAAGAATCTTATTATCGGATATTCACTAAATAATAAATAAAAATAGAGAATTATGAAAAATCAAGGGTGTGTTTACACAGTTAAAACATACAGACGACAAATACAACATGTTACGTCGCTTTTAAATCGTCTTTGGCTTCGTCATTCTCTTTATCTAATAAAACCTGTCCCTCTTCTCTCTCCCTGGACCATCGTACTTTTCTTCTCTTTCTCTCTCCTACCAATATATACGTACACGTTCTTTATATCCATATACACCCCCCTCTCACAGAAAATCTTTATTTTACACCAGACTTTAAAGAACGAAAGTACCCAGTTGCCCTTTTTTCCTGATTAATCATACCCATCTCCAGTTCTCCCTAATTTATTCAAATCATCATAAAAGTTTTCTTTTTTACAGAGATCAGACGGCTCTTGATCGCTTTCTTTCTTCAATCTTGCGGCTAGGGCTTAATCTTTATGTAATAATCAATAACTGTTTCTCTCTCTCCACCCTCTCTCTCTCTCCTGATAATAATCTGTTGCAGTTGTACATGTATGTCCGTGTGTACTTTCAATGACTATGTGTACCTTGTTTTCCATTTTCACTCACTCTGTGTTATTATCTGTTGTTTAATTTATGTTTTTGTTAATATTTCTGATATGGGTTTTTAATCTTGTGTGGAAAATTGTTGTAAAGTTTGTGTCTTTAGTGGTTTGTTTGAGGATCAAGATTGTGGGTTGTGAAATTCATATGTTGTGGGAACAAAGTGTTTGATTTGTGCAGAGGATTGAAATATTGAATTGCTGGTTTTGAGAACATTATGGTACTTTTCATTAAGTGTTTTTGTTGGTTGTAGGCCCTATTGAAATCACAAAGATCAAAAGGTAATAAAACCCGTGACTGTTACATGCTTTTATTTCGAAATTAAATGCTTATTTCAAGATTTTATTTATTGGATCATTAATGGTTTGATTACAAGATGTTCATGTTATCTTTTTTGTGATTTGCATCAGTTTACTTAATTTGTGATCTTTGCCGTATAGACGTTAGACGACTTAAAATCGTGCTAGATGATCGGTTTTGGTGTATAATTCACTCTTTGTTTGGTGATGAGAATAATTTTGGGTTTTTTTTTATTAATTACTTTTGTGTTTTTTATTTGTAGTGAAAAGGAATAGTTCAATGGAGGCTAATGGTCATAGGAGAGGACGGAGACATAATAATGCCGGTCAATATAATGGTGAAGTGAGCACATTGACTACTGTGGATGAATTTGACCCATGGACAGCTTGGGCTTACAAGCCCCGTACGATTACATTATTATTCATCGGTGCATGTTTTCTTATGTAAGTTTGTTTGAATCACATGGTAAACGCGATAGTTTCCGTTATTAACTTGATTGTTACCATATAGTCAACATTGTAGACATATCATCCGACCTTCAAAGGAACTTAGTCTTGTATAATGTAATTTTTGTTTAATTATGTATTTTTGTATGCGCTTTTGGAATGAGATTGCAGTTGGGCGAGTGGAGCGCTTGATCCTGAAGGTAGTTCATCGGCTGATATCGTAACATCAGTCAAAAGGTTAGCATCTTTTTTGCATGAATTTAGTCATCGACATTTTTTAATGTATGTTTCTTTTTTAAAGGGGCATATGGGCAATGATTGCGGTTTTTCTGACTTATTGTTTGTTGCAAGCTCCTTCTACGTAAGTTCTAATAACATTATACTTTCAATTACTTTATATTTTATACATCTCATGCTAATCGAACTTCTTAGTTAAAACTTAAAAGGGTACTTTGGGCATTTTCGATCTCATGCAAGACATAATATTTTGTTTTTATGGTCTTGCAGGTTACTAATTAGGCCACATCCTGCAATTTGGCGTCTAGTTCATGGGATGGCGGTTATCTACCTTGTTGCTCTAACGGTTTTGCTATTTCAGGTTGTTTTTAAATATGTTTTATAATATTATATTACTACTTATATCTCCATATGAAACTGTTTATCATGGTTGGAATTTTGATTAACAAGGTTCAATGATTGTTTTTATGTCGGGAGTTGATGATTACGAACATTTGTTTCGTTCACTATTTTTTTTTCAGACTCGTGACAATGCTAGGCAGTTTATGAAGTATCTTCACCCTGATCTTGGAGTTGGTAACATATGTTTGGTTATATATGTATTTGAACCGTTTTGTTTTATATAAATTAATTCATTGGCTTGACTTTATTTTTATTATTATTTTCTTAGAACTTCCGGAGAGATCATACGGTGTGGATTGTCGACTTTACGTTCCTGAAAATCCAACTAGCAGGTTTATAAATGTTTATGTATGATTTCTTCTTTCACAACCTTTTTTATTTCTTTTTTCTGTCGTCTTATAGTATACATATGCTTTGGTTATGAATCGAAAATGGTTATAACATTAAGTGGTTCCCCTCGGTTTTCATTGAATATTTTCTTTGAGTTTAAATGTCAAACTTATATTTAACAAAATTAGAATTTATATTTGTTCTTCGACAGTTTACCGAAAACAAATAAAGTGATACGATAGTAAATAGTGAACGTTTTTGAAACTAAAAAGGAAAAATGCATCCATTTCAATCTTCTTTATGGAAAGTACAAAATCTAATTACCGAAAGTCAAATTGAACTCCTTTTGGACAGAATTTGCTTTACGAACCACTAATTTGCTTTGGGTTTTGCAGGATACGCTTTTTGATGAATTTGTTCCGGCTCATATATTCGGGTGGTGGGGAAAAGCAATAATGATTCGTAATCAACCCCTTTTGTGGGTATTATCAATTGGATTTGAGTTAATGGAGGTTAGACAGTGAACGCGTTATACTTGAAATGAGTCAGTTTAATATGGGTCAAAACAGCTCTACTGTGAAATGAATATGGGTCAAAGCAGACCAGGTCGGGTTGTGTTGACCCGCAAACACTTTTTTGCCACTTTAAATAATTAACGTGTTAAAGTTATGATTACAAAAAAAATATATAATTACAATCTTTGAAGTTTGAATAATGTAAATGGGTCGACTTCAGACAACTTTCAACCCGTTCCTCTTTTACCCATTTTGTTCACTTGACCTGTTTTTTGAGTCAACCCTAATTCTGTTCATGCGTAAGTAAATGGGTCGAAATTGCCACCACTACTCGTTTGCGTCTTTGTGACCCGTGGGTTTGAGTCACGAGAACGACCTTTTTTTTTTTTTTGTTCTTTTTCACCATCCCTAGAAATGTAAGAAACCTTGGTGCACTATGATGCCTCTTTTAGAAAGATCACAGTTTGATTTCCTTTCTCTTTTTCTTTTTCAAGTTTAATACATATATTTAAAGGTTGCTTTTATTTTCCAGCTAACTTTTCGGCATATGTTGCCAAATTTCAACGAGTGCTGGTGGGATAGCATTGTTCTCGATATATTAATCTGCAATTGGTTCGGTAAGTAACTGAATATACAAGGAAAAGTAATATGCATTAAAGTTGATCACGGTTTTTTATCGTAGCATGGAGGAAATTTGCAATTGTAATATTAATTTTGTTCACGTTGTAGGTATTTGGGCAGGAATGCATACCGTTCGTTATTTTGACGGTAAAACATACGAGTGGGTTGGAATAAGCCGTCAACCGAATATACTAGGAAAAGTAAGCTCATCTTTTCATGCATTTGATCAAAAAGTAAAAGTCAAAGAAGTAAAACTTTGACTCCTTTTTTTTGTAAAAGTAGTAATATGTTATATATTATAGTTGATCTTTTGGTTAGTGTGCATTTCTTTGTCATTAACTATAGAAAGCATGCTTACCATACTAATTATAGTGATTTGGACATTGGACATCGTCTTTTTGGCAGGTAAAGCGAACGTTGAGCCAATTTACGCCCGCACATTGGGACAAAGATGAGTGGAACCCACTTCTTGGCCCGTGGCGGTTCATCCAAGTGTTTAGTCTTTGCGTAGTGTTCTTAACCATTGAACTCAATACCTTTTTTCTCAAGTTTTGCCTTTGGGTCCCACCTCGAAACCCGATCATTGTTTATAGATTGGTCCTTTGGTGGCTCATTGCGATCCCCACAATTCGAGAGTACAATTCTTATCTACAAGACCGGTAATCCACTCATTCTCTTCATATTTAATTTGACCCATTTGACATGTTTAAGATATAACATAACCCAAATTGACCCGTTCTTAACTGGTAAATGGGTCAAAATTGCCACCTGTAAATCGTAAAGAGGTGCCGTATTATGTATATGTATATGCGTGGCATCTAATATTTTATACGGTGATATATGTTCAGAAAACCGGTGAAAAAGGTGGGAGCTTTTTGTTGGCTTTCGCTTGCCATCTGCATCATTGAACTCTTAATTTGTATCAAGTTTGGACATGGTGAGTTTCGTTTGCATACTTGACTTTTTAAGGTCAAACTTCATACTTCCGGAGTTCTATATTTAATAGAACAATCTAATTGAATTAAAACAAATTATAAGATAAACACGAAGAATACCAATTATGAAAAAATCAAACTGTCGAGTTTGACCTTAAAAAGGTCAAACATTAACTATTTGCATCCTGTTAAGTGATGGTTTAACGTTTATTGTTTAGGTTTATTTCCGACGCCTATGCCAAGATGGTTGGTAATTATGTGGACATCTGCCGGTGTGATCTTTTCGATGTTTTTGATGTTGTGGACCTGGCAATCTCGTAGAACTCGAAGAAGAAAGCGCGAGTGAAGTTTTGAATTATTCAGCATTCTTTGATTCATTGGTGTTAGATTTTGTAAATGCTAATTCCTTGAAAATGTAAATGCTTATAATTGAGGGATCTGAAGGGATAAATTATCCTTTGACTTTTTTTGGGTGAAAAGTGAGACCAAATTAGACCAGAAAGGTCAAAAAATCCAAATTTCCAATAATGTTGTTGGTATTACAAGCTTGATTGAAAAATGAAAAGTTGAAATGATATTTGAACGTCGTTTCTTGTTTACATCTTTTACGTCGAATGTCACGTCACGAATCCAACGGTGGTGGTCATGTTAGGATTATGAGATTCATTTGTGATTGGAACTGATCCGTATTGAGTATGATCATATTCATTGATATTCAGTTTGTTAAATATTAATATGTTTTAACATCTGTGACATATTTATGTATATATACATCTAGTAGATCATTGATTACTAAGCTTATTGTTCTAAGCATCTATAGATATGAATGTTGCTAAGCTCAAAACAAAAATTGTATGCAATAGTTACTCTAAAAATACATAGTTAAGCGCAATATGTAGCGCATGATGACGCCTAAACCATAGTAGTTAATATGATATGGGCATGATTTATACAACATATATTGTCAATGTCATAATACTATTATGTGGCACTGGTAGGATGAGGAATTTCTTACCGAGTACCGGTATTTATTTTATGGTTTTTAGTTTTGATACTAGTTGGTTTTGGTATTTGTATGATACTTTTGAATTACCTGTACTGATTGGTACAGTATTCGGCTTGTGTTTTTACTCATTTTTAGTTTCGGTATTTCTGATGCGGGTACCGTACCATACCGATCTCATCATCGCTAGTAAAAAGGCAAAGATCACTTTTAGAAGAGTTCTAGTTTCAGGGTCGCAGTTGTCCGTATAACCCGCCCTGGTTCAAGCTAAGTCATGAGTTGAAGATGAGTGATTCTGGATGAAGTTAGCGAATCCATTTAGGAATTCTGGCTGAGAAATCGCGCTAAGGTACCCGCCTTGACATGGAATGACCGGAAGGATTTCAACCTAGCTTGCATTGGTGTATGAACTGTAACACTTGGTGGCTGTAACTATTTAGGCTAACAGTTGTTGGCCTTGTTATCAATAATATTGTTTGTTGGCCTTTCAAAAAAAAAAGGAATAATGGATTTTAATAATTCAAACTATTAGCAGTTGGTCGGCAACGGTCCAAACTTCAAAAATAACCAGTGGTGGTCCCACTTTTTCACATATTGTAAACTAATGGACTTTTACTAAAAAAACCTTAATTTCTTTTTGTCTTCTTATCCTTTTCGGTTTAGTAAAGGTCCATTGGTTTACAATATACGAAAAGGTGGGACCACCACCGGTTATTTTTTAAGTTGAGACCGTTACCGGCCAACGGCTAATAGTTATAGTTAGGATTATTAAAATCCATTATTTCAACAAAAAAAAAATACCTGATTACAAGTAAAATTGGCTAATTATATGCCTTAAGACTAGTTAACTAGCACTTACTAACAAAAGATGCACAACCAAAAAGAGGTATAATCATCAACTCTTTAGATTGTGTGTGGAGGAGACGGCTGATCATCTTCTATTCTTCTTGCCTCATGCAATTTTGCAAAGGGTCATAATTTAGATTGGTCCTTTTGGTGCATCTCCAAAATATATACAAGACTAGCAACTTACTAGTTTTCTGTCATTTTAACAAATTTTCCACCATTAAAAAAACAAGCACCTATAGTTACAACTAACTTATGAGTTTTTTTATTTTTATTTTTAAAAGATGGAATTTTATCATGTGGGAAGCAATTTCCTATTAATCAGGAAGATCACTAGTAATGGTCCAACTTTTGCTACCAAACATTTAAGACAGACCACACAAAAAGAACCTAACCCTTTCTAGCCATTTACTATTTTCCCCAAACATCATCATCACCTCTTCACATTCCACACATTCCATTTTGGTCCGTTTATCTGAAAATTTGCGGCCAAGCCATAACTAAGTTTCAAGCAACGACAAACCAGACCGACGACCGACTAGGATGTATAATTCGGCTTCGACAATCTTAACTATTCTTTTAAAAGATCATTAGTTTGTCCTAAAAAATGTAAATGATAAAATGGTTTATGGTTATAACATATATACAACATATTCTAAAAATGAAAAGAGAATGTATTAGTTTAATAATAATAGTTTTGGGGCAAGTTCATACCAGGCCAAACCGTCATCACACCGTGAAAAAACTTGCTGTAGTTTGGCCGGTCCAGTTGGTTTCTAACGGTTTTCAAACACCCCAACTCAAAAAGGTAAACAAAAAGCCAATCTCCGGCAAAAAAAAATGCTTGACACAAGCGAGGAAAGTAAATTCAAATACAACTTCTTGACAAAAAAATATTAATCAAACATGGCAACTAATTCCATATGTTGACCATCATCAAAGGTGCTTTTTTATATTCAACCAAAAGATCCCTGCAATATCATATTGAAATTAGTAACTGATTACAAAGAGACATCATGTAACACAAAATGCCAAAAATAATATTAAGACAAACCTTCATTTCCAGCTCTACAAGACATTGATAATTAACATCAGCTTCTTTAGCTTTTATCATGACATTTGTACTTATTGCCCCACCTTTTTCTGCATTCAAAATACTAATCAAACTTATAAATATATCCTATATTCCAAATGCAACACAACAAAAACAAATAATAGATGAGGTAGATAATATATTGAAAGGTAAATCAAAAGTCTGTAATACCATTAAAAATGGAACTAAAATCAACAGAACTAGAGGTTGTGTATTTTTAATCATGTAATATACATACACACATATTACATATATGTTTAGCATCTTACATAACCTACACGTGTGATAAACGGGACAATATTAAAAGGTATGTTAACAAATTAGTTTGATGGTTTTTTATGCACATAAAACACACATGTATGTAAAATTGTATAGAGCACAAAATGTAAGAAATAAGAGCCATTGACCAAAAAATTAAATGATTCAAATTTTTTCTTTTTGTTCTCACAATAACTTCAGGTCCAGTAACGATCCTCGCCCTATACACACACATATGACTACTTATTAAAAAGTCAACTCAACTTGACCATCTTGCCACCTCTAGGCAAATACACAAGGCCACACAAGTGCCGAATTAGATATACCGAGAAGAAGTACCTGACAATGAGTTGATAGAGGTCAACATCAGGTGTAGGTGCCACCGTTTGAATCACATTCCTACAAACATAAAAAAGTAAACACATGTTATTCATCAGATATACAGATAAGTAAACATTATGGGGTGTCTCTTTAAAACTATACGGATCTTTTGACAAACATCACACACCTTGAGAACCAGGTGTTTGACCACCACGACCAGTGCGTCCACCACGAGTTCGACCACGCAGAACCCTTCCACGACCCCTAGCGACAGGCGGCAAAGGTTGTGCTCCCGCCATTCTCTGTAGAGACCGTTGCCTTGCTCTCTCATTCAAATTAATAGTGGTGGATCCCGTATCAACAACTGGCTCCTCTTGTGTGGGCCCCGCTGATGTGGGGACCACACTGCTAACGCTGCTATCTTGATTTCCAACACTGGCTGACGGCTCAGCCATAGCAGAAGTCTTCGATGGTTTCTCTGGTACAGGAATAGTGGTGGTTACGGGAACATGATCAATGGCAGCCTCTTCAGCGGTGGAACCTGCTTCATCATTCCCGTCATTAGTTAGCTGCTTATCGGTTGAACTCTCGGGAGTTGTTTCTTCTACTTCGATTTCACCTTCTTCGGTTTTATCTTCGTTGTCCTCCATTGTTAACAGCGGAGAACTCACCTCCAAATCCCCTAGGGTTTCAGTTTCTTCAATCATGTCTTCTTCAGCTGGCATAGGTGACGGTGATCTCGCCTGATCGGTTTCCATTTCTCCCTCTTCAGGCTCGCTTCCTCCTTCACCAGTAACCGTCTGTGATTGTGTGTGCTCCATCTCAGTAATGTTACGTTGTTCTTCAGTTTCCGTTTTGTTCACATTCTCTTCACCATCATCCTCAACTGCCTGCTCATCACCAACATTTTCAACCTCCTCATCCTCTTTAGTGTTTTGAAGTTCATCTCCAACAGGGGACTCCTCGGTGACGGTTTCGGGAACCTCACCACCATCATGTGGTGGTTCTGACGCTTTGGATTTCTTAACGTGAGGTGGTGCCACGTCAGCAACGCTGGTGTCACGCACATGTGATCCCGATCCCTCTGAAGTAGAGGGACGTTTGCGTACAGATGACTGGATGTTTGCATCAACAGCTTCCGACATATCCACATCACGCTTCGGTTGCTCGGGCTTTACGATACGAGGCCTGACTAACCTTCTCGCAACTTTACGCGGTTCAACTTTCGGTTTGGATGCAGCCGGTGCCTTTGCAGTTGCACTCTCTTCTACCGGTGTCATAGAAGTAGCAGTAGTAGTAACCACCTCGCTTGTGGCGGTTCGTGTTGGTACAGGTACAGCTGACTCAACCGGTGGTGTATCTGTAGCCGTAATAGTTCCAGTTCCAATTTCACCGGATACGTGATGTGCCGCCATCTGTTCGAAATTTTCTACAGCGACGTGACAGGCGGCTGCCACATCATCAAACAAGTCACCCTCGTTCTTCAGCTTTTCCACTTCATCTAAGAGAGTTTTTAACGCGTGTTTGTGTTTCTCCAAGTCGTCTGTCAGCTTTAATCTTTCCTCACCGATACCCTTTTCGGTCTTTTGATTCTTTGACTTTTCAATCCGGATTTCGTCTTTTCCCTTTTTAACCTCGTCTCGTAGCCTGTCAACGGTTTTCTCCAGCATCTGTATCCGTGTATCTTTTTCTTCTTTTTCTCTAGACTCGTCACGAAGCTTTTCAACGGTTTTTTCGAGCATCTGAATCCGTGCATCTTTCTCTTCACCTGAACTGTCTACATTGCTTCTTTTCACTTGATTCGAATCAACTAACTCTTTCGAAAGTTCTTGATTCTTCTTCAATGTTTCCTCCTTCTCTTTCGCCAAATTCTCGCATCTACGTTTCAACTGATAAATAAGTCTCTTCTGTTTGTCGACTTCGGATTTTAACGTACTCTCGGTTTGCACAACGGTATTAATTTTCAACTCTCTTTCGTCTATTTCCACTTTGCTTCTTGCAAGATCCTGCTCCAACCGCACTATCACCACTTGCTTTTCGGAAACAAGTTTCTTAATCTCCTCCAACTGTCCGTCTTTATCCGACAATTTCACATTCATCTGTTGGAATTCCCCTCGCATTCGAACGTATTCTTCGGGATCCATATCTTTAAATTTGTCAACCAGCTCACCAATTCTCATTTCTAGATCTTTTTGGTTTTTCTTATACGTTTCTATCTCTCTCTTACACGCTTCCACCTCATTCTGCCTTTGAACAAGCAAACCATTAAGATTCTCAACTTCGATATTCGCATTATGGTTTGACTGACGAAGTTTTTGACATTCTTCGAAATTGTGACGGTTTTCTTCTCGAAGCTGTACATTACTTTCTCTAAGCAGATTCATTTCTCTAACTTGAACCTGTAACGCTTTAAACTCTTCCTCTGTAAAATGAACCGCTCGAGAATTTTCTCGCTCGGCTCGAAGTAACGCTTGAGCTTCTGATTCAGCCTTCATCGCACCTTCAAGCTGTGACTGTAACCGTAGCTTTTCCTGCTTTAACAACGAAATCTCGGTCTCCGCAATCTCTTTCGACCGCCTTAAATACTTCACCACATCCTGTAATCCACCGTCATCAGACGATTGTGCACCCGCACCCGAACCCTGACTCTTTTGCGCCAGTTTAATGTGTAACGCCTCGAGTTGATCAAGCAAGATTTTGTTCTGTTCGTTAATTTCATCAAACTTTTTCTCCGCTTTATCTTTGGACTGTTCTAGAACCCATCTTTTCGGTCTCCCACTTGCTTTTTAGCTCATCGTTTTCGGCTTTGAGAATGTCGAATACCCTTTGGAGTTCCGAAGCTTTTTCTTTAATCGAGGCGAGTTCTTGTGACGTTTTGGTCAACTCCCGAATTGTATCGGACTGCAAGATAACCTGCCGCTCATAATTGTCTTGAGCGGTACGCCATCTTTGATGCTCTTTCTCCAAATTGTCTTTCATTGCCAACAACTGCGACTCTAGAGCCTCGACGTGCAACGTTTTTGCCGTACATTCTTCTTTCAACTTTGAAATCTCGGACCACGAAGAAGCAAGAGCTTGTTCTTGCGATACGGCAGCAGAAGCTGCTTCTTTTTCCTTTGAATGATAACCGTCTTGAAGCTGATTAACCTGCGCTTTTAACGACTCGATTTCGTCTTCCAACGATTTCTTCACCTTTTCCGCCTCCGATTTAAACTGTTCGTGTCGAACTTCCATTTCTTTTAACGCAGCTTCGTTCACCTGTGCTAATCGCTTATACTGCAACATATGTTCTTTGTCGGATTGAGCCTCTACTCTCAGTTTCTCAATCTCTTCCTTTAACGCGAACATTTCGTTAGTTGGTGAGGGGATTAGCGTGTTCGCGTTCTCATCGTTTCCTACAACACCCTTGAGTTTCTCAAACTGAGATAAACGTTCTTCGGCAGCAGAAGCACGAGCATTAGCATCCGCAACCGCACGCAAAGCGTCAACTAACTCTTTACCCATTTCCTCGATTCTTTGCATTGACCCTCGCATAGCTGATTCATGCTCCAGTGTGAGTTTGCGAATATTATCACGTTCTTGTTGAAGCTCTTTTTTAGCCTCGGCCCAATCCCGTTCAGTTCTTTTAACATAATCTTCTTGGCTCAAACGGTCAGCACTTCTAGATTCTTCCCGCGCTTCTTCAGCGCTCTGAATCGTGTTCAAAGTAGCCTGCAATTGATGAACTCTTTCCGACATAACACGCACCTCCTCGAACGCTCGTTTTTCGGAATTAACTAATATTTCTTTCTCACGTTTTAAAACTGATACCTCCATGTTTAGCTTGCGTGACATGTCTTCCGCAATATGCAACGATTCCGAAGCTTCGCGAATCTTCTTTTGGTAATCAACAATTAACTGTGAGAACTCAACGTTTCTTGCTATAACACCGTTCATTTCTTCCCGTTGACGATCGAAATCTTTCATAAATCTATCGAGTTTATCATGAGCAAAAGTCGCCTCTAAAGTCGACTTGTCATGCTGTGCCTTTAACGTAATGATCTCGCTTCTTAACCCCGTCATCTCCTCTTCTAGAACCTTTATACGTTCATACGCTTGTTCATGTGCCCGTTCTGCAGAATCATCGTGAGAACTTACAAGAAGAAGTGGAAGATTGTTTCGTACGTCAACTGGTTCGGGATCAGAAGATTGCAGTTGAGGAACCTGACGTTTATGTTCTTCTTCGTATAATCGCTTGTACATAGCAACGGAAGTATGAAGCGACTCAATCATTTGTGTTTGTTCTTCTGCTCTAGACAATATTGCCTCAACTTTAGAAGCGGTTTCTTTAGATTGTTTTTGAAACTCTTTCTCGAAATTCTCCTTCATCTCTGCTTCTTTCGTCTCGATCTGCTCGGTAAGAAGACGAACTAGCCCCCGAAGCTGTACGTTCTGCTCAACTAATCCATTTATATCCTTAAAAGTCAACATACGGTCAGAGAAAACACCGTCAGAATCCAAACCTACATCCATCTGGTCTTCAACAGCTGAATCATCATAACTAACAGATCCACAACGAAGCTGTATGTCACGACATTCCTTCAGTAACACCGTCACCTGTTTCTGAAGATCAACGTTTTCCTTTTGGGCTATACTGTAATCCCGCTGGTGTTTTTTCAACTCCGCCTTTAGCTCCTGAACGGTTCTCTCGAGAACAGTTTGTTCTGAAAGCGAATGCTGCAACTTTTCATTCAGCATATCATACGCTTCGACCATTCTTTGGTGTTCTGCTCGTTCGTCCAATATGACCTCAGCTTTCTCTTCGATTTCATGCAAAACACGTTCCAAAATCGACTGCGAATGTTGTCTTCCCAATTGCTCGTGTCTAAATGCATCAACCGCTTCTTGGTATTTTTCGTACATTTTAACTAAACTCCAACCGTCGCGAAGAAGCGATGCAGCTAACGCGGTCCCCGAAATACCTGCCGGAATACTCGGAACGACCATAAGATTATTATTATTATATTATTTATTATTATTATTATTATTATTATTTATTTTATTATTATTATTATTTTTATTATTCTTCATTTGTGTTGTTCACACCATATGATTTTGTGTTGTAACTGCTCATCTGCAACAAATTAAGCTGGTCCGAATTTCGGTAATTTTCCAAATCTGCTTCACACTTCGCAAGTTTTTCTTTCAGCTGCAAAACTTCGTTCTCGGATTGTTTTCTGGCAGATGTTTCTTTCTCAATTTTTTCTTTATAATCCTTTTCGACTTGACTAGCATGCGTCTCGAGAGCCTTGATAACGCCTTCAAGCTCACCGGCCTTTTTGGACCACTCGTCTGCACTCTCTTTGTAAAGCTCGACAAGTTTGTTCACAGTGGACAGCTCAGATGACAGCTGTTCCTCGGTGGCTGCAGCCGTATCTTTCGATGAACAGAGTTCGTTCTGTAAAGCTTCAAGTTTCGACTCGAGTTCTTTAATTCTATCGTCCTTCCACTTCAACGTGTTACACGTATCGTTGTACTTTCTCTCAACGTCAGCAAGCTTAGAAGACATATCCGCTTCTAGTTCGTTATGCGTCTTTCTTAGCTCCAACAGGCTGTTGACTTTGGTAGTCAACTCATCGTTGAGCCAAAGATTATGCCTGTCGACTAACTCCTTCTCTTGAGTCAAACGAGCCAAAGAAGCGTGAATCCGTGCATGCTCCGCTTCCAATTCACTAATACGGGATTCTTTAGAAGAAGCAGTGTCGGTCAAGGCAACAATCTTGTCGAGATAACCCTTGATGCTGGAATTCTTCTCGTTGATCTCCAAATCCTTATGTTCGATCAGCTGCAGCAATTGACTTTTTGACTTTTGTAGCTCTGAAACTTCCAGTGACAGCCGCTCAATCTCTCCATCTTTGCCAATCTACCAAAATAAACACCAATCAATCAACATATTTACTAAATTAAAATAACAATTTACTAATTCATTATGTCAATTAGGAGTGTTATTCGGGTTTTTAATCAGGTTTCGGGTTATTAGGGATCCTATTTTCCTACCCATAACACAATACACTGAATATAACACAAAAGTTAAATAAAAAAAAACCCAATGTGATATTCCGTTCAAACACATGCAGTAAAAACATATCCTCATCACCATCATCATACTCAATAAATCCCACCAATAGCAAAGCTGAGGTAGGGTCTGAGGAGGGTAAGATGTAGACAGCCTTACCTCTGCCCCGTAGGAATAGAGAGGCTGCTTCCAGTGAGACCCACAGCTCGATAGTAGTTTTGCATCAAGCCTTGGACATAAGGCACATAACACTCAGCAATTGAGATAAAGACCGATTAGTGCATGTACCCCTTGTCTTTCGACTATCAACGCCACCACATGATGCATAATTAACCATCCTCCTCTTTTAACGCTATTTTCACGAAATTAGTAAAATAACGTTAAAATTAGTGCATTTTCACTTTTGCCCCCCGAGCGCCCACACATATATACATTATATGCGCATACCGCAAGCGAAGTGTATGCAGTAAACTAAAAACGTTATAAACTAAAAAACGTTATATGCGCATACCCAGCGCCAACACATATATAAACTAAAAAACGTCAAATAAAACAATCACCAAACCGTATCCACGAATCGTATAAACTAAAAAGAAAACGTCAAATTGTATCAAACAAACCAAACCCTTTTAGTTGCTCAAAAGAAACCAACGAAACAAAACATCATGTTCACAACATTAACAAAACATATGGCTTAAAAACTATACTTTTCTGTTGATTATGTATGTATATGTATAATTGGAATTTTTTTATGTAAATTCAGATCAGGTTAACCTAATTAACATTTTTATTCGAGTCGCTTTTCAGGTTAGACAAAAATCCACCCCCAGTGTCAATTATTTAACGCTAGATTCACATAACAGTACAAGCAGCCAATTAAAACAGTTACAATTGAAGCATCAACTAGCAAAAAAAAATAACGAGCAAATAAAAATTGCAAAAAGGATAGAAGATATTACCAATTGAAGATGAATTTGACTAAAAACACTCCCAGTATGATATTTTGTTCAAACACATGCAGTAAAAACATATACCAACAAAAAACGTCAAATAAAATAAGCACCAAACCAAACTGTATCAACCAATCATATAAACTAAAAAGAAAACCTCAAATCATTTCAAACTATACTTTTCTGTTGATTGTGTAAGTATACTTATAATTGGAACTTTTTTATGTAAATTCGGATCAGGTTAACCTAATTAACATTTTCATTCGAGTCGATTTTCCGTTTCCACTAAAAAAACCACCCCTAGTGTCAATTACATCAATTAACCCTAGAATCCTAGATCCACATAACAGTACAAATAGCCTAACAGAAAAACATGATAAGCAAATAATAAAATCAATTAGAATAGCTACAACTGAAGCATCGACTAACAGAAAAACACGATGAGCAAATAATAAAATGCTAAGATATTGTGCAAATGTTGTTTTAGAGGTGTTAAAGAATAGTCAAACCCATTTACACTGACCTAAATCGAGCAGTTCAGACTGGTTAAGAGTGAGCCCGGTCGATTTACGATTTAAAAAACTGGATTTCACGGATCAAATTACTTAAGTAGAATAAAAACTTTACTAATTTATCGTCTAAATTAACCCTAGATTCATATAACAGTACAAATATCCAATTAAAACAGTTACAATTGAAGCATCAACTAGCATAAAAACATAATAATCAAAGAAAAAAACGCAAACAGGATAAAAGATAATACCGATTGAAGATAAATCTGGTGCTTATCCGCTTGAATCTGAGCGACTTCAGACACACGTTCTTCGAGAGTCGAACTGAGTTGCGCGTGTTGCGATTGAAGCGTAACGAATTCCGATTTGAGCGAAACATACTTCTGTTCGAGCATCGAGCAGGTTTGTTCAGCGGTTATGGAAGAAGCATCGTGTTGAGCTTTTTCTGTTTCGAGTTGATTGTAGAGTTGTTTGATGTAGGCGTCGGCTTTTTCTGAGATTAGAGATGCGTCGTGAGAGCAGCGGTCGTATTCTTCGTCGGAGATGAACAACGGCATCGTCTCCGGTGGAGATTGATGGTTTTTGGTGAGAAAGATGGGGAAAGATCATGCAGATTGGGTTGAAACCCTAACCCTAGAATGAGGGGGAGAAAAGGGGAAAGGAGTATACGAAGGGGGTTTTGGAGGGAGAGAAGAAGGCTTTGAAGAATGATATAATGTGCCCAAAGAGTTCGAAGTTGGTTGTTTCTAGATAGTGGATTTCCTTGTTTTGAATTTTGATTAGGATGGTGCATCAAATGTTGTTTTTTACATTTGTTCAAGAAATTTAGTTTTTAAGGTTGTTTATAAACGGTTGTAATCGTGTGAATCGTTTATATAGAGGTAGATTGGTTAGTTCCGTCGGGATGTAATGAACTGATGATTTAGAGTTTACGGTTTGAAACCATGAATGTGACCGATTTGTACACCATACCCACGCTCACTTTGCTACCCCACCCACAACCGACCACCTACGTCATATCTATGAGCATGGTCCATCTTGCAACCTATGATGTTGTCATTACTCGCTACATATTTCGTAACATAATACCCATTCACTACTTTGTATTGAGCATGGTCCATCTTGCAACCCATGATGTGTCATTACTCGCTACACATTTCGTAGCATGATACACATTCACTACTTTGTATTCTAAAATATCAAGCTTCTCTGCGCCGATCATTCTGAACATTCTAAGTAATTTTATTTGAATGGCCATGCACCTTGAGAATGCTTGTAATGAATTCGTATAGGAGTGTATAATAAATCCTAGGTGCATGCCTATAGGATGTACATAATATCCATCTATAGAACCAAGAGAGGGTTCGGTAACCTTCCCATTGACTACATGTCTTACTAACAAGGTTACAAATTTTGTCATCTTTTTTTATTTGATCCTCTAAAACCATGGTTGGTAAAAAAATTAAGATGAGTAGAGCGAATTTTGTATTACAAGATTTTTTCTATCGGCGATGTGGCGTGGGCCGGTAATATATGCTTGAAGATATATATGCTTATTAGCGGATATGAATATAAAAATACCTCTTCTACTTGTTTATCGTGGATAAGTGGTAGGTGGTAACTTTTTTTTACGCTCTATAAATATACTCCGCAATTTACATTAACGTCTACTATGAGATTCTAATTTTCATCTACTTGAGAATACATATATTTACTACACGCCTTGCTTCTGGTAAATGGTTTATTAATATTTTTTTTTTGGAGTGGCTCTTTATGACGTCCACAACACTAAAACAAAGAAGTCAAATATGACTTTAAATGCATAAGAGTTATAGTTTGAAATAATTTTTTACTTATTTTAAAATGGGTATTTAAGTTTCATTTAATAGTAAGTGATTTAGCATAAATAATGTTTAGCTTTTTTTAATACTCGTATATATTTTATATTTTTTAATGACAAAATTACTTTTACTCTATTAAATCAATAATTCTAAAATACCGGTTCTTTAAAAGAATACACAGAAAAAAAAAGACTTAAACTAATTTTTCATTATATCAGATTATGTACAAGAGAGAAGTTTTGTACGAAGTGTAGGAGACAAGCTCAACCATTGATCTCCCAATATCAATGGCTCAAAACTAGAGGTGACATTTTTGTAAATACAAGGTTAAAACAATTCAAGAATAAAATAGAGAAAGGGTATTTTGGTCCTTTCGCATTTGAACTCTCCCCCCTTTGATTTTTAAACGGCTATAACTTTTTCATACATTAATATATTTTTTTTAAAATACACCGTATTAATGAGCATTCCATTCTCTTTAATTCGAGCAGCTTATTTCTATAGTTTTCTTTTAAAAAAATTACATGATTTTGAATACTCATTACCTGATTACATGATTTTGAATACCCATCACATGACTACGTGATTTCGAATACCGATTACATGATTTCATTATAGAATGTGAAACTATAGTAAGTGATTACGTAATTACCTAACAATAGCTGACTATGTATTATTAAGTGACTACGTGATTTTGAATACTCATTTAGTAATTACATGATTTCATTATAATGTTTTATTTGAAACACACTGTGTGATTACGTTATAAGCATAATTTAATAACATTCGTTATAACAAATCATATTGAAGGTATAATCAAGTAATGAATTTATATTGAAAGTGTAATCACGTAATGATTTATGTTGAATGTGTAATCACGTAATAGGTATTCAAAATCACGTAGTCATGTGTTGGGCATTCAAAATCACGTGATCACGTAATGAACTAATGTGTATTCAAAATCCTGTAATTTTTTTAGAAAACTATAGCAATAGGCTGCTCGAATTAAAGCAATTGAAATGCTCGTTAATATGGTGTATTTTTTTTTTAAAATTTTAACGTATGCAAAAGTTATAGCCGTTTGAAAATCAATGAGGAAAGTTGTTTCAAAGGAGAAATGACTAAATTATCCTTTAAGCTAATGCCACTTGTCTTCTTCTTCATGTCTCGTAGGCTTCGTATGATTTTATTGTCTTGTATGGGATCCCCTCTCAATCTTTTAAATAGCAACTAAATTAATACTAGACAAAAAGAAGAGGTTAAAATTTCAAAGAATCAAATCATTGGTTGTCATGCCTCACGTAAATTGATTAATTATTAGTCATCTGTGGTCTAGTGGTAAGAGAGACTTGGGTTTTCATTGGAGACTCAAGTTTAATTCTCACATGCGTCATATTGGGGTGGATATTGGGCAATGATGGTGACAAACCCACAAAGGGGGATTTGATCCTGAGCCGCAGCCCGATTTTCATCCGGCTGTTACTTCAGCGAGGCAACTCGTGTGGAGGCAGTACGGTTTCCGAGGGAACGCCGTAACCAAGTCTGACCAACCCAACGTGGGCCTGGTTAAGACAACGTAGTCTGGGCAGATCTTGGCTAGGGCCGCCGATTAGGCGGTGTGAAATTGGATCACTCTAAAGAAAGTCACCGTTCAGAAAAAATCTAGTATACAATAGGAGGTAAGGTGTCGCAACCCCTGACCCCACCCCGGGTGCGGGGGCCGCATGACCCAGAGCTGGTGGTACCGGTGTTTATTAATTTGGCAGCGGAATTACGACATCAGGATCGTAGTTAGAAAATAAATATCAGAGTTTCAAAACACCAAACTTTTATATTAAACAAATGGGATAAAACCCATGTTTCCACTACAATACATATTTTTAGGGACATACCCTAATTTATGGAAAACAGAAACTCCTTTTTATTTAAGTAACTTTTATAGCCACTTTTCTAAACCTTCAGTGCTCTCCAGCTGGCTTCTGTTAGCTTCACATTAAGTTACCTGAAACGCGTTTTAAAAACATTTTATCAGAAAGAAATACTGGCGAATCCATCTCAGTTTTATCAAAACAAGTGATTATACTTTACAGTTATTGAGGAGCATCCGCATTTACAATGTTTATATCTACACAATTACTCAATCAGTACTGTCAATCCTGACTTGTGGGTCATATTACTTTGGGCCCTGTCACCCAACAGTAACGGTTCCTGTCACCTTCCCGTGACTTTGGACTAGCAATGTATACAAAACCCCAACATACCGGCAGTAATTGTAGAATACATATACTCAATCACTGTTAAGCATAGTTAAAATATTTGAAGTTCTGGTAACACATTTTGACTCACAAAGAGGTTTACAAAAAGAGAATGTACTCGCCTTGAACAATTTAAGTATTCCTACGGAGTTCCTGGTGATAGTTCTTGGTTACTTTCTGGGATTTCTATGAAAACATACAATGTACATGTGTTAGTAAGTTAACCCAAGTCACTTTAACCATACAACACTCGACAGAACTCCAACGAACGTAGTCGGGCAGAGCCTAGACATGCGTTGGCGATTCTAGATCGATTGGGTAGGGTGTCCATATAACACTCGACAGAACTCCAACGAACGTAGTCGAGCAGAGCCTAGACATGCGTTGGCGATTCTAGATCGATTGGGTAGGATAGTGAATTAGTGACCGGGGGTTAAGTTACTTACAGCGGGCAGCGCTTCGCAGGTTTAGGGGTTTAGGGTTTTAGGGGGTGTTGTACGAAGAAACAGAGATTCAGAGAGTATACGTTCGATTTTATCGATCGCAAATGAGCACAGAACTCAGTCCCAGGCCGCTTCCTTTTATACCAGTTTTTGACCTCCCCCGCGCGTCGCGCGAGGATCTGGGTTCCCTCTCGTGTGGCGCGTGAGGAGCCTAGCTAGGCTAGGTCAGCCTGGTCACAAGTGTAGGGTTGCCAGATGGCGCGAAACGGTGACACGTCACCTGGATACCTCCCGCGCGTCGTGACAGAGACTGGTGTCTCTGGCGCGTGGCGCCTGGACTGTCCAGGTGGACCCGTCTCGTTTTGCATGCCGCGTCTCGATTTGCGTGTCCGGTTTTACGTTTCGGCAAATTTCGGGGTGTTTTGGAGAGTTGTTACATAAGGAAACGATACTTAATTAAAAAACGCGTACACATTTAAATGTGAAATGAAAAATATCGTGACGCCCTTTCAAAGAAAGTCGTAGTTTCATCATTGACTTCTACTTTTCTTTTCTCATAATCTTACTAAAGACTGAAGGTTCGATTGTTATGATGTTGATATTACGTGTTTTATGGTATGTGAATCTTCTTATGGTCATAAGATTTATGAAATCATAACTTATGTTTATTTTATGGTTGATTCATTGTTTCCTCGTTTACATACAATGGAATCGTCGGCATTAGATCGCATGGTGTGGGTCGTTGGTTGGGGCGGGGGTTGCCAAGCAACGCTGGCTAGACCACATCAGGCCAGTGTTGGCTATGGCGTTGCCCCGCTGGCGTGGGTTGAAGTCTGGCGTGTGGCGCGGGGGGGGGGGGGATTGGGGGAAGGTCAGGTGGCTATGTTGGATTGGCTGGTGAGAGATAGACCGTTTGGGCTAGCTGTTAGACCTAGCCGTTTGGGATGGCGGTTTATGGTAGTAAAAATCAAATTTAAAAAAAAAATTTACAACAATTTTTTACCTTTAAATACCAATCCCAAACTGCATTTTTTTCACACTTATCTTCTTCAAACAAAACCAAACACAAATAACAAATCTTCAACCAAACACACACCAAAAAAACGAAAATGGTGCATTGGACCGAGGAGGAGGAGTGTCGTCGATGGTTGACGCACAACGAACCCGACAACACGGTCAAACCGCGTATTGGGGACGAGCGTTTCAACAATACCAACAACACGTCAGGAACACGTGTCAACACAAGTGGCGTGAGCTCAAACCGAAGTTGGATCAGTTTAAAGTTTGCTTCGACCGTGTCTCTGTGGGCGACTTGGCCCACGACGATCGAGTCAAGATCGCGAAGATCGAGTATAGGCACGATGAGAATTCGGATTTTAGGTGGGTTCCCCACTTTAATATTTACCATACTTTGTATTTTTCTTCTTTCTTTAGGATTTATTAAGTAGTTCTTTTTTTTTAATTTTTTAGGATGATATGTAATTTTTTATATTAATATAAGTTTGTGTTTTATTATATAAATATCAACTATATAAAGAAATAAAAATTTCACATGTCACCCCACTCCGCCTGGCCATGCCACTTCCACACCCCACTTTTTTTGGTGGGCTGATGGGGCCCACCCTCGCCACGTGTCGAGCAATGTCACCAACCCAAGCCCCCACACCCCACGATCTTAGGTTTGTTTGTTCATACAAATTCTCGGTTGTTGTGGCATTATAGATTTGGGCATCTACATTCTCAAGCCCTTCAACAACTGCATAATAAGAAAATGGTTCTTGGCCTGCCTCAGTTGAAAAGGTTTGATCAGTATGAAGGATGTGCTCTTGGGAAACAACACAAGATTTCATTTCAGTCGAATACGAGAAGGGCAACTCAACTACTTGAGATCATTCACTCTAGGGGTGTTCGAAAGTATCTTAATCCGAACGATCCGATATCTGAATTCAAACTTTCCGAAATTTGAATATCCGAATTCTTTGGATTCAGATTCAGATTCGAATAGTGATTTTAAAATTTTATGGATATTTTGGATATCCAAAACTTATTTTCGGATACCGGGAAATGTCCAAAATATCCGGTTTAGACTAAATAAAAAATATAAAATAAATAATTGGATATTCAGATATCCGATTTATTATCTGATCGGATATCTAAAATTTCATGTATCCAAATTTCAGATACGGATTTAGATAGTAAAACGAGGTATCTGAAATTTTCAAATATTCAGTTTTGAACACCCTTAACTCATTTTGATGTGTGTGGTCCTATGCTTATAAGAGTGTTGATGGAAGTAGATACTTTCTCTTGTTCATTGATGATTATTCTAGAATGACATGGGTATATTTTATTAAAAAGAAAAAAAGAAGTTTTATCAAAGCTTAATATATTCAAGGCTATGGTTAAAAAACAAAGCGAGAAATTCATTAAGGTTAGTGCCATGCACGGGGAATATTGTTCACAATGAGTTTGACTCCTTTTGTGACCTTTGCATCTTATCGTTACTCTATGCGTCTATTTGGTGCGTTATTTGTCCATATCATGTAATTTATACCCTATGTTTTTTGTGCAGATATTCGAGTAGTTAAGTGTGTTTTACTTTTACTTTTATGGATAGATGACTAGACGTGACTTTAGAGTTTGGGGTCTCATTAGAAGCATCATCTACATCTCTTTTGATAGAGGTAAGGCTTGCCTACATTTCACCCTTCCCAAACCCTACCAATTGCTTGGGTATGAGTAGGATTATACTGGGTATGGTTGTTGTATTCCAAGAAGTTAGATTCACGTGTAAATTATAAATTTTCATGCTATTAGAGAATTTATTATTACTAATGTGAATTTGAGTTGTTTAGTTAATCAATATAAATAAACACGAACCAACTTTGTTTTTATTTTTTTTAACAACTCACACACTCTCTAAATCCTACTAAAATATGTAAATTTTTGTCAATCACGGAACTTAGACCCTCACCACTCATTATTCTAACGCTTTGATGCTACTGGGCCGAAGGCTCGTTGGTAAATAAACACGAATCGATCAGTTTGTGCCCAATTTTAAATGCGATGTCCAACAGTTTCAATATTGATTATCGAGTTGACTTGTAAAAGTGTCAAAACAGTTACTTTTTAGTTTTGTGTTAAATCTCTGACAAAAGTATCAGATTATAATATTTCTTATCACTAACATTTTCTTTTGTCTTATGGTTAGTTTAATTCGATCGTTTTAACTTGTTTTTTTTCACCATTCAAGCGTCGTAAAACTAATATACACCAAAGTAACATCTTCTATGCAAATAATAACGATTTAACATGAGATACTTGACGTAAAATACGATATATAGAGATAAAAACGAATCAATCTATGCTAATAATATTGATGTTGCTCTTGTTGATATGGTGTAGAATGCTGATATCCGGTTGGTAGCTCGTTGCTACTGTTACTGCTACCACCTTCTGAGCTAGAATTTGAATAGTTTCTCTGGCTCGAATCGTAAGTATCGTCGTAGGTATCATTTACCCGCATCTGCTCTATTAAACGATCAAGTGCTTTTAGTTTTGCAGCAAAAGGAGTATCTGCATCAACCTCGTTAACACCCTGTGCCGATAGCTTATCTCTCATGGCCATCTTCTCAATGAAATCAAATGCATTTTGTCAAATAGTGAACCCCCTGCTGCTACATGAAGTTCGAGTCTTGTTTCAAAAAATAGACCTTTATAGAATATTTCCACTTGTCTCCAAAGTGGTATCTTGTGATCCGCCTCAACAGAACGTCCTCTCTCAGTTTATCCAAAGTGATTTGTTCTTTAGAAGGATCCCTTGATGCTTGAATTTTTCCCTTTAGTCTCCAGATCCTTATGCTCAATCAGCTGCAGCAATTGAGTATTTGATTTTTGAAGCTCTGAAACTTCCAGTGACAGACGCTCAATCTCCGCATCCTTCTCAATCTAGCAAATAAAAAAAATACCACTTAAATAAAAGAATATTTGTGCAATGTGATTTTAAAACATGCTTCTGAAAGGAAGGAATGAGAGATGCTGTTACCAATTGAGTGTGGAGTTGAAAGTAGAGTTTCTGCGTGATCAGAGATGTGTCGAACATGAACAACGGCATATTTGAGGAATAGGAGGAGGTTAGAGGGATAGAAGAATAGAATACCCCAGGGCCAGCAGCTGTTTATAATTGTTTCAAAACACTGGAATGAAGGAATCCTTATTTAGATTACAGTTGGTGAGTCAGTCAATTAGTTTTGTAACCGTTTATATATATATATATCTATATCTTTATAATATAATAATGACGGTCTTAACATTTAATGATTGACGATTTATATAAATTAATGACTGTTTTTACTTTTAATAATATAGGAATACTAAGTTTAAAATTATACTTTTATAAAAGAAATAGTTTCGGGTTATTTTTTTTTAAATTAAACTTCATTAAAACACACCTCCGACCCAAAAGGGCAAAGGCAAAAACAAACACGAGCGGCCTCAACTCAAACGGGCAAAAGGCAAACAATGGGTATTTAACTATTTGCACTAATTCTCCTAACTGAGGTATTTGCATGAAGACCTATTCTTTAACTAAACAAAACTTCTAAATTTGACTTCTCCTAACAGCTCATGCGGACTATGTTTTATACTTTGAAAAGCCATCTAAGTTTCTTCCTTTTCAAATACACCAACAATAAGGTCATGAATAATCTTCCTCGCTTTTCCCCAGATTTATAAATTTGTACGCTTCCATCAGATCTTTAACCGAGAATATAATTAACGGAGGGATACCACACCAAGCACTGAAGCTCATCCAAACCCGATTTGAGAAAAAACAAGCCGCAAATAAATGTTCCGTTGTCTCCTCATGCTCCTCACAAAAAAAACACACAGTTTCGGGTTATCTAAAAATTTAAACCAAAAATGACGGTTTTAAGTTTTAATGATTTACGATTTATATAAATTAATAATGACTGTTTTAACTTTTAATAATTTAGCACATGCAATAGTAAGCTTTAATTTTTTTTATTTTATAAAAAGAAATGTTTCGGGTTATCTAAAAATTTAAACTAAACATTTAAAATAGTAAGATATTCGGTATATCATTTGACTTCTTGCAAGCCATCATCTTCCTTATAGTTCCGGATTGTGTGTTCCGTAACGGCGAGATTTAAAACGTCACAACTTGTTCTATTTTCGTAACCGGCCAAGACCCTCAAACATGCGTTACCGTCAGACTTGATTAATCATTAATGAGAATTATTGAGATTGAGAACAAATTCAAGAGGTTTGTACTAATAAAATATTTCTCCTAATTTCACCTCTAATCTCCGCAGTCAGCAACGTCATTGAGCGGAAGTAGCATATGCGACGTTACAGTTAGCGAGAATGACAATATCGGCCTAAATTAATTACAAATTACATATTGCTTGGAGTTGGAATTGAACCTATTTTATTTTAAATTCAGTTCTTCTGTTGAGCCTTGAAATAAATATAGTTTTCCTTTTGTTCATTTTGGTCTAATACAATAATACACATATGCTATATAAAGATTTTTTTATTTTTTTTTTAAATTGAGTCCCTATTTCTTGGAGGCACTAGGCCATTGGCTAGATTTGAAAGCCTCTAGGTCCGGCCTAGGCCATTTGTCAAGAAAATGAACGATTTTGATTGAATTGATCACAAGTTATAAGAAGAATCTGGAATGATTTCCTAATTGGACAAATATTAAAACAAATGCATGGAAATGGGAACACTAACTCTAAAATGCATGCATAAGATATGAAACGTTGAGCCTTGGATAGTGTAGCTGGATCTTAGGTCGACCCACCTTGTTGAGTAACGTTTGACGGTGTCGTTTCATTGTCAATCAAGGCAACGATCTTGTCGAGATATCCCTTGATGTTTGAATTCTTCTGGTTAGTCTCCAGAACCTTATCTTTAATCACTTGCAGCAATTGAGTATTTATTTTTAGAAGTTCTGAAGCTTCCAGTGACCGACGCTTGATCACCTCATCCTTATCGATCAAGCAAATAAATAAACTACCAGTCAATCGAAATATCTACTTAAATAAAAGAGAAATTTATTATTTCAACTGTACTATATATATATATATATATATATATTTTGTATAATAGATGTAAATCTAGAAAATAAAATCCTCTGCGTGTTCATGATCACACAAGCAGCCAAATTTAAATTTTTTAGTAAAACGAATGAGAACTGGCAGGAAAGTTGCATGATGAGCAAATGAAAAATGTGAAGAGATGAGATGTGAGATGCTGTTACCAAATAAGTGCGTAGTTGAGTGATGTAGGCGTTGGCTTTCTGCGTTGCGTCGTGGGAGCACTGAGCGTACTCTTTGTCGGACATGAACAACGGCATCTTTGAAGAATAGGAGATTGGAGGGAGAGAAGAATAGAATGCCCCAGCAGCGGCAGCTATTTATAGTTGTTTCAAAACACTGGAAGGAATCCTTATTTTGATTACAGTTTAAGATGTTGAGTCAGTCAAACTTTGTTTTGTAACCGTTTATATAAATTAATGATGGTTTTAACTTATAATGATTTACGATTTATATCAGTTAATCACTGTTTTAACTTTTAATAATTTAGCACCTGCAATAGTAAGTTTTTAATTTTTTTATAAAAAGAAATAGTTTCGGGTTATCTAAAAATTTAAACTAAACTCGACGGTTCTTTTGTAAGTGCCTAACAATCTAGGAGTGAGTTTGAAGACATGTGGTATATCATTTGATTTCTTCCACGCCATCGCGAGATTTAAAATGTCACAACTGGTTCTATTTTCGTAACTGGCCAAGACCCTCAAACATGCGTAACCGACATACTTGATTAATGAGAATTATTGAGACTGAGAACAAATTTAAGAAGTTTGTACATACTACTACTACTAACTACTAATAATAATAATAATAATAAGTGTGCCATATATCAATCACCTTTTCAAATACAATAGGATTTACGTCCCTAACTTGTCTCAAAAGTCCAATGAAAGTAGTCAAAAGGCATTCCCTATACACAATGCTTCCAACTTCCCACTATTACCTGCTCTTCCTATTAATGAAAAACATATAACTGCTAGAAGATTGACCTAATGAAATTGCAGACAAGAGAGCAAGAGCGGAAAGCGGTCCTCGGTTTTCTTAAAGCGGGTTTCACAAGCTGCTATGAATGATGTGCAAGGATGTTTTTGAGATTCGATTTTCCCTCGGATTGTGGACCACCACTTAAGCCCTGATGCTAATAATATTGATGCCGTTGGTTTTGATACTGCTCTTGTTGATATGGTGTCGAATTTGGATAGTTTCTCCGGGTCGGATTATAAGTATTGTTGCAGGAATCGTTTTGAAGGCGAACTTGATTTTCCATATAATCAACCTGCTCATGGGATGCAAACATGTTCCCTTGGTGACAATCTCTACTCGTGTGTGGTCCTCCACATAACGCACAACTTACACGCAATGCATTTACCTGCATCTGCTCTATTTTACGATAAAGTGCTTTCTAGTTTTGCAGTCAAAGAAGTAATAGCATCAACCTCATGAACACCCTGTGTAGATGGCTTATCTCTTATGGGTTCCCATTGATAGTCCCTCATGGCCGTCTTCTCAATCAAATCAAATGCAGCCTCTGGGGTTATGCTAAATAGTGAAAGACTTGATGCTATATCAATTATTTCGCTTGTTTGAATAGATAGACCATCATAGAATATTCGCACTTGAGACTCTCAAGTGATATCCCGTGAGGTGGGCATTTCCTCAACGAATCGTTAAATCTCTCCCAAGTTTCATACAATGATTCCCCATCCTTTTGGCAGAATAGATAAATGTCTATTCTTAATTTATTAGTTTTAGATGGTGGGAAATATTTCGAAAAGAATTTCTCAGTCATCGCGTCCCAGGTGGTGATGGAACCAACAGGAAGAGATCTGCGCCACAACTGCGCTTGGTCCCGTAGCGTAAACGGAAAGAGGCGAAGCCTGATAGCATCGACGCTAGCTCCATCGATCTTGAAAGTCCCACAAAATTCGCAATAAATTTGCACTATGAGTATATGACGATACAAACCCAAGGTCATTACGGGTAATTGTTATTACATGATGGATCAGTTTGGGCCTCCTGGTTGTTTAGAGATAAGAAATTCCATAGACCATTACTCTATCGGCCTACTAGTTGGCCCAATCCATAACCCATCAAACGCAATCGATTTGTCAACCCTAACACCCACTTTTCTACCCCGACCCAAATCTTTTTTAAAACGACTGTAAATTTGTAAAGCATAAAAAAGAAAATATCGACGCTAGAAACATTACAAGTTACAATCAAGAGACTTGGAAGTGTAGCGACACCAAGAAGCTCACACTAGATTGCTTATCTTAGCCATCGAACAAAGCAAGCTTAATTTCTTCCACATTTAAAGGAGAGCATGTACCACTTCTAAAACCCAAAATATTTCTCGCCTTTCGAATCCATATCAGCGCATAAACAAGAGCGTGACTTAGTTTATTACGTTCGTTGTTGCCCGATTGACTACCAGCGAAGCATTTGACTTGACCCATCTCACAACTCATGTTAACTAAGTATCCCTACGATTTTTCTCAACGGTATTAACTTTTTCATACATTAAAGTTATGTCTCCACCACATTCTACGGCACCCTCTATTAATCAATATGCATCTCCGTCGATAGATCTATCATGCACTGTTATTCTCATAGGACATCCTCTACAAAATAACTTATGGTATGGGTAACATCTCAAAATTTTGAATTCGTACTTTCATGATACTGTACAGTTAATAATAATTAGTATGATGTCCGCACGCGTTGCGCCATAGGCATCATCGATACTGACCGTTTATGTTCAATACATACTAAATATTCGATTGATTGTATAATAACTTCATCCAAATTTATTATAATATGAGGAAATCCCATTTACATTTATGTTCATATAATTTCAATTTAAAGTTGTGATGGTTGGACTAAAAGGTCAACAAACCTCACCCTAATGGTAAAATTAAAAATATTTGACTTTGGTTGAAAATGTCGAAACTTATTGGCACTTGAGGAACTTGTATTGCCAAATAGGATAAGCGAAGAAGATAGCGGGTAGGGGTTGGGTTTAATTGACAAAGCCATTAGAATGATGGTTTTGCTCCCCTTGTGGGGAAGGGTTCGAGCCCTGCTAAAGACGGATTTGGTATGATTTAAGCCGTTCAAAAAAAGTGAAGAGGATGGCTTAGGTAGTCAACCCAAAATAAACAAAGGAAAGCTATGTGTGTGTGTGTGTCAACCTAGATCAACGAACTAATCGAAGTTCATCGAAAAACTCAAGTACAACTAGTGAGTGATGCTTGATTTTGTCTTCTATGCGTGATTATTATTAGAAATATCTCATATAAGGATTAAGATATGTTGGCCGGGTTGAAATCTCGCTCTCCTCTACTCTAAAGAGTGCAATTCTATGAAAATCTGTTTTGTAGACATCAATTGAGTTGGATGAAATTCTACGATTCTATTGTAAAAAGTTATTAAATTTGATAAATAGAAAATGAAGACGTTGACTAAAAGTAACTAAAAATTAACAGTTTGGTCAAGTGATTGACCGTATTGGACGATGATATTAACGTTGTCGTAATATACTTCCATGAGTGTTTTCAAACTCAAAAATTGATATGAAAGGTGATTAAGCAAGATTATTATCGATCAAACAGATGAGGTCTTGTTGAATTTGTGTAATTTAAGCTTAAATTCATGCTTAAGTGTATGAACATGGGCCATAAGATCATTTATGTTGAACAAATAGAGTTGAATGGTTATGTAGGTGATGAAATTGGTCATAAGATCATTTAACTTCATTTTATGTCAAAATAATGCAGGATGTCCAATATCATACCAAACTCACCAAGAGCATTTTATCCATTGATAAAACACACACATATATTATATATACACAAACAATTTCTGGTTTTCTTTTTCTTACATGTTAGATGTTCCGTTTGTTCTTTTTTCTTAATCAATTAATTGCCTCAAGCCCTCTTCATATCTCCTAGAGGGACTGGAAATAAATGGGTTGTCGAAGATTCACTTCAAGCCTATATGATGTAAGATTGACAGAATTCAAAGTCAAAAACTAATGGATAAAACAGACCCATTTTGACTAGGTTGTTCATGACCTGAGTCAAGCTCGGCCTGATTATAAATCGAGTTGGTTCTGCTCGGCTTGGTTTGGCTCGATTTTAAAAATAGAAATTAGTAGATTGCTCTAAAAATCAAGTTCAACAACACAAAATATGTTTTAAATTTCAACAAAATACAATATTAGTTCATTAGCATGGTAATCAACCTTTAAATAAGCCAGGAATATCATATTACAAGCCTAAATACATGTAAATAATAATCAGTTTTTGTAATATATTATAAGTAAAATGATCCGAGCTGGCTAGGCTCACTTTCAAATCGAGCTATATCGAGCGAACTTTTTCCGGGCTAAATCTGAGCGAGCTCCGAGCCACAAGCTATATTGAGCGAGCTTTGACCTATCACCCAACTCGCTCAAGTGCCATTTTGCAACCTTTATTACGGTATTTCTTAGCATATGTGATTTTAACTTTGTATATTTCTTATCTGCTTTTGTTGTAGTTTTCTTGTTTCATCTTCAAACTTGGTAAAAATAAAATATATCAAAGTAGCAAATTCTATGCAAGTAATGATACTTGGGGTGAAATAAAATGTACATATAAAATGTATTGATCATGGTCTTGCCACTCCTCAATATGATAACTCTAAGCTGTCTCTTTCTGATTGCTGTATGCGGGTATCGCAAGCTACTACAATGTGCAAGGATGATTTCGATAATTGATTTCCCCTCGGATTGTGAACCACCACCTTAAGCCCTGACGCTAATAATATTGATGATGTTGGTTTTGACGCGGCTCTAGTTGATATGGAGAATGCTGAAATCCGGTTGATAGCTGGTTAATACTACTATCTTGTGAACTAGAATTTGAATAGCTTCTCCGGCTCAGATTATAAGTCTTGTTGTAGGGATTGTTTTGAGGGCGAACTTGATTCTGCATATAATCAACCTGCTCATGGGATGCAAACATGTTCCCTTGCCGACAATCTCCACTCGGGTGCGGTCCTCCACATAACTCACAACTTACCTGCAACTGCTCTATTTTACGATTAAGTGCTTCAAGTTTTTCCGTCAAAGTTGCATCAACCACATGAACATCTTGTGTAGATGGCTTATCTCTTATGGGTTCCCATTGATAGTCGCTCATAGCCGTCTTCTCAATCAAATCATATGCAGCCTCTGGGGTTATGCTATATAGTGAAAAACCTGTTGCTAAATTAAGTTCTCGGCTTGTTTCAAGAAATAGACCATTACAGAATATTTCCACTTGACTCCAAAGTGGTATCTTGTGATCCGGGCATCTCCTCAACAAATCTTTAAACTCTCCCAAGTTTCATACAACGTTTCTTCATCGTCTTGCAGGAAAGAATAAATGTACTTTCTCAATTTATTTGTTTTAGAACGTGGAAAATATTTTGAAACAAATTTCTAGCCATGGTGTCCCAAGTGGTGACGGAACCAACAGGAAGAGATCTGAGCCATAACTTCGCTTTGTCCCATAGTGAAAATGGAAAGAGGCGAAGCCTGATTGCATTGTTGATCTTGAAAGTGCCGCAAAATTCGAAGAAGTCGCAAATTTCCAAGAAATTTGCAATATGAGCATATGGATCTTCATCTGGTAAGCCACTGAACTGGACCATGTTTTGCACTATTTGAATGACTTCAGGATCGAATTGTATTTTGGCAGACGTTTCCTCGTCGATTTGTTGTTTAGGAGTGTCAATCAAGGCAACGATCTTGTCGAGATATCCCTTGATGCTAGAATTCTTCTCCTTAATCTCCAGATCCTTATGTTCAATCAGCTGCAGCAATTGAGTTTTTGATTTTTGAAGATCGGAAACTTCCAGTGACAGACGCTCAATCTCCCCATCTTTGTCGATCTAGCAAAAAACTTACCAATCAACCAATGTATTTATGTAACTAGAAGAACAATTTACTAATTTAGTGTGCCAATTGTACCATCTAGAAAACAAGTGTTTGAACACACTGGCAAAACAAACCAAGTGTTAACTTGGGTCGTTATGGATAATTGTCATTACAATTACATAATGGATAAGTTTGGGCCTTTAATAATCTATAACCAGGTTGATATGAGCAAGCTGGTTAGAAGAACTACTACACCACAGGTCAGAATGGGTGGATGAAAAAAAATACGACGGGTCAGAATGGGCAGATGAGAAAAATGACGGTCGCAACCGGCAAGGTTTCTGTCGAGATTCAATCCCTTAAACAGAAAGGATCCTGTCGAGATTCATGTCTAGTAACTTAAACTCTCATAAGAATCTAGATCTCGATGAAACAAAATTACAGTTTCTGTGAGCATGGCCGGCCCTGAAGGTGGGCGAGGAGGACCACCGGCCAGGGCGCGATATTTTGAAGGGCACGTTTTTCGAGCTTGAACATGGTACATGAATTCTCAGGGCCGGCCATGTCTGTGAGGCAGGAACAGGTGAAAATTTTCCATTCGGTCTCTGATTGTAAATTCGTAATGAATTTTTGTTCAATGTGATCTTGAAACCAGCTGTAAATTTGTAATATTTTTTGTTGAATGTGATCTTGAACCTGCTTCTGAACGAGTTGTTCAATGGTTTTAAAAAGCTGTTACTACTTAGTCAAAAAGTCAACTCATACCAAATTGACCATTTTTAAAATAGTCCAGTGTCTAATTTTGTCGAAACCAGTTCTGACCAGAACCAAAATAACCATTCATAAACACCCGTTCTGACCCGACCCGACCCGAAGTTGAAACGTCATTTAGCAGGAAATTATGAATAGCAAATGAAGAATGCGAACAGATGAGAGATATTGTTACCGATTGAGCTTTTTGAGTGTCAAATTGAGTGTAGAGTTGTTTGATGTATTCGTCGGCTTTCTGCGAGATCAGAGATGCGTCGTGGGAGCAGCGGGCGTACTCATTGTCGGAGAGGAACAACGGCATCTTTTCCGGTGGAGATCGACGATAATGGCGAGAGGAGATTAACGAAACCCTAACCCTAATATTATCAGTGGATTTTGGAGGGAGAGAAGACGTTTTGAAGAGGTTATGCGCCAAGTTACAGGAGTCGGTTGTTTTAAAAGATTCGAATCTTCACTTAAAAAGAAAAAGATGTTAGTTTTTTTTAACGACCAACAAATCAATCTTGGGTATTCTTGGGGCAGCCACTGGACAAACGGAGTACTCTGAGAGTAACCCGAGTCGTCCACCACCACTTCTGGGGAAAACCCCGTAACCCACCCGCCCGTAGACACGACGGTGAAATTACCGGCAAAACCCGTTTGGCTCAAGGTTCGAACCCAGGTTTCACTGGGTCTCCTATCATTGCCAACCAGCGACTCACTCTATTTTGCACCAAGTATTTATTTATAGCATCTATCGAAAATAGGTTTTGCACAAAATATAGTTTTGTAACGTTTTATATACTAAAACTAGGTTATTCACCCCGTGTGTTACACGGTTTGAGTAAAGAAGAAAATATTAATAAAAAACGTAATAATAATATATTAATGTCACGTGTCATTCTCTGTATTAATTTAGAAATAACATTGTTAATATTATTGATTAAGAATAATAATATATTAGTTTAATAATATCTTATATATTCGTTTAATATCTAAAATATTAATTATTAATTATTAATATATATAATAGCATATGAATGCTTAAAACCATATGTATGATGATAAAACAATTTTGGAATTAAATTTGAGGTATATATAGAACATTCGTTTTTGTTTCTTTTTTAGAAAACTAATTATATTTTATTTATGAGATGATATATTTTTTAGATAATTAATTCTATTTTCTTTATTAGATTATATGTTTAATATTTCATATTATATAAAACCATATTTAATATCAATGACATTATATCATTTTAAATATTATTCAAGTATAATATTATGTATTTTTTTCTCAGGTGTTACAATTATACACCCTAAAAGAAAATTTCATTTTTGAAATTACTAAATAAAAAAATAACTTACATGGCATGTGAATATCGAAGACACAAAACCTAAGTTAACATAGACTGATACAAAATACTATACGTCTATAATAGATTGATATGAACACTATTCATAACAATAACCCAATTTGTACATATATTCTAACTATACATCTACCCATTATCTTACATATTTTGTTTTATAATAAAATTTCACATCATCATTTTTCCCCGTCCAGATTTTTTCATGACCCTATATAAATAAAGATATAAAGTTAAAATATAATAATGAGTTTTAAATTTTTTGTTTCCCTTTGAGTGGTACTCTCGACCAATGATTCAAATTCAACATAAAGAGATTATCAAATATTATTAATAATAATAAGAAATAACTTTATAATCGTAATGTAATTTTTTAATATACGATACTTAGAGAAGAGTTTTTATGATATTTTTTTTAAACATTTATTATAATAGGACTTAAGATAATGCTAAGTGATATTCATATATTAAATTTTAAAAGGTATATTAACTAAAAATATTATCAGTGTATTACACGATGTAAATATAAAAAATGTAAATCATAAATTTATATATCATACCGACAGACCTTGTAAATCATAAAAAAGGCCCATGTGAATTTCCTAACAGACTCGCTTGAAAGAAGGTCTACTCTTCAGTTGGCGGATGTTCTTGTGTTTGGTTGGGTAGGTGGGAAACACGATTGTGTGGACCTTAATTGTAACACCTCGTAATCCCCTGTCCAATTAAATCTCGACACGTGTCGCGCTGTTCCTCTATTTGCCACGTATTGGCCGAGAGGGACCAAAAGCGTCGTTATGTTATTATTGTAACCTCTGAACAACGTATAACAAAGTTAAGGGATTAAAAGTGTCAACATGTTTAATTATACCTCTGAGTGACCATTTAACGGAACCCGGAGCTTATCACTGTTCTGTTATACATCCGAGAGTGCTAACCAGCTGCCATATTGAATAAAATATGCAAACTTGTCGAAATATGGGAGTTTGGAGAAGTCCAGGGGCCAAAATGGAAATTTTGTGAACCGACCTCTGTGGCGCCACGCACCAGGGACCTGATATCCCCGCGCGACGCGCGACAGAAGCCAGGTCGCAGAAAATGCAGGACAGCTGCAGACCTGCATGCATGCCACCTCTTTTTGCGAATTTCCAGCAATTCTCTGCTCAAGACACGTACTTGGCCATTTGTGCACCTCAGGCTTGCATGCTAAACACTTGTATCCACCTCCATCATCTTCCGATTCCATAAAGTGAAGTCTTGATTCATCCTTCAAGAACTTGCACACTCCTCAAACTCTCATCCTCAAATCTCTGCAAGTTATGGAGCTCAAGCAATCTTCAAGCCTGTTCTAAATTCGTTCAAGGACCCTTAGTAAGTGTCCTTAATCCTCCTTGTTCATTTTATTATGCTTTCAAGCCAAAAGTCAAGCTTGTCGTAAAAACGGTTTGACTTTCGGTTTAATCTTTATCGGTTCAGCCATGGTTCGAATCAAACATGGTTACGTGATCGTAATGAGGTAGGTAACAACACCCCTTAAGGGCACCTCCTGATTACCATGTTTGCATGTCCGATTGATGAGTCAAACTTATTCATAAAAAGTCAAACTGGGTCAGATTTGATATCAAATGCATAACTAATAACATGCATGCTATAAAATCAGTTTTGATACTCTAAATACTTGGTAATAATCATAAGAACATGTGAGAACATGTTCGGCTCGTCAAATCCAGGTCTAAAGGTCGGTTCGCAACCGAAAGTCGCAAGGTTTGACTTCTGCTTTGACCTTCAGTTCTGACCCGATTTAGTGTCTTCCAAGGCCGATTCTATGTCGCATTATGATCCTTATATAATGTAGTATAACCCTCTGATGTCATACTACAAGGTCATAATCATAATCCGAGTTTATGCGCAAGTTTCATTAATGTGTCAAATTTGACTACTTTTGCCTTTTTGCTTAAATGGAGATTTAAACTAAAAATGAACATGCAAAAAGTTACCTACTGATATGTTAACTTGTTTGGCTTGCATGCATGTCAATAAATTTGGTCATAATCTGAGTTTTCCTAAATATCGCAAATCAGGCTTTTAAAGGACCAAAATGCCCTTTTCGGAAAATAAAAGGTTTTAAACATAACTCCTTCAATAAAATAATTTTACTTACTAATGTTATGATATATTTAGAATTATCTGGGACATTGAATCAGTTTACAAACTGAGTTTATGTAAAGGCTCTTGCATGATATCGATAAATGACGATAATACCCTTATGGCGCATAAAATGAGTTTTAAACACGTTTTCATAACCAAACCTTTTACAAACTGACGTTATATAATAAATAAAGTATTTTGGTTATATAAACCTGATCAAAACTATAATCTTCCTTAAACATCGGTTAAATCGTCATTTAGCGACTTTAACGCCTTTTCGACGCATGGTATGGGTTAAAACCATATCTAAGCATCAGACTTGTTACCTACTGATTATAAAACATATTTTAAATATTTTTACAGTAGGTACAAGTTATAAACTCAGATTCCCAAATAACTATTCAAATCTATGTGTGAAATGACAAAAATACCCTTTCGGAGCATAGTTTGGTCTTTAAATATAACCACACATATATTTGCTATCTTACTGATGTAATATCATAAAATAAATATTTTTATAAATAATATATGACCGTGACATCAGATTAATCACCAACTCATTTTTTTAAATCATAAAATGACCAAATTACCCCTTTAAAGCTGAAATTGATTTTAAAACTATAACGAGCATACGTGTTGGTATCTTACTAATATTAAAACATGTTGTAAGCATATTAACACATGAAACTTGTAAATGACTCATCCGGTTACCCGGCATCGCTTATATGCGTACGGTTAAGCCTACGTGACTAGTTTACGTAAATTCAACGAAACAGGTTTAACCTTATCATTTTATATCAAAATCCAGAATGTTATATGTTTACTCAGAATATACAAGTCCTAGTACTTGTCGGGTTTAAACAACATTCTTTCCGATCTTCGCTTAATCTAGCGTATCGTTCCGTTACGTATCCTTTAAGCTAACCGGTTCGAGTCAACGACTCAACCTAAACCCGTTAGCATTCTAATTGGTTATTAATACCATCAATATAGACTAGAAGCCTCCCAGTAGATCGATACTTGCATTTGTCTTCTTGATTATCGAGTGAGTTACTATTAGTTAGAAGAACTAGCTCAGGTAAATACTTTAACTTATTTTCTCTATACGGGCTTGGGATACGGTATTATATTACCGCTTGGTCGGGTATGGGATAATGTTTATCGGATTGTGATTTACTAAATCTTATAACCCGTTTTATTCTGTATTGTCTGATAACTGAAACATTGGGGGTTAACTCGACCGTGTCCTGGATATCCATGGCTCATTTAAATTACTAATGGTCACGACCTAAGCGCGGGGTGTAGGCATACACCTGACAGACGCTAATGCTAAACAAATTATTTTTATTATACTCCTCCGTGGGTTTTATTAAGTGGTGTGTCGGTTAATCAGGTTATACGGTTTCTGCACCGGACCCCATATGTATTGACAGACCTGTAAAACTGTAAACAAGATAATTTTGAATTGTCACAGGTTATAAAATATTTTCGTGCTCAATGCACCTAAACGAATTTTAAATGTTTTCAAAATGAATCGGTTAAATGTATTTACCAGTGAAAACTGACGTATTTTCCAAAAAGGCTAAATGACAGGTTTCGGCACGGAATAGGCTAGGAGCTGCTTGGTATTGACGTAGGGAATTTTTGCCAGTTCTTAGTCAAGCCTAAAGTCTGTCGGAGAATTTATCATTTCGTGCTTTCGATCCTCCTGTGGATCTAATATTACAAACCTTGTATTTGCCTTTTAAGACTTTTAAACTCAATGATTTGTAATAATATTTAATATTCAAGTCTTATGTTTGACCATGATGATGCCAATCTTACGTCACAATACTCCCTACCCGGGCCCACCGGGATTGTGTTGGAAATACGGGGTGTGACATTAATGGAGTGTCCCCCTTATTAGGCTAAAGGACAAATATTTCGTGGTTGGACAGGTTATGTTGAAAGCAGAATCAAGGAAACCTGCTAAGCGTGAAAAATCTTGTGCTGAATATCAACACCTTTAATACTTTTGGTTCGTTGTCGGTTTCCTGGACAGAGTGTAAAAATCGTGCACAACAATTTTCAACGCTGAGGAATAAAAGTTTTGTTTTCGGTAGAACTCGATTTGCTATTCAAAAAGGAGTTACAACGCAGCTTGTTGCCTGTGCATGCCATTCTTATGTAATTTTCCGTATCGATATAAAGTTAATACTTATCAGTGAATCAAACTATTAATTTTAAAATAACGAAAAATGAAATATTAAAACTGTTATATTAGGATTAACCATATAGTAAATATTAATTTACTATGGTAAAAATAATAATATTGCACTTTTAATACATATTTGAAACTAATATATTATATGTCTTATCTAAAATCAAGTAATAATATTGTAATTTTTATATACCTATTTAAAACTAATATTATACGCCCTATTTAAAGTAGTTAAAAAAATATTACGTAATAGTTGATTAACATCAACAAGTAAAATAAAAAAAAAAACCTTTATATTAAAATAAACCTCGTTTTGCTCCCTGTGAGTTGGTCACTTTAACGGTTTTGCCTCAATCATTTAAAAATAGTCATTTTACTCCTTGATGTTACTAACATTTCACCAATTTGCTCCCCGCCCCAAACGGCATCTATTTTAATCGTTAAATATCAGTCACGTGTCTCTCACATGAGGAGCATTTCAGTCTTTTTTTTCCAAGATATTTTATACCCTTTACTTTAAAACCCTAACTTTTCATAACTTGTCATCTTCTTCAAGACTCAAAACAAAACATAACCTGCATATTGTTGAAGCTTCAAAAGAAATCCGTGGCCACCACCACAGCCACACACCGCGGGCACCACCACCACAACCACCAACCGCCGCCATCATCGCCATCGCCACCATCAGCGACCACCCCGCCCAGTCCACACACTCTCTCTCACCCGTCTCTCTCTCTACCTTCTCTTTCACCACCCACAACCACCACATGCCGTCATCATCGCCATCACCACCACAACCCGCACCGCTGCCGCCGCCGCCCAAAGTTGCAAATCTCATGGCCGGAGGTAAAAATCGTGCTAAGCGTGAAAAATCTTGTGCTGAATATCAACATATCTTCAATCCCCTTACCTTTAATACTTTTGGTTCGTTGTCGGTTTCCTGGGCAGAGTGTAAAAATCGTGCACAACAATTTTCAACGCTGAGGAATAAAAGTTTTGTTTTCGGTAGAACTCGATTTGCTATTCAAAAAGGAGTTACAACGCAGCTTGTTGCCTGTGCATGCCATTCTTATGTAATTTTCCGTATCGATATGAAGTTAATACTTAGCAGTGAATCAAACTATTAATTTTAAAATAACGAAAAATGAAATATTAAAACTGTTATATTAAGATTAACTATATAGTAAATATTAATTTACTATGGTAAAAATAATAATATTGCACTTTTAATACATATTTGAAACTAATATATTATATGTCTTATCTAAAATCAAGTAATAATATTGTAATTTTTAAATACCTATTTAAAACTAATATTATACGCCCTATTTAAAGTCTATTTTTAAGTTAAAAAATATTACATAATAGTTGAGTAACATCAACAAGTAAAATAAAAAAAAACCTTTATATTAAAATAGAGTAAACTTTCGTTTTGCTCCCTGTGAGTTGGTCACTTTAACGGTTTTGCCTCAATCATTTAAAAATAGTCATTTTACTCCTTGATGTTACTAACATTTCACCAATTTGCTCCTCACCCCAAACGGCATCTATTTTAATCGTTAAATATCAGTCACGTGTCCCTCGGAGAATTTCAGTCATTTTTTTTCCAAGATATTTTATACCTTTACTTTAAAACCTTAACTTTTCACAACTTGTCATCTTCTTCAAGACTCAAAACAAAACATAACCTGCATATTGTTGAAGCTTCAAAAGAAATCCGTGGCCACCACCACAGCCACACCCGCGGGCACCACCACCACAACCACCAACCGCCGCCATCATCGCCATCGCCACCATCAGCGACCACCCCGCCCAGTCCACACACTCTCTCTCACCCGTCTCTCTCTACCTTCTCTTTCACCACCCACAACCACCACATGCCGTCATCATCGCCATCACCACCACAACCCGCACCGCCGCCGCCGCCCAAAATTGCAAATCTCATGGCCGGAGGTTTCAGATCTCGTCGCCCAAGTTAATACACAATTGTGTCTTCTCAGATCTAATAAAAACCGGGCTAGTGTATGCTCGATTCCGATTTTGTTGGTGTTGGTGACGGTGACGGTGGTTACTGGTAGTTGTTTGGTGAGGTAAGTGGTGGTGGTTGGTGATGGTTGTTGGTGGCGACTAAGGCCGTGGTTGGTGTTGATGACGGTTGGTGTTGATGGAGGTGCTTGGTGTTGAAGGACTTGAAAGTTTAAACTTTAAAGGGGCTCTGCATAGAATTATCTTTGTGGAAGGACTAGGCTCTGCATACAAAAATGTCTAAGACTTTACATATGAAGACAAAGACAAAAATGAATTTTGAGTTCTTAATAAATTATAAAATCATTATAGATAAAATTACTAAAATACCCTTTTAATTACATGTAAATTTACTGTAATACCTTTACTTTTAACTGAAATTGTTAACTAAGTTAGAGTTGAGGAGCAAACTGGAAATGGAAACTTCAGAGAGTGAAATTGTTATTTTTAAAGGATTGAGACAAAACCGTTTAAAGTGACCAAACCATAGGAAGCAAAACTGAAGTTTATTCATTAAAATATATAAGGTGTTCAGTCTTTATAGGATAATAATATTGATCAAATATATAATATGAAAATTAAAATATTATTAGATAATGATAAGAATAAGTATAAGTAATATTAATATATTAATTATTATAACATATAAATAAAAATATGGTTAAAGGAGAAAATGTTATGTGGCATTATTTGGTGAGTATTAGATAAAGTTTGGTAACGTTTTATATACTAACTGACGGTTTTGCACAAATTTGCCTATGAGAGTACCCACAATGGTAATGCTTAAAAATTGCGGTAAAAGTCGACTCTCTAACAACCAACATCATGTTCTTCTCTCATATCTCCACTCACATAACCTGGGGTTGTTTGTTTCAACTCTAAATGAGCTTTTAATGGTTAATATATCTTATTGGTTCATCACACTTAATAGTTTAGACTGTTTGTTTCGTAAGCAGATATCAAACAACGATTAGCGAGCAGGGTTCAAATCATCCGATTGACAAACACATCGATTCAACTTTGTTCTATTCAAGAACAAATGAATTCCAAATTCGTAAACACAATTCAATTAGCAACAATAATTCTGACAGCTCATGATTATGGTTTATTGTTACATCATCAAACTATATGCTATTGCGCCTAAGCTATAAAAAGGGTAAATATTTTTTTGTATTAGAAAAAAAAATTCACAAATATAATACGAGATTACAAAAGAGACATTGTTTAATTAAAGATTGCATCTTCGTCAAGCCTTTCTTTGATCCATCACCCTCGGTAGGAACTTAACTCCGTCAGCAGTAACTTGCCATCAAAGAGAGAACTTGCATGATATAGAAGTTCACTTTAAACTGATAAGGGGGTAGGGGTGGTTTCCACCCATCACTAATCACTCACTCACAACTTTCAATCAAGCTCCGCCATGTCATCAAACATTATTCCATCACTCACAACCTTTTTTAATGGAAATGATCATCACTCACCGCCACACCCAACAATCCCCCCCCAACCAACAAGTTCCCTCACAACAATCAAAACATAACGTGTCAAAAATTCCACGCGTTATCAAATTTTGTCCGTGAAAAAATGGGCGGCGGCGGTGTTCCGCAAAGTTTCACGCGTGAAATTATGCCATCACGCACAACTTCTCTTCCACCCCAGGTCCCCTAAGAAAAGTTGATTTAAGCTAATTCGATTTGTCCTGATCCTGACTTGGTTGAAATTTCTACAGCTATTGGTTTTAGCCTTTCAGGTTCTGACCCGTTACACAGCCATACGGTTAAGGGGCTGTTTGGCAACTTCTGAACAGTTAAGTGCTGAACCAATAAGAGGTCTGAACCATTAAGTGCTGAATGAATAAGAGGTCTAAACCATTAAGAGTCAGTATAATGCTTAACCGTTTAGAGGCAAATGCCTGACCAATTCAGATTAGAGGTCTTAACCATTCAGACCTTTGCTCGCGAAACAAACAGTCTGAACTTTAAGTGTTGAACCAATAAGAGGTCTGAACCATTAAGAGCCTCATTAAGAGGTAAACAAACAGCCCCTAAATCATATGAAAAGATTACAACACATGTGTGAACATTAAATAGAGCTTATTGCACAGCCATAGGCCCAAGCCATATCAAAAGATCACATACACGTGTTAAAGAAATCATTAAATGGAACTTACCAATCAAATCAAACAGCTTGTAGCCAAGCAGCTTACCAATCAAACGACTTTAGCCTAACAAAATTAAGATGCTTACCAATCAACGACTTTAGCCTAACAAAGTTAAGATGTGATTTAAAGGTGTCCCTCTCTATAAGATTAAGGGCTCAAGTCCCATAGTAAACACAGCGTAGATTTAAATCAGAAATTAGAAAGACGTGTGAGTTAGCCGTTAAAAAAAACAATTACTCAAGGACACATGGAATGAATATAATCGATATGTTATTAAGATGTGTAAATGGATGATAGAGATTAAACCACGGTGAATTTCCATAGAGGCAACAGATATACATATTCCCAACACTTATCCCTCTTAATCTCTTATTATATAACAATAGAAAGCCGAAACAGCCATTTCATTGCAACAGAAACTCAAAAAACAGGGATCCACTAAAAAATCCCACATGAATCTCAGTTTTTTTTAAACAAAATATCAATTAAATTATTCTTATCTTTTCGCAACTATCAGATGTGAGAATCGACGAAGAACATCTAAGCATTCTCCTTGGCGATCTTCTCGGCCTTCGCAATAACCTCGTCGATTCCTCCAACCATGTAAAACGACTGTTCCGGTAAGTCATCATACTTTCCATCCAACACACCCTGCCCAATCATCTCACCCGATTAGCAACATTTTAACGACATTTTAAATTTAGAGTTAACTGCGGATTTCTTCATTGTGGTTTGTCCAATTATGATAATCTAGGCCAAGTATCAAATTTGTATCCTTTCAGTCCCACATTCTTGAAACATGCCCGTTCCGTCTAAAAAACTAACGGCTTTTAAAATCCGTTGTTTAACGAAGAGGGAAAACGTAATTTTCTTTTTAATTTTCCTTTTTTCTTAGAAAAGGTGGGATTTTAATAGGGTTTTTGAAATAGGAGAATAAAAAAATGGAAAATGACGTTTTTACCCTTCATTAAACAGCAGGTTTTAACAATTGCTAGTTTTTTGGACGGAACTAACATGTTTCAAGATTGTCAGGAACGAAAATGGTATATATTTAAATTTTGGCCTAGACTGACATAATTGAACAAACAACAGGGACGAAAATGGCAGTTAACTCTTAAATTTATAAGAAACCAAGTAGATAATAATATAATATAATATAAACTGACCTGGAAACTGCCAATGCTTTCCTTGAGTTCGACATATTTACCGGGAGCACCCGTGAAAACTTCAGCGACATGGAAGGGCTGACTCAAAAACCTCTGGATTTTACGGGCACGAGCGACAGTCAACTTGTCGTCTTCACTAAGCTCATCCATTCCAAGAACAGCAATAATATCTTGAAGATTCTTGTAGTTCTGAAGAACTTTCTGTACACCACGAGCTGTATTGTAATGGTCTTCTCCCAAAACGTGCGGTGAAAGCATACGCGATGTGGAATCAAGTGGGTCCACAGCAGGGTAGATACCAAGTTCGGAGATCTGCATATTAAAAAATTCACTATGAGCTAGGGCTGCAACAAACCAAACTGAAAGCGAACAGTTCGTGAACCATTCGGCGGGAAGTTCGTTTGTGTTCGTTTGTTTATTAAAACATAAACAAACAAACAAAAATTTTCGTTTGTTTAGTTAAATGAACGAGCAAGAACAAATAAACTATTTAATAAGTGTCGGTGTATTATATATTCTGTTCATGAACGCTTGTTTGTGTTCGTTTGTTTCCATTTGTGTTCATAAACATTATCTTGTGTTCATCAACATTCATTTTCGTTCGTTGCCTAAAGTTTAACAAACGAAAACGAAACATGGTCATTTCCTTAACAAACAAACACGAACATAAAATCTCGTTCAGTAAGTGTTCATGAATAGTTCATTAACACATATATTTCTTGATAAACAAAAACGCTGTTTGTTTGCAGCTTATGAACCAAACAGACAAGTTCCAAAAAACAACTAAAGCCGCTAAGCCGACCCATATGCTAATAGACGTATGACCCAGAAGAGCTGGACATAATATGAAGGAGATGAATGACCTGTCTAGAAAGCACAGTTGTGGCGTCCAAATGAGCAAAAGTTGTGGCGGGAGCGGGATCTGTTAAACCATCAGCGGGCACGTAAATAGCTTGAACAGATGTAATAGAACCCTTCTTGGTTGTTGTGATACGTTCTTGAAGACCTCCAAGATCTGTAGCCAGAGTCGGTTGGTAACCAACAGCAGATGGAATACGACCGAGTAAAGCAGACACCTCAGAGTTGGCCTGCAGATTAAGATTATAATCAGCGCTTAATCTCATGCTCGTTAAGAAGCAGACTTGTATAGAATCAAACCTACCTGGGTGAAATGGAAAATGTTATCGATGAAAAGAAGCACGTCTTGTCCTTCAGCGTCTCTGAAGTGTTCAGCCACAGTTAATCAGGTGAGCCCAACACGTGCACGAGCACCTGGGGGTTCGTTCATTTGACCGTATACAAGAGCACACTTGCTTTCGCTCTATAAACGTAAAAATAATATCGGATTACTAACACTAGAAGATGTAAAGCTCTTAAACGAAAATAATAATGGCTCCGATAAACAAACCTGTTTGTCACCTAGCTTTATGACACCACTTTCCATCATCTCCCTGTACAAATCGTTACCTTCTCGGGTACGTTCTCCAACACCAGCAAAGACAGAGAAACCACCTAAATATTAAAAAAAAACACAAGGGATTCATAAACATATAATGATATAAATCAAATCAAAATGTGGTGAATGTATGACAGCATCTACAAACCACGGGCTTTAGCAACATTGTTGATAAGTTCCATGATAAGTACGGTTTTTCCAACACCAGCACCACCAAACAAACCGATCTTCCCTCCCCTTTGATATGGAGCTAAAAGATCGACAACCTATACAATCGAAAAAATGATTATATAATATTGAATATACTTTGTTACTTTCATCTACGTATAAGTATATGGCAAAAAAAAAGATTAAATTCCACATATAAGTGCATACCTTAATGCCAGTGACAAGGATTTGTTGTTCTGTTGCTTGCTCAACGCAAGCTGGGGCTTCTCTATGGATTGGCAGATAGTGATCTGTTTCTATTAAAAAGAACCAAAAAAGTGAGATAAAAGTTCCAAGTGAACAAAAATAAGCCATTTTACTCAATGGCAAACAGAAAACTTACTGATTTCGCCTCTATGATCGATAGGCTCTCCAATAACATTAATGATACGACCAAGGGTTGCTCTACCGACGGGCACCTACCATAAAAAGATCAAAATCAAGTCCACAATTACAACAAACTTCGATAAGCAACAATCATGCCTATAAAACCAAAAACTAAATTACAACAATACATTTCTTTTATTAATCAATGTGCCAAAAACAAATCATTCTGTACAGGCAGTGCGGCAAATAAAAAAAATCCCTTAATATAAACACATAAACTTTGAAGGTGACCATCAAAATTAGATATGAGATCCGTATTACCGATACAAAAAATGAGTAAAAACATCAACCAAGTACTATTATCGAAAGTTCAGTACCAATAACGCAAAATTACAAAAAAAAATACGAAAACAAATAAAAACCATAAAAACGAATATAACTACAGATGCTATATAAAAAAACACTCATCTCTAATCGAAACAATACAGACCAAATTCTAATAAAAACTAATTAAATATCACAAATCTTAAGCGTAAAAAAACAAGCTACAACTACAAACAACAACTACATCTCAAACATCTAATCATATCAATATCTAAACATTTTCAGATCCAGAAAAAACACTTACAGTAATCGGAGAACCAGTATTAAGCACACGTTGACCACGCACAAGTCCTTCAGTTCCATCCATAGCAATCGTCCTCACCATATTCTCCCCCAAATGCTGCGCCACTTCCAAAACTAACCTAATCGAGTTATCCAAAACCTCGAGCGCCGTAAGGATCGGCGGCAATCCTTCACTAAACCTCACATCAAAAACAGCACCGATAAACTGACACACCCGTCCGATCGCACCGGCGCCGGTGAACTCATCGGTAATTTTTCCGACGCTAGATCCTTCGGCGGAAGTTGCGGCGGCCGATTTCGGCGGAGCTGCGGCGGCGGAGGTGGAGTAGGTGGTTGTACGGTTGAGAAAGTGGTTGGTGGAAGTGTGGGAGTGGGATAGGGCGCGTGCGGATCTGGTTGAGTGAGTGAAGTGAGATCTGGATGGTGATCGGTGGAGAGAGGAGCGGAGGAGGGTGGCGGCGAGCCGCGTGAAGCCATCGCCGGAAAAGTTGGTAGAGAGAGAGAGAGCGAGCGAGCGAGCTAGGGTTTGAAAATGATGAGAACGAAGTCGTCTCTCAGGTGGAGAACGAGAGTGGAGGGTTGTGACTGTGATTTGTTCACTTTTGTAATTTAAATCCAATTTTTAAAAATGCGTTATTTTCCTTCTAACATTCCGGAAACGTGTTATTTCAGTTTAAAAAGTTAACCTCAGTTAAAAAACTCAGTTTAATGAAGGGCAAAAACATTTGCAGCTGGTAGGGTCCGAACTCGTGACCAGCTGTTTAGAAACAAACACATTAACCAGCAAGTCAAAGCCAATTTTGTTAATCAACATCCATTTATATTTCTTTGAACCACCGTGAGCTTTGAGGGTGTCTGCAACTTAGGTTTAAATGTGTGATTCTCTCTCCTCCCCCCCTCTCTCTTTCTTAGTATACATCCCCAACTTCAATCCACAAATTACAAGCTCATTAATGGCGGAACAGAGACAATCCTTTAACACACTCAAAATCAAACTACTGGATCATCAACACACTCGAATCAACAACCTTTTCATGGATCTTCATCGGCCAATCAAACAACCCTTACAAATCACTTCTACCATGTCTAATCTTCTTCATCTTCACCATCGCTGTTCCAATTCTCTCACTTATCGTCTACAACTCTGACGCCTCCGATGAAGATCATCGACATCCGTTCGCTCTCATCTTGCAGTTGTCGATATCGGTTTGTTGTACTCTATCATTTCTTAACTTGTCGCCATTGATGGAGCTTGTGTCTTCAACTAGAGAGGGAGATAGGAGAGAAAGGATGTACGTGGTGGCAGGTAGTGGATTTGGGATGGTGGTGTTGGTGGAGGTGGTGGTTGGAGACATGTCAAAAAAAAATATAAATGGATGTTGTTAACAAAATTGGATTTGGCTTGCTGGTTAATGTGTTTGTTTCTAAGCAGCTGATCACGGGTTCAGACCCTGTCAGATGCAAATGTTTTTGTTTTTGCCTTTCATTAAACTGAGTTTTTTTAATTGGGGTTAACTTTTTGGACTGAAATGACACGTTTCCAGAACGTCGGGGAGAAAAATAGCGCATTTTTTAAAATTGGACTCAAATGGCAAAAGTGACCAAACCATGGGGACGAAAATGACAGTTAACTCTTTTTTTATAAATGTCGTTTATAGTATACTAGGTTTGTTTTTTTTTTTGAACGACAAAGAATATACGTGTAAACACCACCATGCTCGGAGCTATGTCCAATGTCGACTCCTCAACCGCCATGAGACCATGCCCTCCGGATGCGTGGGAACCGGATGGTATCCATAAACGTCGCCTCCCATCAGGTTCGAACCTTGGATTAAAGCCCTGATTCGTCCCTTCACCTAGGTTTGGTGCATAAATGTAAATTAACATTAATAAATAATTAAAAAATCTTTAAAAAAACTCGTGTATTACATGTGTTGAATAAAAATATAAAATATAATGTCAGATGTTAAACACATACAGTTATCAAGATTTATTGTATAAAAATAAACTTTGATGTACTATTTATTTATTATAAAATTTTAATTTGTTTTTTATTTGTTATATTAGGTTAAAAAATACATGTATTACATGGGGTTGAATCTGGTTTTATGATACATTTAAACTATGAAATACAATGATTTTAGTTAGTTTTATGCACATTGATGCTTATTTGTTTATTTCATTCATAAAACAATCATCTCAAACTTGTATTGAAGAGAGTTTACGGTGCAAAAGGTGGAGATCGATCCCCAGGTTTTATATATTATTCAGTCACATAATATTAAACGTGTTGCCAATTGGTTATGTGTTCTTGTTTGGTGTATATGTGTTTATTGCCTAAGTTAACATTATGAGACAATGGTTATTCTAACCTTGAAATGCATGAAAATTATTTATTTTAAATTTTAAAAATAAAGAGTTTTTCGATAAAATGAGGAAATTACTCACCAACTTGTTTGTTGACCCAAAATATATTTTCCTAACATGATGCAGGTAATCAAGGTTAAGGATCGAGATAAAGGGTCATGTAGCTTGAGCCTTAGGAAATAAATTGGAAAATTTATGTTATGTTTGGTTTTGAACATTGTATGAACAATTTATGATTTATATACGTTATGTGACAATTTAATTCGGTTGTGCTTTAAATATTGTAACACTAACCGCCGCCGACATTTCTCTGTCGTCGGCCAATGTGACCGTCCACCAAGTCTGCGCCACCAGCTTGTCGGTCGCAACCGCTACACCTCCTACACCACTAACCATCGTGACCGACAATCGCCGCATGCGCCTGCACACGCCGCCCATTCATGCTCCGGCGCACACCACTGTTAACGGTGGTTCTACCGGTTTGTGGTTTTGGTTCAATAGGTTGTTTCGTGCGGGTGTTTCGATTCGATAAGATCATTCTAGTTTGCGTGATGTGTTTAAATGAGTAGAAACTGAAGGAGTTCAGTTTTTGGGAATACTCGTAGGTGCAAAGTTTGTGTTACCAGATCTGGCGCATGAAGTTGTTGAATCGAGGTGTCTCGTGATCTAAAAGTCTACTACAATCGTTTTCGGTTAGTATTTCCAACATCCCATGGTCATGGTCGTGTCTATTTGGTTTTCATCTGGACTCTTGGTAAGAGATCCAAAGTGTGTTTGGATCAGATCGTAAGTTGCCTAAAATTTTAATAAGTCATGTACGAATCTGAGCAGTGGTATTAAATCATTTATGCGAACTAACACAATGATATATTTAAGAGTAGCAATCAAGTTTTATTTTTTTTTTCAAAAATTATGATTAACAAAATATTGCTTCCTTTACGTTTTGGATAATTGTGTTGTTTTGCGAATCAAACCCTATTCCATGGTTGTTGGTGTTTTGTGATTTATTGTATGTTCTTCGTTTGTATGTATTTTTATGGCTGTTTTGGAAGCCTTTTGTAATAGAATACGTTTTCTACTATGTTGTTTCATTTGTAAAATTGTAAAAATCAAGACAAGACAAAAAGTTGAAAATCAAGAAATCTAGATGATCATGAGTAAGATGGGACCTTAAAGCAAGTTGGGGCAATCAAGACCAAAAAATTTGGGTTTTGTGATTACCCAATTTGACCCGTTCGATTTTTGCTAAATGGCTCTGGAAAGACCGAATACATCTAAGTGGCTTGATTCTGATGTTTATTTGGTTGTTTTATTTTTACATTTAGGCGTAAATGACGACTTTATTAAAACGGTTTACTTGAAATATTAGATATCCTTGTAGCATACATGTTCTATATGCTTATTCACTTAAAAAATTATGTAAGAAAACATTGAATAAGATACATTATTGCTTTACGTTACATTTTGTGTATTTTTTTTTCCCATTAATGAAGATTCATGATTAACGTAAAAATCAAGTAACAAGACAATTCCCAATAATATAAAGCATTTAGCTTGTATTGAACTTTTCTGATTTTAGTATTTGAGTAGGAGTGCATTAGAGGAGTTTGCATTTGAATGGCGTGTATTCTGTATGTATGCCATCAGTCAGAAAGTATCCATGAGGGTACTTGTTTTCGTTAGCCCAAAAGGAAGCGATGGCTACATTACCTGTTGCGTGATCCTCAATGATATGCGTCTAATTGAAAACATTGACGTCTTGTTTGAACCAGTAACACCAAAAAAATGCATGCCAAATCCATAGATCGTACAACGCAACAACTTGAAGGATGTGCGTTGGTCCTTTATGGTCACCTGAGTATGTGAACCTCTCCAAACATTTGGACAATTTTTCCAACCACGGTGCATCTAGTCAATGACACCAATCATGTCGGGTAAATTGTGTTGATCCTCATGCACATCATACATATGTTGTAGAACTTTCCATGTCGGATTTCGTAATTATGGTTCCCCGTATAGTTCAACGACACCTTTTTAAATCAAATGCGAATATATGTAAATCTTTTATAAAAGATATCTTCTAAAAATAATAATCGGGTGTGGAGGTTAACTAACGTGTTGCATAAACTCTACCATGACTTGAACCACACCTGTAATAGCCTCCGAGATCCCAAAAGAATCCGAAGATGTGATATCTTCACTACTAGAGGAAGACGGAGAATAATTCATACTCTGTTATGTTTTGAGATAGTGAGGAATAATAATTTGGGAATGATAATTATAAGTAATGGATTTAAGATGAAGATTATAGAGTTATTTATAGTTTTTGAATTGAAAAAAAAAATAATAATAACAATATCATCTTCAATGGCTAGTAGTCCAGTGGCTACTTTTTTTATTTTCGGCAAAAAAAAAATTCGTTGTCTACATTATGAGCCAGGCCAAATGTAGCCCACCACGCGAGGTGGGGGTGACGTAGGTCGCGTGGTTTGACCAACCATGAGCCATGTCTGATTAAAGAGACCAAGAACTTCAAGTACACGACTATGTGAAACAAACTACAAATTCCAACATTCATAGGCATGTAAGATGCATCATGAATATTTTTAAAATAGATATCGTAAGTAAAACCCTAAAAATAACAACATACCGGAGGAGCATTAGAATGTGACTTTTTGGATATTTAAGAGTCAATTCAAGGTTGAAAGTTTTTAATGGTGAAAGTTGTTTTAGTGTAGTTTTGTTACAATCATACTCTTTACTTTTGTTTTGTATATGGTTGCAAGATTAATTCTTCCTGCTTTGTCTTTGTTTATTTTACATTAACTAGTCTTATGTCCCCACGTTGCGAGGCGGAGACGTAAAACTGTGCTATCAGCATTGTGAGATTTGAGGCGTACAAACCGTGCTAAGTAGCAATCGAATAACAACCAAAATTGAGAAAAAAGTAATGTAAAACCACAAATTTTTAACACCAAGTGACTCACGTTATGTAAAAAGTAAATGAAGTCGAATTTATACCGACACGTTTAGAAAGTCGAGGGGGTGAAAAAACCTCGAGGGACCAAGTGTGACCATCAAACACCGTACCAAGTAGCAATCGAACAATTACCAAATCCAAGAAAAAAACGTAAAATAAAAACATATAAAAAACTAAACTTGTTTAACTTTTATGGCAAAATGGTAAAAAACCAAAGTTTTGTTAAAAAACCATAAAGTTTTTTTTTTAAAGCCACAAAACATAAAGTTTTTTTTAAAAGCCACAAAAGACAAAAAAAAACATGCTACTATTCATTACCATGTTACAAATTAAATACATATAAACAATTATATACTACTTTGTTTTTAGAGTTAAGTGTCATTTACGTCGTTGTGGTTAGTTCACTTTTCTCACTTTAGGCCAAATTTCAAATTTGCGTATTTTCCACTCTCACATTCTTAAAACATGCCATTTCAGTCCAACAAGATAACCAAGTTAAAAAACTCAGTTAGCTAAAGGGTAAAATTGTTATTGAACATATACTTTTTATTTTTCCATGTTTCAAACTTTGTTTTATTATTATTATAAAAAAATAAAATACGTATATTGTGTGTATTGGATATATAAAAATAATAAAAGTCATCATCTATACCTACCAGATTTCTATTCTCTCTCTCTCTAAAAACACTCACCAACACACTATCACTAGTCACCATCCTCGTTTCTCTCTTTACCCTCTCCCAAAAAACAATAAAACACCCACCACCACCTTTCACCACCCTCGTTTCTCTCTACCCTCTCTAAAAACACGCACCCCACCTTTCACCACCATCACCAACATCCAAGACCACTATCACCACCCTCGTTTCTCTCTCTCTCTCTCTCAAAACACTCACCACCACCCTTTAACACCACCACCAACATCTCAGACAACCTATTGAACAAATCAAATTAGGATTCCAAGTTCCAACAATGATGGAATTCAAACACAACTCAAACTAAATAATTGAATAAACCTAATTAAACAACAAACTTAATCTTTTTATGGTAACGGAAGTGTGGTGGTGAACATCTACGTAATAGAGCAGGCGGTGGAAACAAAGTAGGTGGTGGTGAACATCAACGTTAAAGATGGTGGTGGATTGAGTTCTAGACACGATGTGGTTATTAAGCCTAACCGAGGGGAATGGTGGACCGAGTTCTCATTGCATTGAACACTAACGTAAAAGACGATGTTGACAGAGATGGAGAGGGACTAGTGGTGTTGTGGTAGTGGATGTTGACAGAGATGGGGTGGTTGCCGGAGTTGGCTGGAGCCCGAAGAGGCGGGGGTCGATGGTCTTGCAGTTGGGTTTTGAACTTTTGATGAAGAGGGAATGGTGGAGGTGGTCCCACTTGTTTTAATAATAGTAATTATTAGTATATTAATAATAAAACACAGTTTAAAATGTGAAAAATAAAAAGTAAATTTAAAATGACCATTTTACCCATTGAGCTAACTGAGTTTTTTTAACCGAGGTTAACTTTTTAGATTGAAATGACACATTTTACGAATGTGAGGGAGGAAAAAAACGCAATTTGAAATTTGGTCTGAAATAGCAAAGGTGAACAAACCATAGGAATGTAAATGACACTTAACTCTTGTTTTTAATTGCATTGACAAATAAGATCCGTCGACTAAGATGACTAAGATTATACTAAACAAAAAGTCATGATGAAGTAAGAAAAGGTCCCACGTAGGGATGAGCAAATTGATACCAGGTATCAGTACCAAATTTCCCGAACCGGTTCAATTTTCGATGCTCATTTGGTACAGACATTTAGTGTTTTTGGTACTGTCCAGTACCAATTTTTCTTTAAATACCGGTCTGTTTTGGTATTGAACCGTACAATACCAAATATTTTCGGTACTCTGATTGAATTTAGTCCACGTTTTACTGTGCTATTTTTGTTGGTTTTTTTAGACCTGATTGTGCTTTTCATGGTTTTTTATTTTGCATAAGTTTACCACAACCTTTAAACAATTAAAAAATAAAATAACTTTTTTAGCTTGATCCCAAACACCCCGTCAATTGGTCGCAACCAAACAATCGAGATCGCCATATCCACAACCATGCCACGTGTACGTAACAATATACACACCTGCGCATTTTAACCTCCGCCGCCCTCAGTCCACCTTTCACGGCGGCGTTAACCCTAAAAATAAACACAAAAAATGTCTCTCACCACCACTCTCTCCTCACCAAACCTTCTCCCTCTCCCTCACCTCAGCTCCCATGCACCTCACCGCACACAATCATTTCCCATGGCCGCCATCCTCCGCCATATAAACCCTATCCGCCGCCGCTCCCGCTCCTTCGCCATCTCCGCCGCGGTCCGTCAACCGGACACCACGCTCTGGACTCCCTCACCTCTCGCCGGAGTAAAGCCTGCCGCTGAATCTCTCTTCCACGTCACCATCGACGTATCCGATTCTCCAGATCTGGCGTCAACGTACACCGTTGCCGGTCAATATCTCCAGATCCGGATCCCTAACGCGGAGAGACCGTCGTTTTTAGCCATCGCTTCTCCTCCGTCTGTGGCGGTTACGAACGGTGTGTTTGAGTTTTTGGTTAAAAGTATCGCTGGATCTACGGCGGAGCTGTTGTGTGGTCTCGGAAAAGGAGATGTTGTGGAGTTGAGTCCGGTTATGGGGAAAGGATTTGGTGTAGATCAGATATCTCCACCGGAGGATTATCAGTCTGTTTTTATATTTGCTACTGGATCTGGAATTAGGTATGGTTTTTTTGTGTGATTTGTTTGAGATTGAAAGTTATATGATGATTAGGTTAAACATTATGTTTGTTTAGTGTTTAGATTATGGTGTGTTGGTGATGAAACACTTGTATCTGAACTGTTATGATGCAAAACGACTGATAGTTGTTCTATATTGCTATACATTTGCGGATGGATTGAAGATAAACAACAATTGCATTGCTTCATGATTTCATCTTCTTGCATAGTTTACTTAGGTTGAACAGAAGTTTTTAATAGTTGCTTCATCTTACCTGATAGAGTGATAGATTACTCTGGATTTTTGCAAGCTTAGTGTTGGTGTCTTAGCAAGCTAAGCAAACAGATAAACAGACAAACAAACAAATGTATCTAGTAATATTCCACTCATAGGGTAGGGTTTGGGAAGGTGAGATGAGGGCACCTGAGGAATGAGGATTACTAGTGGGTCCTAATTTTCGCAACTGGATCCGGAATTAGGTATAGTTCTGTAAGCTGCCCTGGATTTGAAACTTATATGATTATGCAAATGTTTTTGCTCAACTATTGACAGGTTAAACAGTATGTATGCTAGCTCATATGGTGTTATTGCCCTAGATTGCGTGTATATTTGCAGATGGCTTGAACATGGACAACATAGCATTGCTTCATGTTCTCATCTTCTTCCGCATGGTCCACTTTTTAACTTTTTGTTTGGTTGAACAAAAGTTCTTAATAATTGTTTCATCTTCCCCATAGATTACTCAGGATTTTTGTAAGCTTAGTGTTGGTGTCTTATCGAGCATAAGCAAACATATAAACAAACAAACGTACTTAGTAATATTTCACTTGTAGAGGAGGGTTGGGGAGGATGAGATGAGGGCAAACCTAACTTCTATCCCATTGGATAGAGAGGCTGCTCCCTGTGAGTCTGATTGCAAGAATTGATAGATTTAGCGATCTTTTTAGCAGAAGCTATGAATTATTCTATTTGATAAGATATATGAACTTATGGGAAACCTTGAGATGTAACAAGGTTTCATCTTCTTTGCAATATTTGAGCTGTGTTTTCATAGATGATGCCTTGTTGTCGATTTAATGGATGTTACTATGGAAGATACACCAGCTTTAATAGTCAGAAAGCTGTTAGAATACATGGTGTACCAACCTTGAAGAGCGAGAGATGGGTTGGGAATGTTATTTTATCAAATTTGTCATTGTAAAATTTAACCTGATTCAGAGGTAGCCTCTTAAGGGAATCATTAAGAGGCTACCAAACAGCCCCTAAGTGCTGAAATGATATTTCACATAAAAAGTCTAGGCAAATGTAAAGTATATGATATCTTTCATTAAGGCTGCCGATTGGTTAAACTGAATGTATGGACCACCCAAGTATTTATATTGGTTGGTTACCAAAATAGTATTTTCTTGTTTCATTTAGGGGTGACAATCGTGTTGGGTTGACACCTATGTAGTTAATATCCCGATATATCGGTTATCTGTCTCCTGCGATATATCGGTGCAAATATATCAGTACCGATAATATCGGCAATATTGAACGATATTTGATTAATATATCACCGATTTTCCCGATGTCAGTACCTTTCTTCTTAGGTCTATCATTCGTCTTTCTGCTTATTGTTGCTATTAGTGTTTTAAGTCTTAGTTGTTAGTTGTTAGCGTTGAATGTTACTGTTTTAAGTCTTGGTCAGTTCCTACTTGCTACAATTGTTACTGTTTTGCAAGTTGCAAAAGGTTAATTTGTTAATGGTAGGGGAGTATACTGAATTGTTAGTGTTAAATTGCTATATATATAAATTTAGCATGATATTAAAATTACCGATATCCCACCGCGATAACCGATATCTTAAATATCGGCTCTTGACCGATATCCGATATTTTACCGCATTAACTACTTAGGTTGACACTTGACAGGTTGAATTGATGAATCTGAACACAGTCTATACATTTGTTTGTGTCAAAGACATTAACCATAACCCTAAACACAATTAAAGTTGTGTAAACTTAACGCAATCTGTGTATTCCATTCATCTAAATGAGTCAGTTGGGTTGGCACTTGGCGGGTAATAAATATTCAGTGAGTTGTGAACAAGTGTAAATGGGTTGTAATAAATGGGTTAAAGGGGCCAACCTGAGCACAACTTGTTTATGAATGGGTCTACAACCCAAAATTGATTGTTTTTGTGTTGGATTCATGTTGTGTTTCAGGTCATTACCCTTAGCTACACTTATACGAATTCTGACAAAAAGCTAGATGATGAAATTGCCCAGTTTATTTATGTGAAGACAATAATTATAATTTATAACAAGTTAACACATCATGAAATATATTTTTGTCTTCTCCAAAATTTTATAGGGCAATTTTGTCCTCCGGCATGTTTTGGGCCAGAATCGGTATACAACAATAACAATAACCGTACCCAATAAATCCTACATACTTTGATGGCTTATAAAGTAGTTTCAAATATGGGTAGTTTAAAATAGTTGAATGTTTTGGTAGCCTCCACATACATTAAACCAATGTTATAATAAGCATTTTGATATATTGGATGATTAAGTGACTGTTTTATTGGTTGGGTTCTCTACAATTAACTCATTTATGATTATGCTATGCAGCCCCATTCGATCTTTAATCGAATCAGGCTTTAGCGCGGATAAGAGATCAGATGTGAGATTATATTACGGTGCAAGAAACCTTCAAAGAATGGCTTATCAGGTTTTATTTTTAACCCCTAATTTTCCGATTTATATTTTTCCTTAAACGTTTCTAATATCACGTTTTTTCAACCATTGCAGGATAGATTCAAAGCCTGGGAATCTTCCGGAGTTACCATTGTTCCCGTGCTGTCTCAGCCTGATGATGGTTGGGCTGGTGAAGCTGGCTACGTACAGGTAGAAATTGCTTCATGTTTTATTTCATTCCTGTGAAGTTTGTTTCCTATATTTTTCCTTATAAATGTGTACATGTATTGAGCAGGCGGCTTTTGCTAGAGCAAAACAACTTTACGCACCTGATTCAACAGGTGCTGTGCTTTGCGGCCAAAAACAAATGGCAGAGGTTAGTTTTATCTTCTAGCTCTTGAAGTTCTTGCATTTTGTTTAACTTGTTATTTGTCAAAGTCTGTCTTAAAAAGTAACCGAATGATTGCCTTTTGCAGGAAGTTACTTCGATTCTTGTTGGCAATGGTGTACCCGGTAAGAAGATCTTGAAGAACTTCTGAGATCCAGTTTAGTGGATTGTTTCATTCATCCCATAATGCTGAGTGGCAAACATCTCTCAGTCCGGGATCACATAATAACATCATTTTTTAGATGTAAATCTTCAGTTGTTACCCACATAAATACGCTGCACATTGGGTTTTCTGTTGTTCAGAAAGTTTACAAACCCAAATAGAATGTATCTTAATTTATGTAGTCGATGATGATCCAAGTTTTGAACCATGCACATTGTAAAATGGCATTCAAATTTTGTTACTTGTGTTTTAAATTACTGGGTATCAGTGTGGCTTTTCACTTAAAATAGTGTAGATTCTTCATTGCCCGTTTAGCTTCTTTTATAATAAAAAACTTGGTTTGAGCACAATTAATATGTGGACCGACTTAAACTAGGCCAAACTAGCTTCTATAGGTCTAAATACTGTGCTGTTGAATCTTGGAGATCACTTGATATTCGTTCCAGTTCCAGTTTGATCTGGAACGAGATCTAAGTGAGCAGACGTGTAAAGTCGAATCTTGGTGACCACTTGGTTTGAGAACTGCTGAAAGAACCATCATCATTTAGTGTTGTAGAGATTGCTAGGCGCTAGTCGGGTTAAATGTTAAAATACCAAAACTTAATAAAATCTAACCCCCCCACCCCTATTCATCATACGCCGACTCTTTCCCCCTCTCCATCGTTCATCAAACACAACAAAACACAAACCCCAGCCCCAAATTCGCTTCATCTAATCATTGGTTCTTCAATGGGGTTCGATTTTGCACAAGGGAGATGGGTGGTGGTCCGATTTTGGTTTTGGTTCATATTGAGGTAAGAACTCATTCTACTTTACCGATTTGGTCTGATTTTGACCCATTATGATCCAATTTTGACCTGTTTTTTTTTGCGATTTTTGAATTATGATATAATTTTGACCTCATTTTTGACCGACTGAGTCTGATTTTAGGCGATTTTTGACGAATTTGACTGATTTTGACGTTTACTACCTAGATTGACCAATTTGGCAAAATCCTGGCGGTGGACAGCGGCTAGATGCCGATTCAAGGTGTCAAGGTCGGTTTCTACAACACTGCCATCATCATCATCATCATCATCTCTTGGCCCCTTCAGACCGGAAGTGGTCTAGACAGTAACTAAAGAGTGTAGAATCAGCCAATCAGGAACAGTCGATCCTCAACAGGCCATTGGTAACATAATCACAGAACCTGGTTGGACATCAACCTGTCAGCATAAAAGATGTTTAGCAAGACGTGAAGAAACATGAAGATTGCAACACCAGCACAAATAACACATGGTTAAAACAGTTTGAAATGATTCGTTACAATGTTGATGAGTTCACACGAACAGGAAGGGGTCCCCCTAAAAAGGTTAAGCGTCGTACAAAAACATGTAAGAACAGGTTCATTCCAAATGACAGCAAACTGTAACTTAGACAATTTGACCCTCTTCAGCTTCAGCACTTCACACTTGATTTCCGTGACGTCAGGTCCATCCCGCTGCTTGTCATTTCTGTCACGTGGTTCATCCAAATCATCTTTATGGTTGTGGTGGCGGTGGTCATGATCCTTGTTATCAGAGTCGGACTTCAACTCATGCTTGTATGACTTACGATGGCGCTTATCATGTCTTCTCACGCCATCTTCAAAGCTAGAATCATGAGAATCACTTGAATCCGAACGTCGATGATGTTTGGATGATGATGCCTTGAATGCCTCCTCTTCCTCGTTCTACCATCATCATATTCTTCACTCGAAGAATCTAAATCCCTTGATCTCATTCGCCTATCATGATGTTTATGATGATTAGAGTGTCTCCTTCGCTTTATCGCACCTTCATCTTCATCACTTGAAGAGCCCGAATCATCAGAGCCGGAGCTCGAATAACGATGATGCTTACGCTTCTCGTGAGCGTGCTTTCTCCTACGTTCTTCCAATTCACTTTCATATGAACCGTCACTATCACTATCACTTGAAGATTTCCTTTTTGGTTTGCGTTTTGATCTCTTCTCTTTCTTCTCATTGTCACCATGCTTCCGATGTTTCTTGTGACTCTTCCTCTTTGACTTTTTGACCTCCTGGCTGCTTTCACTTTGGCTGTCACTATCATATGACACGGATCTTCTCTTATGCCTTTTCAATTTCTTTTCGTTGGCTTCAATGGCGGCTTCAAGCTTCTGCTGCCATTTCAAAGGGGCTTCTTTTTTTGCCAAAACACGCGTCTTTTTCTCTTCAACCAACTGAGTAAACGTCTTGCCGTCCATTCAGATGTAAATACCGAATTAATATCTGCATTATGGTATGATGATGACCAGAAGTTCATCTCAAAGAGAGAATGATACAATGTTAGTTACTCTATCATAAAGAAGCAATCTTTGAATGCTTAACAATAAACATAGAAAAACTAAAAGATATATACATAAGTACTAAATATAAAAGCATTCCGCAACAAACAAAAAGAGCTGTGATCCCATCAATAGTCAACAGTAAATTGTCAAAAAATAAAACAAAAAATACATAAAAATGAAAACAAAAACAACGTTCTGTAGAACTATATTTAAAAAAGCAAACTTGAAAAAAGTATATAACGGTTTGTTCAATGTTCCAACAAAATTCATAAAGAATCTTTTTTAAATTAAATCATTATATTTCACTTAGGTAAGTATAAGCTTCCTAGGTTTTGCAGCATCTCACCGATTCTAAAATCAGCTAAACAATGAGACTCAAGAATATGAAAATTTCTTTAAACGGAAAAGCAAGAATAAGCTTGGGACTCTTACCTTATTTAAACAGGCAGCAAACCAAAGTTTGAGATTTACTTAAGAACACAAAATCCCAAACTTGCGAACTTCAGATTATGAAAGAATCTGCAAGAACGTCACAAAAATATCACTTTTAGGCGGCCACAAGATAAATTGAATATTTTAAGAACTGATAACCGAATAAAGACAGTGTATATTAAAATTAAACACTAGATGCCGGGAAAATTCACCCAGTTTGTCATTTTCCCATATCCTATGATTACAACAAAATCCTCTAGTCAACATGTATCCTTTCGGTTTACCATCGAGCTATGCAGTTAATCACGGTGATATGTCGGTGATATATCGGTTATATCGGCCCCCTAGTAAAATATCGGTCGAAATACCGGTAGATATTATCGGCGGTATTGACCGATATAACCGATATATCACCAATATATCACTGAATTATTAGTGTTAAATTGCTATATATACAAATTCTGCATTATATTAAAATTACCGATAACCTATATCTCAAATATCGGTCCTTTACCGATATCCGATATTTTACCGCATTAACTGCATAGCCATCAAGGCATTCAACAACTTTTGTATTGTGAGTGCAGTACCAAATTGAACCCTAGATACAATTATACATATAACACGAACGAATTCAGTTCCAACCCATGTCAAGCACCTCAGCAATAAAAGTTGAATTCTTTCTTGAATTAGAAACCGTATTCAACACGAAACCCGAAATACAGGTTAAACATCCATAATAAAATCCAATTAGATCCCACATAAACAAAAGTAATCTTGATCCATAACCCATCATAGAGTACATTCACTAAAAACCCTAGTTTCCTAAAAGTGAAACCCTACATACTGATAATTTATCCAAATCTGAAACCATATTTCTTTTTAAAATATCAAACCCTAAGATCAGACAAATTTCAAGTTGTCAACAATGCATCAAAGAACGAAACCCTAGATACAGATAACGCATCAATAATAAATTCATTCAGTTTTCGTCGTGGTTCAATAAAATTGACACCCCTACAGCTCGATTCATCAACAAATACATCCAATAAAACCCTAAATTCATAACAAAAACCAACAATTCCCATCTTCAGTTGACAAAAACTAGTAGCTAGTCAACGATCTCCCCAAAAACAAGCACCCGACATATGATTATGATTAGGGTAACACAACAGATGACAAAAGAATCACAATTCATGTACCTTGAACGAATCTTGAAGAAGAGAGGTTTTAGATCGGATATCGTAATCTGTTATGAGTTGAGATTCTCCGTCGGTATAAATATGATGTACAATGAACCCGCGTTGACTTTTGGGGTCGGTGCTTCACTTAAAGCCGGTCTAGTCTGGCCCGGCCCGGCCCATTGCTACAAACCGAAAAGAATATGAAAAATAATCCAAAACCGAAGTCACAAAGTTTAAACAAGAATCATTGTGAATTCATGGTAAAATGCGAACTTTTCAATATAAAATCCAAAAGAAACTACCTTAACCGGACATGTAAAAAAAAAAACCTATCACATGTGAGGAGCATTTCCACTAAAATCTATCACTGGTGATTGAATAAAACTCGATGACGTGGCGGGACTTGATTGAATGTTGTGAGTGATGGAATTCCATCACTAGTGGAGCGCCCCTATCCCCTAAGGGGACCCGGGGCGCCCAGTGATAGGCCACCATAACGCGTGATTACACGTTATACACGACATCCGGTCACCACCACAACGCGTGATGAGTTAAACGTGGAGCCGGCAACGCGTTTTGAAACAAAAAAATTTGACCGTTTGTTACCGTTGTTGCTGTTGTTGACCCTTGAAATGATGATGAGATTTTGTTTATTTATATATATATATACACATAATACACAAATCACTTTATAAAATATCAAATACAATCCCATAGCACAAAATCTTACATTCTTTCAACCTACTCTCCATCTTCTAAATTTCTTCAATGGCATCTTCTACGGATTCGTTTCCGACGGATACCGAAAGCGAGACATCTTCCGACAACGACACGCTTGAATTTTTCGAGAAGGTGTATAATGTACTTGAAGGTTCGAGCCACCCAAAGAAGAAAATTGTTGGTCGTGATCGTATACAAGCCAACGAGGTGTTAATGAATGATTATTTTGCGGAGAATCCAGTCTACAATGCCGAACCGTTTAGGTATTGGTTTCGTTTGCCAAAGGATTTATTTTAAAAGATTGTAGGAGACATCAAAGCAAGCGAACAACGGTTTCAAGAACCTTACAACGGGAGGGGCAAACGAAGTTTCACGCCGATACAAAAATGCACGCCCGCCATTCACCAACTAGCGACAGGTAACCCTTCCGATCAATTTGGTGAATACTTAGCAATGTCGAAAAAAACTTCGCGTAAATGTTTGCAATTTTTTTGTAACGCGATCATTAAGTTGTATGCCAAAGAGTTTTTACGTAAAACGACGAGGCACGACATCACACGTATTTACGCCGCACACGAGGCTCGATGGCATTTTCCAGGATGCTCAGTAGTATCGATTGTACACATATCGAATGGAGAAATTGTCCAAGAGAGTTGCGAGGGGCGTATGTTAGGGGTGACGTGAAAGATACCGACCATCATAATATCTTCAGATTGGGTGCCAGATCCTCCCACACAAGCTCCCGTTCAAGAAAATGTCCAACAAGACTTGCGCAATGAAGAACTTCACTTTCGTTTGAGATATGATTTTATTGAACTTGTAGGTTCTTTAGGTTTGGAATTTCCGGATTCGGACGAAGAGTAGGCTTTGTTTATGTATCTTTTTAATTTTATATGTTTATTTTAAGTTGTATTTTTAGAAATATTGTTTTTTCTATTTAAATGAAATTTATAATTAAAAATTTTCTTGTTAATTTATAATTTAAAAAAGTAAAACCATCACTAGTGATGGGCACCCTTAGTAAAATCCATCACTAGTGATGGAATTTGGCTCGATGACTTGGCATATGATAATTGGATGTTGTGAGTGATGGAATTCCATCACTAGCAAGGCACCCCTAGCCCCCCTAATAGTACTACCCAAAATACTAAGTATTGTCTAGCAACTTAAAGTTTTTTTTAGCTTATAGTAATACCTAAAACACTGAAGACCGAAATTACCCAAAAGACTAAGTATTGTCTAGCAACTTAAAGTTTTTTTTAGCTTGTAAGCACGTTTACAAATCTTTCGTTAGAAAAAGATGACTTTTAGATCAATCTTACACAAAATCCCTCAAACTAAATCATGAACCCTAGAATTCAATTTCCTAGTTCATCTAGTTTCTTCAAGGGTAAATATTTCTAAGTTCTAACAATACATAGTTGACACAAATGATATAACTAAGTCAAGAAAAATTACTTTAACCCATATAATCCCACGAGTAACCGTGAACTCATAACAAACATCAAAGTCTCATATGGATGAGGAAAGATATATGTTTGCTTACCTAGTTGATGCTTTTTAATCACCGAAGGATAGTGATTTTGTTGATGATGATGAAAGGAAATAAAGCATCAATTGGGTGATTTACCACACACTATATTTTCTTTGTTTACGTCTTCTATCAATCGTATGTAGGCGCGCACACACCCACACCTGTGTTATTCACTTATTGTATCACTCTTATCTTTTTTTTTTCTTTATAAATATATGCGGTTTTTTCTCATATGACAATTAGATTAGTAGAAGTCTCCACTCAAAGTTCCTCATCTTTGATTATAAGAACATAAGCCACCCAACTTGATATTTACATAACCATGAGCGAAATCTTAAGCTTCGCCAATGTACTACATCAGGGCGCAACTTAGAGAGGGCCCGGGGGGGCTCGAACCCCGAACTTTCGCTCAGTAGTGTTATATATGTAGTTTTCGTATAGAAAATTTTGAGTAATTTCAGAACGGCCATATCTTCGGTCTTCCCTAATTTCATGCTCGAATGTACAAATTTGAAATCGAGAGGTTAAACATGAGAAATGTTTAAAGCCTAACAACATTAAAATTGTTTAAACCTTTCATTATCATAACTTACAATCATTATTTTAAAAGATAAGCATAATAAAATGTAATATCTCGATTTTCTTTCGTTTTATTATTTTACCAATCTCTTCATAATAATAAGACTCATAACAAATCAAAAAAACCAAAAATTCCTTTCTTTGATTTTACATTTTCATTTAGTACTCATTAAGTTAGATCATTATTATTATTATTATTATTATTAATATTATTATTCAGGGGCGGATTCAAAGCTTCTTGAGACCCCTTGAGATTTGGTAAAACAGTAAGAAAATCTTGATATTCATTTATAGGCACCTTGCCAAATGTTAGAAAGGCCCCTTTCGATGATTAAGAAACTAAGAAGAAAGAGAGACGGGAAGGAAGAAAGTTTTCCGGTGGTTTCAAAAGCATTCCGGCGACTGTATATTTTGTTTCCAAAAGAGAAAGAAAGTGAGTTAAGACTATTTGCACGAAAATAGGGTTTGATGATTTCAAAACAAATGGAAATTTTACATTAAACCCTTTTACTTCAAGTAATGTTATAAAATAGTCCTTTCGTTTAATGTGAATTTTAAATAACCCTAAGGTTTACCATTTAATATTAGATACCATTCTTTTTATATAAATAACTAAATTAAGATAAGTAATTTTGTATTAAGCACCATGAAATTACAGCTTAGTGACATTTTAGGGTGAGATAAGACTTAGAGAATATGAGGTCCTGAGTTCGATTCTCACAAGGAGGTTTTTTCCAAATTTGTTGAGTTTCCTCGTAAATTCGTGTATAGGCATTATAATCTAGTGGGGATGGATATGATCGGGTGGTTTCGCTGGTGACACAATGATACTCTAGTGGACCGTTAGTGATCCAAATTTGTTATTCAAAAAAGAAAATTATATTAAGCATTAATCATTACTAACTAAATAATTGAGTATATAAATAATGTGTTTCAGTGCTGTGTTAATCAACAGATTTATTAGTATTTTTGTCTTCCTAATTTTTGGTTTACAAGTGTGTATTTATTATGTTAGGTTTATTATACACGTTTAAGTATGATCATTTTTTTTAATGTCATCATGCAATCAAGTAAATAGATGAATAATTTACAACACCATTCAAGTAAATAAATACAAAGAGGTTTTACCTGATCCGTTTTGTTTCCAACATGTTTAACCTCATCAATTTTTGCACCCCTTCACAAAAATTTCTGAATCAACCACTATTATTATTATTATTATTATTATTATTATTATTATTATTATTGTTATTATTATTATTATCATCATCATCGCCAATGACATTATATATTCATATAGTTTACTGTATTTCCTATTTATAAATATATATGTTTCTTCTCATAAATTGGAATATATCATACTATTTTTTTAACATAGAAACAAACATTCTATTCTATAACATCTTAAAAGGAAATATTGGTGGCTTTTTGAAGCGACCACCACTGATATATAAGTTTTAGATTCTACTACAAATTCAAGACTATTCCTAGAGCAATTAGTTAGATGCATTAATTAAGTTTGGTGGGATTAAGGTCCGATGCATCATCTATGTGCATGTTTTTTTCTTCCATTTTTCCTTTAATTTTTCTTGTATTTTTTATGTTAAATTACTTTATTAAATTGTTAGGACATAACATGCGTGTAAAAAAAAATACCAAATGCGGGTTTCATAATAATCGCCTTATAACTTAATTTTTTCGTGACTTCCAACTTTTTTTATCCTACATTTAGTTTCCATAATATAACCTACCCACCCTCATAAGCTTCTCCTTAATAACGTAGCCACATCGACTTCACAATCGTAACCGGGTAAGCAACAATGTTTCATCGTTGATTTTGAAGTTTGCAAATGTATCATTTAACATGTTAATGCCGTTGTAAGGCCTTGCGAAACGCACGGTCTTTCGTTTAAAATAGTTTTTTATAAAGCCGTAACGTGTGAGGCATAATATGTTTTCTTATATGTACTTAAACACGTTACTGTAACTGTCGCAACGAGTGTAACGAAGTTCGCAAACGCACTGCTACACGTGGTCCCGCTGCAACTTTGATCCAACTACAGTGCTTATATATGTTACATTGAGTTAATTTGAATACGCTCTAACAATATTTTCATATGTTTAACACATCACATAATGTTTTGGCTAATCCATATGATGTTTGCAACGAGCCCACGTTGCATCACCCGTGGGTCATAATACCAGTTTGGTATTAAAAATAAACGAAAAACTTAAAATATATGTTTATCAATGACTAAGAATGTTGATTTAAATACTATCATATACATCAAACGACAACAAAGGTTAATTTATCCTTTTCTTACAACACATAGATACCTTACTTTCCCCATCTCATAATCTTTCCTCTAGCATCTTAGACTTTTTTTTTTTTTAAAAAGAAACTGACTCCTATATATAAAATAATGAGTTTGAGATAGTAGTGTTCATTACTTAGTGTTCAATACAAAACATTTGAAATTGTTGTCAAAACAAAACAATAAACCAATTCATACGTTTTAAACTCATAAACCCCATGCAAAACATGCATTAACACTTTACCCTAAACACCATCTTCCACTACAAAATGCCACCCAAAACCACCACCACCACCGTACTCCTCCTACTCACCGTCACCGGCGTAACCCCCAAATCAACAATCGAACCCTGCTCAACCAACGACCCATGTACCGCCCTCCTCGGCTACACACTCTACACGGACCTTAAACTCTCCGAACTCGCCAACCTATTCCAAACCGACCCAATTAACATCCTCTCCATTAACTCAATCGGTGTTTCCCAATCGGACGTCGTATCACACATCTTACCATCCCAACTATTCCTCAAAATCCCCATAACCTGCTCTTGTGTTGATGGCATTCGGAAATCTGTATCCACACGTTACAAAACTCGACCGTCGGATACGCTGTTGAGTATTGCTGACGTGGTATATGGCAGGTCGGTGTCGGCTGATCAGATTAAGGAGGCGATAGATGATCCGAATGTGTTGGATATGGGGATGAGTTTGGTGGTGCCATTGCAATGTGCGTGTTTTAATGGGACGGATGATGAGATGCCGGTGGTGTATATGGCGTTGTGGTGAGAGCGGTGGATACGTTGGCGGGAATTGCGGTGAGGTTTAAGACGACGGTGACGGATGTTATGGTGGTTAATGGGTTGGGGAGTGGTGATGATGTTGAAGATGGTGATATTCTTGCTATTCCGTTATCAGGTAATTGTTTATGTGGAAACTGAAAGTGATTTTAGGTTTTTTTATTGGGGGTTTAAGGGCTTTTTCAAAAAAAAAATATAAGTGTTTTTCTGATGTGGCAAACTGACTTGACATGTTTGTTTTAGTGTTTTCAGGTCTTTTTATTGTGGACGGTCTTATTTTAAGGTTAAAATAAAGGCACAATCCATACATCATGGACTTGTCATATAACATGGGCGGAAAGAGATCCCACGAGCCATATGGCAGTCGAACGAGCTATATGTACGCCATGGCGAAAAATTGGTCACATGGATACTTTTTGAGCCATATGATAAGGCCGTGTGATGTTTTAACTAAAACCCATACAACCGTATGACCTTTTTTTACCCTATCATACGATCCATACGGCCACTATGACCCATACAACCTATATGGTTTGACAAGTGACCTGATTAGTCAAGTAATTAGATATTAAGGGAGTAAAGGGTAATTTTACTTGACAATGCTACGCTTTAATAATATAATTTGATTAGCCAAGTGTTATTAATATTAGTGTTTAATACCATGCCCTAATACTACAAGATAAGGGAATATCTAGGAGTGAAGGATGAATATGGTTAGAAGGTGATTTTAGATCACTCGGTGTGGGGCGTGGAGAGGGGGAGGGCAAGCCCCTCCACGCCTTGCACATCACCTCGTCCAATAAAAAAGAGGGCGTGGCCCCATGCCAAAGGCAAAATCTTCACGGGCATGGGGCACTCTTTCAAAATCACCTACTTGATTTTTAGCCCCTTTGCCCTTGCCCTCTTGCCTTTCACCACCCCTCCCATTTGTGATACGGAGGGCAAAGCACTTTTGGTGATGTGACGCCTACGTCGTATGCTCTTACCCCTTGCCCTTGCTCACCACACTGTGTAGTGTTAGCTTGAAGTTTGCCCAAAATGGATTGATGAGCTGATGAAGGGAGTATGAATGTACAATATAGTTGGTTTAATTTGAGAAAGCAGTTAGAGCGATAGAAGTGCGGATACTTGTACTAATGCTGAGTATTTAGAATAAAGAACGGATCCATTTTCGCTTTTACTTGAAAGGTTATAAACTGGTTCTAAGTTTAGAGTGGCATTTTGATGTTTATTGGTCTAGATTGCAGGCAATGTGCTAAAGATTACAAAAGGTCTAACTTCAATTTCTGATATATTCATTATTGGGATCTAAAGTAAGATGGGATTGTATATGATGACATGTTGAGATTTACCCTTGCAAGTCATGGCTTTGTTGATATAAAGTGAAATAAGTGATTATAATCTTAATTGTGAAGAAAAATTGCAACATTTTACCACAAATTTCGAGCAATGACAACATAAGTCATTTTGCTTAGAAACTTGCTAAGAAGGAGAAACATCAAAGCGTTCGTTATAGCATAATACTTCTTAAAACTTGTTAGGGGTTGATATATTTTGTGGCTTATTTTCAGCTTGTGCCTCAAACTTCCCAAGACATGCATCTGACTATGCATTGTCTGTACCCAGTGGAGGCTATGCCGTCATCGCAAATCATTGTCCAATGTAGTTGCACCCCGGTGAGCAGGTTAGAATTTACACGAAGACGAGTTTTATATCAATTCCATTGTTATTAAATCTTCTATTATATATTTTTTATTTTATGTTACATATCCATCTTATCTTGTTTGGTGCAGGTTATATTGCCAACCGGCTTCAATGTCAGTTCCTTGTTCAAGCATGCAATGCAAAAGGAGCAATCTCATGCTTGGAAATGTTACGGTTCAACAGAGCAACGCTGGCTGCAATGTCACGTCTTGCGATTATGGTGGCTTTGTTAATGGAACTATAATCACGACGTATTCTTCTGAACTTTATATATTGGGACATTAGAAACTTTTAAAGCTATATTCTATATTTTCTCATTAAAATCATTACAAAGGAAAAACGACGAGGTTAATTAATAAGATCCTCTTGATTTGTCACTATCGAAGGGTGTTTTAGCGAGTTTGTAATTAGTTAAAACCTTTTTTTCTAAAACTATGCACCGAGTTAGATATATATATTTATGCAGAAAATCTTTTTGTTAAACAAATTAGTCCATTTGGTCTCAAATATGTACTGATGGTCTCATTTAAATATTTACTCTGCAGGTTGTCGAGCTCTCTTCAATCACGATGCCCAGGTAAAGTGATCTTAACATTTTTAAAAATATTTTTGATAAATTCTGGCAACTTTTGGTCTATATACTAATCACAAAATTAAAAGTTTTGGTCTATAAACTATGCAAGTGGTGTTGTTAGGTTGTTAAACGTGTTGCAGGGCCACAACAGGTTCCACCACTAATAGCACCACCAACCGTGGTTAGCCCAGACATGGTCTCTGCACCACCAACCTTGGCTAGCCCAGACATGGTGTCTGCACCAGCCCCTTCACCTTTCCAGCTCAATGGTGGTGCACCAATCGATAGTCTTCCTGGCTCAGTGGTGTCATCAACTTGTCAACATACAATAGTCTTCTACCTCACACACTAAAAAGTGGCTTGATATATATTAAGTTACTCTATAGACTTAAATCTCCATATCACATCTAACCTCCAAACAAAGAGGAACCACTCATATTTCCGGTGTGGGTTATTAAACAATCAAAGTAGATGAACGTTGTTGCACGCTTTCTTCAAATAGCTCTTGCATTGCACGAGTGCCTGTCGAAAAATAGAGTATGAAACAGTTACGAGTAGAAAATGTTATAAACATATTTGACGTACAAATAACTAAATACGCGTGTTAGAGATATGTAACGGACCTCTATAGCAATTTGAGTTGGAGTAATATGGCATGCATCTTCCTGTCACAACTTGGCTGCAATATCTATACAATTCTCAAATAACAAATTATATGCATAATTAAACATAAAAACTATAAAATATAATCTTCATAGACATACTTTCCAAGGAAACTCTCACATGAGCATTGTTGTAGGCTTCACTCCTTTCCTTCCATAGCATAGACAATTGCCTTAAAGTCTACACATGATGCAACAATAGTGGTGTTCAACACATAACCACGAGGATCACATAATCATTTGTACATAGTGCTAGTGCTAACCAATATTAGACAAAGGAGACGTGGTTATATGATTATATATGTATCCCTGTCAAAACAATTGATACAGATGTTTATATGATTCTCGCAGTTCTACCCTCACCTTTACATAAGAATCACTAGATCCATGATGCAGAAGCGGACGGATGTAGTTCCTACACTAGTTATTCTTCGTGCCAATACTTCCAACGGTACATTTATAAAGACAATAATACCCTTGTGCATGTATTTCCTGATTATAATGCAAATACTCAAGAAAGGCACATGACAAATAGTTAACAGATGTATTAATTACCAGCAGGAGTTTAAATTTTGTACCAGTTGATAGGCTCAATAACCGCACCCCCACCCGTCGATATAACAAGTCGATACGTTCGTGACAGCTTCCTCAACACCTTAGTCTTAAGCAAAGTATATAATAATTATAATAATAATTAAAAAAATAACTAATAATAATAAAAATATATATATAAACACCAGAACTAACCTCCATTTCTCGGAAGAAGCTCTCACCATGCAGCTTGAATATGTCAGCAACTGTAGCCCCACCAGCAGCCTCCTCTACTAATTTGCCACTGCACAACAATAAAAACACGAGTTAAAACTAAACGCGACAAAAGTTTAGCTAAAAGAGGAACGGGTCAAAGTGGTCAAAGAATATGAGAATCATTCGGAGTCTAGCTTATTGATACAACATTTCAAAGTACAAACCCTCAAATCTTTTTATCAGAGAATTAAACTAATGTTGTAATAATGTTTTTTTAATAATAATAGTCGATTTTAAAACGACAAAAAAGTGTTGCAGGTCAATCCAACCAAACCCAATTTGTAATATCCCGTCTTGACCCATTATCCAACCCGTCCTATTACCAACTCTAGTTTAAACTTTAAAGCGATTTATGAAATAAGAAGCCAAGCCATGCAAACCTGTCAAAGAAAGATAACCATGCAGTAGTTGAGATATAATTTGGCCAATTGTTGTTTTCCAGAGCCCATCATTCCAACAAGATATATACATCTTCCATCTAGATGTGCTCCAGTTTCCTGTGACATCTTCTGTAATTTCAACCAACTTCAATACAATAAAATTTATAAAAAAAAAATAAAAAAAATCATTAAACTTACCTTCTCATTGCAGAAAATTAAGTAAAATCTCTTTTAGTTTTTGAGGATTTTTTCTCGAAACATACGATTTTTTTTCTTTATCTTTTAAATGCAAAATTAGAGGCGAGGGTTATGCATCAAATACCTTTAGTGACAGATTATCCTTAGTAGTTAAACATTCAGATTCAAGGGATGAATCTACAGTTTGAAGGACAACAATATGGATCAATATCTGTAGCAGCAATCAAGATATAAATCATATGGTAACAAAGTTCATCAGACATATTGATATAAATAAAAATGTGGTATTTAATTCAAATACTCAGCTATATACTGACACCCTTGTTTCCAAAACTTTTCAAAAATATGGTTGCTCACTTGCTCTTAACTGTTGTTTTCAGTATTTAGGGGAGACGGGGCGCTCCGTGGTGAGTTACCATTACACGTGATGGCACGTTAAACACCACCGCCACCCCTTTGGACACCGCGTGGTTTAGACAACGCGTGGCCGTGGGCACACGTGATAAATTCAAAAAATTCGATCGTTTTGCATGAAGATGACCGTTGATGATGGGTCGTTTATATATATACACAAATCAATTTTTAAAATACCAAATACAGTTCCCAACACAAAAAAAATACATTATTTCAAACTACAAAAAAATACAATCCAGCCCAAAATGGAAGGTTCAAGCAAACGAGGTTCGGGTTCGAAGAAAAAACACGTACGACCAAAGGTTCGACCTAATCTTGGCGAGCCGGCACAAATGCGAGATATGTGAAAAGTGGGGTTGGGAGATGCCGTAGATTTTGTAGGTTTTTTTAGTTTGCGATGTTTATTTGTTTTTTTAATTAGGATTTATTTAAATGAAATTTATAATTTATAATTTTATTGTTTTATTGTTAATTTATAATTTAAAAATAAAAAAAAACCATCACTAGTGATAGACATTTCCACTAAAATCTATCACTAGTGATGGAATGAAGCTCGATGACGTGACGGAACTTGATTGGATGTTGTGAGTGATGGAAATCCATCACTAGTGGAGCGCCCCTACCCTTATATTAGGTGATTAAATAGATAACTCAAATCAACCTATTTATATGTAAATAATGTCTTGGCTGGACATGTGAAGGTGACAAATAATCCATGTTACATTTACTTCTAGTATTAAGTTCATGCCAACTACATGTACCATCTAAAAGGACACCAAGGTTGTCGAATATTGAAATATTATACGCGACCATACATATACCATCTAATTAGTTAACGTGTTATAAATGTATATTCACTACAAATGAGAGAACTTTTACCTGCGTGCTGATCAACATCAGCAACACCTGATATACTTCTATCCGAATAGATATATGATGCCGTCAAGTTTAAGCTCTGATCTGAAGTTTCGCTCTCCATTCTTCCAATGCCTGCACACCATCAGATCGTCGATATTTCATTAATCTTCTTCACGCAGTAAATCAACACAACCACTACCAGCTTCATTGTCTTCATTAATTACTTATGGCAAACAATTACTGTTTTAACTAACGAAAATATATATAAAGATATAAATGTATCGATCAGAACCTGATTAATTGAAGCTTTCGCGTTTGTTATGGCGAAATAGGCCTGAAAACTGCTAACTTTGAGTGGAGTTTGAAGAGTTAGGATTTTAAGTTTTTAACAGCAAAATATTTCTACCAAACACGACACTACAACGACCAATGGCGAATTTAGTGCTCTTCTGTGCATTCAAAACTGGTTAATGCTTTTAAAGTAAGCTGATTATATATACAAAAACCAACGTGTATAAGCATTTAATTATACTCCAGATAGTACGTACGTATTTAAAAAAACAAGAGTTGATTAAGACTAATGGTGTGGTTTACTTCCCACGTCACCAATTGGGTGCCTAAAAAAATAAATGTTTTCACATGGAGAGCAAACTATCGCGACAAAAGAAAATCTCGCTCGCAGAACCGTTAACTTGGAGTCAGAGCTATGTGGTATTTGTAATTATGAAACTGAATCAACCTCGCTCGCATCTACTTATCTCATGTTCGTTAGCGGCTTATGTTTGGCAAGCAATCTCAAGTTGGTGTAATGTAACACCCATATATGCTTTTTCAGTTTTGGATCACAAGACTAGTCAATTAAATAAGAAGAAAAGAAAGGTGCTTCAGGGATTACTATGATAGCGTGTTGGTGCATTTGGAAAGCGAGAAACGATGTGATATTCTCGGGCAAAGAAATCACAGGGTCAAAGGTGATCGAAGACATTAAGTCTCTAGGTTTTCTTTGGATAAAAAATAGGTCCCCTTCGCTAAAGTGGAGTCAATGGTTTACCTTCACTTTCTGATAATTGTATGTTTGAGTTCTAGCTGCTAGTTTCTTGCTAGTTTGTCTTTTTATAAAGTTGGCCATTGAAAAAAAAAACGTCACCACGTCAGATTTCACTTTGTTTTTTTTTGTTTTTTTCTAAACTGGTATGTCACCACATCAGATTTCACTTTGCTTTTTTTTTTTTTTTCAAATTGTAGGGGGTGTGATTTCACTTTTTAGTGTCACTTCCACCACTACTACTACCTCAATTTTATTTCTTAAATACTTTTAAATATTAAAAATCATGATATACTTTTTAGTGTCACTTCCAATGCCTGATATACTTCTATCCGAATTGAAATCGCTAGTCGGTTGATGGGGTGGAGACTAATGATTAATCATCGGAATAACTGGAATGAGTCGGGATTAGTCGTTATTATTACAATCATGTTAAAAATAAGATTATTAGTAATAAAACAAACATTAAATAAAAACTAGCAATTGGCCCGAAATGAGGTGAGAATATTCAATCTAATCCTCCAAAGATTATAATGTGTGTTGCGGTGCCGTATTTGCCAATTATTTTTTATTTTTTCTTCTTCGCTAACTTTTTACAAACCAATAGTTGCTTCAAGCTCGTTTTCGTTGAATTCACAAATTGTGTTGCCTTTTTCCTCTACAATGATGTTACGTGGTATGATGTAAGCGTACATGACACGCAATATTTTTTTTCTAGTGACCATGCTCGTCCCATGTTTGCAACGATAAGCCACTGTGCTTGGAGCACACCAAACGCTTGTTCAACGTCCTTTCTAGCAACTTCTTGTGCTACTTTAAACCGTTTTCTTTCATCTTGTGAGTACCAAAAGAATTTGACAAACACGACATAGTAGGCATATATACCGTTAGTTAGGTAGTAACCAAACCTGTAACGTGATCCTTTTAACTCAAATGAGGTGCTACTCTGTTTATTATGTTGTTGAATAATTGTGATTGATTTAATAGGTTTATGTCATTGTTTGAACATGACATTCCAAAATAAGCATATATGCCATATCCATAGATCATGTGATGTCACCGTCTAGTCATGATCACCTCGCATAAATTGTTCGCTCCATGCAGAAGGACAATGTCTCCAGGGTAAATACATTTAATCAAGGCTACCAAGCATGCCAGGAATGCCATGTACCTCTAATTGTCGTTGCCGCAATTGTTGCACGTTGCTCGGGGTCGTCTCGGGTAAATATTTCCGAGCATAAAGTTTGATGATGACCTTACTACATTTGTGAACGAACACATTCCCGATCGGACCTCTCAAACATTGTCAAGTATTCGTCAAACGTGTCGGGTGCGATGCCATAATTCAATTGACGAAGTGCAACATTGATTTTGTAAATGAGTAAATCTTTTGTTTTTACCTCTAGCATCAATCACAAATCTGAACCACGTTATCTCATGTTCCACATCGCTAGTTCTTAGGGCTTCGTCTTGAGCTAAAAACTACTAACACAACAATGACTCTTTCAAAAACCTCCGGGATTACTACTAAGGTGAATTAGGGTATCCATACTTCAAATTGAGATTGAGATTTGATAAATGATTGAAACGGTTTGATTAAACGTGTATATGCATTTAAATATACTCCATATATTACGTACGTATTTATAAAAACAATAGTTGATTAAGACTAATGGGTGTGGTTCATCACATCATATTTCACTTTTTCTTTTTCCAGTTGATGGGGTGTGATTTCATTTTTTACCCGCACTTCCTCTCCTAACACGTTATTTTTATTTCTTAAATACTTTTATATATTAAAAATCATGGTTATAGAAATCGTGAGTCGCTAGTTGGCTTGGGGATTAATTGGAATTAATCAAGATTCATTGTGATAATCGACGATTAACCTTGATTAATCGACGCCTAGTCGGAATTTTTACAACCTTGTTAAATATAAGATTATTAATAATAAGACTACATTAATAAAAAATAACGCTTGGCCCGAAATGTGGTGAGAATATTCAATCTAACCCCCCCAAAGATTAAATTGTGTGTTGCGGTGTCGTACTTGCCAATTATTTTCGATTTTTTTTCCTCTTCACTACTTTTTATAAATGAATAGTTGCTTCAAGCTCATTTTTGTTGAATTTACAAATCGTGTTGCCTTTTTTCCTCTACAATTATGTTACATGGTATGATGCAAACGTACATTACACTCAATATTTTTTCTTGTGACCATGCTCGTCCCAAGTTTGCAACTATAAGCCACCGTGCTTGGAGCACACTAACCGCTTGTTAACGTCCTTTCTAGCAACTTCTTGTGCTACTTTAAACTGTTTCCTTTTTTCATCTTGTGGGTGCCAGAAGAATTTGACAAACACAACATAGTAGGGATATATACCGTCAGCTAGGTAGTAACCAAACTTGTAACTTGATCCACTTAGCTCAAATGAGGTGTTTGGTGCTACTCTGTTTATCATGTCGTTAAATAATTGTGACTAATTTAATATGTTTATGTCATTGTTTGAAACGGACATTCCAAATTAAGCATATATGGCCCATATCCATAGATCATGTGACGTCTCGTCTCGAGCATCACAAATAAGGGCTAGTCATGATCACCTTGCATAAATTAAAAATCGTGGTTATAGAAATCGCGAGTCGCTGGTTGGCTTGGGGTTTAATTGGAATTAATCAAGATTCATTGTGATAATCGACGATTAACCTTGATTAATCGGCGCCTAGTTGGAATTTTTACAACCTTGTTAAATATAAGATTATTAATAATAAGACTACATTAATAAAAAATAACGCTTGGCCCGAAATGTGGTGAGAATATTCAATCTAACCCCCCCAAAGATTAAATTGTGTGTTGCGGTGTCGTACTTGCCAATTATTTTCGATTTTTTTTCCTCTTCACTACTTTTTATAAATGAATAGTTGCTTCAAGCTCATTTTTGTTGAATTTACAAATCGTGTTGCCTTTTTTCCTCTACAATTATGTTACATGGTATGATGCAAACGTACATTACACTCAATATTTTTTCTTGTGACCATGCTCGTCCCAAGTTTGCAACTATAAGCCACCGTGCTTGGAGCACACTAACCGCTTGTTAACGTCCTTTCTAGCAACTTCTTGTGCTACTTTAAACTGTTTCCTTTTTTCATCTTGTGGGTGCCAGAAGAATTTGACAAACACAACATAGTAGGGATATATACCGTCAGCTAGGTAGTAACCAAACTTGTAACTTGATCCACTTAGCTCAAATGAGGTGTTTGGTGCTACTCTGTTTATCATGTCGTTAAATAATTGTGACTAATTTAATATGTTTATGTCATTGTTTGAAACGGACATTCCAAATTAAGCATATATGGCCCATATCCATAGATCATGTGATGTCTCGTCTCGAGCATCACAAATAAGGGCTAGTCATGATCACCTTGCATAAATTGTTCGCTCGTAAATACATTTAATCAAGGCTACCAAGCATCACATAATAATTGGATTAATCTGTTCGATGTTTGCAATGTACACGCACAACAACGTGCGCGAGTGTGTTTAGTGGTTATATTTACAGAAGCACATATATCCCTCAAGACTCTCTGAGCATAGTTATGGGCCCTCTGCAATAAGGCTTTATGGGCTGGATACAAAGATCAAATAACGCCCATAAACTACAGTCTTTGTATATGGTTAGTTAACCTCAGAGAATTTTTTTTATGATCTATTGGGTCACTTCGATAATATACGCCGAATATAATTTGTATGTAATATAAATTATGTTCTTAAGTTAGATCTAGTTAGGCTTCACTAATTAATAATAAATGATAACAACCCTATTCTGACTTTTTTAATTTGATGATAATAGTTTCAAAATTAAAACGTAAAATGTTTAAACTTTATAAAAGTTTCATTTAAATTATACATTTGATTTCCTTTTTCAGTTAACCCATTTTATGTAAAAAGTTAAATAACAAAACCAGAAATGGGTTGTAAATAATTGTGATTCTAGAGCAATATCTGTAAAAATGGTATGAATCTCAGTACAACGATACAAACAACAGAAATAGCGACAAAACAAGGTGACAAAACTTTTATTACTCATCCAACTCAAAAACACCCAACCAAACCCTAGATCTCAATATTTTGAGATCTTATCAATACAAAGATCAATTTCAACAGATTAATACAATCTGTTGAATGATCAACAAAAAGGATACATAAGTAACAACTCAGAGATCACAAGATCTCTTAACACACCAAAGATCTCAACACAGAGATCAAAACAAAGAGATGAACGAATACACAAAATACAAGATGAAACCCTAAGAAATATATGGAACAACTGAACTTCTCGTTCTCTCTCCCCTTTTATATGCTGAGAAATAGAAGATACATATAAGCCCCTGCACATCTCTTCAAGTTACACCAGCAACCCTCAAGATAAGATATCTGCATATCAACAACTTGCAACAACAACAACAACTATAACAACTTGTAACAACCGGGCCACAACTCAACAGTTTGTATTAACCAGGCCCAACACAATAACATTAGCCCAATAGCATATTTGTAAGTATGAATTAATGAATTATAACATCTATATCTTTCAACAATATCATAAAGCTTTGTGAACATTAATATAATCTTATATTATTTGATATAATAAACCTGTTAAAATTTATTCGTTTGTTAATTCAAATGGTAAACTTAAGTTTAGTTTTGTTTGTTTTATTTTTAGGAAATAAAAGTTTAATGGGTAAAAGTGTAGTAGTGCTTCTCTTTATCATGTGTTGTTGTAGAGATCATCGTCTTCATCTTCGTTTCGTTTCGTGAGGTATTTGTATATATCGAGTCTTCTATGTATTGATTGATTTCTTGTTGTCTTAAAGAGATCATCTTATATCTTTTATTACTCTTAAACTTTTCCAGTTTTTAGATTTTTGTTATTATCAAATTCTGCTATACATATATTATTTAAACTAGCATTGATTCCTCGCGTTGTGGAAGTCGTTTTTTTAATGTGATTTTTTTTGTGGAATTGTCTTTGAAGAGAAAATAATTATCGATTACATTTCCAACCCTTCTCATGGTGTGTTAATGAAGTTGAACCGACATCTTACCGCAATTTTGTATTTATTTATCGTAGATGAATCTCATTGACTGTTTAAAACCGAACTTTTGAATTAATTATAGATTTCTAGTAAACATACACATGACACAAATACTAAACTCATATGATTTCATAAATATTAATTATGTTTATCATTCATTTTAATTAAAATATAATGATGTTACCTTAAAATATAATTTATTAAAGAAATAAAGAAGTCATGAAAATTAAAACAATACTAATTTAGTTTTTTATCATATGAAATATATATGAATTAATGAAATGATATTAAATTCCACATGATTGGATATGATTATGTTCGTGAGTCATCTACATGTGAATATAATTTTTAATAATTGACATTATAACTACGACATGTTGGATCCTATGGAAAACCCGCAATGATGCGATCTTTAAAGGCAACGTTAGATCCTTCTCAAGTGCTATCGGAAAAATTAAATCGTCTTCCTACTTGTGGATACGGTCGCGCCGTCGCGAGCCAAAGTGCAGGAGCTAGATTGGGTGAAATGGAGAAACTTCGACTTTAAATTGTTTGATTCAGGAGCTATATTGGGTGAAATGGAGAAACTTCGACTTTAAATTGTTTGATTTGTTTCCAATATAAGTGTAACTCCTCATGCTTAGAACCATGAGGATTGTAATGTCTATTTTTCTCAGGTACTTGTTTCCTCGTGTTTGAGTTTCTTGCTTAAGCCTTTTGATTATAAAATTGCCTTTCAAAAAAATTGACATTAATTATCCTGTTTGAAACTAGATCTAGCAATTCTTGTAAATTCGTGAATCTCACTAATATATTTCTCATCATTTGTTCACTGCTTTTTAATAACTATCACTGACAAATTTAGCAAACGCATGTTATGCACATGCTTTTTTTATAACTATTTTTTTTACCAATTATCCTTGTACTATTGTTCAAGGGGGAAGTGAAAAGTTTTACTTCTTTTAGAGATCATGAGGTCAAGTCAAGACAACGGGGATTTATTACTAATTTAGTAATACTAACATACCAAAAAAAGACTACTTTTTTTACGTCAAATTTGGATCATTAATGAACTATTGGAATATCATCATGTTATCAGCGGAATCACCCGATCATATCCATCTCCACTAGACATAATGCATATACACAAATTCAGAAAGAAATCCAATAAATATGAGAAAAACCCTTTTGTGATAATTAAATCAATGACCTATTGGTCCAAAAGCATTATCTTACCCCTAAGATGCCTCTAGGCTACAAAGCCATGAGTTTTGGGTATGACTACTACCGTGAAAAATATCAATTAGATTTTTTTAGCTTTTAAGAAAATTTATGTACTTAAACCAACCTATGGAATATATATTATCCGCGCACACAAACTTAAAAGATCACAAATACATGGGGTCGCCCCCGTTTTCCTCATATTGCATGTGTCACATTAGCCTTTACTACACTTTCTCCAGTTTTTCTTGTAATTTATGGTGTCGTCTCAATTTTTTCAAGATTTTCTCAAAACTAAACTATTTTAAATTAATTTAAACACTAAAGCATGAATATATACAAAAACTTTTAATATAACTAAAAATAAAGAATACATAACTAAAATAAAAGAGTGCATAATTACAATATAAAACCATATAATTAAAATTGAAATCAACTTATTTGTGCATAGAGGTTATAATGATTGGTAAGTTTTAAAAAAAATTTGAATATTTTACTTTTAACCCAAAAGTATTTGATAAATTACTTTAACTCAAAATGATTAGAATTTTACTACCCAAACTTTTCATCTTTTCAATTTAACCTCACAACTTTTTTTACTTTCAACTTTGTGTTGAAAATATTTTCCTAAAACTATTAGTTTATTCTTATTTCATTCATATGGGCTTTCCTATGTTCAGATGGGCTAGTTATTTATTCCTTATTGGGCTTCCGTATTATGCTACTGGGGTTGTTATAACTGATTTAATGAGTGTTGGTTCAGGTTGTTAAGTTCTGGATCTATGAGGGGGCAATGTGAATATATTGGAGGACTGCGATAATCTCTGGTGATAGTTTTGGACCAAAGTGTATCTTTCTCTTGTGCAGCATATAAAAAGAAGAGAAGTCTTCTAGATTATTCACTCACATTTTCTTTGTTTATGCTCATATCCTCTCTGTAATTAGGGTTTCGTTGTTTTTGTATCATTGTGATTATCTCTCTTCTTTGTTAGAGAGATTGTGGATTTCTGGTATTGATGATCATCCAAGATTTGTATCAGTACTTTGTATTTGTTGTTGATCTTACAGATTGTAAGATCTTTCGGTATTTGGGGGTACTGATTTGGGTTGGTTGAATAAGAGTTTTGTCACTTGTTTTTCGTCGCTATTTCTTGTGTTATTTCTTGTATTATCTTCATATCATGTTTGTTAACATGGTATCAGAGCAGTAACGCTCCTGTTGATATCTTTCCGCTGTGTTATTATCTCGTTCTAATTGTTGTTATCTTGATTGTTAGGGTTTCTGCTCTTGGAAACTTTTGCCTGCTGTAGATCTGCTTGGATCTGTTCGCTTGGTGGTGTTTGTGTTTGTGCTGGTCAAAACCCTAACTTAGGGTTTCTTGATCTCCGATCTGTCTTCTGTGTTAGTCTCTGGAACCATAGAAGTTTCAGGGCAAACTAACCAGGAGTGTTCGTTGTGGTTTGTCTGCATCAGATCTTGTAGTTCTTGAAAACTACAGAGATTGGTGGTGCTTGGAGTTATACGCATCCACTGTAAGATTGTTCTTGTCACACCCTGACCCGCAGCGGAAATGGTAGTCGGGGCATGATTGGGTTTTCATCAAAGCTCATGACATTTACTATAAAGTTTCATATTTATTATTTCTTTTTAAAGAAGAAGTTACAATAAACATACAATCACAACATGTTCAAATACATTTTTCATGACTTCATTATTTTTCTTCTAAGGCAATTTCCTATGTGTTCCTTGCTTCAACCTGTCCACCTGTATCATGTGTAAAAATAGGGTTTTGGGTCAACAAAAGTTGGCGAGTGAATCTTATGAAAACATTTGAACGAATTTGTTATATTGGTTATAAAAAGGTGCATAACCACATATGAGTAAACGTAAATGTAAATTTAATCACAATACACATAATATCAATTAATGCACAAGCACACACCAAATGATAAACAATGAGATCAAGGCTCAATCAAACGGAGCCGATCTAATGAGGCACGCGATGTTCAACTCGTCTCCAACGAGGAACTGATGGACCTAATGAATGATTTGCACGCAACTTGACAAAATGTAAACACACATCACAACAAACAACATTTACATCCCATGTTTAGATCATATAATGGTAATAGCACAAGTTTGAATGAACGAAATAAATAAAGCGACACATGATACACCCCAAAACATGAATAAAAAGGGGAATTGGTAAGAATTCACTCACAGTGGGTGCGTTCCTTGATAATGATGAATGCGCATGAATTTATGATTCAACCGACGAGTGAAAACTAACCTAAATAATAACGTAATAATTGTCACACCCCGACCCGCAGCGGAAAAGGTGATCGGGGCATGATTGGGTTTTCATCAAAGCTCGTGACATTTATTATAATGTTTCATATTTATTATTACAATTTGAAGGAGATCATACAATCAAATCATACAAGTACAACATGTTCTATACATCTTTCTAGACTTCATTATTTTTCTTCTACGGCAATTTCCTATGTGTTCCTTGCTTCATCCTGTCCACCTGTATCATGTGTAAAAATGATTTTTGGGTCAAAAGGTTGGCGAGTGAACCTTGTTTAAAACATTTGATATTGATTTCTTATTGTATTTAATATGGAAAAATTGTGCAATAATCATATGTGAGCAACCGTATATAATCAAACAAACAATAACAAACCACCTTGCATGAGTATATGACATGAATGATAATGTATATGTTGGCAACGTCACGTTCCGCTCATAGGTAATGGGGAACGGACGGCCTATGATGATGTATGTGCGATCAAGGCTCAATCAAACGGAGCCGATCGTATGTTGGCAACGCCACGTTCCGCTCATAGGTAATGGGAACGGTTCCGCTCATAGGTAATGGGGAACAGACGAGCCTATGATGATGTATGTACTGAAAATGATAAATTTAATCTAAACATTAACCACACAAACAATTGATACATATTGGATATACATTTGGTCATGGATATGATGGATGCACAAGTGTTTAAATGTAATAAATAACAAGCGACACATGATACACCCCAAAATGTGATTAAAACGGGGAATTGGTAGAGATTCACTCACAGTGGTTGCGTTTCTTGGATTGATGATGAATGCGCACGAATTTGGATTTAACCACGAGAGGAACTAACCTAAATAATAACATAGTGGTTCGGTAAATAAATGGATTTTGAGATTAATAATTTTAATTCATAACCTTAATAGGATTTCTAGATTTATTTTTATGAGTTTAAGGACACTTTCTAACTTCAAAAATATTATTTTTAAGTATTTTTAATTGATTTTTAAATTAAATAAATAAATAAAAAAATATAAAAATGTTGACTTTTTGACTTTGACCGTTGACCGGACCGTTGACCGGTCGGACCGTGTTTATTATATGCGCTGAGTGAGGTTCGAACTCGTGACCTCCCGTACACGTGCACGCAGCTCTACCAACTGAGCTATGTGTCTAACCCGAAATATCTGTTTTTAATTATATTTATATACTACTTAGATTATTCAGAATTTTATTTAATTAAAAAAGTTTTTAAACTAGTCGAACCGGTGCGCATGATGAGTTTCGAACCCGTGACCTGTGGTTTAACTTTGCACACAGTCCACCGCTGGACTGTGGGTCTAACTTGGTTAAAATACTTGTTTTTATTAATCTTATATACTAACTGAAAGGTTCCGTATTTGGGTTTTATAAAAAGGTTTGAATATTGTGACGAATCGGAACAAGGACAGACTCGAACTCGGTATCTCTATGTTTCAAATGCACACGGTCCACCGCTGGACTGTGTGTCTAACCCGAGATATAACCCGATTTATATTAAATATATACACAACCTAAACTTCATCTTCTTCGTTAAAACAACTCAGAACTCCCAATCCCGACTGTTAGCCCACATAATTTTGGTTCCAAGTTTTAAACAAATGCATATAAACCGTATTGAAGAAAGTTAAATGTTTGTACCGATTGGGCGAGGTGTTAGACCTTTCGGTTTAACTCCGACAGAAAATTCCGGTGACTGAAACTTTTCCGGCGACGTGTAACTTGCGACAGAGGATCTTCAGGAAGTTTGAGGTGAGTGTGGGTGACTTCTGTCGAAGCTCTAGAAGTTCTATTTGTAGAGTAAGGCAAAAGAGATGAAATGGGTTTGGTTTTCCAGCGACTTGCGGAGAATTCCGGCGAGTTGCAGAAAATTTCCGGCGAGGTGTTCTTGCTGAATAGGGACTTGTAGAGAGTTTAGCGAGTGTGTTGAGAGTTGATTCGAGTGAATAAGCGAGTTGGGTTTTCCTGACTGAAAGTATTCATAGGCTTCCAAAACCACAACTTGTCTTAAAATCAAAATCGGTAAGTGCACCAATGATTCAGCATAACGGTTTTGCGAGTTAAGGCTTTCAATTGTAATTTCGGTTAAAGATTGACTGTTGAAATCGCTCCTTTAAAACGTATACGTTTGAATCAGAGCGGTTACTCACTTGAATCTCGCAGATGACTCGTATGGCACGAATATTTATATTTATTGATTTCAATTATTTCACAAAGAGTGCAGGTAGCCTGGTGGTGCGTTGTGTGTTTGTTTGAGCGGGAGACCCGGGTTCGAAACCCGGCGTCTCTATTTAATTTTTATCTCTTTATTTATGATTAATTATTAATTATAGTTTTTAAATTCTAATATATTTGTTAATTATGTTTTGTTTAAAATTAAAATAATCAATATATACGCGACGAAAATTTTGACTGACTATTCGGTTAATAAACGAAGCGGGTTTTGGAAAACCCGTTTTTTGACGGATGTTACCGTATCCCCTACTTTCAGAAATTTCGTCCCGAAATTTAAGTAGTGGTATGTTTGACTCGAAAGGAGGGTGGTTTTGACAATTGCATACTTAGAAGGGGGTAAGAGTTTAAATTTTATTTGAGGCGGTAACGTTCCTAGTAAAGGTTGAATACTGTCACACCCCGACCCGCAGCGGAAAAGGTGACCGGGGCATGATTGGGTTATCATCAAAGCTCATGACATTTATTATACGTTTCATATTCATTAATACAATTTAATAGGAACTTTACATTCATAAATACATCATGACCTAACATCAATCTAAGCTTCTTTGTTTTCTTCTAAGGCATTTCCTATGTTTTCCTTGCTTCATCCTGTTCACCTGTATCATGTGTAAAAAGGTTTTTGGATCAACAAAAAGTTGGCGAGTGAATCCTATGGAAAACATTTGAACAAGTTTATTTAAATGATTATAAAATAAGTGCACAACCACACATGAGTAAAAATAGATGTAAACTTACTCAACAATCATTAGATATTAAATAAAGCACACATGAACAATAATGGGACGTTTAGAGGCACGCGTTGCTCAACTCGTCTCTCACGAGGAACTGATGGGCCTAATGAATGAATTGCATAAACATGATAATATGAAAGACATAACTACAAACAATATAAACTCAATGATACACACATGAACAATAATGGATTGGTTTTGAGGCACGCGTTGTTCAACTCGTCTCCCACGAGGAACTGATGGGCTTAATGAATGAATTCATATAATTTGACATAATGAAATAAGTAATCACAACAATATAAACAATCTAAGTTTAGGTCACGACATGGTATGGCACAAATTTAAATAAACGAGTTAATTATTTGAGACACATGACACACCCCAAAACGTGTAATTAAAAAGGGAGTTGTAAGATTCACTCACAGTGGGTGCGTTCGGTTGATGATTTTGAATGCACGCGAAGTGGTTTTAACCACGAGTGAAATTAACCTAGATAGATAGCATTATGGTTTGGTAAGTAAACGGATTTTATTAATCCATTTTAGTAGGATTGTTGGGTGTATTTTTGTGAGTTTAAGGCTATTTTCTAACCTTAAAAATGTTATTTTTAAGTATTTTTAATTAAAATAATAAAATAAAAATAATAAAAAATTTTGACTTTTTTGACCGTTGACTGTTGACCATTGACCGTTGACTGTTGACTTTGACCGGTTCGAATGCGAGTATATGTGCGCTGAGTGAGGCTCGAACCCGAGACCTCCCGTACGCGTGCACGCAGCTCTACCAACTGAGCTACGTGTCTAACCCGAAATATATCTGTTTTTAATTATATTTATATACTAATTAGATTAAACCGAAAATCAATTATTTTTAAAAACTATTTAACTGAATCGGACCGGTGCGCTCCACAGGTCTCGAACCCGGGACCTGTGGGTTGCGTTAACACACAGTCCACCGCTGGACTGTGTGTTTCACATGTTATATAAACCGATTTTTATTATACTTAAATACAAACTGAACATTTTCATTTCTGACTTATTTAAAAAGGTAAATAATTGTCCGAGTCGGTGCAGTGAACCGGACTCGAACTCGTGTACTGTGATTAAACATACACACAGTCCACCACTGGACTGTGTGTCTAACTTGGTTATTATTCCGGTTATTAATATACTTAACATATATATGAAATGAATCCGGTTCAGTTAACAAAAAATGACATTTTTATTAAGGCAGCGTGTGTGGGACAAGATTCGAACTCGAGACGTTAGTGTGTTTATTGTGCACACAGTCCACCGCTGGACTGTGTGTCTAACCCGAGTAATAACTTGATTTTAATTATACTTATATGTTACCGAACTTCGTCTTCTTCGTCCGTTTTTAACCAGAATCGGAAATCCGACTGGTTCAATGTTTTAATCGGTTTCTTTAGCGTTTTTAGGTTAATTACAAGTGGTATTAAATAAAAAGAAGGGACGATTTAAGCGTGAGGTATACCGACTGGATTCCTCTGTTTTTCCGGCAGAACTCCGGCGACAGCAACAAGTTCCGGCGTCGTGTGTCTTGCAGCAACGAGTCTTCAGAAAGCTTGAAAAGGATGTGGGTGACTTCGGTATAAGCTCAGGGGATTTAGTAAGGCTTAGAAATGAAGGACTCGGTTTTCCGGCGATGAGCAGAAGTTTTCCGGCGAGTGAGTTTTCGCCGAGAAAGGGTGCGGTTTTGAGCGAAAATGTTTGCAGAGGTTCGAGGGGGTATTTATAAGGCAGGTTATCGATGAACTTGGTCCGATTTCCGACTTGATTCGTCGTTTATAAAATCTCCGGCGGTTATAACTTGTGTCGCGAGTTTAGACGTCGGTTATAACCGATGATGAGTTAAAGTTTACGTTATAACTGAAGGAATCGTTAAATTATTGGCGAGATCGCCGGGATTTCCGACGACTGCATTTGGGCGCCGGTTTTGAATTCGGAAAGTCATGATATGAATTTATTGTATTCAATATTTAACAAAAGACACAAGTGGCGCAGTGGTTTAAGTGTTGAGTGTTAAGTTGTTGTTTGACCTGACGACTGACCCGGGTTCGAAACCCGGCAGTGCCAAAATATTTTTATTTTCTTATTTTTAACAGTTTTTCAAAAACTAATTATATATTCCCATATAATAATTAATTATGTATCGTTTAAAATTATTTTGGGCATTAAATTTGCAACGAAATTTTTATCTGATTGTTCGGTTAATAAACGGATCGGGTTTGGTAAATCCGTTTTTGACGGATGTTACAAATACCCTGCTACAGGAATCGCTTTTTGATGCCTATGATAAAGAATATTGATAAACAGAGTTGATTGACTAGGTATGATCTCATGCACAAGAGTTCTGAGAGGATCGATACGTAAGGTTATATCCTAAAACAAAACTTCTACCACTAAAACCTACATGGAACCTCTCATAACTGCCTGACAATGCCTCTGATCCTTTGGCAAGAATACTTATATATAGGAAGTACCAGCGGCGTATCCACCATATTCTTGTCAAATTTTCATTGGTTTTATCAGTAAGTTATGATTAGTTCTATGTGACTCTAAACACAACAACCAAAACTTGAGTCTTAATTCTGAAAGTATACGTGTTTGAATGATGACAGTACCTCTTTCGTTTGTTATGATGAAGAGGTTAGTCTATGTAGAAGTGAGACACGGCCCAACTTCTTTGAATGATGAGATTGAAATACGATGTGATGTATGATGATATGAATGCTAAATCAGTGAGTATAAAACAAACTTCAACCATGACATTACTAAATCCTACATGGAACTTCTCATAACCGCCTGACAATGCTTCTGATCCTTTGGCAAGAATACTTATATATAGGAAGTACCAGCGGCGTATCCACCATATTCTTGTCAAATTTTCATTGGTTTTATCAGTAAGTTATGATTAGTTCTACGTGACTCTAAAACATAAACAAACACAACAACCAAAGCTTGAGTCTAAATTCTGAAAGTATACATGTTTGAATGATGACAGTACCTCTCTCGTTTGTTATGATGAAGAGGTTAGTCTATGTAGAAGTGAGACACAACCCAACTTCTTTAAATGATGAGACTGAGATACGTCGTGAGGTACGATGATATGTATGTTAAATCAATGAGTATAAAACAAAACTAAAATAGTAATTCGCATTAAGATTCTTGGATAAATTTCCAATTTATAATTGAGATACGTGAAGATTGAGATAACATAAAGAAAACATAAAAACTAAGCGGTTGGAGTTGAATCTTGATTTTTGGTGAAGAAACTAGTTGGGTGGTTCGTTTGGGCCGTCATTATCTTCAACAGGATTGGCGTTGATGTTGTAAACTCTTCCTCTTGCTGGTGGCCTAGTGGTTAGGTTTTCTTGATTTGCTTGGTTAACTGGGTTTGCTTGAGCTTGGGCGTTTATGATGTTAACCAATCGAGGGCACGTGTTTCTAAAGTGGGTAGGGTCGCCACAATTAAAACAAGCTCGAACATATGAGAACATGGGGTATTGGGGTTGTTGATATGTTTGAATCATGTTTTGAGTAGAGGGTGAGGTCTGGTTTTGAGAGGTGCGGCAAACCTTGCTCAAATGACCATAGCGTCCACAATTCACACATAGTCGACAAGGTAATGTAAATGGATGGTGATAAAAACAGGTGTTGCATTGAGTGTGAGGTCCAAAGTAAGGTTTCTTATTTGGGTAAGTTGAGTTGGGTGCTACTTGAGTGATTGGGATAGCTTGGAGGGGTATGGCTTGTGAAGTTGGTTGATTGTGTTGGGTGACAGCGAAAATTTGCCCATCTCGTTTTCTCTTAGAAATGGGTTGAGAAGGGGATTCGGTTTGGGTGGAGTTTGAGGTTTCAGTTGATGCTTTATCCTTCTTCTTCTCCTCCTTGAAGTCCTTATTTCGTATGCAGTTCTCGGTGAGCTCTGTAGCTAACTCTATTGCTGCTTCCAAAGTTGCAGGTGTGGTACTTATTACAGAGTCTTGAATTTTTGAAGGAAGACCTCGAATGTAGTGTTCGATCAAACGGTAGAGGGGAGTGAACAAGTTGGGGACCATTTGATTTAACTCAAGGAATCTCTTGTTGTATGTGGTGTGGTCTCCTTCCTTTTGTTTCAAAAAATAGAACTCATCCTCCAATTTCTTGATTTCGCTTCTTGGGCAAAACCGTCTTGTCATGATTTCCTTCAACTCTTCCCAAGTCAAAGTCATAGCATCTTCAACACCTCGCTTGGCCTTCTCTGTATTCCACCATGTAAGTGCTATTCCAAGTAAACGACCGGTAGCATATCGCACTTTGCGATCATCGGGGCAATCGCAATTTAGAAAAGTGTTTTCCATTTCCTCAAACCAATGGAGGAGAGCGGTGACACCTTCAGTCCCTTCGTATTTTGGAGGGTCACAGGATTTGAAATGCTTGAAGGTGCATTTAGTAGTATTTGGGGGAGGGTTGATAACATTTTGATCTTCTTGATTGATTGGGTTGACGGGATTAGCGGTAAGGGCTTGTTGAACTTGAACTACGATGTTGGGTATCACGGCAGCCATTTGTTGAGCGATTTGGGCAGCCATGCGCTCGCGGGCTTTTCCTGATCTCATCTTCCTACGAGCGAGACTAGAAGACATCTACAAGGAATATGTATCAAGAGTATGAGTTGGACGTTTTAGGGGTCATGTGTTGTATTTAGGAATGAACATTCATAAAATAAATATAGAATAATAAATCTACTACATCCATAGGATGTCTTGGGCTTTGCTCGTAATTGGGTCTTGCATGCCGCTATACTTCACCTTCGTAATCATGTGGGCCCCCATGATTACCGGGTTTTTCATATGGTTCGCATGTGTTAGCCTGGTTACGTACACTAAAACCCGGAGAAAATCGAGAAATATGTATGTAACGTATGAAGTTCGGAGTGCATCCAGGTGTGAACACGGTGACACCTCAAAGTGGGGTTAGTTCGAACGACGTTTGGTGTGGCATGCTTTGGCCTAGTAGGTCCTTCGTACTCTCATCGTTAGTCCCCAAGTAGGCAAACTGGTCCGTTATATTGGATTTATACGAATGCCAACCTAGACAGGACGTTCCGACTACCGGTACTTGTACCCTTACAGTTACTACATGCCCGTCGTAGAACTCACTTTGATGAGATTGAAAAAATGCGACAAAATCTTGAATAACGGAAGTATGAAGATGATTTGAATATGTGAACATTGAAATATGCATGATGAATGTATATGTAGGCATGTATGTTTGACTGTAAGTATAATTCATTATGTATCACAAAATATAATAGTGGAAGTGTTTGCATGCATTTGAGTGTGTAATAAATACGAAACAAATAAACATCATGAGTTTGCATGTAACCACATAAACAATTAAAATCTAATCAACTATAGTATAGGCTCTAAGGGTCTAATAACCTATCCTATATCCCTATAGTCAAAAGCTCTGATACCAATCTGTCACACCCCGACCCGCAGCGGAAAAGGTGATCGGGGCATGATTGGGTTTTCATCAAAGCTCATGACATTTATTATAATGTTTCATATTTATTATTACAATTTGAAGGAGATCATACAATCAAATCATACAAGTACATACATCTTTATAGACTTCATTATTTTCTTCTAAGGCAATTTCCTATGTGTTCCTTGTTTCATCCTGTCCACCTGTATCATGTGCAAAAATGGTTTTTGGGTCAACAAAAAGTTGGCGAGTGAACCTTGTTTAAAACATTTGATATTGATTTCTTATTGTATTTAATATGGAAAAATTGTGCAATAATCATATGTGAGCAACCGTATATAATCAAACAAACAATAACAAACCACCTTGCATGAGTATATGACATGAATGATAATGTATACGTTGGCAACGTCACGTTCCGCTCATAGGTAATGGGGAACGGAAGGCCTATGATGATGTATGTGCGATCAAGGCTCAATCAAACGGAGCCGATCGTATGTTGGCAACGCCACGTTCCGCTCATAGGTAATGGGGAACGGTTCCGCTCATAGGTAATGGGGAACAGACGAGCCTATGATGATGTATGTACTGAAAATGATAAATTTAATCTAAACATTAACCATACAAACAATTGATACATATTGGATATACATTTGATCATGGATATGATGGATGCACAAGTGTTTAAATGTAATAAATAATAAGCGACACATGATACACCCCAAAATGTGATTAAAACGGGGAATTGGTAGAGATTCACTCACAGTGGTTGCGTTTCTTGGATTGATGATGAATGCGCACGAATTTGGATTTAACCACGAGAGGAACTAACCTAAATAATAACATAGTGGTTCGGTAAATAAATGGATTTTGAGATTAATAATTTTAATTCATAACCTTAATAGGATTTCTAGATTTATTTTTGTGAGTTTAAGGACACTTTCTAACTTCAAAAATATTATTTTTAAGTATTTTTAGTTGATTTTTAAATTAAATAAATAAATAAAAAAATATAAAAATGTTGACTTTTTGACTTTGACCGTTGACCGGACCGTTGACCGGTCGGACCGTGTTTATTATATGCGCTGAGTGAGGTTCGAACTCGTAACCTCCCGTACGCGTGCACGCAGCTCTACCAACTGAGCTACGTGTCTAACCCGAAATATTTCTGTTTTTAATTATATTTATATACTACTTAGATTATTCAGAATTTTATTTAATTAAAAAGGTTTTTAAACTAGTCGAACCGGTGCGCATGATGAGTTTCGAACCCGTGACCTGTGGTTTAACTTTGCACACAGTCTACCGCTGGACTGTGTGTCTAACCCGAGATATAACCCGATTTATATTAAATATATACACAACCTAAACTTCATCTTCTTCGTTAAAACAACCCAGAACTCCCAATCCCGACTGTTAGCCCACATAATTTCGGTTCCCAGTTTTAAACAAATGCATCTAAACAGTATTGAAGAAAGTTAAATGTTTGTACCGATTGGGCGTGGTGTTAGACCTTTCGGTTTAACTCCGACAGAAAATTCCGGTGACTGAAACTTTTCCGGCGACGTGTAACTTGCGACAGAGGATCTTCAGGAAGTTTGAGGTGAGTGTGGGTGACTTCTGTCGAAGCTCTAGAAGTCCTATTTATAGAGTAAGGCAAAAGAGATGAAATGGGTTCGGTTTTCCGGCGACTTGCAGAGAATTCCGGCGAGTTGCAGAAAATTTCCGGCGAGGTGTTCTTGCTGAATAGGGACTTGTAGAGAGTTTAGCGAGTGTGTTGAGAGTTGATTCGAGTGAATAAGCGAGTTGGGTTTTCCTGACTGAAAGTATTCATAGGCTTCCAAAACCACAACTTGTCTTAAAATCAAAATCGGTAAGTGCACCAATGATTCAGCATAACGGTTTTGCGAGTTAAGGCTTTCAATTATAATTTCAGTTAAAGATTGACTGTGGAAATCGCTCCTTTAAAACGTATACGTTTGAATCAGAGCGGTTACTCACTTGAATCTCGCAGATGACTCGTATGGCACGAATATTTATATTTATTGATTTCAATTATTTCACAAAGAGTGCAGGTAGCCTGGTGGTGCGTTGTGTGTTTGTTTGGGCGGGAGACCCGGATTCGAAACCCGGCGTCTCTATTTAATTTTTATCTCTTTATTTATGATAAATTATTAATTATAGTTTTTAAATTCTAATATATTTGTTAATTATGTTTTGTTTAAAATTAAAATAATCAATATATACGCGACGAAAATTTTGACTGACTATTCGGTTAATAAACAAAGCGGGTTTTGGAAAACCCGTTTTTTTACGGATGTTACAATAATTCGATAAATAAATAAATTTCATTTGAAATTAATATTTTTAATTAGTGCTCTTAATGAGATTTTTAGATTTATTTTTGTGAATTTAATGCAAATTTTTAGGCTTTAAAACCTTATTTTGAGGTATTTTTAACTAATTTTCAAAGAAAATAAAAAGGATTTTTAATTAAAAAAATTACCCTTTTTCCTAGGGTTGACTGGTCAACGGCTGGTTCAACCGGTTTATTTGTAGGCAGCGTGTGAGGTTCGAACTCGTGACCTCCCATATGCGTGTAACATCCGTCAAAAACGGATTTACCAAACCCGCTCCGTTTATCAACCGAACAGTCAGTCAAAATTTTCGTTGCGAATTAAATGCCCAAAATATTTTTAAACGATCCGTAACCAATTATTATACGGGAATATATATTTAGTTTTTGAAAAACTGTCAAAAATCGCAAAATAAAAATATATTACCTCTGCCGGGTTTCGAACCCGGGTCTGTATCGAATCAGTTCAGTGTCTTATCTCACACACACAAACCACTGCGCCGCGGACTTTGTTTGTTGTATAATAAAATCATTTAATTGTTAAAGTGTCGTTACAAATTCAAAACCGGCGCCCAAACGGTTCAGTCGTCGGAATCCCGGAATTCTCGCGAGTCTTAACTACAATTTACGTTATAACGTAAACCATTAACCAGATATCGGTTATAACCGATGTTTGAAGTCCGCGACCAAAATCAAAACCGCCGGAAAATTTAAATAAACGAACACAGTCCGAAATCAGACCAAATACATCTCGTTTTCTCCTATAAATTGACCCACAACCGACGACAAACACTTTCGCTCAAAAATCACACCTTTTCTCGGCGTAATTCCACTCGCCGGAATAAACCTGTTCGTCGCCGGAAAACCGGTTTCCCCATTGCCGAGCTTTTCTGAACCTCTGAAGCTTATACCGGAGATACCCATACTCTTTCCAAGCTTTCCGGAGACTAGCTGCTATAAGGAACCTGTCGCCGGAGTTGAATTCTGCCGCCGGAGTTCTGCCGGAAAACAGAGGATCCAGTCGGTATAATTCTCCGCCAAATTTCTTTTCCTTTTTCACAATTATCTCACCTTAATCAACTGTAAAACACTAATAAATCGATAAAACTTTGAACCAGCCGATTTTCCGAACTCTGGTTATATTTCAGTGAAGAAGACGATGAATTTCAGTATGTTATAAGTATAATATAAATCTGGATATTAATCGGGTTAGACACACAGTCCAGTGGTGGACTGTGTGCACATAAAACGTTAAACATGCAAAGGTCTCGAGTTCGATTCCCGTCTCACACACGCTGCCTTAATAAAAACCAATTTTTTTGTTTAACTGAACCGGAGTCGCCTTAGATATATGTTAAGTATATTAATAACCGGAATAATAACCAAGTTAGATACACAGTCCAGCGGTGGACTGTGTGTTTGTTTATATCACAGGTCACGAGTTCGAGTCCGGTCTTCAGCACCGACTCGGACAATTATCTCCTCTTTTTAATTAAGGCAGAAAAGGAAATAAATAAATAGTATTTAATTATAATAAAAATCGAATGATATAACATGTTGAACACACAGTCCAACGGTGGACTGTGTGTTAGATTAAACCACAGGTCCCGAGTTCGAGACCTGTGGAGTGCAAGACCGGTCCGCTTAAACTGTTTTTAAAATAAAAATGATTTTCTGTTAATTCTAATTAATGTATATATGAAATTAAAATCGGATATATAACGGGTTAGACACGTAGCTCAGTTGGTAGAGCTGCGTGCACGCGTACGGGAGGTCTCGGGTTCGAGCCTCACCCAGCGCACAACAATATGCCTCGAACCGGTCAACGCCAGTCAAAGTCAACAGGTCAAAGTCACTGTAGCAAAAATAAAATAATTTTTTTATTATTTTTATTTAATTATTTTAATTAAAAATCAATTATAAATACTTAAAAATAACATTTTTAAGGTTAGAAAATAGCCTCAAATTCACAAAAATACACCCAACAATCCTACTAAAATAGTTTAATAAAATCCGTTTACTTACCAAACCATAATGCGATTTATCTAGGTTAAACCTCACTCGTGGTTAAAACCACTTGGCGTGCATTCAACGTCATCAACCGAACGCACCCACTGTGAGTGAATCTTACAATTCCCCCTTTTAAATTACACGTTTTGGGATGTGTCATGTGTTATGAAATTAATTAATTTATTTATTTAAACTTGTGCCATACCACATCATGACTTAAACTTAGATTGTTTTTATTGTTGTGATTTACTTATTGCCATTTGTCAAGTCATATGAAACTCATACATTAAGCCCATCAGTTCCTCGTGGTAGACGAGTAGAACATCGCGTGCTTCATATCAATTTCATTATTGTTCATGTGTGTATCATTGAGTTTATATTGTTTGTAGTTGTGTTATTCATATTATCATGTTTATGCAATTCATTAATCAGGCCCCTCAGTTCCTCGTGAGAGACGAGTTGAGCATCGCGTGCCTTTAATTGTTCCATTATCGTTCATGAGTGTTTCATTTAACATCTTATGATTATTGATCAAGTTACATCTAATTTTACTCATGTTTGGTTGTGCACATATTTCATAATCGATTTAAATAAATTGTTAAAATGTTTTCCATAGGATTCACTCGCCAACATTATGTTGATCCAAAAACCTTTTTACACATGATACAGGTGAACAGGTTGAAGCAAGGATAACATAGGATATGCCTTAGAAGAGAACAAAGAAGTTAGATTGTTAGTTAGATTATGTTGTAGCAAGCATTGTAAATTTCCATTTAATTTGTATTAATGAATATGAAACGCTTAATAAATGTCATGAGCTTTGATGATAACCCAATCATGCCCCGATCACCTTTTCCGCTGCGGGTCGGGTGTGACAATGCGTGCACGCAACTCTACCAACTGAGTTACGTGTCTAACCCGAAATAAACTCTATTTTAATTATATATATATACTAACTAGCGTTAACTTTATTTTGTTTTTATTAAAAAGGATTTAATATGGCCGAAACTGGTTACAGAAACCGGAATCGAACTTGGGACCTACGGTTCGTGTGCACACAGCCCAACCCGTTGGGCTGTGTGTCTAACCCGCATAAACACTGAATTATATTAATTTTATATACATACTATGAGTTGATCTGAATAAGTTTAAAAAGTGTTGGTTTTATTTCAGAAAATCGGAAACATGTGCGACTCGAACCCGGGACGTGTGCTTTGCAATTGCACACAGTCCACCGCTGGACTGTGTGTCTAACCCGGTTAAATACCTGTTTTTATTTATATTTAAACACTATCTCGACTTCATCTTTCTCATGAGAAATTTCCCAGAACTGAACTCGACCGTTATATATATTTTAAAAATTCTGGTTACTGGTTTGCAAACTAACGGAATTAAACATGAACATAGAAAGGTTTTAAAGGTTCATACCCACTAGAAGTTAGAACTTCGATGATCCCGGTGACCAACTCCGGCGAGTTCCAATTTTTTTCCGGCGAAGTTTATTTAAGCAGAGTATCTTTCAGCGAGTTTGAGTGATGATTGAGAGAGAGTTTGAGAGAATGAACGAATTCGTTTTGGGTGAAATGATTGGTATTTATAGATTAAACAGACAACACAGATTTCGGTTTCAAAAGTTTCGGCCGAACTTGATTTCCGGAAATTGATTTTTTTAACTGATCGGTCGTTTGTGGACTCCATGATTGAGTCTGATTGCTTGATTGAAAGACAGTTTTAGTCTTTTGATCGCAAAGAAAAGAAACGGAAGCTTGATTATTTCCTGATTTCAAGCTCGACTGTTACAAGGCGATTGTTTAAAAAAATTCGATTTCGAGACCTTGTATTAATATTGTTTAGTTTAGAACTTTATCAGATAAATGTGTGTGGCGGAGTGGTGTGAAGTGTGTGTTGATCCATTGGGGACCCGGGTTCGAAACCCGGCTACCCCTCTATTATTATTATTATTTTTCTTTTAACCTTTTTTTTTATTTTATTAGAATTTCCTTTACTCCTTTATTTATTTAATATATTTATATTTTATTTATTAACCAAAAAAAAAGAAAAATTAACTAACCAAGTTTACAAAATAAGTAAATACATAACGTAACATTTAATAAACGGAGCGGGTTTTGGAACCCGTTTTACGACGAATGTTACAGTTCTTGTTGTTCTTTGTCTATTTTTGTTGTTGATTAGTTGATGCCGGGGTAGTGAGGACCGGTTTGTTTGTTTTATTTCTGTCTTTTCATCTGGTCTGTAGTCTAATAATTGTATATAGTGTTGGCTCCTGAGTAAAGGCTTGTCCAGGCACCATAGAGTGACGATCCTGGAATCTGGTCCCTGACTCAGTTTCGCCCTAAGGTTTTTTTGGTTATTGTGTGTTGTTTGATCTGTATTTTGTTGTTTTCTATTGTGACTGGTTGTTGTTGTCATTATGAGTGATACTAGTACATCTGCTACTCTTATTAGTAAACTGGACATAGGAGATCCATTGTATCTGCATCCCAGCGATTCTAGTGCCTTAACTATAGTAAATATAAAACTTAAAGGTACTGAAAACTATTCTGTGTGGTTTAATGCTATGAGACTGGCTTTAGAGGCTAAAAATAAATATGGTTTTATTGATGGTAGGTGTGAGAAGTCTAAAGATGATGAGGTCCTTGCTAACCAGTGGGATAGGTGCAACTCTGTGGTTCTTACATGGTTATTAAATTCTATATCTGAAGTTGTTCTTAGGTCAAGTGTTTTCTAAGTTAGCATTTGAGGTTTGGACTGATCTGAAAGAATCCTTTGATAAGGTGGATGGCTCTGTAGTGTATGATTTGTATAAAAAGATTAAATGTATTTCTCAAAATGGCAGTAGTGTAGCTGAATATTATAACAAACTGACAACCATGTGGAAACAATTTGATGCAATGGTGCATCTTCCCACATGTTCTTGTCAGGCAGCTAAAGATTATAATGATTTTTCAACACTAATCAAGTTAATGCAATTTCTTATGGGATTAGATGATGTATATCAGCCTGTGCGAACTAACCTGTTAACTAGAGAGCCATTCCCATCTGTCAAGGTTGCTTTCTCAATTATTTCTAGAGAGGAGTCTCATAGGTTGTCTGCTGGTGGGGGTAAGGGTCAGAATGTCTCTTTTGTGTCTAAAGCTAATCAGAATTTCGACCATAGGAAGAGAAACTTTAGAGGTCCTAATCCAAATCTAAAGTGTACCCACTGCAACATGTTAGGACACACTGTAGATAGATGTTTTGAGATAATTGGGTACCCCCAGGAATGAAAAAAAGGACTGTAGCTAGGAGTGGTAACAGTAATAGTAATAATATAAATCATCTATGCCTGCTGCTTATAGTTCTGTTGTGTTTGGGTTGCCATTTACATCTGAGCAGATAGCCAAGTTGTTGTCTCTGGTTGGTGAAAAGGATGCAGGAAATCAGTCTATGTCTAATATGGGAGGTGAGTTGTCTAATGTATCAAATTGTTGTAGCGGTTTTTTTTCATGTTCTAGTGGTGTGTTTTTTGAACATGATTATAATTGGATTGTTGATTCTGGTGCCAACCAACATATGATTAAGTCTGATAAAGATATGATAAACTGTGTTGATGTGTCTGAATGTGGTTTAACTGTTAGTCACCCTAATGGAACTAGTGTAAGAGTGTTAAAGATTGGTGAGTTGAAATTAATTAATGATGTGATAATAAAAGATGTCTTTTATGTTCCTGAATATAGTGTAAATCTTCTGTCTGTTTATAAGCTTGCTAAAGACAATGGTATTACTATCTTGTTTAATGAAAACAATTGTATGTTACAGGATTTGAAATCAAAGAAAATCTTGGTGATTGGTAGTCAGGATAATGGATTGTACTTTGTTGGTAGACATGGTTATTCTGTTAATATGTGCTTTCATAGTGTTTTGAAATAAAATGTTTGGCATAGTAGGTTAGGCCCCTCCTCTGATCAGGTTCTGGTTGTTTTAAAAAGTAGTCTGTGTATTGTATCTGCTGATCATGGAAATTTGTCATAGGTCTAAACAAGTTAGAGTTCCTTTTCCATTGAGTGAACACAAGTCTAAGGGTGTTGGAGATTTAATTCACTTAGACTTATGGGGGCCTTATAGAGTCAATAGCTATGAAGGGTACAAGTATTTCATGACTGTGGTTGATGATTATTGTAGGTCTGTCTGGTGTTACTTACTTAAGAATAAAATGGAAGTTTTTGAAAATGTTAAAATATTTTATGAACTTGTGTTAACTTAGTTCAAAAAGAAAATTAAAGTTTTTTGATGGAACTGAATTTGTTAATGCTCAAATGAATAACTTCTGTAATAATAAGGGTATAATACATCAGACTTCCTGTTCATATACACAACAGCAGAATGGTGTAGTTGAAAGGAAACATAGACACTTGTTAAATATAGCCAGAGCTTTGATGTTTCAGGGTGGTTTACCTTTGAAATTTTGGAGTGATTGTGTTCTAACTGCTGTTTACTTAATTAACAGGCTTCCATCTTCTGTTTTAGTAGGAAAGAGTCCTTATGAACTCATGTTGGTTTTCAACCCTCTTTGTCCCATTTGAGAACTTTTGGTGTCTTTGTTTTAGTACAATTTTAAATAGTTCTGATAAATTTACTTATCATGCTGATAAGTGTGTTTTGATTGGGTATTCAAATGTTAAGAAGGGTTATAAGCTATGGAGTTTAGATGAGAAAAAGGTGTTTTTCTCTAGAAAGATGTAAAATTTTATGAACATGTTTATCCTTTCAAGTCTAAACTTCTTTTAGATCAAGTATTAATTGATAAAACCCTAAATCATATTAACTTTTTTTATTTGTATGAAATGAATATATCTGAAAGTTCTCACACTCCCAATGATGAAGAGGATGCTGCTGTATCTCATGACACATACAGTGATGATCAGCAACCAGTTCCCTCTACATCTGCCACTCCTAGTTCAACTGAGTCCAATCAAAACTTAGTTTCTAGTGAAGAAAGTAGTGTTAGAGTGGAGTCTGGCAGGGCAGAGGACATTGTTGTGTCAGCTGATGAGATAAACCCATCAGAGGGAACTACTTCTCGGATTAGGAGATCTACCAGAAGTAGTGTGTTACCAAAAAGGTTTGATGATTATGTGTTGAATAATAATGCAAAGTATGATATTAGAAAAGTGATTAGTTATGCATGTTTATCTTCTGATAATGTGTCTTTTATTAGTAGTTTAAATAAGTCTGCTGAACCTGGTAGTTATAGTGAAGCTTCTAAAGATCCTAAGTGGGTAGAAGCTAAGAACTTAGAAATGGAAGCTTTGCATCGTAATAATACTTGGGAATTGGTAGACTTACCTGCTGATAGGAAACCTATAGGTTGCAAGTGGATATATAAGGTTAAGTATAAGGCAAATGGTGAGATAGAGAGATATAAAGCTAGATTGGTTGCAAAAGGATATAACCAAAGAGAAGGTCTGGATTTTGGTGAAACATTCTCACCTGTTGTAAAAATGGTGACAGTTAGATGTGTCTTGAGTCTTGCTGTTCAGAACTGTTGGTCTTTATAGCAGCTTGATGTGAACAATGCTTTTTTATATGGATCAATTTCTGAAGATGTCTATATGTCTTTACCATAGGGGTATTATTCTAAAAATGAGTCAAGAGTTTGTAAACTTGTTAAGTCCCTGTATGGTTTAAAATAGGCTCCTAGAAAGTGGAATGAGAAGTTAACTGATGTTCTTCTTAATGTAGGTTTTACTCAAAGTAGATGTGATCATTCTTTGTATGTTTTGTCTGTTGAATCTGTGTTTATAGTGTTGCTGGTATATGTAGATGATATAATAATTGGTAATGATGATGCTGAGATCAGTAGAATCAAAGATTTACTTAGCAATAGTTTTCAAATCAAAGACTTGGGTATTCTAAAGTATTTTCTGGGTTTAGAAGTTGTGTATAATAAAAGTGGGATTTGTTTAAACCAAAGAAAATACTGTCTTGAGTTATTAGGAGAGTTTGGTTATCTGGGTTGCAAACCGGTTAATACTCCTATCGAACTAAGCCATGTTATTAATAGCAAAACTACAGAAGAAAAGGATGAGTTGGAAAATATAACAAGTTATCAAAAATTAATTGGTAAATTGATATATCTTTCATTAACTCGTCCTGACATTAGTTATGCTGTGCAATATCTAAGTCAATTCATGCATAAGCCTTTAACTGTTCATCTTAAAATTGCATTGAAATTGTTGCGATATCTTAAACTATGTCCAGGTAAAGGTCTTTTGTTTAAAAAAGATAGTAACTTTGATTTGTCATGTTTTGCTGATTCTGACTGGGTAAAGTGCCCAGTCTCTAGGAAATCTGTCACTGGTTCTGTATTTTTTTGGGAGGTAATTTGGTCTCCTGGAAAAGTAAAAAGCAAAATACCGTTTCCAGGTCAACCGGGAAGGCTGAATATATAGCAATGTGCGCAGCCTCATGTGAATTGGTGTGGATTGGTAATTTGTTGAGTGAGCTAAATGTAAGTTATAAGTTAACAATAAAATTGTTTTGTGATAGCAGTGCTGCTTTGTCAATAGCAGCAAATCCTGTATTTCATGAAAAAACAAAGCATTTTGAATTGGATCTGTATTTCCTTAGAGAAAAAGTTGCTTCAGGTTTTATTCAGACACTAAAAGTTGACTCTGAGAGTCAACTGGCAGATATTCTTACTAAAGGGTTGACTGTAAGTCAACATGATCTATTCTGTGAAAGACTTGGTCTTGTGAATATATTTAAGCCATATGAATGAAGGAGGGATGTTGAAAATATTTTCCTAAAACTATTAGTTTATTCTTATTTCATTCATGTGGGCTTTCCTATGTTCAGATGAGCTAGTTATTTATTCCTTATTGGGCTTCCATATTGTGCTACTGGGCTTGTTATAACTGGTTTAATGAGTGTTGGTTCAGGTTGTTAATTCTGGATCTATGAGGGGGCAATGTGAATATATTGGAGGACTGCGGTCATCTCTGGTGATAGTTTTGGACCAAAGTGTATCTTTCTCTTGTGCAGCATATAAAAAGAAGAGAAGTCTTCTGGATTATTCACTCACATTTTCTTTGTTTACGCTCATATCCTCTCTGTAATTAGGGTTTCGTTGTTCTGTATCATTGTGATTATCTCTCTTCTTTGTTAGAGAGATTGTGGATTTCTGGTATTGATGATCATCAGCGGATGATCATCAAGATTTGTATCAGTACTTTGTATTTGTTGTTGATCTTACAGATTGTAAGATCTTTGGGTATTTGGGGGTTACTGATTTGGGTTGGTTGAATAAGAGTTTTGTCACCTGTTTTTCGTCGCTATTTCTTGTGTTATTTCTTGTATCGTCTTCATATCATGTTTGTTAACACTTTGGTCCCCTATACTTTTCATCTTTCGCAAATTTTTCGTTTTACGCTTTGGTCTAAATTTTGCGAGTTAACACGATACAACGTGCGTGTGTGGTTCAACATTTTTATGTTTCATTATAAATTTTACGAGTTAACACGACGCAATGTGGATGTGTGGTTCAGCATTTTTACATTGTCTTTTTTTTTTCTTTCTCATTTGACAGGTTTGTCACAACGTGCTAGTCCAAGATTGACTTAGTTATTATTTTCTATGTATTACGTTTCGATTTAATTTCTTCGCATTAACACGCCGCAGCTTCAGTGTTGATGGTTGTTGGCGGTAGTGTGGCATTGATGCTATTCGACACGATTTCATGCCTCCGTCACAACGCGAGGTTCTTAATACTAGTTAAAGTTTACGTTATCTCTCACATAGTGTTATTGTGTTATTGTAATAACCCAAATATTATTTAAATGACAATTGTAAAGTCTTAATTTGTTAGGAGTTTATGTAGTATTGAGTTTAACTATGCTCCACAACTAGTAGGGACTAATCGATATATTTTAGGTACTGCTCCATGATATACCTTAAACTATATAATGTTTAGTTTCTCCATCGAAGTCTTTCTTATAAAAGAAATTATCATCTGGATTGCTAACTTGTTAATTTTGGTTGATATGAAAAATGTAAAGCTAAAATTTACTTCAAAATCATCTAAACAAAACTAAAACACGTTATATACTCTTACAAAATACAACCACAGTGATTGCTGAATTTCTTATTATTTTTAAATATCTAATTATTATTATTATTAGTTATAAAGGGAAAAGATCAAATAGAAAGTTTAAAAGCAGAGAAAGTAATCATAGCCATCCACGTATAATTTTTTAATTCAGACGCACAGGGGTATTTTGGTCCAAAAACAATTTCACATTCTCAGTCATCTCTCACATAATAAAAAACCCAATTTCACAAACCCTAAAATTCAAACAAATCTTTACCAGGTTCAACCAATTAACACTTCCAAACATAAATCAAACCTCATGAATCTTCGTCAAACACAATGAATTGCCGTTACTAGGAGTGGTTGGGGTGGCGCTGGTTACAAAGACGGAAGAAGATGGTGGTTATGTGGTGGAAAGTGACGAGTTTGGTTTGTCGAAGAAGGTGAGTTCTGATGTTGGGTTGATCGCGGTGCTTTTGAATCTCCTCTTTTGTGGGCTGCCATGGCTGTTTTGAAGTTTTTGGAAGCTATGGCTTCATTGCGTTTTATAGATAATATTTGATTATGTGGCTTCATTGCGTTTCTATGGAGGAGGATTTGATCTTGATTTTCAAGCTCTCTGTTGATGAATTGGCATCAAGCCTTTTTTAGGTATGTAAATCTAAAACATTTCAAATTCTTTCTACTCCAAATTAAAATGAAAATATTACAATGTTGGATAACTATTAAAAGGCTATCGGTTGACGAGTTTCATAATTTATTGTTTCATATTTTTCAGTTTCTAATCTTTATGTTGCGTTTTATGGCAATACCCTTTAATTTATTCTTCTATTTATTAGTGGGGCATTTATTAATGGTAGGGGATTGTTCAGAGTTGGCACTGTGTTTGCTAAAGGCAAAGATTGGGTTTTTTATTATTTAAAAAGTTATTTTAATTTGTTATTTTGTATATTAAGAAAAGTGCCGTTCTCATATGTTAGCAATGATCATTTGAGATATTGAAATATTTGTTACACAAATTTTGTTTATAACACGGTGAAAATAAGGTATATTATTTTATTACGTTTTTTAATTGTGTTTTAAGTCTATTACGTTTTATAACATAATTAATAAACATATTTTGAGTGTGTTTTTATTTCATTGCGTTTTACAAAATAATGAAAAACACAGTTTTTGTGTGTTTTTTGTCAATTGCGTTTTACAAAATAATGAAAAAACACAATTTTTTGTGAGTTTTTTTGTCCATTGCGTTTTACAAAATTATGAAAAACGTAGTTTTTTTTCATTGCGTCTTACAAAATAATGAAAAACACAGTTTTTTTTCATTGCGTTTTACAAAATAATGAAAAACACAGTTTTTTTCATTGCGTTTTAATGAAAAAACACAGTTTTTTGTTTGTTTTTTTTTTCCATTGCGTTTTAGAAAAAAAACACTTTCTTTTGTGTTTTTAGTCAATTGCGTTTTGGAAAAAACACTTTCTTTTGTATTTTTAGTCAATTGTGTTTTAGAAAGAACACTTTTTTTGTGTTTTTAACCAATTGCGTTTTAGAAAAGACATTTTTTGTGTTTTTTATCTATTGCTTTTTAGAAATAACACTTTCTTTTGTTTTTTTATCCATTGCTTTTACGCATCTGGGTTATCGAAATATTTTTTTTCGAAAGTATAGCAACAGTGTGCTCGTTTTAAAGATAAAAAATGCTCGTTTTTATGGTGCAATTTTTATAAAAAAATAATGACGTATGAAAGAGTTATTAACGTTTAAAAAATGAGAGGAATTGAAGGAGAGATAAACTATTAGCTTGAATTGACTAGAATGTCCCTAAACAAACTCACGCGCTCCTTTTTTCTTCTTCAATTTCAGTCATTTAATCTTAAATCTTGATTAATAAATAGATGGTCAATGTTACTTTTTAGCCTTCCCTCCAAAGAAACTTCCTATTATATTTTAACCCTAGTTATAAATATGTATTATTTTTTATTTAGAAACTCTTACAAAATGCAACCACATAAAAGTGGTTGCTGAATTTCTTATTATTTTTAATTATCTTATTATTATTATTATTATTATTATTATTATTATCACTTTTAAATATGTTTTATTTTTCATAGAGAAAACTCTTACAAAATGCAATCACATGAATAACGGTTGGTGAATTTCTTATTATTTTTAGTTAACGAATTAGTATATTATTATTATTATTATTATTATTATTATTATTATTATTATTATTACAACTACTACCACCACTTTTAAGCAAATTTTATTTTTCGTATAGAAATTTTAAGATACGATATTTTATTAAATCAATACGAACGAACAACAATTGTACCGATACCGGTATTCGTTTTTATGGTTTTTAATTGATATAGAATTCTTATCAGTATACTCTTGGGCATATTTCTTTCGGTTGCTATATCAAATACCGGGATTGTACCGATAATGTAACAAGTCAAACGGATACCGTCTAAAAACTCGCAAGGGAGCGCGAGGAATTTTACTTGTTCAAAACAATATCAAGCAAAACCGAAAGCACCTTCCAAAATCCTATACGAAGTTACGAGTTAAGTAAAAACCCCTAGATCTACGCTAAAAACCAAGAGTATATAGTTCATCATGCAGTTCAACTGCTGACTTAATTTGGTAAAATGATTCTGGTGACCTAACCAAGTAAAATCTCTGTCGATAGAAAAATGGAGATAAAAAAATTGAACATTGGTGAAAATATTCTTTCGGCTGCCTTTAACCACCTAAAATCAATGGTTACAAATTTACAATCTATACCTACGGATAAACCCGTGAACTTGATGAATAGTTGTATGTATTCAATATGTGATACAATTTTACCATCACATATGTAAGATTACCACATTACCACCATACGAGTAAGGTAAAATTTATAAAAATCCTATATTAATACAAGCAATCCAAAGCCATGTAACTTTCTTTACTTTCTGAATATGTTATGCAATCACGAAATGAAACCCGTGAGCGGAAACCACGTGAGGAAATCCAGTTCATGAACAATCACTCAATACAACCACATATAACACGGTAAGAACAATATATACTATTATTATCAAATTCATACAAATAAAATAGCATTATCTTTTTCTCTTTATCATGAATTAAAGGTTACTTTTTTTTTCTTTTTTGCTGTATCACAAAATACAATATTTTGTCACAAAATCAATTCATTATGAAATAAAAAAAGATATATTTTTCTTTTTTTAAATGTGTGTATGAAATGATATTTTGCTTACTTATATACTTTATGTTATTTATTTTGTATTTTTATACTATAAAAAAGGGTTTCCCTACTCATACTACTCTATGAGTGGAGTTTTAACCGAATACGTTTATTTGCTTATTTGTTTTGGTTACAATTAGGGGCATCATACATATATGTATTTTTTATTTTATTTTATTTTTTGGTATGTACATTATATAATATATATTTCCTAAGAAATTGTTTTTCTAATCAATAGAACGCCGGTCTAATGTAAAGTAGAATGATCTAGTCGTTGATTCTTGACCACTAGCTTTTTCAAGAAAATAAAGTATATTTTAATGGGGATATTGTATTTAAATAACCCAAACTTTTATCAGTTGGCCGATAATACTTCCATCTTTCAACTTATTGGCTGATAACATTCCCCAACTAACTGAACCCTAACCCAGTTAGTTTTTTGCTGATGTGGCCCTTTTTGTTGACGTGACATTTTTGATGACGTGTCAGCTGATGTGGCAGCCTACGTGGCATTTCTTGATGACTGGAATGCCATGTTAGCTTATGTGGCAGGTGACATGACATTTTTGATGACATGGCAGCTGACATCAGCTAACTGAGTTTGGGTGAAGTTAGTTAGGGAGTGTTATAGGCCAATAAGTTGAAAGTTATGAGTGTTGGTGTACAAATCGAAAATTGAAAGTGTTATCGGCCAATGAAAATTGGGTTATTTAAATCCAATATCCCATTTTAATATAAAATTTCATGGAAGGGAAAATCCGTATTGAAATTGGTCCGCATAAAAAGTGGCCAAAGTATTTTTCATAATACATATCACTTATAATCTTGACTTTTTTTAAACAAGACTGATCACGTCAAGACGTTTTTAAATTAATTAGAATACATGCAAAAAAACTTGAAATTAAATGAGGTGTAATTAATTCTAATGAAAGTTTATAATGTTTGTTTTACAACTTTATATTGAAATGACACTATTGCTCTTATAATATCATCACCCCCGTTCGCTTAATCCTCTCTACCCTATCTATACTTCATCTTCATCAAAGGATATATTGAAAGGAATTCAGGTTGAAACTTTTAAGCTGCTGTTAATAGTTCAAATCTTTTACCGGTTCAACACTTAACGGTTCAGACTGTTTGTTTCGTGAGCAGATGTCTGAATAGTTAAGCATTCTAAGACTTCTAATCTGTATTAGTCAAACATTTGTCTCTGAATGGTTAAGCAATATACTGGCTCTTAATGATTTAGACCTCATACATGTTCAGCACTTAATGATTAACAACTTGTCAAAGAGCCCCTTAGAGTATGAGTTAAAACTGGATACTCGGGGTTTAGTACTTATCAATCAGTTACAATTTATAATGTCGGGTACAAGAAGAGTATATTAGCCAATAGTAGGTTCACAGCCACTAGAAAATTAGGATCTCTAGCTCGATCAATTAACATCTGAATACACAAGTGCAATATCAGTCAAACATCGACTATACTATGAGAAATAACATACTTAAGGCACATATGATATACGCTTGATAATAAGTTGATGTTTGTCAGGAGTTTTTTTCTTAAATATCGAAAACCTTACTAACATCACAAACAATCTACGAGTGAATTAATACTCATTTATAAAATTAAATTTAGATCCTCCACTAAAATCCAAATATAAAGTATAACGCTGTCACAAATGATACCAAGCATATATAAAGACTAGCCTTTTTTTAACGGTGCTCGGTTATGATATCGCTAACCGGGTAAGTAGTTAAAATGTAGTATCACCAAGAGAAGCAAATCTTCACACCTTCACTTGACCACTAGGCCAAGAGATCATTGATAGAAAGACTAGCCTTCTATCTCCGGTCGGTCATTTTCTTACATGCTTTTACAATTTTAATAGGTAAGTAAATTGTAACATATTATTTTAATATAACTATTAAAAAATATAAATAGTATAAACTAATTGCATGTTAGTAAATTATTGTCATAGTTGCTTCGTTTGTTTAAAAATAAAACTGATTGCATATTGAATAATGATAACGTCGTTGCTAAGATGCATGTGCACAAAGCAATTATATAACAAGCATGTAACCTGTTTGATGTTCATGCATGTTGATCAGTGAATATAGCAGAGTATTATTGTATTATTAATATAATTAACATGGAATTCTTGATGTTCAGCATCATATTTCTCTGAATAGGTTATGATAATTTTATGTTATCAGAATTTTAGTCAGATGTTAAACGTTACAATACTTGCATATTGTTTTCACTTCATGTTCCGGAATCCGGATATATTTCTATAATTCACTAGCTATTGTTGTATTCTGGGGCGTAGCTTTGTGGAGGCCCGAGGGTGCCCGACCCCCCGAACTTTTTGCTGAGTGGTATTTGGTATGTAGTTTTCGTATGGAAAATTTTTAGGTATATACGTTTTCGACCCCGGTTTTATAATTTTTTAGGTATATGCGTTTTCGACCCCCCGGCGGGAAATCTCAAACTTCACCACTGGTTGTATTGTATTAGACCGTGGGTCTTGGTCTCACACTTTAAACTGTCACGTCATAAAATATTTTTCGACAAATCACTAGATCACTTTCTTTCAGTTCCTGTCATTCTTTAATCATATCATATATATTTAGATATATTTCTGGCAAACATTATTTAACAATATTGCATTTATTATTAAAAAATCAGCAAATGATAAAAAATACTTGTAAAAACACTAATGTGCATTTATATTGGTGATAGTGTTATTAATAAGCATTGAAGTTCTCTTACTTTCAAGAGGATCAAATCATTGATTTGTGCATAAGATTGATTCAATTTAACGTATTTGCAAATTATCATGTTCGGGACCTACAACTAGAAGATTTGGTTTTTTTTTTAATTAAAAAGTTAACTTCATTAGAAACGCAGACACACATCAATCGAGGCGGCCGAAACACAACAAATTAATGTTCATATCCTTTGATCTACTTTTATACCACAAAAATCTCACAAATTTGGTCTCCGCGATAATATTTTCGATCTTCATAGGATTGTTGTTGAACCTGGTGCCATTTCTTGCCCACCATAAACTCCAACACCCTATTCTAACCATCCCTTTCAAAACTTCTTTTTGCTGCTCCCTCACCCTGACATGCTCATGAACCTCGATAAGATCTTTGAACGAAAATATAAACAAATTTGGAATCCTGCACCAGTTACAAATATGCCCCCATAGAGACGCAACAACATAACATGAGCAGGATAAATGTTCCACCGTCTTCCACTTCGCCGCAGAACAAGCATGACGGATCCGTCACTTCAATATTTCTTTTTTTAAAGCCTCCGTTGTCACACCCCAACCGATGGCGAAAAAATAGGGATGTGACGAGCAAATTGTTCAAAAGCATCATAACACTATTGTGACAATATAATTAAATTCAATTTCATAAATACTAAGAATTCAAATACAAAGTTTCGAATAAAGTAAACAAGTATAACATAATATTTATTTAAGGTGCGTTTCTAAAGCTTGTCCTAACTTGATTTCTTGCATCATCAGCTTTCCTGCAACATGTATTAAAAGCGTATATCAATACAAAAGTATTGGCGAGCATACAAGTTTAAAAATAAAATCTAAGTGTAAGAGTTTATTTCACTCATGACGGAGTATAATAAAGCTGAATCGCATATATATGTAGACGACTCTCACATAATACTATATAATTGAATTCCTTAACTAGCATGCTTAGTATCATAATATAACAATGTCGTGAGAATACAAATTAAAACTAGTAAGCATTAACAACTCAAACGTAACAAGTAGCATGTATAAACGAGTTTAATCTAACACATATAATTCACATAAGCGTAATTGATAACCCGTTTGGTATTGGGAACACATTTAATCTTGCTAAAAATAAATTTGTATTTTATACATGTTGCACCCCAAAATGCGTTAAAGTGTAAAAAGGGGTCGAGTATGCTCAGAGTTTGCAAAGCTTCCGTTGGTATTCTCTTGGATAGTTGAAAAGTTTGAGAACGCTCGCCGAGGTCATCATACATGGGTAAACGAAAAGTATATAATTATTAGCGGTTGCCGAAGTGTTATTAAAATAAATATACATTACATTTATTTTTATAAAACGGATTGAATCCGATGGGTTTCGATTTACGATTAAACACGTATTGTTTCGCGGATTTTTACGAAAATTGGACAGGGTTTCCTCTGTTTTTGGAGGATCCCGACAACGCAAGTTGTCGATTATATTTGTCAAAACGCAATAAGCAGAGGAGCGATATATAAGATGTATTTCAACTGTAAACAAATGCCACCGCAATTTCAATGTTTACATATTTATAAATAATATATCTCGCTTAACGACTTGGTTTTGACCGATGCATAAACATGTTTTATATGTAAAATCCGTTGCACAAAAGCCAAATTATTATTATTATGGCGTTCATTAATCGGTTTGGTTTCGATTTAAAAATAACATGAACATGAATAATATAAAGAATTTCACGACGTTAGGATTTTTACCGAATCTCGTGTTGATTGAGCTTGACCAGCAGTTGACTGTCGACTTTTGTGACCGCGTTGACTCGATTGATTGCGTTGACCGGACCCGAAACTGGTCCGAACTAAACGTGAGTTGAAACTAAACCGGGCGGGACTGAATGTGAGCCAAGTATGACCACCACTCCGTATCATCGCAGGTCGCCAGAAAACAGCGACCCGAACCGGTTTCGAATCTGAATTAAACAATACAAGATCAAAGCCTGAGAACCGAACAAAAAAAAAACGAGTTAAGAGCCGAGATCAATACCTGAAATCTGAATCGAGAACAAGCAAGGACGTCGAACTCAGACGAACTCGAACGTGCCTGAGCCGCCGTCCTCCATCCGCGTTCACTGTCGCGCTCAGTTCTGTCGCGCCGCTGTTTGCTATGCGGTTGCTGTTGAGATGCGAGGGGAAGAGAGATGAGAGGGAGGTTGCATGTGGTTTGCTGGGAAGAGGGGGGTCTGCCGCACCTGCAGTTTTGCTCTTGGCGCCGCCACCGCCAGGGTGGCCGTCGGTCTTGCTACAGAGGGGGAAAGAGAGAGTGTCGCAGGAGAGGGAGAGCAAGAGGGTGCAGGGGTGTGGTGTCTCGAGGAGGGAGGATACAGTGCCGGGGGACGGCGCCGGAGGTCGGCTCCTGTCGCTGTTTTCTGGAGAGTGCAGAGGGAAATGGGGGTGTGTCTAGGGTTTGCATTGTGTGTAGTGTGTATATAGTTTTAAGTTAGGTTTAGGGTTTAATTAGGTTTAGGTGGTGTGTTGGGCCAAGGCCCGTTAACCCGTTCTAACGTTTTTGAGTGGCCCGAAGTACCAACGAGATCTGATTTCAAGCACAAGTTTCATAAAACGCTGAATTTATTTTGTTTATTAATATTATTATTGTTGTTGTTTTTGTTATTATTATTATTGTTATTATTATCTATAAAATAATAACTAAATAAACAATAATATAATGATAATAAATTAGACGAATAAAAAATTCAGTGGTACGACACGTATTTCCTAAAATAAATTTTACGGAAACGCGAGGCATTACAGTCTCCCCTACTTTAGGGAATTTCGTCCCGAAATTCATTCAAGAGGAAGGCTTAGGAAAGAAATAATCACATTTCGAAGTATGCGGGTATAACTGTGAATTAGGTGGTGAGTGATTAAGGTTTGTATTAAACATAGCAATGAAACACTGAATTTCTCATGCCACGTTTTACGAAACCTTAGTAATATGGCATTAACACTTATATATAGGGAAGTACCAGCGGCGTATCACCATGTTCATTCCATATTACGTCCGTTTCGCTAATCGATGTCATGTCGCGTCCCGTGTCACGATCAGGGTTTATTAGCTATTACTAGTGAGGATGATAACGTATAGGTATATAAGTATATAAGTATGATTGTAATTAAGTATGAATGAGTATATTGTATAAGCGTAAGTGTGCGTATATGCACATTCGTGTATAATACAAATGATATATTTTAGTTAACCAAGATTAACGGATTACTGGCATGTGAATAAACAGGTCAAACCATCGTGTACCGCAATGTAGACTACCCATCATCGTTAAAACGAAGGGGGTGTAAAATAGTTTACTTAACATGACCTCAAGAATACGGGCGGGCGTCACTCCTATAGCGCTACACAAACGCTATACATGTTAAGGTGTGGCTTGATCAAAGTTAATGACGAGTCTACCACATAAACATGTGAATAAACAAGTCAAACCATCGTGTACGCAATGTTGACTAGTCAATATTGTCGAAACATAGTGTAAAATATTTACTTAGTATGAAATAGTTTACTTAACATGACCCCAAGTCTCAAGGGCGGTGTGCTATTTCCTATAGCACTACGCATAGTGCTATACATGTTAAGGGTGGTTTTATAACGAGTTTATCACATATAATGTTCCAGTAATTCCAAATCAAGTAGGATGTTTAGTATGCACCTATAGAATCGTTGTGTAATAGATTTAGTAAATGGAAGTTTTTCGTGCATAAATTCGATTTTAGTATAGTGTGACATTGAAATAAAAATGAAAGAATAAGAATTATATCGCATAAAATGTAAGATAGCATAAAAGAGAGGCTTGTTAAAATGTTGGAGTGTTTCAGTTTTAGAAACTTCGACTATTCCAAAGTGACTCGTAAGCCCTTTCGAATTAGGGAGACATGATTTGGCCTAATATGTATAATACTCTCGTCGCCAAGCGATTAACGGTACTTTTACCCTTCCAGTTAGTACATTCCCTAATTTGATCGAAAAATACGAAACTTTGGCGAGATTGAAAATTGAGGAGCGGAACCAGTCATCAAGGTGTGGATGTCAATTCTGGCTTGACAATTTCGTCTCCAAATTGTGGTTTATTGAACGTATCAAGATATAATTTCGAATCGTCAATAAGGATCCACTAGATTATGAAATGAAACTCCCATCAAGATATGGATATCACTCCTGACTTGATGGTGAATTTCGTGCGAAATAACATGTAAAACGGATTGAAACTTGTCACCAATGGCGGGAATCACCCCTGTATTGATGAGTTATTTCGATTGTGGAACAAGAATATACTTAAAGCGTGTGTTGTGTTTCATGTCTTAGGAAAGACATATTGTAAGTTTTAAAATCAAATGGGAGAGAGAAACACGATAGAAAGAATAATAATTTAGATAATTATCAAGAATGGTCAAGAGTATGGTACTTAAACTATAGACTAGGTCGAACATGGCAATTCTACCTAATTCCCTATAGTTATGGCTCTGATACCAATCTGTCACACCCCAACCGATGGCGGAAACATCGGGATGAGACGAACAAATTGTTCAAAAGCATCATAACACTATTGTGACAATATAATTAAATTCAATTTCATAAATACTAAGAATTCAAATACAAAGTTTCGAATAAAGTAAACAAGTATAACATAATATTTATTTAAGGTGCGTTTCTAAAGCTTGTCCTAACTTGATTTCTTGCATCATCAGCTTTCCTGCAACATGTATTAAAAGCGTATATCAATACAAAAGTATTGGCGAGCATACAAGTTTAAAAATAAAATCTAAGTGTAAGAGTTTATTTCACTCATGACGGGAGTATAATAAAGCTGAATCGCATATATATGTAGACGACTCTCACATAATAATATATAATTGAATTCCTTAACTACATGCTTAGTATCATAATCATAACAATGTCGTGAGAATACAAATTAAAACTAGTAAGCATAACAACTCAAACGTAACAAGTAGCATGTATAAACGAGTTTAATCTAACACATATAATTCACATAAGCGTAATTGATAACCCGTTTGGTATTGGGAACACATTTAATCTTGTTAATTATTATTTTGTATTTTATACATGTTGCACCCCAAAATGCGTTAAAGTGTAAAAAGGGGTCGAGTATGCTCAGAGTTTGCAAAGCTTCCGTTGGTATTCTCTTGGATAGTTGAAAAGTTTGAGAACGCTCGCCGAGGTCATCATACATGGGTAAACGAAAAGTATATAATTATTAGCGGTTGCCGAAGTGTTATTAAAATAAATATACATACATTTATTTTTATAAAACGGATTGAATCGATGGGTTTCGATTTACGATTAAACACGTATTGTTTCGCGGATTTTTACGAAAATTGGACAGGGTTTCCTCTGTTTTTGGAGGATCCCGACAACGCAAGTTGTCGATTATATTTGTCAAAACGCAATAAGCAGAGGAGCGATATATAAGATGTATTTCAACTGTAAACAAATGCCACAGCAATTTCAATGTTTACATATTTATAAATAATAATATCTCGCTTAACGACTTGGTTTTGACCGATGCATAAACATGTTTTATATGTAAAATCCGTTGCACAAAAGCCAAATTATTATTATTATGGCGTTCATTAATTGGTTCGGTTTCGCGATTTAAAAATAACATGAACATGAATAATATAAAGAATTTCACGACGTTAGGATTTTTACCGAATCTCGTGTTGATTGAGCTTGACCAGCAGTTGACTGGTCGACTTTTGTGACCGCGTTGACTCAATTGATGCGTTGATCGGACCCGAAACTGGTCCGAACTAAACGTGAGTTGAAACTAAACCGGGCGGGACTGAATGTGAGCCAAGTATGACCACCACTCCTGTCATCGCAGGTCGCCAGAAAACGGCGACCCGAACCGGATTCGAATCTGAATTAAACAAACAAGATCAAAGACTGAGAACCGAACCAAAAATAAAAAACCGAGTTAAGAGCCGAGATCAATACCTGAAATCTGAATCGGGAACAAGCAAGGACGTCGAACTCAGACGAACTCAAACGTGCCTGAGCCGCCGCCGTCACTGCCATCGCGCCGCTGCCACTGTCGCCGCCTCCGTTCACTGTCGTCGCCGCTGTTTGCTATGCGGTTGCTGTTGAGATGCGAGGGGAAGAGAGATGAGAGGGAGGTTGCATGTGGTTTGCTGGGAAGAGGGGGGTCTGCCGCACCTGCAGTTTTGCTCTTGGCGCGCCGCCACCCCGGGGTGGCCGTCGGTCTTGCTACAGAGGGGGAAAGAGAGAGTGTCGCAGGGAGAGGGAGAGCAAGAGGGTGCAGGGGTGTGGTGTCTCGAGGAGGGATGATACAGTGCCGGGGGACGGCGCCGGAGTTCGCCGGAGGTCGGCTCCTGTCGCTGGTTTCTGGAGAGGTGCAGATGGAAATGGGGGTGTGTCTAGGGTTTGCATTGTGTTTAGTGTGTATATAGCTTTAATTAGGTTTAGGGTTTAGTTAGGTTTATGTGGTGTGTTGGGCCAAGGCCCGTTAACCCGTTCTAACGTTTTTGAGTGGCCCGAACGTACCGACGAGATCTATTTCAAGCACAAGTTTCATAAAATGCTGAATTTATTTTGTTTATTAATATTATTATTGTTGTTGTTGTTGTTATTATTATTATTATTGTTATTATTATCTATAAAATAATAAGTAAATAAACAATAGTAATAATGATAATAAATTAGACGAATAAAAAATTCAGTGGTACGACACGTATTTCCTAAATAAATTTTACGGAAACGCGAGGCGTTACATCCATTGTCGCAATCCTGTTCAACTCGGATCTCCAAATAAAAACGTTACACTTTAAGGGAAGCCATTTGCACCAATCATGAACGTGAACCACCAGATCAGACCTGTTTTTGTTTAGGAGCTTTTTCACGGCTGCCACGCTAAAATCTTCATCAGCTGACCCAATCCAACTCCAACTGTCGCTATTATCTTTCAGCTCAATATTGTATAACAAGCTGCATAAATCCAATAACTCATTCACCTCTAGACCTGCTGGTATGGATCTGCTCCTCTGCCACTCCAAAAACCGATCGTTATCCAGGTGCTTAATCCGATCCGCCACCCTACATTTCTTATCCAGCTCAAGTTTGAAAAGTTCTGGAAATCTATCTTTCAGTGGCTCGTTAATAATCCAAGGATCAAGCCAAAAACACTACACATACATATTGTGTGTTTTAGTTATATATACATACAAACACATACACATGGTTTTATCCTAAATAGTGCAGGAAAAAAAATATAAAAAGTGTCAAAAAAAATATATATGGTGTTATCGCTATTTTCACATGGTGTCATTTGTGTTTTTGTTATTCTTAGACACGTGACATCATCCTAGTGGCTTGTTACTTTTTTAGGATAAATTGGGAGATTGCCTATTACCCCCCCCCCCCTCCCCCCTGCAGTCAGCCCTACCCCTTAGCCCGAACAAAGAACTCGAGAAGAATACTAATAGGGTAATGGTGATGAGTCTGATTACCCGAATCGCTCTGTCCCTAATCGCCCCAGTCTTTAATCGCCGATTGTAAAAGCCAAGAATGGAAGGGGACAAAGTGAATTGTCTTTCCTTGACTCCCTTTTTTGATCGTAATTTCTTCTCTTCTTTCTTTCTTTTTCTTTTTTTTTTTTTTTTTGTTTTGTCAATTTTCAGTTGACGCTTTAGTTTATTTAAAAATTAGGTTTAAAATATTAATTTTTAATATTAATTTTAATTGAATTATTGATTATACTATAAATGTGTTTAGATAGCCAAACTAAAACTTTTTCATTGAATTAAATGAGTTTATACTTTAAATGTGTTTTGATAGCCAAACTAAAAGATTATGGTTTATTAATTGGGTTATTTTTGAAAAAGGTTCTTGGGATTTAATATGTTATTGGATTTGAACTTTACAGATATTTGTTTTAAATTATATAATTAACTTTATAGATATTTATTTTAAAGTATTTCATATATAATTTTTTTTAAATGGGTCCGCACGGGCCCGTAACTGACCCTGCTAAAAACATTTCACTGTTGAATTAAATATGAAAACTGCCAAAACACATTTGTTGGTTTGAAATTTTGATATTAGACATTTTATCCTTTTGTTTGATACTTGTTATTATATCCTTTTGTTTGATTACTTGTTATTAGATCAAATCATTTTCATAGAATAGCGTACGCAACATACGTTGATAGCTTTTTATTATAAAATTTCTATGTTAATGTTAAAAAAACCTATACTTATTGATAAAGCCAAAAAATAGAAACCAAGTTTACATTAATTTAGAACATAATCATACCAAATATAACTTAAGAACATACGGTGTGGTTAGCCGGTTAGTGTGGACGCCGCGTGGAAGCCTCCACCACGCCGGCACACCGCCCTGTGCCATGGCGTGGTGATGGGGCAGCGAGAATCTCATGGCGTGGAGGGCTTGGGCTTGGCGACATCTCGGCTTCTCTTTAGTCTTTGGAAGTAGCCGTTGAACACCTAGTTTTAAAAAGTGTATATATAATATATTAAAAAATACCTACATATTAAACCACTTAACCACAATTCTCAATAAACAAACACCATATATAATACCCACATATTTTCACTCCCAATTTTATCATTCTTTAAAAGAATGGAAGACTTCAGTTCATCATCTTCGTCTCATTGTCTTCGCTTGAAAAACTTCTTTTATTCTCATCGTCGGATGGTAAGGGACTAAAGGTAATAATTTCAACGGTTCAAAAAGTGGTTCAAATTATATTTGAAGATGGAGGGTCTTCATTACAACTCAAAAGGAGGAAGTATGTAGTACGTGATCCAATCACCGCACATGACTTATTTATGTAATGTTTTTATTTATTAATGTTATTCTCTATTTAATATTAATGTTTTTTTAATTTAATAGATTTGTTTTATTTTTAAATATAATTTAAATAAAAAATATACGTCACGTGTCACTTCACGCCACCCTTCCAGACCCAATCCCACCCTGCACTTTTTGGGCCTTGAAAGTGAAATCTGATAACGATGACGTGTCGTTACATGGCGCCTCATGCCCCTCCTACACAGTGTAGTATAAAGGTAAATCAATCATCAATATATACATATGCAGACTAAAATAAATCTTATAATAAAATCAAATCCGATAACCAATTTAAGCATTTCGTCTCTATAAACATGTATACACTAACTGTCATAAATTCGATAAAAAACCGTCTGTAAAACCAAATCCGATAACCAATTTAAACATTCCATCTCTATAAACATGCATACACTAACTGTCATAAATTATATAAAAGAACATCACTAAAACCAAATCCGTTAACCTATTTAAACATTTCGTCTCTATAAACATCTATACACTGACCGTCATAAATATCATAAAAAACCCTCTTCAAAACAAAACCAAATCCGATAACCAATTTAAACATTTCGTCTCAATAAACACCCATACCCCGACCGTCATAAATCTTATAATAACAATCCATAACACCAAATCCGATAAGGCCAGTCGGGGCGCCCACCGTGATGGAATTCATCACGCGTGGTTGCACGTTGAACACCACCGCCACACCTTCTTATCAGTCGTGGATTTTATAACTCGTTGCCATGATCACGCGTTGAAAGTTGCAGAATGTGAGGGAAGTTGTTAGGTTGTGAGGGAAATTGTTGGGTGTGGTGAGTGATGAACATTTCCACTAAAATCTATCACTAGTGATGGAATAAAGCTTGATGATGTGGCGTATGTAGGGCTGTAAATGAACCGAACGTTTAGCGAACTGTTCGTGAACCGTTCGGCGGAAGTTCGTTTATGTTCGTTCGATTAGCTTAACGAACGAACACGAACGAAAAGTTCGGTTAGCTTAGCGAACGAACAGAACACAGGTCTCGTTCGTTCGACTGCGTTCGTGAAACGTTCGGTTACGTCTGTTCATGTTCGTTTGATTGTATCAAAAAATAATAAATAATAAACCTTTTATATAAACATAATAAAAACTTGAACCCTGTTTTTTTTTCTAAGTTAGCTAAAATTTGGACACTTAAAGACATTTTTTGGGATAATTATGTCTAAGTTAGTTAGCCTCGATTTATCATTTAGTGGTGTAGTAGATTTCTTGTGTTTTGAGTTATCATTTGATGGTTGTATTTAACTATTTATATCAATGTTTAAGGATAACAATGTTTTTTACTTTTTATTTTTTATTTTCAAGTTAAATGTTCATTTACATTCATTGTTATTTGCTTGATTCGTTTGTGTTCGAGATCATATTCACAAACTGTTCGTGAACAACTTAATTTCCTTAACGAACGAACACGAACATAAACTTATGTTCGGTATGCGTTGCGTTCGTGAACATGTTAACTTCCTTAACGAACGAACACGAACATGGTCTTGTTCGTGTTCGTTCGGTTTCGTTTACAACCCTAGGCGTATGATGATTGGATGTTGTGAGTCACGAGTGGGTAGTAAGTAATGGACGCTTTACCCCCTAACCAATCTAAAAACATTCGGTCTCCATAAACTTCCACACGTCAACCGTCATAAATCTTATAAAAACCGTCCGTAAAACCAAACCAAACCACAAACATTTCATATCCACCACACTCAACATTAACAACAACTCCTCGCTCCTTCCTTTCACGCGCATTCATTTCCTATAAATTAACAATCCTTCCTTTCACACCCCTAACAAACTCTCTCTCTCTCATCCCCCTCTCTCTCTCTAAAAAAAAAAACAAATGGGAAACTACATTTCATCTTGCAGCAGTTTCAACCTCAGCTTCATTTCTTCACCCAAAATAAAAACCACCAAAGCCGCTAGAGTTATCTTCCCCACAGGAGAAATCCGACAATTCCAAGACTCCATCAAAGCGGCCGAGATCATGTTAGAGTGCCCGAATTATTTTCTCGTGAACTCGCAATCATTGAACATTAACAGGAGGTTCTGTCCTTTATCCGCCGATGAAGATCTTGAAACCGGAAACGTGTACATCATGTTTCCGGTAAGACGAGTGAATTCGATGGTTACACCGGGTGACATGGCGGTTTTTTGGTTGTCTGCTAATAGTGCACCGAAACGGATATCGGGGAAGATATCGCCTGAGTTGGCATTGGGTGGTGATGTGGCGGAGGCGGTGAGGAGTGAGGTGAGGTTGGTGGTCGATGTGCCGGAGTTTGGTCACCGGATAATGGTTTCCCGGTCGAAGAAACCGGTTTTGGATACCATTACGGAGGAGCCGGTTCGGTTTAAATAGTTTGTTATGTTATATTTTGGTTTAAAGGGGAGAATAGTATATTTGTGGATATATGGATGATATGTGTAATTCTTTGTTTTGAATTTGAATTCTATTTTCAGATAGTGGATTTTTAATGTTGATACAGTATTTTAAAAATTGCTATGAGCATTCACACTAGATTTTAATATATTTAACAAAGCGTAGTCACCAGGTACACTTATAGGTTAAAAGCTATTCCCGCTCATTATTACAGATGACACTAATAACTCAGCTCGCTACCAATTATTAAGGAAATCCATTGTCCAAAAGCCCATTGTAAAAGAACCAGTGACTCTGCATAAATATTAATAGATATTGATAGTAAATCATAAAATTGAAGATGATATAAAGATTTTAATGAGAATACTTAAGAGGATTGTAACTTTTCAAAACATGTCGCTATACCATGGTTATGATTTAATAGCGACTTACATTACACCATCATACCATATATTATATTAAAGGACACATTAAAAAACAATGTTATCTGTTATTCATACTTTTTTTTCCTTTCACATCATAAAAAAATGTTCCATATTTTTTTCATTTCACATCATAAAAAAATGTTCCAAAACAAAATTATGTATTATGGTAAACAAATTATGTTCAACCATTACATTTTACATATTAGTGATAAACAAAAATATAATACTATATATTTAGGGATTGCATCTCCGCTTCTCCATCTGCAACTCTTCCACCTAAATTCATAACTCCATAGATACTCTTAATTAGGGGCGTAACAGTCTATCAGAAATTACGCTTCTATATAAACTGAACTGAACCTTTTGTTTTCTTCTAGGATTGAAAATTGCATGAAATTATAAATTTTTTTTAACTATAGGTGATTTATATAGAAGTTGACCTTTAATATAACATGCATATAGATATAAATCTATAAAACATTGATTTGTTTTATCGTATAAAGTACTTCTTGTTTAAAAATGTTATATCCAAATAATATAATAAGTTAGTTAAAGTACAACATCATTATGAAACCACCTTTTTGTCAAGAGAAAAATGATGTTTGCTGTTCCATCATCCACGATGGATCAAAAGGCATGACGTTGGACCACAACGTTGTTTTCATAGACAAAACATGTTAATTGCATAGTTAGACTAATAATAATTACAACAAATTATTACTTTTTATAATATTGTCCGTCCTTAAGTTATGCGTTTTTTCTAGTTAGGCTAAAAGCATCTTTAATTTATGCCTCTTCTTGTACATGTGATTTCGCGTCTCATTTATTTTATTTGTCTTATATATGCATTTAAGACTGATACCGTATAATATAATATACAATATAATATAGTACTATATATGCTTTAATAAAACTAAAGGTTATAGTAACTATTATAATATTTAGTAGTAAGCTATCAAGTCAAGTTCAAGCATCATTTATTGTCACACCCCAAATTACCATTGCGAGGTTTTACGATGAGGCGTGCGACATACCAGGATCTAGCCACTAATTATTCAAACTAACATTAAGTAATTAAAACCACTCATCACATTCAACATGAAAAGTGAATTTCAACATTAACCGTTTCAAAACAGTAATATATTCAGCGGAAGTAATTATAAACATCTCAACAATTAAAATAAAAATGTTCTGAAACGTAGAGTTCAGTGTTTGCAATCAAGTAGCGCGCCCCATGACACTTCAACTCCCCAGACAGCAAGCTCCTATGCAGTATGTATCTAACGACCTGCAAGCATGCAGAAAACAAGTGTATCAGCGATAAAGCCGGCGAGTTCACAGTTTTGTTAACGTAAAACAAGTAGGTGTTCAGTTTAAAGACATGTTGATAATAACTCGATACCGCAGTGACGTCAGCTTGTTTGCCCTTCCCCAATGCCTATCAACATTGGTCATGTGGTTAGGTCATTAGTTCACGCCCTCCTCCCAGGTACGGTGTGAGGTTGTCAAGCCTAATAGCGCTATCAACTAATACCCCGTTGCCCTCCAAGCAACTAATTCGATAGTAAGATGGGACTTAAAGTGATAGATTTGAGTGTATTATCCAACATCGAAATTAAACAACAGTTTTAACGCATCCCCTCCAGGGATAAAAGTTTGCAAGTACCCCCTCCAGGGATATAAGTTTGTTTGTTTGTCCCCACTGGACGCATGCTTGTAAAAGAGTAGTGAACTCACCTTAGTTTGCTCGGTAAATGTTATCGTGCCTTTAAGTGTCACACCCCAACCGATGGCGGAATCATCAGGGCGCGATACTAAGCGAACCAGATCGTATCACGAGAAATTCCACAACATTATTTCAACGACTATATTTAAACGTCAAAGTCCCATACTTTCGACGTACAATCCTCAAATAACATTACAGAATATCAAAATTCTCATAACACAAATTCCAGTTTAACAATCTCTAGATTATTACAAAGCGTTTCTAAAGCATGAGTCTAAACTAAGCAAAACTACGTCCAAAGCATCCAAGCTAAAATCCTCAACCTGTTACATACGTTAAAATAAAAGTCAACACAATTAAGTAAAGGTGAGCATACAGGTTTAATAATACTAGCATAATAGAGAAACCGTTCGCGAAATAGTCCAATTACATATCATGATACACCAAAACACATCACACAAACTAGGCATATTTCTCATGCTAACTTCATGAGAAGGCTAGCGCGTCCATCCTAACTAGACCCCGTCGGGTGTTAGCCACACTATAGTACCATACTAGCTAAGGAGGCAAGTTAAAGAAAATAAGTCCTATTCACATGTTTCTAGCATCACGTATTGCATACATAATCAGATTATTCGCGTGTGATAAACAGTTTGATTTGTGAGGTGATTTTGATAGAGGAACATATGTAACACCCTAAAAGTGCATTAAAGCAAAAACGAGTCAAGTATACTCACAGTGGGCGCGTTATAGGGAGAGTTCGGGATCTGTGGAAGTTGAGAAGAGCGCCGGATCAGCCTGTAAACGAACAGGTGCATCAATCTTCCGGTTTGCTGAAACGTTTAAGTTTTTGGTAGGGCAGTAGCCAAGTTCGGACGAACTTGTGTGTAAAACACAAGTTCGAGCGAACTTGTATGATTATGAGTGGTTTAGAGTCAAGTTCGGGCGAACTTATAAGAAAATCTTACTAACAAGACAAGTTCAGGCGAACTTGCATAGTTTCTTAGGGAAACTAGACAAGTTCGGGCGAAATTGTAAGAAACTAGGTGCAATTGACCTAAGTTCGGTCGAACTTGACCCATATGGGTGCAAGTTCGGTCGAACTTGACCAGGGAGTTGTGATTCTTGAGCGAACTTGATGTTTACGGGTCCAAATCTTGCGTTTTCGCGTCGTTTGCTGAGGAAATCGAGTGCCCATCCCTCCAACCTTAAGCCACTGAGTACAACTTAGGCTGGAGAGATTTTTTGGAGCGAACTTAGCCATTTTACAGAAACTCGGGCTAATCCGGGCGAACCGGAGGGTTCGTACGGGTTAGTCCAGCTTGTGTAAAGTGATGATTTCGTATTTGTGCTTCCGGATTTGAGATTTTAGCCTGACGACGCCTCGTTCCACTCAAAAGTGAACGAAACATACGTCATTAGTCCGAAAATGGTGTAAAACTCAATACTTTAAAAGGTTTTGCTCAGATCTAGTATAAATCTGAGTGAAAAACAGAAGTTTTATGAAAAAAGATGAAGATTTTCGTAAACAGAGGAATTTGGTCAAAACGAAGGCTATGCCTTGAGCCAAAATCGTTGTAAACCTTTGTAAAACGTTGATAAACGTTGTTGTAGTGAAATCGAGTTGATTCTTACTTAGAACACGAAGGTTTCGGGTTTTGAGAGCTTGGGCGAACTTACAACAAGTTCAAATGAGAGGAGTGAGCTGAGTATTTATAGGAGGAGGCAAAAATGAAGGCTGGTGAGAGCAAGTTTGGCGCGCGAACTTGTAGGGTTTCAGGGTTTCCAGTCAAGTTCGGCCAAACTTGCTGAATATTTAAGGATTCAGACAAGTTCGAGTGAACTTAAGTTTAAAATTGAGATTCTGCTTTGGCCAGTCAAGTTCGGCCGAACTTGGTAACACCAAGTTCGAGCGAACTTGACCCAAATATTGGGTTTTCTTCGTTTATTTCGCGTTAAGGGTTTGTTTGGTGATTCAGTTCGTGTTAGTTAGTTATATTAAGCGTTTTAGTAAAGCGTTAAGCGTTATAGTTGATATAATAGTGCGAGTTAGCGATTCGAGAGTGCGAGAGCGACGCGATAGCGAGCGTAAACATAACCACAAACACATATAACACATCAATATATAAAACCACATAAATAATTGCGATTTGCGATGCGATGAGATTAGCGATGCGATTTGATAAGCGATTAGATGCGATAATAACGTACAATACCATAATTATTAACATAAACTTTATTATCAACCGAATCTCGGGATTACAAAGGTAGATAAACGGGAAAAACAAAATGGAAAGATAACAATCGAATTTTCGAGTTGTTACAAAAAGCAACACATTGCTTTCGCAAGCATTTGTGTGCTCGAGTACATGACAAAAGCATCAACTTCTTTGAGGGAGTTTCACCATAGACATGAAGTTGGTCACTGTTAGGGAGAGGGAAGCGAATCATTTTATCGAAGCATACAACTTCAGCATGGTTTTCACGAAGAAAGTCCAAACCTACTATGATATCGAAGCTACCTAACTGCATAGGTATGAGATTGATCGAGAAGACATGGTTGTTGAGATCGAGAGAACAACCACGTAGGACGGAGGTTACGGTAATAGATTTTCCGGTGGCGACTTTCACATCGAAAGTCTTTGGGAGTTTAGCGCGCTTACATTTTAAGACCTTTTCGAGTTCCTACGATACAAAACAAATATCGGCACCACTATCAAATAAACATGAAGCATAAATACCATTAACGAGGAACGTACCGTTGACAACATTGTTGTCATTCTGAGCCTGGCGATGGTTCATATTGAAGGTTCGTCCACGTGCAGCCTGTTGTTGCTGCTGTTGAGGCTGTGGTGGCTGTGGCTGCTGCTGCTGCTGTGGCTCTTGTTTCACAGGCTTGTTTGGGCAGACATCACTGAAATGATTCAGGTCGCCGCACTTGTAACAGGCACGTGCTCTTGGAGCTGGCTGTTGATTGGCCTGAGGAGGAGCTGGTAGAGCTGGAGCTGCTTGAGTTTGAGGAGCTGGCTGACGAGGACCACTACGGCAGTTGACAGTAAAGTGCCGTAGATGTTACAGTTGTGCAGAAGCGACAATTTCCACCAACTGCGTGATGATAGGTGCATTTTGAGCACAAAGGATGAGGACAGTATACGCACATTTAGCTAGGGGTGCGTTTTGAGCAAGAGCCTGGTAAGGCTGGGAGTTGAGCGGTGTAGTAGCGGCGTAGTTCTTGCTAGGGTTTCCTCTTTTGCTTCCCTAACGCTTTCCCTTCGGGTCACTGGATGGTTCGGTAGCAGCAGTTGGTTCGGTGACAGCTTGATTGGTAACTTTCACATGGTTCTTGAAATAACCATCTTGAACTCGCTGATCATTGATCTCAGCAGCGAGCATGTAGGTTTCCTTGATGGTTGTAGTACGAGCAACTTTCACAAAATTTGCGAAACATTCGGGTAGAGCACGGATATACTTGTTGATGGCTTTCTCAGTAGTATCAACTTGGCTGGGACAGATGATGCTCAAAATCTTGAATCGAGCGGCAAGTCCAGCATTGTCGGGACCATCTTGCTTGATATCCCAAAACTCATTCTCGAGCTTTTGAATCTCATGCGGAGGACATAATTCCTTCTTCATCACTTCGTTGAGCTCTTCCCAAGACAGATTACAGGCTTCGTCATTATTGTAACGCCCCGCGTTTTATTATTATTATGTTTAATAATAATAATAATAATAACAATAATAATAACAATAACAATACCCTATGACATTATGCGACGATCGGGATTCTACAGCGGGTTCCAGACGCGATTGGGCCACAACCAGGCTTTAGCCCAACCTATCAAACCCTAGCCTATAAACTAATCTCATTCTTCCCCTTTTTTCACAAAAACACTAAACTTACACAACTATCCAGCCGCCCCCCCTGCGATTTTCGGCGACCGGCGCCGTTCCGGCCAACTCCTTCTCCGCAGACGCAGATCCATGCCGCCACATCCACACCCTCACCTCTTGGACACTCTACCTCACTCCCTGCTTCCATCAAACGCGACGGCCGTCGGCCGTCATGCGCTCGCCGACCTCCCCTCGAACCCTCACCTCTCCTCCAACCCGCACACCACCACCTCACTCTCACTCTCCTCTCTCCCTCTCTGCAGTGGTGTCGCTGGCCACCAATCGAGTGGCGGCGCAGCAGGGGCGGCATAGCAGCGGCGACAGTGATGGTTCAGCAACGGCGGTGTAGCAGCGGCGGCGGTGGCTTAGCGGTGGTGTTTTAACAGCGCCCGTGGTCTCAGACCTAGTTCAGGCTCTGTTTCAGCTGGTTCGGGTCTTGAGCTTCCAGGCAGTCAGCACCGGTCAACTCAATGAGTCAACTCAGCTTGTTGCGCTCAGTTAACTTCAGTCTTGGTTTGGGTCCTGGTTCCGTTCATGCCGGCTCAGGTTCAACCTCGATTCGGTTCAGGTACGGGTCGTGCTTGATTTTTTCAGTTTTGCATTCATTTTTAATTGGTTTGTTGAGTTCAATTTTGGTTCCGTCTCGATTCAGCAGGCTCGGGTCAACCCGGTTAGACCTGGTCAAAGCTCGGGTCTGGTCAAACAGTCAAACAGTCCACGGGTCAGCTCCGGGTCGAATCTCGGTTCTGTCAAGTTCATGGCTCATGTTCAGCGGGTTCGGGTCTCGGTGCAGAGGTTCGGGTCAGCAGTGAGTCAATGACAGTTTTGGCTTCGGTTCGGGTCTCGTTTGGTGTTCGGTCAAACCTGGTCAACTTGGTCAACGAAAGTCAACCGGTCAACTGCTGGTTAATTGTCGACCCGAGACTGGGTAAAAATCTTAAACGGCGCAAAACCTTTATTATTATTGTTTATATTATTTATCGCTTTAATCGTAAAACATTACTTACTTGTACACTAAACGTGTCTTTGTAAGTTGTATAAATATATATATTTTCGTTACATAACTTGTATAAATATATTGCTTCGTTGATTGTTGAGTTTTGACACATATATCGACAACTTGTGTTGTCGGGATCGTCTAAAAACAGAGGAAACTCTGCCCGGTTTTCGTCAAATCATACGTATATATATTTATTGCACTTTCCGGCGAAGCATATTTCTTAAACGACATCAAATAAATATATATATTATACTTCGACAAAATAAATTATTAAACCCTCGTATACCTATACTTATCTAAAAGGCAATATACATATATGTATATCATTCCCTTATCGACAAGACATATATATTATACTTTTAAAAAAATATATATATATATTTAATATACTTTTCGTCAAAATATAAATAATTACCTAATACGCTTTTCGCTAAAAATACATATATTTATTGTATTATTTTGATAACACTTCTACGACACCTTTGACAATTTAAAATTTAGAGTCGTTACGTAAATCCCGTGATATAGGTACACGTGCTTTCAACTCCAATTCGAATCCTCCGTCGTAGCTTCGATTATTCATGCACATTCGTTTGCCATTTTTAAGGTGACCTCGGTGTCCCCTTTCTCCCACTCATCAACTCGTCGTGGAATTTCCAAAGAAGACTTAGCAATTCTGTGAGTACACTCGACCCACTTTTGTTTATATCACTTTTTGGGTGTAACATGTTTCCATATACCAAAAATCACAAACACTTAAACTTTATGAAACGCACAAACAATCCTATACACATGACTACTTGAATCGTATACTTGTTGCTTGTCTGGGATAAACGTTATGCTATGCTTTAGTCATTAACTATTTTTAGCCTTTGTTTGACATGCTTAGCGCTATAGGAATTCACACCTCCATCGTGTTATTCGTGAGGTCATGTTAAAACATCGTGATTGCGTTACGGGTTTGATTATTAGTATTGCATGCCATGATTTTACTCTTGTATAGATTTGGTTGCCATGAGGATTGTTAAAACTTTATTCGTATACGTATGCTATGCTTAAACTTGTGTACTCGCCTTTGCTTTTGCATTGACTTTATTTTAAAACATGTTACAGGTTGAAGGAGATGACGCTATGAAAACAATATAGCAAGGACTAGATACACACAAATTAGACGTTAGGTTTAATGTCGACGTATCAATTTTGTTATGACTTTGCAAATGTTAGGTTGTTCTTTGTTTTGTTACATTGATGTATTTGACAATTCTTATGAAATGAAATATGGTTTAATTAATTATTGTCACTTAATAATGTTGTGAGCAATGAGCAATCTCGTTTTCGTCTCATCCCGATGTTTCCGCCATCGGTTGGGGTGTTACAGATTGGTATCAGAGCCATAACTATAGGGAATTAGGTAAATTGCTACGCTTTTGACCTAGTCTATAGTTAAGAACCATACTTGACCATAAGTGATTCACATGCTAATTTCTTAAAACGTCTCTTATATGTTAAATTTATGAAATGCTTTACGTGTTCCTACTCGTTACATTATTTCAATCATACGCCTTCCCTAATGCATATTACTCGATTATACTAAACTCGAAAACACTCGTATTACACAAGTGAGATGACTTCACCAAAATAGGCGTGATATCCACAATTTGGTGAACGATTCTCATTACGCTTATTCTTTATTTTTTTTTCACGAAGTTACACCATCAAGTTAGGAGTGACATCCACACCTTGATGGAAAACTTCCCATTCAAACTCTAGTGGACTCTCGTCAAAGTGTCGAAATTAATTTTGACCCGAAGAGTGCTAACCACACTTAGGGTACGAAATCGTCGAGTTAGGGGTGAAACCCGCACCTTGTCGATTAAGTCCCATTCCTCGATTTTCAATCTCGCCAAAGTTTCGATTTTCCAATCGATTAGAGACGTGTAATAACTGGAAGGGTAAAATGCCGTTAATCGCTTCTCGACGAGAGCGTTTTACCTATAGGCCAAAGCACGTTTCTCTAATTTGAAAGGATCTTCGATTCACTTTGGAATAGTCGACGTTTCTCTACCCGAAACAGTCTAATGTTTTCTGAGACTCTCTTTTATACCATTTCAATTTATACATGACTTTTTATATACTTGTTACCATTCCTTTCGAGTTTCTAATTTATTTTAAGGTTTTTACGCAATTCATATTAAACCTTTTCATCCACTTATACATTATTTGCATACATGATTTCAAAACGTCATCAACTAGGCTTATATTTCTCGAAAAGTCCGAAATGGAGACCGTCGTCGAGATAGGAGTGAATTCCTTACCTAGACGATCAAACTTCGTTTCCTTCCTTCCTTAAAACGACCTCACCAACTGATTAGGGGTGATTCCCATACCTCGGTGATCATTACCAACCCTCCTTCTTGGAGACTTTATTACACAAACCACATGTTTAAATTGTTTACCTAAGTCTTTTAACATATCGTCAAAATTCTTACTTAGACGAATTTCAAAACGTACTATTTTATCAAACGTATTTTCCATCCTGTAATCTATTTCATATAAATCATATACGCATATACTTGGTCACCACATGAAACGTTTTGTTTTACGATTTTCAAAGCTCGACAGAATGCAACTACCAACTTAATCGGTCCAAGGAATACCTTGCCCACAAGTCTTATGTTTAACTTAATCACTAAAACACGCTCACGCAATGACTTTATGTTAAAAAAAAAAAAATCAAACCAATATCTTATAGGCATTATGGGATCGTTGTACTAAAGGTGTGTTTGGGATTGTTTTTGCAACCTAATATTTTTATTTTTGTGTTTGAAAGCGCAAATATTAAATAAATAAAAAAAATAGAAATCTATTTTTTTTGTGTTTGGTAAATAATTAACAAAAAAAAATATATATATATATATATAATGATAATATATATATATATATAAAAAAACTGGTTTGTTATACGCATTTTAGAGATCAAAGCTCATCTATTTATAACTTTATATATACATGTATATATATTTTTCAAACACTCAAATAGTTGATTCCCTGATTATTGTGATATCAAATAACATAATCAAATCCAAACACTATCTTCCTACAGTATGTTTTGTTACAACTAATTATCTGATTTGAGTATTCAGAACACATAATCTATTTTCAAAACTCAACCCCAAACACCCTCTAAATCTCTCATCGCGATTAAGAAAACATTTTGCTAAACGTTTTTCAACGATCATTAAATCAATTAACACGAATTTCCTCTCAAGAGTCAACGTATCACAAGAACCACTGAATTTCAAATTTCTTATCTTGATGTAACATCCTTTGAAAACGATGCGAACCTACTAATTTAAGACCTTGTCATACACCACTCAAAATATCACCTCAATTTCAAAACACGTGGGCAAGAAAACATTACAAGGACCAACCACTTTCGACTTACTTAAATTCCCCTAAATCAGTGGTAGCACTATCATCCATTACAAAATACGTAACGCATAATCAATAAGTACCTTATATTCTTTTATATTCACAAACTAGATCCTACATTTTAAGTGAAACTGAACCTATTTTAGAAACGACAACCTCAAAGTTTTGCAAAAAAAAAGTAAAAAAAAAATATACATGCATATCCTCATCCATGGTTTGGTCAACTGTTGCATGACATTTTAAGCGTATCATTCGTTTTACATACCCTGATTTCTCGACTATTTTATGTAAATAAATTCGTTGCATACAATTCATATCTTACGCACAATGATCGTCTTTTACACTTGTTGACGTTCATAATTATACACATATTCATGTTCATGAAAATACGTGTCATCTTTCATGCTTGTTATAAAACCTAATGGCATACCTCCCAACATCGTCCGTGGACAGGAGAGATTCCTGGCACATAAGTAATGCCCTACCTCTAAAATCACCAACGCGTTTTGGGCTTAACGCTAGTGGATGAGAGGAGAACTCCACAGTTAAGCGTGCTCAAGTGGGAGTAGTACTAGGATGGGTGACCTCCTGGGAAGTCTCCACCAGGGCAAACAAAAACAAAGCCGTGAGTTCCTGGATGGGCCACCCATCAAGGGCAAAGCGGACAATATCGGTGATAACGAGGGGCAGGGGTGTTACACTTATACTTATCATCACATTCATGCATATACGTCTTATATCCATCCTTATACTTATTTCCATACTTATGCTTATACTCATACACATACCTATACTTGTACTCGTATTCATATTCATGCCTATGCGCGAGCAGAACCCGAGGGATTCGCTTACGGTGGCCACAAGCTAATTACACGCAACATGCCTACGCACTACATTCTTACACACACGCGAACTTATTTTCAGAATTTATGTACACCTTTATTCATGCGCTGCTAGTACAAGCTATGCGGATCATGTGATGATCGGTATAATCGCGGGTGCACACGGGATTATAGCGATAAGCGCATGAGAACCATAGAGTGTACTACCGCGTATGGTAACACACGGAACGTAACATTGCATCGAGTAACGAAACGGTCGCAACGTGGTCAAAACATGGTGGATACGCCACTGGTACTCCCTATACATAAGTGTTTTCACCATGCTGCCAAACTTTCGTAATACGTGCCATGAGAAATTCGGTGATTTACAGACCATAATATGACCTAACACGCCAGCTTTAAACAACTCACAACTGCATTGCTAAGTGCGCGCTACCCGATTATCCACGACGAGTCTTAATCCCTAACGTAACGTTTTCGTTTGTTCATATACATATGCCATCCTTACACGAGTATTCGTTGATCGAATCAATCGTCCGCTCTTATGCCTCCGTTACCCCCGTTAACCTTGTCTTTTATGCAACCTCGCTTATAATCAATCGTGTAAGTATTCAAACCCTAAATGCCTTCTTACTCTAAAGTTATCCCCCATTCTCGTAGATATCAACACGCTTGATTGGCCGCTACCTCGATAACTAGCTTATTTTAAATACCTAACCTTCTCGTTTTCCATCATTAAGCAACTCTCTGCAAAACCGCGATTTATTAATGCTCCTCAACCGTTACGACTTTCTTACAATCTATGGAACAACACACTCACCATCAAACTGCATACCGTTTCATACGAAAGCTTTTCTGCTTAAATGACTTAACCTTGAGTTATTCAAACTCGTTTAAACCACTCGTCTATACACACACATGCACGTTTTACTTATGCTTGATGCCTCAAATCATCTTAGCCAAACAACCTCTTTTACTAACCTAACTTCCCGTTGGTCTAAATTTCATGCTTTCCCGTACCCATCCAGAACTCCCAGTCTTGATCGTTAACCCTCGTTTGTTAGCTTATGCCTTTCGAGTCTTCCTCTTAAATAAATTTCGGGACGAAATTTCCTAAAGGAGGGGAGACTGTAACGCCCCGCGTTTTATTATTATTATTTTTAATAATAATAATAATAATAATAATAACAATAATAATAACAATAACAATACCCTATGACATTATGCGACGATCGGGATTCTACAGCGGGTTCCAGACGCGATTGGGCCACAACCAGGCTTTAGCCCAACCTATCAAACCCTAGCCTATAAACTAATCTCATTCTTCCCCTTTTTTCACTAAAACACTAAACTTACACAACTATCCAGCCGCCCCCCCCCCCTGCGATTTCCGGCGACCGGCGCCGTTCCGGCCAACTCCTTCTCCGTAGACGCAGATCCATGCCGCCACATCCACACCCTCACCTCTTGGACTCTGTACCTCTCCCTGCTTCCCATCAAACGCGATGGCCGTCGGCCGTCATGCGCTCGCCGACCTCCCCTCGAACCCTCACCTCTCCTCCAACCCGCACACCACCACCTCACTCTCACTCTCCTCTCTCCCTCTCTGCAGTGGTGTCGCTGGCCACCAATCGAGTGGCGGCGCAGCAGGGGCAGCAGCAGCGGCGGCAGTGATGGTTCAGCAACGGCGGTGTAGCAGTGGCGGCGGTGGCTTAGCGGTGGTGTTTTAACAGCGCCCGTGGTCTCAGACCTGGTTCAGGCTCGGTTTCAGCTGGTTCGGGTCTTGAGCTTCCAGGCAGTCAGCACCGGTCAACTCAATGAGTCAACTCAGCTTGTTGGGCTCAGTTAACTTCAGTCTTGGTTTGGGTCCTGGTTCCGTTCATGCCGGCTCAGGTTCAACCTCGATTCGGTTCAGGTACGGGTCGTGCTTGATTTTTTCAGTTTTGCATTCATTTTTAATTGGTTTGTTGAGTTCAATTTTGGTTCCGTCTCGATTCAGCAGGCTCGGGTCAACCCGGTTAGACCTGGTCAAAGCTCGGGTCTGGTCAAACAGTCAAACAGTCCACGGGTCAGCTCCGGGTCGAATCTCGGTTCTGTCAAGTTCATGGCTCATGTTCAGCGGGTTCGGGTCTCGGTGCAGAGGTTCGGGTCAGCAGTGAGTCAATGACAGTTTTGGCTTCGGTTCGGGTCTCGTTTGGTGTTCGGTCAAACCTGGTCAACTTGGTCAACGAAAGTCAACCGGTCAACTGCTGGTCAATTGTCGACCCGAGACTGGGTAAAAATCTTAAACGGCGCAAAACCTTTATTATTATTGTTTATATTATTTATTGCTTTAGTCGTAAAACATTACTTACTTGTACACTAAACGTGTCTTTGTAAGTTGTATAAATATATATATTTTCGTTACATAACTTGTATAAATATATTGCTTCGTTGATTGTTGAGTTTTGACACATATATCGACAACTTGTGTTGTCGGGATCGTCTAAAAACAGAGGAAACTCTGCCCGGTTTTCGTCAAATCATACGTATATATATTTATTGCACTTTCCGGCGAAGCATATTTCTTAAACGACATCAAATAAATATATATATTATACTTCGACAAAATAAATTATTAAACCCTCGTATACCTATACTTATCTAAAAGGCAATATACATATATGTATATCATTCCCTTATCGACAAGACATATATATTATACTTTTAAAAAAATATATATATATATTTAATATACTTTTCGTCAAAATATAAATAATTACCTAATACGCTTTTCGCTAAAAATACATATATTTATTGTATTATTTTGATAACACTTCTACGACACCTTTGACAATTTAAAATTTAGAGTCGTTACGTAAATCCCGTGATATAGGTACACGTGCTTTCAACTCCAATTCGAATCCTCCGTCGTAGCTTCGATTATTCATGCACATTCGTTTGCCATTTTTAAGGTGACCTCGGTGTCCCCTTTCTCCCACTCATCAACTCGTCGTGGAATTTCCAAAGAAGACTTAGCAATTCTGTGAGTACACTCGACCCACTTTTGTTTATATCACTTTTTGGGTGTAACATGTTTCCATATACCAAAAATCACAAACACTTAAACTTTATGAAACGCACAAACAATCCTATACACATGACTACTTGAATCGTATACTTGTTGCTTGTCTGGGATAAACGTTATGCTATGCTTTAGTCATTAACTATTTTTAGCCTTTGTTTGACATGCTTAGCGCTATAGGAATTCACACCTCCATCGTGTTATTCGTGAGGTCATGTTAAAACATCGTGATTGCGTTACGGGTTTGATTATTAGTATTGCATGCCATGATTTTAATCTTGTATAGATTTGGTTGCCATGAGGATTGTTAAAACTTTATTCGTATACGTATGCTATGCTTAAACTTGTGTACTCGCCTTTGCTTTTGCATTGACTTTATTTTAAAACATGTTACAGGTTGAAGGAGATGACGCTATGAAAACAATATAGCAAGGACTAGATACACACAAATTAGACGTTAGGTTTAATGTCGACGTATCAATTTTGTTATGACTTTGCAAATGTTAGGTTGTTCTTTGTTTTGTTACATTGATGTATTTGACAATTCTTATGAAATGAAATATGGTTTAATTAATTATTGTCACTTAATAATGTTGTGAGCAATGAGCAATCTCGTTTTCGTCTCATCCTGATGTTTCCGCCATCGGTTGGGATGTTACAATTATCGCGTCTATTTCTTTCTGTGGTCCATCAGTCGAGAGCACGGGACTGGAAGACTCCTGTAGCGTTCACCGTGTGAAGGTCATCGGGGCATCTACTTTGCCTAAAGGTGACCTCAATGGCGTCGAACCAATGGAACATAGAAGTCGGTCCATCGTTGCCCGTGAAGGCGAGAGGTGCACCAGCCTTGAAATTTTTGAAACTGAACCGTGACTTGGGGGTCTCAGTTTTCGAGTCGACCGAGGAGTTACTGCTCACAGCATGAATTTCCGAGACGATTTACGGGATGACTTTAGCCATTTCCTTGGCTACCATTGTAGCGATGCGCTTATCGGCGTTGCTGCGCTGGAGATTCCTCCTGGTATGTGATCCCATAGAAGACATCTACATTGAAGGATTTGATAGGATGAGATTCGATTATAATAAGTCTATGTTTAAAGTATTTATTTTTATTACTCACACAAGGCACAAGGTCACATAAACACGTAGACAAGTAAACATGTAGGCAGGCAAACACGTAGGCACATAAGCACGTAGTCACATAATTCACGTAAGCATATACTTTGCACATATTCACCTTCTTATAAGTAAAGCGTTGCGCATTCGAGATGCGATAAAATAGCGAGATATAAGCGATATATAAGCGAGTAATACCGCGCATGAGACACACATGTCCTCATAGGCGTAAGTGAGTTAAGCGATTAGTTTGGTTGGTGTATTAATTTAGCGTTTTAGATTACGAGAGCTGTGCGATTAGTGTATATTTCGATGGATCGTAAAAGCGATGAATCGAGAAATCGAATAACGCGAAAATTCTCAAAATTCAAACACATAAATAATAATAAACTCGATGATGCGTAAAATCGACGATAGTAAGCTTAAATCAATTGGGTGCGTCCTGGGTTTTGAGACATTGACTACCCAAAGTGGTTCGAAAATTCTCTGAGTTCGGACACACGATTTGGCCTAATAGACAAATGCTCTCGCTGTACAACGGTTAACGGCATTTATCCTTCCAGTTACGTCGTGTTCCGAGTCATTGAAATAATCGAGACCTTGGTGAGATTGAAAATTGAGGAGCGGAATTGGTCATTAAGATGCGGGTTTCACCCTAACTTAACAACTTCATTCCTAGTTGTGGATATACCCACCGATCAAACCGAGAGTTCCACTAGATAGAGATGGAGATTCTCATTGAGGTTTGGATATCAATCCTAACTCAACGAAGGTATCTTGTGCGAGAGGATGCGCGGAGTGAATGATCTCATCGAGAGTTCTCGATTTTCACACCTATTCTCGACTTGATCACTCGTTTTGTGTGATACGAGCGTTTCCAAGCGTGTATATTGTATTAGCCTTAGGAAAGGCACATTTAAGCATTTATGGCAAGTAGTTTAAGCATTTAAGTCAAAGATTGGTCAAATTGGGTACTTAGACTGTAGACTAGGTCGAACATGGCAATTCTACCTAATTCCCTAAAATTCTATCGAAATTAAACAACAGTTTTAACGCATCCCCTCCAGGGATAAAAGTTTGCAAGTACCCCCTTAGGGTATAAGTTTGTTTGTTTGTCCCCACTGGACGCATGCTTGTAAAAGAGTAGTGAACTCACCTTAGTTTGCTCGGTAAATGTTATCGTGCCTTTAAGTGTCACACCCAACCGATGGCGGAATCATCGGGGCGCGGCACTTAGCGAACCAGATCGTATCACGAGAAATTCTACAACATTATTTCAACGACTATATTTAAACGTCAAGATCCCATATTTCGACATACAATCCTCATATAACATTACAGAATATCAAAATTCTCATAACACAAATTCCAGTTTAACAATCTCTAGATTTATTACAAAGCGTTTCTAAAGCATGAGTCTAAACTAAGCAAAACTACGTCCAAAGCATCCAAGCTAAAATCCTCAACCTGTTACATACGTTAAAATACAAGTCAATACAATTAAGTAAAGGTGAGCATACAGGTTTAAGTAATCTAGCATAATAGAGAAACCATTCGCAAAATAGTCCAATTACATATCATGATACACCAAAACACATCACACAAACTAGGCATATTTCTCATGCTAACTTCCGTGAGAAGGCTAGCGCGTCCATCCTAACTAGACCCCATCGGGTGTTAGCCACACTATAGTACCATACTAGCTAAGGAGGCAAGTTAATGAAAATAAGTCCTAGTCACATGTTTCTAGTATCACGTATTGCATATATAATCAGATTATTCGCGTGTGATAAACAGTTTGATTTATGAGGTGATTTTGATAGATGAACATATGTAACACCCTAAAAGTGCATTAAAGCGAAAACGGGTCAAGTATACTCATAGTCGGTGCGTTTATAATGAAGAAGACGACTGTTGGTAGACGAAGAAGAGCGCCGGATCAGCCTGCATACGCGAACGGAAGTGCATCAGTCTCCGAAAAGCTGAGAACGGTGAAGTTTGGTTTGGGCAGTAGGCAAGTTCGGCCGAACTTGTATGTAAACATACAAGTTCGAGCGAACTTGTGTTGGTTTGCTGGGATTTGAGTCAAGTTCGGGCGAACTTGTAAGTTTCCCCACGGAAACTTGACAAGTTCGGGCGAACTTGTGAGGATTTCTCAAATGGATTGAGAAGTTCGGCCGAATTGTGAAGTTTCCTGAGAAACTTTGCAAGTTGAGCGAACTTGGGGAACTTTTGCTGATATTTGAACAATTATACTCAAGTTCGGCCGAACTTGACCCTCAGAGGGCAAGTTCGAGCGAACTTGACTAGTGTGCTGCACAAAATAAGTTAAATCTTGAGCGAACTTGATGTTTTCTGGTCCAAAATCTTGCGTTTTCGCGTCGTTTGCTGAGGAAATCGAGTGTCCATCCCTCCAACCTTAAGCCACTGAGTAAAACTTAGGGTGGAGAGGTCTTTTGGAGCGAACTTAGCCATTTTACAGAAACTCAGGCTAAACCGGATGAACTTGATGGTTCGTACGGGTTAGTTCAACTTGTGTAAAGTGACAATTTCGTCCTTGTGCTTCCGGATCTAAGATTTTGCTTGACAACGCCCCGTTTCACTCAAAAGTGAACGAAACATACGTCATTAGTCCGATATTGTGTAGAAATCAATGTTTTTGAAAGGTTTTACTCAGATCTAGTATAGATCTGAGTGAAACACAGAAGTTTTATAGAAAAAGATGAAGATTTTCGTAAACAGAAAAGATTTGATGAAAACGAAGGCAGAGCCTTATGCAAAATCGTTGTAAAACGTTGCTGAACATCTTTGTAGTTGAAATCGGGTTGAATCTCACTTAGAAAACAAAGGGTTTCGGGTTTTGAGAGCTCTGGGCGGACTTGCAGCAAGTTCAAATGAGAGAATGGGGCTGAGTATTTATAGGTGAAGACAAAAAGCGAGCTGGTGGAGTCAAGTTCGGTCGAACTTACATGATTTCATTCAAATTCGGGCGAACTTGCTAAATATTGATGGGATTCTTGTCAAGTTCGGCCGAACTTGCTGATTCTGTGAGGAATGAAGGCAAGTTCGAGCGAACTTGTGGGAAGTGGAGGTTTCTTGTGCTGGCCAGTCAAGTTCGGCCGAACTTGGTAACACCAAGTTCGAGCGAACTTGACCCAATTGTTGGGTTTTCTTCGTTTTTCGTTCATTTATCGATTGTTTGGCGATTCGGTTCGTATTAGATTGTTACATTAAGCGTTATAAGTGATGTAATAGTGCGATTTAGCGATTCGAATATGCGAGAGCGATGCGATTTGCGAGTGCAATCATAATCATAAACATACATAACACGTAAATAACATGAAACCATATAATTAACTGCAATTTGCGATGCGATGCGGTAAGCGATGCGATGACACAAGTGTTTATTTAAACAATGACACACTTGGCTCGTATAATAGCGTTAGTTAGTTGTAATTTGCGATTAGATTCGCTAGGCGTTTAATAAGCGATTAGATGCGATAATCATTGTAAACAATATAATTAATTAACATAACTTTCTTATAATTCGAATCTCGAGAGTACAATAGGAACAATTGGAATGAACAAAATAACAACGAAATTTAGAGTTGTTACATTAAGCGTTAAGTAAGTGTTAGTTCCGTTACACGTGACCTAATGTACAGTAAACGTAAGTATGTATTCAAGTGGGGTTTTGCAATACCCTAAGTCTCCAACAACTCAGTGTTTTAATGACCCGGTTAATATCTTCATTTTACAGTACAACACAGTAGTTAGGGTTTTTATGTCACATAGAGAAAAAACTTGTATTTCATCCACTCAGTAGATACAACATCCTAAGTTCGGACACATAAGTCTAACATAATATACTCCATCAAAATTAATTTCTGGCAATTAAGTCCTAACAACAAACTTAGACAATTAAGTCCTGACAATAAACTTGGACAATTTAGTCCTGACAATAAACTTGGACTTCCCTTGACCTCTCTTTAAATTCGGAAGGCATACGTGACTTTAATAAGTTCGGACCCCAAGGAAGGCCCTAAATACGGACTCTTTACCCTCCCTTAAACTCGGACAAGTTCACCCCATTAAACTCGGACCCTTATCCTTAAATTCGGACTATGTGTGTTATATCTGTAAATTTGGAATATGCTTCTCAATAAGTTCGGACTCATACATCATTTTCAAACTCGGACTACATGTTCTATAATAAACTCGGATACACACACCTTCATACGTAAACTCAGAACATATATGGCATATTAAACTCGGACTTATTAACCCTGGACTTTGTGACTTCACAAAGCCGGACCAGTTAACAGTCGTACATTACCAGGCACAATCGTAATTCAATGTAACAGTTACAAAAGATTGACCAAACCCTAACCTCAATAATCAACAATGCTATGAATCAAACAACTGATTAATAATTCTAGCATACCAATTTCATCCTAATATCAGTCAAACAACTACATAATCATTCACAGCCCATAGCACGTTCAATCATTTAAGCATGATCACTAAGCACATGATCATTGTTTGGATTTCTAGGGTTTGCATGAATCAAATGGACAAGAATTAACAACGTATAATCTGAACGTTTACCTTAGATTGGTTTAGAGTTTGCTCTAGGAGGATTGAGAGATCAAAGATCAGAACATTAGAGATTTGAGAAGCCTCAGATGATTAGAGAATTTGCAACAGCCGTATGATTAGAATTATGAGAGGTTTAGGGTTAGGCAATAGTTATTAGAGTTTCACAATTAACCCTAACCACCTCTAACTATCACCTTTTTACACATAGCACATAACCACATGTAATTTACAATTAACACATAAAACTCACATATTGACAAGTAATGCTTAAATTTCATGCAACGCTAAAAGAATGTACGTCAAGATTAACTGGGTTAGGTTAAAGTATTAACCTGAAGTTGCGGGTTGAAATGATCTCAATTCTCAAGTGTATGTCAGCATTTATATTAGAAGAAACAGAATAAAACACTTTAAATGGGTTACGATGTATTCTATGTATTTATGCCACAATTGGGTTTTTCTTTTTGTTTTTTCTTTTTTTTTTCTAACAGAAGAAGAAACATAATAAAACACTTTAAATGGGTTACGATGTATTCTATGTATTTATGCAACAACTGGTACTTTTTTTTCTATTTATGTTAGTGGTGATAGTAATGGGTCGAGTTTAGGACAGGTTTAGGTAATTCTAACCCTAAACCTGGTTAGATAAGTTTATCCTAAACCCGTCTGGTTTTTTTAGGGGTAAATATGAGTAAACCCGTTAATTTAAAAAAATGGATCTGGATGATAATCAATAAAAAATTTAATTTAAATTGATTCTTATATTGATGTATCAATTATTCACCCTACTCTAGTAAGATGATACGGTGTGGAATCGTGAAGGTGGATCGTAGAGTGACGCGGCCTCATGGCCATGATTTGCACAATCCCCGGGGTTTCATCAACGTGATTACGTGAGGCTTGTGGAGTCTTCCACGTCGGCCGTAAACCATATGACCCTTGAAAAGAGACTTTAAGTCATTTAAAAAAGATAATAAACAAATTTTCTTTTATCCTTTTTAATCAAACCATTTTCACATTTCACACTTCACCACACTTCACAATCTCCTTTCTTTAACAAACACTACGCAATCTGCTTTCTTTCAAATGGTGAAATGGATCGAACACCAAGAAATCATATTGGCGAGGGCTTGACTTAGTCTCGCCAAGAACAAGGTTCGAGGCTCTTGTGAGATGTGGCTTCAAATCCTTGAAGTATTTCATGAAAAAAGGTGACAAAACACACAAGGTTTACGAGCTCGTTTCGAGGTGGCAAATAATCCAAATTATTGGTGTCAAGTTCAACAAACTGATCAAAGAGACGATGAATGATGAACATAGGCTAAATGAGGAGGAAGCCATTTAGGTGGACCTTCGTGAGTATAAATGGACACACGAGCCCAAAGGATTTGATTCTCCTCTTGAGACTTGGAAGATTGGGAGAACTCATCCCAAATGGAGAGATTTATTTTTTAATTTTAATTTTATCTATGTTATTTTATTTATTTGATTCTATGTTATGTTTAGTTATGTTTTTTTTTCATTTAAGTTATGTATATATATATTTTTTGATTATTAATGAAAAGTTTATTTTTTTTGTTTAAAGTTAAATGAATTGGAGAATCAATAATAAATAAATAAATAAAGGGGATAGTGGAGGTAGTGAATCATAGGGATGAGCAGAAAACCGAAATAACCGAACAGTAATCGAAATAACCGACAAAACCGAACCAAAACAAAAACCGACGTTTCGGTTTTCGGATTTTTAATAACCGAAAATTTCGGTTCGGTGTTCTGATAACCGTTTTCAGTAACCGAAAAAACCGAACCGAAAAAAAAAACATATAATTTATGCAGTTTAAGTGTTTAACCCATCCAATTAGAAATTATTAATTTTATTCTTGAATTTTAAGTATTATTATAAAAACATTAACATGTTTATTTATAGTTAAGATATTTTTTTTGCTTACAACAAATAACAAAATTTAATATAAAAATAAAATAATCTACAAAGTATTATAAAAAGAAAATGTTATAATAAAAACATTAACACTTAATCTCTTCCGATACACTGTACTTATTCTCACGCCGGAGGGTGGCCACGGAGAGAACCCACATTCTCCCTGTGGCGAGTCTAACGGTGTTCTGTTTTGCAGTGTTTCCGGCAAGCAATCTTCTATACGGCGAGCAAACTTAAGATTAACCTTCTTATGCAGAAACCGCACACTCAGATCTAGTTTGATTCCGATCATTTTAGATCTGGTGTTTCTTCAAGATTAAAATGTTAGGTTTATGTGAACATTATTAGTTAAAAAGGTTAAGTATAGTAACTTGAATGCAAACATGTACGAAATATTCTTAAATTTTAAATGATACTTTTTATTTTTAAATCTTACATACTTTTGTTTCAAAAACCGAAATAACCGAACCGAACCGGTGTAAAAACCAAAAAAACCGAAACCGAAAAAACCGAAACTGAACGGTTTTCAAAAACTGAAAACCGACATTTCGGTTTCGGTTTTGAATATGCCCAAAAACCGAATCAAACCGAACCGTGCACACCCCTAGTGAACCTGAACCATACCCTATCTTATCAAAAGAGAGACATGGTGAAAGAGGATGCTAACGTAGCACCGAGGTGGAGGATGATGATGGTTCATTAGTGAACCACACCTCATAGTCTAACAATTTATACTATTTTTAAATGGGTACCCAAAGTCTCTTTGGTTATAAACGAGTGTTTTTTTTGGTTATATAAAAAAATATTTTTTTAATCGTAAAGTCAAACACCATCCAAACAGAGATTTTTTTATGAAACTTGAACTCTTATCACTTAAAAAAACACATTTTTAACATCTTGCTACTGTTAAGTCAAAATCCCAAAAATCCCTTTGACGGTTACGGTTTATTTTTTTGACCTGCAATGACCAAATATCGTGACCTTTATATTTGATTAACTGTAAAAATCCCTCTGGCGGTTACGATTTTATTTTTTTGACCGGCAAAGACCAAATGTCATGACCTTTTTATTTGATTAACTGGAACTTCTTAGATGTAATCGCGGAGCATGCGGGTTTCAGGAGAACTTAGAGACCATTGGTCTATTTAAAATTACATTTGTGCCTCATAAAGGTTTAAATTAAGTAAAGGCACTATTGATGTTTGTTTAGTAAGGGATCACGCATACGGGGATACGAACAAAGCCTTTTGGTACCGAGAATTTATCCCATGTGACAAGTTGGTAGCGGGTCAGAATCCATTCTGTGTAGTGGTATAGTATGTGACAAGTTGATACCGAGTTAGAAACCATTCTGTGTAATGGTATAGAATAGTTTCAGAAATGGGTTTTGAAATCAACGACATCACGACTTCAACCCATTATTCACATCCGAATCACCTCATGCCACTCAAGCGCTTTATTGCAACTTAGGGGGTTCTTATATGATTCACCCAATTGTACGATGATGCTAATTTGTTATTAAACAATAATAACTCACATTTTTCAAGTGTTACATTGTATTAATAGTGTGGGCCTGTGGGAACAAGTCCATGATGTTAGTGGACCAAATAAGTGAAGCTGGCTCATTGATGGGTCCGGTGTAATTGCTTCCTTATCAATCTGGGCCCATGCATCTACGTATGGTCTGTATAGACATCGTCAAAGACAATGTTCACATAAATAAACAAAAGTACAATGTTTATTCTTGTAATTTTGTCGGTCTCGATGATATTTTTTCCGTTTTAAAACCTACGCATCGTTCAAACTTCAAACAATTTTTTAACTGTGTTTAATTCTAAACTAGTAATTTTATTAGTCGTGCGTTGCGGTGATGGTGATTTCGAAACGTACAATAACCTGAGTTTTTACCTTCGAAAAAAAACATATTATATTTGACCCAACTCGTTTCCGAACAAAATTTACGTCAAATTGTTGACCAACTGAAAACGTATGTAAAAACGTAGACCAACTGAAAACGTAATATGTATTTGACCCGACCTCTTTAAAAAAAATGTACGTCGAAATCATAGTTATCAATGGCGCTAAACGCACTCAACGCGCATAGGCCTAGCTTAGTGCCTAGGCATGGCCGGCCCTGAAGGTGGGTGGGGAGGACCACCGACCAGGGCCCGATATTTAGAAGGGCACGCTATTTTTTTAAAAACTCCGACATGTACATGTAAAAATAAATAAAATTAAGAGGGTATACCCATACAAAAACCAACATAGGCCCACTTACAAAACTATTTTTATGGTTTAGGATTAGTTATTAGCTCATTGGCTTTAGGTTTAGACCTTTAGTGAGCCCAACACCTAATTTCGTTAAGACCTAAGGGCACGTTTTTTCGACTCGAACAAGGTACATGAATTCTCAGGACCGGCCCTGGACCTAGGAGTAAAAAAGCAAGGGCCCAAGAAAAAAACGCACATCAATGAAAAAAATAAAATATACTCTCTAAATGTAAATCTTGTAAGCATATAAATTAATATGACTCTCTAAATATATCTAAAACAAATATTAGAATCATTTATAACTAGTTTCAAAAACAAATTAAAACCTTTTAAGATGATCTTTGTAAAAGAATTCTAACACACACATATATAAAGAGAGAGAATAAAACTTTTATATTTTGTCCAATCACATGTTAACTCGTCAACCATCTTTATATAACTTTTTTAATTAAACCACACATATTTTTTTGAGTTTAGTTAGTTAAAGGCACACTGCCTATGTGACAGGATTCATTCACTAACGAAACCACTATGCATAATCTAACTCTAACACGTAACAGTGCGTAGCGACGTGAATAGGTGATGTGGTAGTGGGGTAATGCCCAGTACCCATAATCTAAATTCTATATTTTTATCAACCACTTACTTCGAATTTGAAGCTAAAATCTTAAAGATATCTCACATGATTCGCACAAATACATAGAATAACTTATCAAACCTGTTGATGAGAAATTGATACGTCGATTAAGTTTCTAGAATATTGAATTTGCAAGTGATAATTGATAATTCTCATAGGGATGCATATATTCTCACTTGGTGTTATGCATGGTTTAAGAGGTGAAAGATAATTATTGTCGGAAGAAACGATTTGTTGGTGTTTCTTTTTCACCTCCTGTTTACACACGTAATTTGTTTAATAAAATGTTTAAGTGAAACTCAAACTAACTTCGGTTTTGAAAATTAACCAGGCTGCAATTGTTAGCTATGTGAGAGTTCTTCTGTTGTAAGTGAATGTTATTTGGTTATTTCAACACATTAAAGTATAAAATTACGTCATGTTTGTGAATTTGTTTTACAATTTGTTGATCACTTATGTCACATCCTAAAACGATGGTGGAAACATCGAAGTGAAACTAAAACGAGATTGCACGATACATCACAACCAGTATTATGACAATAGTTTAATAAGTAACTTTTCATTTCATTTCATAAAAGATTCTAGTACAATACGTAAAAGCAAATTACAACAAACTGAAACCTAACAACTTAACAACAAGACATAGAATTAAACTAGGTGCATTTCTAGTCATCCTACTAGATTCTTTCAACGCATCATCGTCATCAAACCTGCAATATATATTAAAGTAATATGTCAACACAAATATGCATTGGTGAGCATACAAATTTAGTGTACTAGCATATGTATGAAAAGAATTTAACGAGATCCACATGGTAAAAACGTATACTGAGGCATAACAAACTAGCATGCATCACATAAGTGTCAACCCAAAGATTCCACTATCGTAATCTTGTCGTCGCAACGACAAGACCATTTGTATGATTGTATTGCTTAACATAGACCCATCAACGACGGTGTGCTTGCTTCTAGCATGCATGTATTCCTAAAGTATAAACGTATAAAGCATGTATATTGGATTCGTTTGTATGAATAATGTATTTGCCTATGTGTGTTTGTGTGAGTTTTAATATGGTAATATATATTGCACCCAAAAGTGTGAAAATGAAAAGAGGGTCATGTATACTCACGGTTTTGCAAGCTTCCAAAGAATACGTGACTGGGAGTATTGAGTGTGAGGAGAACCCCGAGTTAACCTTCAAGAGGAAACAGAGGCGTGTAGTCTCAGTGGGTTATGGATTTAGGATTATGATTATGAATATAGAATGATAATGTAACACCCCAAAAACAGGTTTGGTAACTAAACCAAACTAACTAAGAATGAACGGGTAAAAATATACCGTTTGTGGTAAAAGTTAACCCGTTAACAAAATAAATAGGAACAAATTAACCTAGTTAGTAATATGAAAATAGGTAGTAAAACAATGAGTTGTAGTCTCATATATAATCAAAACTAAACTTGAGGGACCAAAGCTGCCAAAAAGGAAAACTTGTGTTTTTAAAACATAAATATTAACACATAACACACACATAGGAGTTAAATGCCATTTTAGTCCCTGTGGTTTGAGCTGTTTTGCCAGTATAATCCAAAGGTTTTATTTTTTGCATATGGATCCAAAAATGGTTTCATTGTTACCATTTTGGTCCAGCTGACTTAACCCCATCTATTCACCTCTGTTAAGTCAGGGGCAAATTTTTCATTTTTATTATTATTTTAATTCAACCTTATTAAACCCATGCTTTTAAATCTTATAAAAATTAAAAAAAATCAGATTGTTATCTATACTCTATATATATATATATATATATATATATTATAAAAGACTTTCTCTCTCTGTTTTTTTTCAAAGTCCAGATTATCATCTTCATCACCCCCTCTTCCACCATACAACTTCCTTCCCTACCTCTGACCACCTCTCAGCCCAACATTATACCCACCTCACCTTCTCTATCACTCTCACCAACCAAAACACCACAAACATCAACCAATCCCACCACCATTAATCATCCACCCCATATCTTCCCCTTTTTCAGATCCGACGGAGATGAACAACCACCATCACAGTCGCGATGAACAACTACCACAACCATCTCCACCATCGACCACCACCAACATCACCACCACACGACCGCTACAACCATCACCACAATCCGACCACAACAACCATCGCCAACCACCCGATAACCACCAACATCACCACCACCCGATCATCACAACCATCAGACCACCACAACCATCGCCACCATCCGAACACCACACCATCACCGGGAAAACGAGAAGCTCGGACTTCCCAAATTTTTAGTAAATACCTACAAAATAAAAAAGAACAAGTTATTAATGGCGGTTTTTCAGATCAGAGGTTGAGGGGTGTAGAGAAGGGGATAATAGAGGTGGAGCCTAGGATTACCTTCTTATGAACCCTAATTTTTGATCGATTTTTGCTTCTCCACACTGTGTAGATTGGAGTTCTTGGGCGGAATTCCTTTCTAGTATGTGCTATCAGTGTATTGTTGTATTTTGAAGTTGGAATCATGAGAAATGGCAATAGTGAATGGCTAAAATCATTAGGGATTCTTTATAAAGGGTAAAGGAGATTAAAGGGGAGAGAAAATAAAAGCTTAAATTAATTTATTAGAAAAAAGACCAAATTCCCGTTGAGTTAACAAAGGTGAATGGATGGGTTAAGTCAGTTGGACCAAAATGGCAACGATGAAACCTTTTTGGATCCAGATGCGAAAAATGAAACCTTTGGGGTATACTGACAAAACAATCCAGACCACAAGGACTAAAATGGCATTTAACTCCACACATAGTGTGTGTGTGTGTGTGTATGTCGATCATCAGGAGGTGCAACAAGGGCAAACCCTTGTTCAACAAAGATCATCAAAATTGAAGGAGAGACTGGACCACAAAGTCTTGCATGAACATGAATTATCGATCACCTAGGCTAGGGGATCATAAGTTTGACGCTTGACAAGCTAGGTGGAAGCTTGGGAAGAAGCGAAACGGATCAAATACGCGGAAAAGCATAATCGGATGCAAGGTAAGTGAGGCTTATTTCCTTTATTTTGAATATCTACTTGTGTATTCGGTATGAATAATAAGACCTAGTATACGAAGGAGTTTTGAAATATGATGTTCCGTCGCGAATTGATATGGGTCGGAACAAGTAAAAATGGTGAGAAACCATAACTGGTGATAAACAATGAGTTTTAGAAAAATACCCTATGGAATAGGCCATAATGGGTAAAATGGTAATTGGCATGTGTTGACGTATAAACAATAAGTTTTGAAAAGACAGCCTATGGTGTAAGTCTTAATGGGTCAAACGAGTAAAGAAACTATTTTTAAGAAATATGACCACATGGTGTAAACCTGATTGGGTCAAATAGGCGAGAAGGTAAATGAATACCTTCTTACAGTAAACAATTACGTGGTCTATCCAAAATATAAAAAGGTTTAGTTAACACTTGGGAAAACGGTCATATGGGCCAAGCGGGTCAAATGGTGATGTTATCACCGTTTGGAGATAGGATTTAATGCTCGTTCTTAAGTTTTACTTACATGAAAGCATAGTGCATGATTATGTATTGCCAAGAATTAGCAAACAAGGAAACTAAGGTATTGATAACGGGTCAATGCTTTGACCCGAGCCTGGTACGTGTAAGTATTTAAACTCTCGTAAGGGCTTCTGGTCCAACGAGAGACAATCGAGTCATGAACAGACATGGGATTACCTCGGGTGAGGTATATCCGGTAAATAGAGATTGGATATTTCTACGTTCTTTGGAACATAATAAAATTTAAATGGAATATCGTATTAAAAGCGTTCATGGTTGAAATAAGTTTTCGAATGTCCTTTAATAATAGAACGGCTAAATTGGACCATAATGCCCTGACGATGAATCGAGTAAACAACCTTTAGGGGTAGATTATTAATAAGTTTAATAATTAGTTAGACCCCTCCGGAAGTATAAAAGTGAGGACGTAAGCCATTTTGGCTTAATGCCTCTTAACTGGTCATTGTTGTAAGTTGTCAAACCGGAGGGTAAAATCGGAATATAGTGACCTTCCTATAATTAACAACCCACCACAAGTAAAGTCGTGGTTTAAGATAAATAGAAATCCTAGTGTGGAAATAGAAGGTATGGAAAGAATGGGCGAGATTTGAGCTTAGTGCTCAAATCTTGAAACATGTCAAATAATTTTGTGCATAAACCGGGAAATGGTTGCGTAATTTATAATAGTTATGATTCTGAGTTAAGGAATTTAGGTTAAATACGTAGGCAAATATAATTAGAAATAAGTTTCAAGTGAAACGGATGAGAATTGATCAAGTTACGGAATTGTTCGCATAAAGGGCAAATTTAGAAAATGTTGCAGCAGCCTACCGAAAGCTACAATGGCCTGCTGTAACTTACGGCAGACAGCTCTGTTGAAAACAAAACCTTCATGCGGTAAGTTACGGCGTAGATCCGTAGCTTACGGCGGGTTTTCTCATAAAATGTTTGTTTGTTGTTTTGGGCCTTCGGGTTCAATTTGTTACGTTATAAGCTCTTTATAACTAACGTCATTTATAATTTATGAAATATAGGTAATGGTTTGAAGCACCGGATGACGATCAAGCACAACTCTGAAGAACTGAGCACGATCAAAGTTCAAGCTTCCGCATTATGTTTAGTTATTTACAAAAATAATCAACGATATCATGTTGAAATGTTTTAATTTTATCAAGTTTTATGAAACTCGAAATTATGTACGGACGTGTATTTGCATTTATACATTTAAATACAAAATGTTTATAGAATTTCAATTAATTAAGCAAGTGTCTTACAGATGATTAATACGAATTTACACAAAAAGTTATCTTTGTTAAAGCACTCATTTTGGACACGATTATGGTTGAAGAACTTTTATCTAATACGATTAATACGATTATGGAAGTCCAAGTATGAGAACTTTTATCTAAAGATAATAATACCACAATACATCACTTTTAACCATGAGTTTGGTTAAAATGATGATTCGCTTTAGAGTTCATGTATTATAGTTAGTCTAGTATTATTAAATAGTATAAGAATGGTCATGGAAGGAGGTAGGATGATGAACATCCATTAAACCTCGTTGTATGATTCACCAAAGCACAAATTCATCAACAAAGTTGATGAATTCGGTTGGTCATGAATGATGATGATGATGATGATAAGAAGGATAAGAAGAAGAAAAAGAAAAAGAACATAAAAAAGAACTAGGTTGTTCAAGTGAGGTGATAGAACTAGTTTGCAAAGCCAAGACTTCCATAGTTCATACCTAGCTCAGAAAAATTCTTTCAACATTGAAAGTTGAAAGCTTGGTTGAGCTTCAACACTTTTAAAATCCTTTGGGACTTTAGGGCAAAATTTTATGGAGGCTTTAAGCCTCATTTCTTGCGGAAATCAACCAGAACACAAACCCACAACGATAAGTTTAGTTGGGAGCAAGGTGGGTGTAAGATCTCATCTAGTTTTAAGCAAGATAAACAAGAGATAAAAAGATGAAACAAAGATGAATTTTAAGGCTACTTTGGACCTCAAATGTGGTGAGGTCCCAACTTAGTTTGCCATGGTAAACTTGTGGAAACCTTCCTAGAGGTTGTCCAAGTAGTTTGAAAGAAGAAATGAAAAAGAAATGAAGAAAAGTGAGTTAGAAACTCACTTGAGCACTTGAAACTTTCTGCCCACTTTTGAAGTGTTCTTGGAGACTTTGGAGGATTAGAAAGTGATTAGAGGGAATGTAAAGTGTTTAGATGGTGTGGAGAAGGCCTACTTATAGTGGAGTTATTAAGGTTTGGTTATTAATGGTGTTGGTTGGGAGTTGGTAGTTGAAAAGTGGGAGTAAAAAGCTAAAAATTGTGGGTTTCTAAGGTAATTATGCCATCTGGCACCACAATTATGCCGGTCATGAGCATGATCGTGCATGTCATGAGCATGATCATGCTTCCCAGCAGATTTTCCCAATTTTGCAGTTTGACCCCCAAGAGTTTGATAATTTCATTATTTTATGCTAAGAACTCATAATTAAGCATGTTTTTATGTATTTAGTGGGTATGAGCTTGCGTATAAGTATGGAGATGGGTATGAGCTTGCGTATAAGTATGGAGATGGGTATGAGCTTGCGTATAAGTAAAATGTGTATAACTGAATATCTAATGATTGTATATGATTTGGTTTCTCACATAAGCATGTTATTGGCGGTGTATAGCGTATAAAACAAGTATGATTGTAACATGTATATGTATAAGAATACATTTCCATTATGATCGAAGTATTGGATTACAATTGGTTGAAATGAATACGAATTACAAGTTTCCAAAAATAGAATGAGAATACAAGATTTTCTAAAAATAGAAATACAAAAATACGAGGCGTTACAACTTAACTGGAAAAACATGAGGTAAACAGGTTAATTAGTAGTACCATAGTGTTGTTGCTAGCTTCCACATTAAGTATACTTATTGTAATCCCCGTCTTTTTCTCTATCAAATTCACAAACGCACATACAACCCATGCATATATAGTATACATGAATGCATAAACAACAAACTACATAAATTCAGTATACATGAATGCATAAGCACATTTAATCTTTAGTAGTTATAGAACTACTATATACATTGCAACCAAATTTGGTTGAATAACATCTGAACAAAATAGGAGAGTTGTATGGACTGCTTGGTCGACGTTCAGTTTTCATTCTTGATTTAGTTAATTCAGAATGCATTGCATTTTTGGTATATGAGAACTTTTGTTAATAAAAGCAACAATTATTATAACTAAGATGCGTTTATTCATGTCTATTAATGTTTACATGAGTTCACGATCCTTTCACAACTACGTACACAAACGAACAAGAAGAGAAACAAAAAATATCAAAAGCGAACCAAAGAGAAAGACTAGGCCAAATGAACGACCGACTAAGCTAACAACCTCCATGGTATCTGTCATCATGGCTGCATAACCGTTCATGTCTCGTGTGTAGTAGTCAGTAGCGTTTAACGAGTTATATTTCCACCCACTATTATTTGTTTGCTTGTGTGTTGTATGTTTCAATTTCTCAGAGATCATCACTTGTTCCATTCTTGCTCTTAACACACCAAGGTTTGCATCCACCATGTTGTATCCTATAGCCAAAAACATATCCGTTTTCCCTATAAGATTTTGTGTGTTTATATATAAGGGGAGGTTAAATTTGAAAGACAAATTAATGTGAGAACATGGAGAACAAGACAAGTAATTAATTTTTTCAATTTTAAAAATATTTAAAATACAAAAAATGTTGCAATTCAATGTTTATTCATCTATAAATGTGCTCCCAAGATCCAAAGCATAGATACGCATCATCATGCCATAATACGGGATATAATTTATGTTTGATAGCACATTCTAAACCCCTTACCAATATGAGTTAAATTAAAGTAGAATGACTTGAAGCCTATGAGAAATTTTGTTCTCCCAAAGGGGTATTCAGAAAATTAACACTGCATGGCCATAATGTTGGTGTTGAAGATTTTACCAAATTAAAAAGAGTTTTAGTAGTGGAAGAAAGAAGGGTACATAGGGAAATCCGAAACTACTGTAAATTTTGTAGCATACTAATAAGAAAATGGTTGAAATGAAAGACTAATGATTTGTAGACACCAACCTTGTTCTAGAAGTCTCCAAAAATAAACGAGCCAGGAGACTTGTAGAAACTTTTTTTTTTCAATAAGCTCTTTTTATTCTAGAAAATTAATTGACCAAAGAGTTGATGTATGTAGTTCCAAGTGTTCTTAATTTTCTAAGGAGAAAAACAAGAAACTGCTACTCCAAAAATCTCTTAACAATGTTAGAGAAAAACACCCAACAACTATAAGTCTTTCTTTCATGTTGTATGCACTACTAATGGACCAAGATGGAGTGATTAAGAGTGGGAAAGACCCACTAGGGATTTTGGCACCAACACACCCAGTAATAAGAGGTTAAAATGTCATCTATACTAAAGTACCCATATACACATTCATTTTATATATATATATATATATTATATATATATATATATATATTTGTAAATAAAATCTAGAATATTTATTTGTATGATGTATTATGTTCGTAAACTATATATATATACACACACCTCATATCTTTTGTAGCTCGTCAATCTACATACTTTTTTATATTTATAATACTAACCCTATAATGAAAATAAAAAATTTATTGGTTGGTTGACAGTAGTTTCTCCGATCGTTAGCGGTTTTCTCATAAAGCTAATTTACATGTACGTTTTGTGGTTTTTATACTATAAATAATATTTAGTCTAGAATAGTCACTGATGGATCACGTTTGCCATCAGCAGAACCACCCGATCATATTCATCTCCAGTAGGCAATAATGCATATACACCAATTCAAGAGGAAACCCAATAAATATGAGGAAATTACCTTGTAGAAATCGAACCCATGATCTAATGGTCCATAAGTCTTATCACATCCCAAGATGCCACTAAACTATAATACCATATAAAAAAAACTACTTCTTTCTACTAATTAATTTTGTTTAATGCCTAGAGTTTCCTAGGTAAATTAGCAAATCACAAATTGCAAGCTGGTCAAAACAAGATGGTTTTAAACCGAATGCAATACTTTAACTAAGGGCGTACCCACCTATTGTTCAAGGTGGGCGGACGTATGCCTTGAAAAAAATTGTGCTAAATTTTCCGACAAAATCCCGATTGCACCCTTAAAAATTTTCGTCCACACCCCTTGGAAATTTTCTATCGCTCCCCTTAAGAAAAAAATCTTATGAATTTATTAAAAAAATTATGTTCTCTGATTTTTTTTAAATACAACATAATTAACTTTCCACTTAACTAATTAACTTTCACTTAACTAAATTAACTTTTTCTTAACCTTTGGCCCAATAAAAACTCCATAGCCCTAACCCAACCCACCGCCCTTTCCCCTTCTCTCGTCCCGCTCTTTGTTTTGTGATCCCAGACCCACAACACCAACCACAACGCATAACAGGTCTTCATCAGGCAGCAGCAGCTCGGATTTCGCCGGAGAATAGTGAATTCCGACCACCAAAGTCACTAAAATAACATCTGCATCACTCTTTCCGGGTATAATTTGATTATTTTGTTGTTTTCTTGTTTTATTTGGATTTTTCGGAGAAATAAAATTGTTAAAAAAGTTTGAAATTTTAGTTGTTTTCTGAAACTTTAGTTGGCAGATTTTGTTGTTTTAGTTAAAGTTTAGTGTGTTTAAAAGGTAAGTTACAAGGAATCAACAATTAAAACTAGGGCTTGATTTTAATGTTGAAAATTATGAAGTTTGGTGATGATTGTTTAAGTGTTTAGTGTTGAAAATTAGTTGTATATGTAATATAGAGAAAAACTTGCTTAGAAAAGTAGTTCTAGATAATGTTTTGGAAGATTTCAAAAAATGAAAACCTGTATGGCGACATTTTAAATATATTTGTAACGACGTTTGACGTGTTTTATATAATTATATAAATTTTAGCTTGATGTTCTTTTCTTTTACATGACCTGATCCGAACCGACTCGATTTAAAAAAAAATATGTTCCTATGCGTCTAAAATCTTTAAAATATTTCGCCCCTCATAAAAAAATTCTTAGGTCCGCCATTGCTTTACACAACAAATTGAGAAACTACAAGTTCTTTACATGGATATGTGAAGCATATCAATCACCAACACTAACAATAACAAGATTAGGGTTTTGGATATCAAAACTAGAAACCTGAACACATAACTCTTTAATTTCCATAACTATTTAAGTAAATTTAGTTGGTGTACCTTCATCTCTATAGCTTTGGGATCGTACTTGGAGAAACCTTTGTGTTTTTGACTTGGAAAGAGAGTAACAAATGAAAGAGAGTGGTGCAAGAGAGGTAAGTGAGACTAGACCTTTCATGATAGCTTATGATGTTTATGTTTACCAAATGAGTGAGTTTATTTATAGAGGCAGCAATTCATGTTATTAATGAGTAGCTATCAAAATTCTGTTGATCTTATTCCACAATTATAGCTCCCCACCTATTTAATATATTGACATAATATAGTATAATGCCACCTGGCTTTAAATTATATATATTTTTAGTTAAATGTGATGTGTCACATACTTTCTAGTTGTGCCAATGAGATTTGAACACTTTGCTGCCCTTCTACTTTTCTTGATCACGTTTGTTCTCTTTTTATCCATGTCTTTTGGCATGAAATTTGTATTGTGTGATGTGTAACCCTAGCTATGGAGGAAAAGGAAATCTTTAACGAGGTATTGATGCTCAAATGTATACCCATTACAAAGTAAAACTAACTCTATGATTAACAAATATAAAATTTCATGCACACACATCAATATGAAATAATTATGAGTTACAGTTAGAAATGTGTAAAACGATTAAACTAATTAAGCACATGACATTATAGCTTTATGGAATTTTAAGGATGAGATAAGGCTTAGGGACTAGAAGGTCCTGGGTTCGATTTTTACAAGAGGGTTTTCCCCAAATTTTTTGGGTTTCCCCCTGAATTGGTGTGTATGCATTATTGTTTTGTGGAGATGGATATGAGCGGGTGGTTCTGCTCATAACACAATGATACTTCAGTGATCCGTCAGTGATCCAAATTTTCTGTTCAAATATATATATTTTTTGTTAACTTGTTAAGTTAAATGCTAATAATGAAAAAACAAATTTATAAGCATTCAGAAACAATGATAAACAGTATGGGAAATAAGTTGGAAAGTTTTTAATTCTAAATAATTTAAATACGAAGATTTAACTACTTTATTCTCATGTATTAAGTATTGAGATATTCAAAACCATGTAATTAAATAAACATGATTCGTGTAACACACCATTGATCTAAATTGTATAAAGGGGTTGGTGGGTTGTATGTGACATAAGTTGTAAACCAATCATGAACATCTTGGGGTGGGTTTTGATAGATTGAGTTCAAAATAAGTCGACGAGTTAAACTTACAAATTATGTTAGTGTATTCCAACTTCAAAATTTTGCCGTCGAAGTTTAAACACAACCTAAACACGACTCATTTTTTAAATCAAATGGTTATTTTAACCCGCACAAGTACAACATTTATTAATCACAGTAGTCTAAGTAACATAAAATCTAAAACAATTTTTTCATGTCATGTTTTGGGTCGAACTATAAAATTACCTCCCATATTACATGATATAAACAATAATGCTCCCTCTGGCCAATGTATTTCTCCTAGATAATTGTCCCTAATATGAATTTTAGTTAGTACATTGAGTAATTTATCCGTTTAAGACACAATTTCGTTGAAGAAGAAAAAAACAGAAACCTTGTATTAGACGTGTAATATGGAAAAAAAATAGTAAATAAGTATTTTTTTTCATCAATGCTTAGTAATGGATATTTTCTTAACACGTATTTAAATTATAACATCGAAAATAATTCTAAATAGAGTAGGGCAATCAGTTAATATTAAGGGTAGAAGTAAAGGTTCATTGATTAAGATGTATGTATTATTCTCATAGGTTGCTATACTGTATAATATACTCTTGGTATTGCCATATCATCTATCACTACAATTTAAATAGTGTTGTACTGGTTAAGTTGATTAGGTAGAAAGCAAAGGGACAGGTTATACAACCGGCTTCCTATGAGTTATTAGGTGATGAAACAAATGCAAAATTGTTTCAAAGTATTAATACATATTTACATGACATGGCTATACTTGAGAAAATCTTCCACGCTTAGTAAATAGACAATCTTTAATTGATATTTATGACGAATGAGTGTGTGTTATGTATGTATGTATAAAAGTATATTTTGATAAAGATGTGCAAAGAGAAATAAGTTTGTTCCTGTATCAGCGTCATCAAAAACTATAGTCTTGCATAGACGGTTCCCCACGACGTCTAAGCCTTGTCAAGTATAAGATACATGGAGTCGCAAGCTGCCAAATTATTAGGTATCTACAGGGGTGGACCTAGCATGTTACTAGGGGTAGCCTCCTACCCCTTGACACTCCGGTGACAGTGTAAATTTTGGAAAAAAATGACGTTTTTTTGATTTTATTACCCTTTTTGTATGAAACGTTGCCCCTATAAAGATTTTCTAGATCCGCCACTAGATATCTAATTAAATCATTATAAAGACGACAATTAGATTCACTTATAGGTGAATAAGTAAAGTTAAACTATACTTTGAATAAGTAAAGTTAAACTATACTTTTGTTAAATGGCTTAAACATGTAAATTAATTAAAGAGAATCAACTAAAATGATCAAAAAGATATATCACATGTATTAAGATTATAAAGTAGTTTGTTTGATAACGTTATGCTACGTGTTAATATATAGCTTCTAAAACTATAGTTAAAATATGTGTTTCTTGCATTATATTAAAAATAGAAGCTATATATGACTCAAGTATCAAAACCCTATCCATGTGGGTTTCTGTTGGGAATAATCGAAATTTGCTTGGATAAATCTGAAGTCGTGTAATCACTTTTAGATCAAACAATTGGAGTGGCTACCAATCTTTGATCGGATAAAATCATATTTGATTCTAGATTTCTGTATGAGATTTTGATTGTGAGATTTTGGGGATAAAACTTGCGAATGAAAATTCGTCCAAAAAAAAATAACCGCAGGAGCGTATTTTCAGTTGTTTGCACAACTGCTTGCAGTTTTCGTTTTGAACAAAATTGCAGCTCGACCCCAGCCAGGGGCTCTGCCCCTTATACCCCGCCAGGGGCTGCCGCCCCTCGGACCCTGCTCCCAAGGGCGCTGCCCCCTGACCCCGCCAAGGGGGCGTTGCCCCTTTGGATCCCCCGTTAGTCCCGATGACATTTAAATAAGCGTGCACTCTTATTTGAACGTCACACGCAATCTCAAATTACACTAAAATATCCAACACACCTCCCTCATTTTAGTGTAATCATAGATTAACTAACTTGTTCACAGCAATCAAACAAACTAATGCATAAATGAAATGTCGTGACGATTGAATTTCATATTAGTATATTACACATTCCAAATATTTAAATTTAAGGGTGTCTCTAAGAATTGAACCCTTAATATCTATACTGAATACATGAAGATTAATATACACATTAGTTTACATACATAGATCTAAATTGACAATATCTTTTACTAGCCTATGTCCATATCCTTCATAAGCATATCAAAGCCAAGTACAAGCTTCTTGAAGCAGCTAAACTTCATGTCATATAGGTAGCTCTTTTACTCTTGCACCTGCAAATGCAATTTTTCAAAAGAGCTATTAAGAAGATATACCTCAACCTTCCTTAACTTGCAGATCTAAACACATATCTTTGGGATAATTTTAATGTTGTGTTCCAAACTCTAGATGTTAAGCTTTCCACATTGAATTCTCCACACTAACGTCATATTAGGTGGGAATTGGGTATCTTAACATGAGAGTTTTCAGATGGACTTTAACCCTAATCCCACAGCTGATCCTTTCACGAGATCTCTAGTTAACCCTTTGGTTAAGTGATCAGCTAAGTTCTGTTGAGTTCTCACATACTCAACCGAAATCGCACCATGCATGATGAGCTCACGAACCATGCTTTGTCTCACACCTAAGTGTCTTGACTTGCCATTATACACTTGACTATATGCCTTAGCCAGTGTAGCTTTACTATCACACCTGATAGAAATGGGAGCCATTGGTTTTGGCCACAACGGAATCTCATAAATCAAGTTTCTTAGCCACTCAGCTTCTTTGCCAGTTGCGGCTAACGCTACAAACTCAGACTCCATTGTTGAATCAGTTATGCAAGTCTGTTTCTTTGAAGCCCAAGAAATGGCTCTCCCCCAAGTAGGAATACCCAACCACTTGTGAAAGAATGATCTTCCTTATTGTTTATCCAACTTGCATCTGAATATCCTTCAATCACTGAAGGAAATCCAATGTAAGTTAGACCATAATCCATGGTTCCTTTCAAGTATTTGAATACTCGACCTAGTGCTTGCCAGTGATGGTACTAGGATTGCTAGTAAACCTACTAAGTTTTCCAACAGCATACGCTATATCTGGTCTGGTGCTGATCATAGCGTACATAAGTGATCCAAGTGAGTACTCAAGTGGAGATACTGCAATTCTTTATTAGGTAATAGCTTCAGACCAGGATCAACAGGAGTACTTGCGGGAGAACAATCCTTGAAATTGAACTTGTTCAAGATCTTCTCAATATAGTGTGATTGAGAGATTGAAATGCCCATGTTCTCACGTTTGATTTTAATACCTAAAATCACCTCAGCATCCCCCATATCTTTCATAGCAAACATAGATGATAAAAATTCTTTTGTTCTATCAACTTGATCTTGGTTAGTGCCAAAAATCAACATATCATCCACATACAAATAGATTAAGACTCCGTTTCCAGAAGCATCAAACTTGCTATAAACACATTTATCTGCTTGGTTTAAAGCAAAACCATTAGACAATACAATCTCATCAAACTTTTGATGGCACTGTTTGGGTGTTGCTTCAAGCCATAGAGAGATTTAATTAGTTTACACACCTTGTTTTCACTTCCAGGCATAACAAACCCTTCTGGTTGTTTCATGTAAATCTCCTCATCTAATTCACCATTTATAAATGCAGTTTCACATCCATTTGGTAAATTACAAGATTATGTATAGCAGCAAGTGCTAATAATAATCTAATGGTGGATATCCTTGCTACAGGAGCATATGTATCAAAAAAGTCAATACCATCCTTTTGTCTAAACCCTTTGATTACTAATCTGGCTTTGAACTTATCAATAGTACCATCCACATTGATCTTCCTCTTGAAGATCCATTTACTTCCCAATGGTTTACAACCAGGAGGTAGATCCACCAATTTCCAAGTGTTATCTTTGCAAACTAGAATCCATTTCATCTTGGATAGCTTCTTTCCAAAATGAAACATCCCGTGAAGCCATTGCTTCACTATATGTCTTTGGATCCTCATCAACATGGAAGCAATATTGATATTGAAAATCAATATCAATCCTAGATCCCTCAACTAAGTAGAGTTAGAAAATCGTCACCATAAGACTTGGTCTTTCTTTCTCTTGAACTCCTTCTTGGTCAGTGCTAGTTGAAGGCATGATACATTACTTAAACTTATATTTTTTCCCGAAGTAAATATTAGTACTACACTTCCAATTCCGTGGATTGGCTCGGTTGCAACATTTCCCATCTTTAAAACAGATTCATCTTCAATTAATGTAAGGTCCTTGAACCATCTTCGATCCTTACATACATGACTTGTTTCTCCCGAGTCGTACCACCAAGCAACAGAATCATCCTGCATATAAAATGCTTCAGAAATTAGTGACACATAATTCACATCCGAATTATAATTAAATTTAATTTTTGACCTTGTTGCTTTGGATCCTTCGAGGATCCACTAGTACCAGCTTCATTCTTGGCTTTACCAACCGACAATCTCTCTTGAAGTGTCCCGGTTTACCACACTTCCAACAGCCTTGATCCTTGGTCTGTTTTGCATACTTCAAAGCCTTGTTCTTCTTGTTAGGCCCACTTTGAAACTTTCTTTTGTTGTTTCCCTTGTTAGAATGTTTGAAACTAGGACCACTTTCTTCTACTATGTTAACAGAAGACCCACCAACGTGTTTATCTTTGTTAACATTTTCCATGGCCCGATAAGACTCCTCAATTCGAAAACAACTTCCAAGTTCAACCAGATTCATTTAGTATGTTTAAAATCTTTCAGAAGGAGGAAGTTTATCAATGATAGATGGAACATAAATTGCTTCATCCATCTTTAAACCATGTTGTTCGAATTGACCCAGAATTCTTAACATTCATTATATTGTTCCATGATGGGTCTATCATCAACCATTTTATAATTCATAAAATCACTTACTAAGAATTTCTTATTAGACGTGTCTTTAGCCATGTATTTGGCCTCTAGTAATTCCCACAGTTCTTTTGCAGATTCAACATTTTGATAAATATCAAAAGTAGAGTCACACATACCATTCAGAATATGCCAACGACAGACGTAGTCATCATTCAGCCACTTTCCACGCTTCCTAGTTTGTTCAGCGTCTCATCCGTCACTTCCTCATGCATCGGGTACTCAGAACGTACACCACTTTCAAAGTCGTCAACAGAAAATCATCTTCTTTTGCCAGGACGAAAATCTTGCCCTTCAAACTTGTCCAATTTCACAAATTTGTTCGTCATAGCCTTCGCAAATTCACCACCGCTTGTCATCTTCACTGAAATTGTTTGATCTTTGTTGGGAATAATCGAAATTTGTTGGATAAATCTGAAGTCGTGTAATCACTTTAAGATCAAACAATTGGAGTGGCTACCAATCTTTGATTGGATAAAATCATATTTGATTCTAATTTCTGTATGAGATTTTGATTGTGAGATTTTGGGGATAAAACTTGTGAATGAAAATTCGTCCAGAAAAAAAAAATAATCTGCAGGAGCGTATTTTCAGTTGTTTGCACAACTGCTTGCAGTTTTCGTTTTGAACAAAAACACCTTTAGTCCCTCAAGTTTCAAAATTGCACATTTAGTCCGAAATTGAGTTTCTGCTAGCTCGACCCCAGCCAGGGGCTCTGCCCCTTGGACCCTGCTCCCAGGGGCGCTGCCCCCTGACCCCCGCTAGTCCCGATAACATTCAAATAAGCGTGCACTCTTATTTGAACGTCACACACAATCTCAAATTACACTTAAAATATCCAACATTTCTATTCTTTAAAACTGTTAGCCATCCATGTTCCAACAAGTCCAATGTTAATTAAAAAAAGATGACAAACCAACGATTGATTTTAGTTGATGATGAGAGGGAAGATTCTGCATGGGTTACGTGGGCAATAACTAATAAAGTTAAGATACCCTTAATTATATGTTTATGTTTAAGGTGTCTTTAAATGTACATACTTTATAAATAAGTGGAGTTTATAAAGCATGGCTTTAACTAATTTACAGTCTCAAGCTTGAATTGAAAATTATTCGCACGGATTTAGCTTGAGTTCAGCCCAAAAGCTTAGATATTTATATAAAAGTTATTTTTAATAACCAAACTTATTTTAAATGTTTTAAGTATATCTGATCAAAGGCCAAACGTATAGTTTATCAATTACAAGAATCATTAACAAATATGTAAATTCTAGTGTGTGTATATACATAAAGCTCATTTTTATACTCGATATTGAGCTCACACTTGATAAAAGCTCAACTGGAAACAAGCTAGATAAACATTCAGACTAGATTATTGTTAGAGCATTCGCGTTCTATCCATTATTTTTAACCCTATAATTACACTAAAAACAACTATTTTTTCTCTCTCATTTCAATTAAATAATATTTTTATATCTTTCTCGTAACTTTTCTCCCACCTACACTCACAACCACTTTCAAAATATATTAAAAAATTATAGAGAGTGAACAGCGTCCCTTCAAATATACAGATAAACAATAATATTTTCTTGAGGGTGAAGTCTCACAGATTTTACTGGCTAGGATGTGAATGCTCTTAGGTCCCTATATATTTCCACTAAAACCGTCCCTCAAATCAAACGATCAACCTTCTTTCATCTTCTTAATTTGCCTCAATTATTAAGGTGTAATGAAAGGACGTCATTCCTTCTTCATAAGTTGAGGGTGAAGTCTCATGTTAATAAAAGTGTAGATATAAAAGTAAGATATAGGGTATATGTGTTGGTGTCGGTTAAAAAAAACTTAACAATCTTGATTAATAAATTAAGTTGTTATATAAAAACTTGATAAAAATTGTTATCACGGGGTCCATAAAAGATTATTTAAACACAATAGTTATAGATTGAGACCAGGGGCGGACTCAAGTAGAGGCTTGTGTGGTCAGGCGTAGTGGCGCACCCCTTAAATTTTTTCTTTTTGTGTGTATTTTATAGGCAAAAATTCCAATCGTACCTCTTGAAAGTTTGGTTAAACCTTTAGTTCGTCTCCTAGAGAATAATTTCTAGATCCATCACTAGTTAGAGAATTTATATCAAGAAGAAAATATATTTTAAAAAGTTACAGATTGTTAAATATATTGTGATGGTAGCAACAACATTCATGACCATAATTTCACGAAATGGCGTTGGGGTCGATTTGTTATTTAATTAGCTTACTTGTACTCAAATGATATATATCATAATAATATATAAAAGTTAGAATGTCACATCAATAACTTGTAATAATGTGATAGGTTAATCTGCTAATTGGGACACTCAACTAAGACAATTGTCATGAGGCACCTCCAAGTGTATAAATCTAAAAAGGCTAGATAAGATTTTATTCCTTCTTTATTACTTTATAATTGTTTCCCATGCCAATAAAATATATAATTATGAATAATAAATAAATACACTAGGGGAAACTCAATAATGAAAAGTTAGATCCAAAATTGTAAATACATGCAGCAGCAGGCAAAATCAGCAAAGCATTGAAGCTAGATTTGTGATAATTAAATGGGTCAAGTGGTAATTTATGGATGTTTATAAGTTATGGGCTAGGCCTAGGCATAGAGAAAACAGTCTTTTTTTTTTGGGAATTTACCAAAATGTTGGTTGACCCATCAAGTTTACCAAATTGTCAATCTCATGCGTCGTGGGAGGGGCATCAGCGTGGGATGCGTCCGGCAAAGCACGGGATGCGTCCGGCAAGCAAAACCCAATAAAAAAATTGACACGTGGCCATGGGAAGCGTCCTTGAAGCGAGGCATGACGCACGGGATGCGTCCGGGCGAGTTGCAGGTTTCCGGCGAGTTTTCCAACGCGGTTCCGCGAGTTGCAGGTTTCCGGCGAGTGTTTTGGTCAAAATCAATGATCTTTCGTTCAAGTTGTCACCTTCCTGTCAAGGGTGTCACAGAAAAGGCGGACAATGTAACACTAACAATGGCTATTTTCTGTGTTTAGACCACAAAAAGGGTATATTCGACTTCCTTTTTTTACCAATTAATATAAAGCATAGATCAGAATTCATTGCTTTCCGTTTTGATTTGTGGAAGAAAGAACAGTGATTTTGACCAAAACACTCACCGGAACCTCGTCGGAAAACTCGCTGGAAACTTGCAACTCGCCGGACGCTTCAGAAACTCATCGGACGCATCCCGTGCGTCATGCCTCGCGTCAAGGACGCTTCCCATGGCCACATGTTCATTTTTTATTGGGTTTTGCTTGCCGGACGCATCCCACGCTGATGCCCCTCTCCACCAACGCATGAGGTTGACAATTTGGTAAACTTGATGGGTCAACCAACATTTTGGTAAATTCCCCCTTTTTTTGTGCATGGTCTCATGGATCATCATCCCAAAACATACAGTATAAAACTACATGTTTTTAACATCTAAAAAAAGATAATTATTATTAGTAAAAAAACAGAAAACAAGTCATGTCGAACCCATGTTCAACTAAACATGTCAAGATCGGGTCTGGTTTACCTGTTTGTAGGATAACCTGTTTTTTTTAAAACAACACACATGTATTTATACATAATTACTTAAACTAACTAACATGTGTTAAAAGTTAAAAGAAAAATCTGACACCGGATTATTAAAATACAGTGTAATTTTCTATAACTATATGGAAGTAATGCACAAAAAAAAAAAGAAAAAAATCACGTTAAATGGGTCATATTACTTTCAAACCACAAATCGTGATCAGTTCGTATTTATGATTTTTTGGTTCATGCTGGATTAACCCATCAAAAAAATTGTTGTCGCTATGGGATGGAATTTTGAGTTAATTAACATTCGATAAAGAGGTAATACCATTAGAGAAATCAATAATTTATTGAGAACGGCATGAAATATTTGAGATATCAGAAAAAAATACCACTCGACTAATATTTCCAAAAGAGTTATAAACAAATCTACCCATTCACCGGTCATTGTGGTTCTAGGACTCCTTATATGTATTGGTAACTAGAATTACTATCTAACAAATATATAAAAGATATTGGACAATGGCGGCTCTTAAGAATTATAATCCATTATCCATACCTTAATACAAGTTATTTGGGTCATATATGTTGTTATTGGGATAGATGAATTCTTATGCCTCGTTCTAAAAAATAGGGATGGCAATCAAATCTGAACTCGATGGGTAAATTCGAAACCCGACACATTTGGAACGGGTTTGGGGTTGGTTAATTGGGTTTGGGGCAGGTTTGGGATTAGCTTTTATCTTTTCGCGGGTTTGGGACTTGTTTGAGATTTGGTGATATACCCGTATACTCGACCCGATTACCCGATAAAGTGTACCCATTTACCTGATTGTATGCCCGATATAATTTCTTTTATGTTTTAAAATATTATGATACATCCATTTTAATACATATACGTATTTTATTTCGTATACATTGTAACTATTTGATATATTTTTATATTTACAATACTAAATGTAACTAATTTGTACTTACCAGAAAGATACCAGATAGGTTTTGGTTCGGATATACCCAATGGGTAAAAAAATTTTAATTAACGGGTTTACCCGATACCCATGGGTATACCCGATGGGTATTTACCAGCTAGAAACCAGATGGGTTTTGAGACGAGTTTGGAATAAGTTTATCGTACCGGTTTGGAGTTAAGATTACCTAAACCCGTCCCAAACCCGACCCATTGGCATCCCTGCTCAAAAGGAACCAGACATGATAATTTCTCATAAACCGGCTCAAGTAGAATGAAAATATCTTACTAAATCCATATTTTTATGTATGTAAACTAAAATTTACATACAAGGGGAGTGTCTAGGTTGATTGGGTCTGTATCCAAGGAGCTCAACGGATTGTGGGGCCACACACAAACCATTTTTTTAAATATGTTTTTATATTAAAGGGTGTGATGTAAAGGTCTGTGTAGGTTTAAGGTTGTATAGTTTGAAATCTGATATTGCATGCTGATATGAAGGTTTTTGGTGATCGGAAAATGTTCCCATCGGAGATGCTCTTAGGATTGGTATTTATCCTCGAAAGTTTAGGGATTATTTTAAAAAAATAAACAGATTTACTTGTTATTGATACAACTCGGTCTGTGTTGTTATTTAGACCCTTTTTTCCCTCAATAGTATTATAGATTGTGACATTACTTTGGAAATAAAGCATTAGTTATTTAGTAATACAAACTTGTCAATGTTCTCTAGATAATCCTTCTTTCACTCTGATAGAATCACAGACTAGGCAAAGAAAAGAATTACTATTAAATAATATAAACTAGTGATATTCTCCCGCGCTTCGTGACGGGGATTAAGTCGGTATCAATTTGCTTCGTTACAGTACCTGCACTCGATATAGTAATCGAAAGAGAAAACGCTACATCGATCGGTAAAAAAACATATTGATATGGTGCCTATATATGTTGTTCAATTGATATCGGTTCGGTTCGTTTACATTTTATATTTATTTTATTTCAACATTACGAGTTTTTTTTGAAAACGAATATTGTGGTGCTATCGTACCAAGCCCAGTCGAAACCAATTGAACAACATTTATATCGGTACTAATATTTATTTATTTGTTTGTTTGTTTTCATAAACTGATACGGTATAGCTATCATACTGAACATTATCGGTACCGGTATCATTCATTTTTTATTGTTTCCTGTTTGATAACGGGTACTTTGATCGTATCTTAAAAGTTATAAGAGATAATAAAATATACTTAAATCAATTAAAGCAATAAACCAACAAAATAATAAAACCTTAGAAAAACAATATTGAAAGAAATAAAAAAACAATTGTTCCCCTTTTTTTATTTCAATATTACGATGTATATTTTTTAAACAATTATGTCGTTATCGTACCAAATCCAATCAAAATAGATTGAATAACATTTGTATCGGTATCTATATTTATTTTTAGTGAACATGGTACCAATATACATTCATTTTTATGACTTCGTGTTTGATAACAGGTACTTTAATCGTATCTTAAAAGTTAAACTAAAAGTATGTTAAATCAATTAATCTAATAAAATAATAAAAACTTAAAAAAACAATTTAAAAAAGAATTAAGAAACACTTTTCATGACCTCTTTCTATTCATAATATATATATATATATATATATATATATATATATATATATATATAATAAGTGAACTAGGTTTGAGAGCAGTGAAATTTAGTAAAATATATCAGTTGACCAAAATGTATTTTAAAAATGTCAACCTCTTGTGTCGGTAGAGCGAGGCATCATGCACGGGATGCATCCGACGAACATGGGACGCGTCTGTGGAGCAAAACCCAACAAAAATGGACATGTAGCCATGGGATGCGTCCTTGGAGTGAGGCATCATGCACTGGATGCGTCCAGCGAGTTTCTGAAACGTCCGGCGAGTTGATGTGTGTATATACATAAATTCTTAACAGTTTGCCAAAAACGTATGCAACGACGCTCTTGTCGCTATCGGCAAATCCGAATCCTTCACCTGCTGAACATCTTCTTTAATCGGTCCTTTTGATCTGGAAACATCAACAACAGGAGTAGGTTTAGGTTTTGATGCTTCAACTCTGTACTTCGCTATCAGCATCAAATCTCTCCTCTATCTGCCGGACCGTTTCCATTAAACTAATCACACCATCAACTCGCCGGAAAGCTGCAACTCGCCGGAAAACTCGTTGACACTTCAGAAACTCGTAAGACGCATCCCGGGCATGATGCCTCACTCCAAGGACGCATCTGGTGGCCACGTGTCCATTTTTTTACTGGGTCTTGCTCCACAGACACATCCCGTGCTTGCCGGACGTATCCCCCACATGATGCCTCGCTCCATGGACGCAGGAGGTTGACATTTTTTAAAAACATTTCAGTCAACTGTTATATTGGTAATTTCCCCTTGAGAGCATGCTTATGTATTGGATTTTGGGTCAATCAGATCAATTTTCAAATCGGTTTGGGTTTTATCAGTGGAAGTTAAAACAAGATTAGGGCCAAACCAATTCAATTTGAAACCAACCGCGTTCATTTTTAACTGATTTCAATGGATATAATATCAAACCGATTTTGAAAAATATATTCTCAAACCGATTTCAGACTAGCGGAGCGGAGCAGCTCGGATTAGGATCGTTTTCCCCTAAATTAATTTCAATATTGGTTTTGGGTCAATCTGGCAACTGGCTTCGGATCCGACCTGGATATTTTTTGCGCCTCTAGTTGAAACAAATATGTAACTTCTAAAAAAAATATGAGATAAGAATTATAAAAAAAAGGAAGAAAAGAAAGAGAGCACACATGGATAATCCATTTTCACTAAACCCCCTTCAATTATAGATGTCAAATTATTAAAAAAAATTTTTTTTTGCAAAGTTTAAGAAAAATATTATAGTTCTATCCTCTAGTGATAAAGGATGAATCAATATAACCATGTTATATCCTCTTTCATATCCGTAAAGGACTAGAGATACCTTGTTTAGACATAGCCTTAAAAAGAGCATTAACATAATCTTGGGCACTAACATAACAAATACAATAGCGGCAATACAAATATGTGTGAGCTCAACCCACAAACACGACACATTTAACACTCGGACCCAAGTGATCTTACAAGTAGGTAAAACAACCGATTAATGGTAGAATCACCAAACAAAAGAGCCAAAATAAAATGTCCGAAACAGCTGTTAACCAACCATAGACAAATGTGAAGCAGCAAAAAGACGATGCATCCCTTCACAATCTAAGGCATCTAGTTGATTTATTAGTGAGGCCTGCCAATTTGTACACTACCAACACTTGGATCCTATTAACATGGTATGTACAACATCACATGTCCATCTCATCAAATATTTCACCATCTTCCTCGTAGTAAAATCCATCTGTAGGAAAACCGTCAGTCACCAAATTGCTGCAACAAAAATAAACCTATCAAATAATCGTCAACATGCATAGCCTAATGTCCTAATCACGACCCGTTTGGTATCTCAATTAGGTCAATTAATACATTTTCACTCAAAATAAGATCATCATTGTAACAATAATGCTGTCTAATTAGCATTAAAGCATCACCAATTTATGAATATATATACAAAAAGGACAGCAAGTGTTCATTTTTCAACCTGTAATGGAAAATAGACCGTTCCAAACAGACCCATTTGACCCGTTACCCAACCCGGCCATCAAGCCATTTCTTTAACATATTAGCACCAAGAGTTATTTACAACATTTCAATAAATGATAAAAAAAGTGTGTTTTTGAATCACCTTAAACAGCTGAAACGGAAGCTCACAACACGCTTGAGCTTTCTATTGTAAAAGAAGAAGTTGTATGACCATCTGCAAGAATATAGAAATCAGATATCGACGACTGGACGTGACAAAATATACACATTGGTAAAAAAAAACATAAATATTCTCTTACAGAGCTCCTTTTTCTATGAACGGGTCAGCATCAGAGTTCGGGTCATAGCTATAGACTTCACAGTCTGCTAGATTGATAACCTGAAATTTCATAATCGGGATCGATATCAACCAACACGCACCTGCATATACTAGATGGTTTTAAAATATTATATTACCTCGTCTAAAGTTTTGTATAAGATTTCCAGTAAGGTACCGTCTTCATCTGTCTCATTCCATACCTGAATTGCGTAAAAAAACAAAAAACTCAATAGAAATATTAACATGTATGCACAAGTCAAAACTTTATAACACTCCTTTGATTACGGAGCTTCTAGAAGGTCTGATTCTTTATGCATAGACGATAATATATTTTAGTAACTGGCAATACCTTGGATGCATCAGACAAGTAGCTTTGAAATACTTGCTTAAAACCTTCCCAGGTTTCTTCTGCGAAAAACTGGTGAGCTTTCACTGCACTGATATACAACATGTTGACAATATAATGGATTACCAAAAAACACATATTATACACCTAAAAAGTATCCTAGGGGCTCCCCACTCACTATTTATTTACAAAGAAACAAACATAAAAAGTAAAAATAAAAATAAAAAAAAATTGCCAAGTAGAACGGAAAAATGGGCAGGTGAGTAGCGGGTGGGTCGAAACGGTTTCAGGTGAAAATGGGTAAATTTGGTATTAAACAATTTTCGTTTTAAATACTTCTTTTAGAACGTCAAATATGGTTACAAGATTTATATTGTTCCAATGCATTAAAAAATACAGATTGAGCGACTTTTGACCTGTTTCCTCTTGAATTTTTTTTGATAATTCTACCTGTTCCGATTATAATAAAAATAACCCAAATCAACCCATTCAAGAGAAATGAGTTGAAACTTCTATCTCTATTAAAAATCTGACAATCTGTTTCCACTATGTTCAATAAATATAAAAGCATCAATATACAATTGGGCTAAATGAACCGAACAAACACGAATAGAGGCATGTTCGAGTTTGTTCACTTAACTTTAACTGAACACAAACACGAACATTTAATCGAACACATTTTTTTGTTCATGTTCCTTTATTAAGAAAATGGGCATGTTCATGTTCGTTTATGTTTGTTCGTTTAAGACCTAAACGGAATGATTCACGAACGTAAACGAACATTTCACCAATATAAATGAACATTATTTAACAAACAATAAACAACACAAATGAACATGGTTGATGAAACATAAATGAGGACAACTAAACATAAATGAACATAAAGTATTTTTTTATTATAAATTAGTGATTAATTATGATAAATTCCATTCAAAACCTACATGATAACTAGAAAGCCCAATAACTAATTAGTTATATTTATATAACTAGTTAAAAAGTTCCTTTTCTGTTTAATATTTATATAAATATAACTACTTATGTATTTAAATTGAAACGGACATAAACGAACAGACATAAACAAACATAAAAGAACTTCCCACCGAACAAGTTCACGAGTAGTTCATGAATGTCCGGTTTACAAGCCTAATGACAGTATATCATACTTTCAAACACAAGTTACAGGAGGCTGCCACCATGTCACTCGTAGACATAATATGTAAGAGTTCTATAACATATTAACATGTTGTATTAATAGGCTTTGGGAAATGGAGAGAATTGAACTCTCAGCTCCACACAGAGCAACAGTTCAAAACTGTCTGTCGAACCATCTGACAACACTCCCAACGCCATTAAAGAAGGATTATGCAGCGGGTTGCCATGTCGCCAACGAAGCTGACAGTGACATTACCCATAACCCTCTTTTGATGTATGCCATGAAATATTAAACATTAAATTAAAGTTACCTAAATCATAGTCGGGGTACATGTGCGATAACGTGAGAATGAGATAGATCAACGCCTTTCGGCTGGAATAAGTATGACAAAAAAAACTAAATCAGACTCAATGTTGCTACACATAAGTTTATCCAAGTAGCATCATCATCACCTGGATCTACTAGAAAGATATTCAACCGGTGATGAGGAGCCAACGTCAGGAGAGTTCCCAATATAATCAAGCATCTAATTTGAACGGTTTCCAATAATTATACAACAGAAAATCAGATCAAAGAGACATAGACTCACAGAAAGATATACACAAAATAGTGAAATACCGTTATCAATGATTATCATTTTACAAGAATAAAGCGTGACAGCAAAAATTCTAATATGGTACCTCATTTTCCAAGCTGAGAGATAGCCTTTTATCGGTTCCAGTATGCTTACCTAATGAAGTACAAAAGGAATATTAAAAATTTTAAGTTCTTACATAAGAACCTGATAATTACCATAAGAACCTGATTATACTCACATGAGTAAGCTTCAATGCATCCCTTAATAGTATGCTCTCCGAGATTTAGGTGATCTAGAAAAGCATTTATTCTGTGGAAGAAGAAACAAAATACTATTATTAATTTAACACCATCTTTCTATGGAAATTGGAAAAAAAAGAAGTAAATTATTTGATGAGAAGTTTTTAGCACAAATTACCGGTCAAACGGAGTGTATTCCAAGTACTTCATGATGGTTAAAGACATTTATACAACGAGCTTCAATATGCATATGGCACGAAAAGTGCAACCCTAGAACTCCTTGCAGCTTGCACTACAAGAATAAAATTAGAAGAAATTCAAAATTAAGTAACTTGAGATCTGCAGAAGCCACAATGACAGCCCTGAATATTAGGCTATGCATCTCTTGTGAACATGGAAGCAACATACCTACCCATAGTTTCCTACATGAGATGCATTTTGGAACTACTACCGTATTTCAATGATTTGTTAGAGCAGATTATATATCGAATATTCAATGTAGCTTACAGGTAGTTACATGCTCAATGATATGGTGGCACACATAAAACCTGTAATGCATAACTAGAAGATATGCTAAAACAAGTAAACAGTCAATGGATACATGACTCAAATTTCAAATTTTGTGAAGGCCACAATAAGTTTAGATTAGATGGAGTGGAATCATTCATTATCACCATCATGATCTTCTTGGGACAACAGACAATTACATTATGTAATAGTATCTGAACGGCAAACTAACCTACTCCTAAATACTCATGTACATCATGTGAGCTAATTTTATTCAATATTTATGTTTGGTGATCTTTCATTAGATGAACCGGAACTTGAAAGCGATTTGCTTGTTAACGTTTGATTAGATTAGGAAGATATGGGATTTTTGAGCTTTACATCAATATATAACTATCTTGGGGTTTTGTGTTACATTATCTTTGATATATATTTATTTTTTTATATGTTTTTATTCCCGTAGCCGTCCCGTCCCTGCTTCTTGAATTTTTTAGTTTTGCCGTTTCCGTGCCCGTCCCCGTACCCGTACCCGTACCCGTAGCCGTACCCGTACCCGTACCCGTACCCGTACCAGTGCATCATACAGTACATGCACCAAATAGGATTTGAATTTTGAACCCTCCACCTATATAACATTTTTCGTCCAATAGGTTTATATCAACTTGCTCGAATCATTCTTAAACTACGAAAATTCCATAAATCATCCATTAATGCTAATATGTTGTCACACTCTCTGTGCTTTCAACTGAAAATTAAAGTTCTGCTACCTTTTTCAAAATAATAGATTAGTTCTTCCAAAAAGTTACATACATCCTATATCTGTAGGGTTAGGGTAAAATGAAACCTATACGAGTTGTGAGAACTTAGAGAACTCGGCCTTACGAAAGGTTTTCTCAAAAAAAAAAATTACCAAAAATCCTAAAAAAATCAACTTTTCCAAAAAATAAAAAAAACTTGTTTTTTTCATTTACGGCAACCGTAGGTGCTGTAAAAGTGATGTCATGCTTATGTCATCACCATTTTACTTTACAGCTACTGTAAGGGGCCGAAAAACACCACGTCGAAATTTTTTTTACGGCAGTGTTTTCTAACATTATAATCTAGGGATGTGAAAAAAATGGGGACAAAACTCGCACGGGAAGATCGAGTTCTCTAAGTTCTCACAACTCGGAGGGTTTTCCCTTGACCTTAATCCATATCTATATAGTATATACTAAATATCCACTTAACTGAAATAAAATTTCTGTTAAATACTTAAAATTATCAAATAGTACTTCCAAAAGGTTACAAGATGATAATCCTATATATACATACTAAATATAGATTATACACATTTTAATGCTTATAACGTATAAATGCAAATTCTATATATACATAGTAAATATATTATACACATTTTAATCCTATATATACATACTAAATATAGATTATACACATTTTAATCCTATATATACATACTATATACATACTAAATATAGATTATACTAAATATAGATTATACACATTTTAATCCTATATATACATATAAATATAGATTATACACATTTTAAAGGCTAGATAACCTAACCATTAAACTTACTCCAAATTCTGCAATCAGAACTTATAGATCTACGTAAAATCATACAATTCAGATCAGAACAACTGAAAGTCTCAAAATATGCATTCAATTGCACAAATTACAGTGAGTAAAATCATGCAAAAATTAATTTAAATTGAAGTTTTAACGTACCTGCAACAATTTTGAAGAGAGAGAGATGGGTGTATCTGTGGATAAGAACAAAGTTTAAATAAGTGTGGTGTTCATCTAACGGTGGATTGGCTAGGACACGTGGCGAGAGGTCCACGGTGATGGGTGTATCCGACGGCAGAGGATTGTTATGAGATGTCAACGTCTGTTGGATATTCTTTTGAAAATGCGTTCGTTAAAATGTAATATTTTTTTTCCAGATCAGGTTCATGTTGAAGTTTTGTAATTTGTGCATTGAGATTACTAGTTTTAGACCCTTGAACTAAGGGACAAGTTTTATCTCATTGTATTGTCATGCCTTAGGGCAGGTGTGCCTTTGGTTTTAGGTGAGGTTTTTCCCGGTTCAGAAACCAGTATCTCGATTTAATGAATTTTGTCAGTAACCCATTGAATGATTCGTTAACCATTAAAAAAGTGTGGCTCTGGAAAAGGTCCAAGGCATTTTTGAATTTTTTTTTGGAACAACGACTATCTTATGCAAGGCCATTCCAAATTTAAGAGTTCTGTTGCCCCACTCCAGGCCGGCCCAATGGGCTATATAAACTAGGCAAAAGGGCCTTCAAAATCTAGGCCTACAGTTTTGATAAAAAGTTGTATGTATCTGTATTGGATTTGGGCTGAAATTAAACAAATAAGGCCCAAAAAATAAGTTGCCAGGCCACAACCGAGTAATTAAGGAGATTTGGCAGAAATTATAGGCGATGCTAGGCAGCGAGAGAATAGGAAAAATCAAATTTTGGGAATGCAATCGTTTGAAAAGTTCAATAGTGATCTTGGAAACTCATTCGTTGTTATGGTAATCACTCAATGGATTCTGATTTTTGCAACATTGGTAAACGACTTGCAAGACTGATTCTAGCTTCTTGACTTCAACTATATGATATCCTTTTTATATTGATAAGTGGCTTGTGAGACTACAACATTGGCAGCGAGGTATTAAACTTGTTTTTTTTTTTTTTTTTTTTGTTATATTTCTTTTTCCATTTGCAATTGCTATATGATATATTAATTATTTGTTATAACAACTTAGTGATTTATCATTACTGTTTAAATTGATATTTCTTGTTAATATTTGAGAAAGTGTAATTGTGAAGACCAAAGAACATCAGTAGCATATGATATGTGGTGTTTCAGTTTGGTAGCATCTTAAAGAACAAAAATAAAGATTCATCAAGAATTACTATTTGAGCTTGGATGCGAAACAAAATGATGCCAGGTCTTTCCACCATGTTGATTTCTACCTTTTATGCATACCGATTCTTGTTTATATGACTTTTCTTTAGATAGATGCAAATTAGTTTAACCTGCTTTTCAGATATGAACTGCATCGAAAGTAAAATGTGTTTTTTGAAAGAAAATGGGCCTCATTTTTTTATCAGCTTAGGGCCTTCAAAAACGTTGGAACGGCCCTGCCCCACTCCTACCAAATTATGTTGTCATAACCGGGTCTACGCTGGTTTTAGAGTTTGGCTTGGGGGTTCCACCGAGTAACTATATTGTCGGCTACTATTTTACAATCGTTGTGCCCCCACAAGAGCAAAACTCTCTAGCGTAACACACGGTGGGACGAAAACCCGGCCCGTACAAGGCCTAGCTCAAATTCTTCATTTCTAAATCCAACAAAAGTGACACAAGTAAGGATCAAACTTAGGTTTCTACTGAAGAATCCAAGCCTCCTACCACTAAACCACGTGAATTTTTTTAAAAACTTTTAATTGTGTAATAATATACCATAAAAAAGTGCATAATGTTTTGGTTGTTTTTTTTTATTTTACTATATATTAATTCAGATATTTTAAGATTTAGTCTATTTTTGTAAACTTATAACGTGATGTTACAGATAACTGTTATTTAATTGTGAAATGAAATGTTTAGTATCCAAGTCAATCAATAAACGTGATTGGGCCAATTGGTTACAAATCAAAATTAATTTATGTGTATGTAGAGCAATGGCAAATAAATCTGTGATCAATGAATTTACTCATAAGAAGTGAAGTTGTCTTAATCGCATGTAAGATGATGCAAGAAACGACAAACAACTTGTTTACCGTTTGCCCATTTGCAATGGAGATTTGATGTAATTTAATTTGTGGTGCAACTTGTATGTAAAGGCTTTCAACTCGGTTAAGAGAAGCTATAATTCCCATCAAACGGTGTAAAGAATCCAAACGTAAAGAAAATTACTCAAAAAGTGGCGAAGCTTGAGATTTCCGAAACGTATATACCTAAAAAAAATTATAAAACCGAGAGGGTCGAAAACGTATATACCTAAAAAATTTGTACGAAAACTACATACCAGGCACTAGTTACGATCTGTCTTAAATTTATAGTGCATCTTTGTATCTTCATATAGCATCTTATTATTTTTTTTTATGAAATATTTCGTTGTTATAAAAAAATTAAGTCAATCAATAACACTCGAAGTAGTTATCAAAAACATAGGTCTGTGAATGTTTCCCTCAAGATGCAAGATTGCATGTTAAGTTGTTAAATCATGTTAGTAGCTTAAAGGTTGGGTGGTCTATGGTCTAATGCCTTAAGGGGAGTTTGGATATCATATTAAAATTGTTTCTTTATTGCATTTTTATTACACAAATAATTACTTTTGAGAATGTTTGGAATTGTTATCTATGCTTCGCTGCCTAGGGTTCATATTTGGGTTGGCTTTGTTGAATATGATGTGTGTATTACATAACAAGGATGAACATTTGGTACTGATACCAGTACCGAATTTCTCGTACCGAATTATTTTCGGTACCGATTTGGTTCTCACTTGTTGACGTTTTCGGTATTGGTATTTTGGGTTCGGTACAGTACCAGTATTTTACCTTCAAATACCAGGACCATACTGTACCAACCATTTTTCGGTACCGGTACCCATATTTGATGATTTTCAGTACCGGTGCTAAGCTCCTCCCTCTAAAAGACTAAAAAAGAGATCTGAATGTAAATTCAGGGGCTCTAGTAATAGTGTTAGGGGGAAGGCAGTGGGCAACCCCTTTGCCTATCGGTAACCATAGTCACGCGACAAACCTTTACCACATCGGCAAATGTATGTTGCTTGTTGTTGTTTGCTGCTACATTTAATTAAAAAAAAACTGTTTCTTTATAATAAAAAAACATAACATTATTATTTAAAATCCAAAAACGATGGCACGCAGGATCGGTTTTTCGAAGCTACATTCGTGTCCGCAGGACGTGCGGGCATGCACGAGCCTAGCCAGATTCCGGTTGGGTTGCACCCTCCTGCGTGAAGGTAGGACTTGTGGTAAAACATGACACAAACAATTCAATGGAGTGTTAGATTTTAATCTTATAAACAACTCCTTAGTTTGTCCCCACACCAATGTGGGACAGTATTTTTTTTTTTTGAAATAATTTTGATGTTTTAGTTGTTTTATTTAAACACACAATTTAAAAAAAATGAAAACAAAAAAAAAGTTTACCAATTCATCAAGTGTCTAACCATTGCCAACACTTTTAACCAAAAGTTTAAACACTTTAGGTGGATTGACGTGACACGTTCTCATTGGTTGATTTTGAAGTTTAAACACTTTAGGTGTTTAACCGCTCTCTTCCCCCTTATAGATATTTCGTTTAAGGTTCATTTCTGACGTTCTTGTACTTGTATGCAAAGTTCACTGATAAAATTGTTCCTTTGTTCTTGTGTTCTCATATTTTTGTGTTGATTAATTTCAATTGATAATAAATTTCAGCAAGGCTTTTTCTAGCATGCTCACCTTTTAAGAGTTAGATGTGTCCAGATGTCTGTGAAATATACCACTAGATGGGCTTTATCTTTCCTCTTTTCATCTTTAAATTCACAGTATTCTTTTCTATTTCTTAACTTAGGCTGACATGTATAAAGTCTTTATGATTATGATCTTCTTTTGGATATATCATATTTAGAACAAAAAAAAAAACACAAAGTACCTAATGTTACACCACCTAAATACTTTCACACATTTGATTGAAGGGGATTCACCAATGTGATATACTATCACATATGGCTAAGTGCAGCAAATCAGGCCAGGGTATACAACACCACTCGCCGGTGGCTGTTGTTCGGATTAGGAGGAATCCTAAGAAATTTTAGGAGGGTTACGTTCAATAGAATGAAACAAATACAAATGAAAGAAACTAAACACAATGTGAAAAGAAGTTGTAGTTTGAAGGCTTTGTCATGGAAAGATATATGTAGATTTTTGTTGTAATCTTGTTGTGTTCTAGCGTCTTGCTTTTTTAATGAAATTAGCCGTTCCAGAAAAGCTAGTGTAGAAATGCGATTATAAAAACTACCTTATCAAGATAACGTACAATATCGTTGAATATATTGATTTAGGACTAGGAGGGCAAAAAACTTTGATCAACATTTACAAATATTGTTTTCTATTAAGACCTTTGCTAGGCATCTAATGCATCAATACCATCTACAAACATAAATGTATAAGCATGAACTGCCTGAAGTGACCCACCAAAGTCTCAAGACATTAGCCTGAACTAGAGGTGACCGGTCAAAGTCACAATCAAATAACTTTTGCGCCATAAATAAATCAAGTATTACAATCAGAAGTTGCAAATATCCAATGGGTGACTTAAATTCTTGTCGAACCAATCACAAATCAAAACAACAACAACAACCTTACCCAGAGGATAAAGAGGTTGTTGTTTCTAGGAAGACCCCCCATATATTTATCTCAAATGATAATAGAGACCCGCAAGGCCGAGACCCCAGCTTTAAAATCATATCTGGACAATCACGAATCAAAACAAAAGGACTTTTATGACGATCATCGCGGCCACACACTCAAAATCATCACAAGAAGATCTTGTACAACCATGGCAACAACAAATGAATCTTTGTTGTCTTTCTTGCATCCCCACCGTAACTACCTGAAGGGGCTGTACACAATCAAACCCAAAAAAGTCATCATTAATTATTCAAAAGCATATTGTACCTAACACTGTATGATCTATTTATCAAATATATCATTCATTATAAAACACCAAAGTTTCATTATAAAATCTATTAAGAAATATTACAAATAATCATGCGTGGCGTACACCCGCTTAAGCATTGGGTGCTTCCAAACAAAGATTCCTTGTTATCGCACACAAACAAAGTAGAAAAGATTCGTGTTATAGTTTACTTGTTTGGGTGTGTCTAAACGTACACCCTATACCGAACATGTCCTCCCAAGTTTACGAGAGAAGGGTACGTTTAGTATCACCCTTTACTTCATCATCTTCCGGGACTTGCCTGAGGTTTTCCCGGCAAAAGTCGGGATACTCTGCTCGTTCCTGAAGAAGTTATCAGGATCAACCGCGGTCTTTATCTTCACCAATCTTTCAAAATTTCCCATGAAATACTTCTCTCCATACACCTCACCTTCACTATAACTATTCTTACTCATCACGCCGATATCAAGATCCCGGTAATTCAAAAACGCCCCTCTCGGATTCTTCGACACAAACGGCGTCATAAACTCATACATCACCCGACTCTGATTCAAATAATTCGCTTCCAATACCGGATCCGCATCGTTCCAGTTAACCGAATACTGAATCTTGAAAAGATTCCCAGCGCGGTGAGGAAACGGCGTTTCATCCGCCGCAATCTCATACATCCGCCCCCCATAAAGATTAAACACAAATCCAATTTTCCCCAATTCTACAAGCTTGTTAAAAATAGATGTCATCCCGGATGTTGAAATCGGTGTTTGAACATAATCCGACTTCCTTTTCCCGAAATTAACATTGTCCGAATGTCGATCCAACAGGATCTCCGGCTTAGTCGTGTTCACATCGAAGTTAGCCCAGTATAGTACCGACTGAATCCAACTCACTTCAATACAATCTTCCCTTTTCAAACCCAATTCCGGAAAGTTTTTATCCATTAACTCCACCAATTTGTTCTTATCACCCAAATAATGCGCAATAAACGTAGCCCGACCGGTTTTTTTCTTGTTAACCGTAACCGGTTGCAACAAAATTCTTATAAACAAATCATCATCAATATTCGGCATAACCTCCTGCCATTTCGAAACAAGCTCAGCCGCGTTCTCCGCCTGCGTTTTCATTATCCGAAACACGGTGTTCACAACAGGCACACGAACTAACTTAACCGTATACGACAATATAACGCCAAAGCTACCACCACCACCTCCGCGTATCGCCCAGTAAAGATCCTCCCCACCCGACTTCCTATCCAAAACCCGACCGTTACTATCCACAATCCGGAAATCAATCACGTGATCAACAGACAGTCCGTGTTTACGAAGCATTGTACCATACCCGCCCCCGCTTAAATGTCCGCCGACACCAACTGTCGGACAGACACCTGCGGGGAATCCGTGTACTTTACTTTTTTCGTAAATACGATAGTACAATTCCCCCAGCTGTGCTCCTGCTCCAACAACAGCTGTCTCGGTATCAATACTGACATCAATGTTTCTAAAGTTGAACATGTCAAGGATGACAAAGTTAGGTTCGGATGAGCGTACGAGATTCCCTCGTAGTCATGACCCCCGCTCCGAATCTTAATCTGGACCCCGATTTTCTTGGCGCAGATAACCGTGGCCTGGACTTGAGATTCGGTAGCGGGGGTTATAATAACCAAGGTTTAGGGGTCGAAGAGCTGTTAAACCGTTGGTTTTTTATGTAGTCTTGGAGAAGAGTTGTGTACGAGGTCGAGTTCATCGTCGAGCTGTAGACGACTGCGGAAAGTTCGTCTACAGACTCGGGTGAGTTCAACGGGAGGCACTTGAGAAATGATTGGTAAATCGAATCGGGGGTTTGGGCTATGGTTGACAAGGGGAAAGTAAAAGAGTTAGGAGTAAGGGAAGAAGAAAAATGAGCGGATTCATAATTGGTGGATTAGGGTAAGATTGATGTGGAAATGAGAAAGATATTTATAGGATAAGAGAGTGTTTGTGCGTTACAAGAGTGTAAGACTTTTTTGTCGCTACCACATGGGTTGGGTTTAAAGGTTTTAGAGGTGGGTGGTGAAACGTGGAAGTTTCTTGATTGCAAACTAGAAAACGGTTGCCGGCAAGCAACACAGGAAGACACTGTTTAGGAAAGAATTGAGTGATAGACCGGTTCAATGGAAATCTATGTAGAGCGTATCTTTTTATAATGTTTTTAGTATTTGTCGTATTGTTTATTTTAGTAAACCCTTAATTTGTAAATAAATACTAGCGGAAATGTAAATTTCCTTTTCGTATAGGGGAAACATGTATACAATACAAAAATAAAAAGATTAATTTACAATGATCTAAAAGAATATAACATGTTTTATACATTAATCAAAACCTATAGAAATGAATCTGGCATTGATATCAAAGCTGTTTGGTCAGTATTTATACAATAGCATGTTATTAAGACGGTATCATTACTCGGTATATCGTTTTAATAATATTAATATCAGAATGTAAACACAAGTTTATTCGATATTTGTACCAAAAATATTGCAACCGAAAATAAGCAAAAATAGAAAACCTTATATCGTATTGTTTATGACGATACAGTACCGATAAGAAAAAGAATAATGAAAAATACCAAAACTAACTTGTACAAGAATCAAACTATGAAGATGAATAGCGACTCCCGTCCACTTAGGAATAAGTGAATAACCTAGTGGTGTTGATGAATTAAAGAAGGTTTGAAGTAGTAAGAGGTAATCGGTTTAATCCCCTTGGTATTCAAGTTTAGCCATTTAAAAAAATAGCAACTCCATTTGTATATGGTAAGAATAACTTAAAAAAATTACTAGTTGTAATATACATTAATGGGGTTGACCCTACCTATTTTGAAACTTAAAACAGAACATTAATTTGAGAGAAAAGTGTCCCGATAGTTCCTGTATTTTGCTTCGATTTCACCTTTAGTTCCTACATTTTCAAAATTACAGCTAGAATCCCCGATTTTGGTAAATTCATTCTCGAATAGTCCCTAGCATGGATGAAATTTAGTTTTCTCAGTTAAGTGGATGTGAAATGACCTTAACGCCCTTACTGTTATAAAAAAATATTAAAATATTTAATGATAAAGTTAATGAAGTAGGCCCCACTTCCACCCCACCCTCACCCCTTCTCTCTTTCCTTTCTTTCCTTAGACTATCTCCAATGCGTTGTGAGGAGGATGCCCTTGATGATGTGGAGGGAATTCGTAAAAAGGGAAGCAATGGAGGGAAGGTAGCATGTGGGGTGCATCCTTCCAACAAACGACTGCACTTCATCTTTTTTTTTTCATTATTTACCCAATAATATATAATAATTACAAATTAATTTTACAAATAAAAAAAAAAGCTAAAGGCTAAATTAAAAAAATTCTTTTAAATTTCATATCTCCAACAGCTATATTTTCAAAAAAAAACGGCTAGGTTTTCCCCCCTATAAATACCCACTCAAACTAACTCATATTTCACCCCAAAATCTTACAAACTCTAAAATTCCTTCAATCTTACACTCTTCAAATGGATTCAAGACGCACATTTTCTTTCTCTGGGTTGTTAAACGATGATAATGATCAACAAAACCCACCACAACAACAATCATTCCCTCTTTTCTCACAAACACAAAACTTTTCTCAATTTTCTCAACCACACCCATATCCCCAGTTTCAACAACAAGGACCTTCATTCCCCCAATTAGGACAATTTCCAGTCATGCCACAGTTTCAACAACCTACTTTTGATCCTCAACAATTTCAACAATTTCTTCAATGGCAACAACTTCAAAAAACTTCCCAAATTCAACAACCCCATTTTCAACAAACTCAAGAAGATCTTGTGGAATCACCATCAAAAGCAAAGGCCGCAAAAAAAAGAAGAAGCCAAGCAAGGTGGTGACGGAGAAGAATGACGAGCAATCAACAAAGGCGAGTCGTCAAAAGTGGCCTCAAAGTGATGAGGTTACTGAGAATCCAATCATTGGCAATAACCAAAATGGGGAGGCCTATTGGGGTAAGATTGCAAAATACTACAATGAAAGTAACCCTGTAATTCCACGAGATTCTCACAATCTACGAAGTCATTGGCATATGTTTAAATCTAAGGTGAGTAGATTTAATAATTTGTATTTTACAAGTCAAGTCTCGTTACAAAAGCGGTTGGTCAGATGACCAGTACATCCAAGAGACCAGTCAATTGTTTATCAACGATCCATCTAACAAGACTTCTGCTCCTTTCACATACGAACATGTATGGAATATTGTTAAAGATCATGGTAAGTACAACTCCGCTACGCATGTTCATGGCTTTCAACCCCCTAAAAGAACAAAAACTAACAGCTCGGGAGGGTATACGAGTTCTGCTTCTGATGCCAACTTTTGTGAGAATCCTGAAATGACAATATCACTTGATGATACTGATGTCGATGAAGAACAATTTCATGTTGAAGTTGAGGAGGTTCCTCCAACTCGTCCAGTTGGGAGGGACAAGGCCAAGGCAGAAGCCAAAGCTAAGGGAAAAGGCAAAGCAGGAATTGAATCATCTGAATTGAACATGAGAAAGCTAAAGCTCATGGATGAGATATCCACCACCAATCGTGCTAAAGGTGAAGCGATTGGGATGTTCGAGCATAGAATTGAAAAATTCTATGAACTTAAGAAAAAGAAGGTCGAAATGAAAGAGATGAAAATGCTCCTAATGGACACGAGTCATATGAATCCATTTCAGTTGGCCGAATACGAAGCAATGTGCAATCAAATCCGCGAGAAATACAATCGTCATGATTAGTTTATTAAATGTAATTTTAAATTATCGTTTTTTTTACGTCTAGTTTAATTTATGTATTTTTATTTTTAATTTTAGGAAACTGTAATTTCTTTTTATGCAATGCAAGTTTAACTTTTAAATTAATAACCGCTAGTTTTTAAATTCCTAACGGCTAGTTTTTTTTATAAATTTATAACCGACTAGTTTTTAAATTAATAACGGCTAGATTTTAAATTTCTAACGGCTATTTTTTTTTAAATTGATAACGGATAGTTTTTAAATTTCTAACGGCTAGTTTTTAAATTCCTAACAGCTAGTTTTCCCCACCACTATAAATACATATCTAGACCAACCATTTTCATACACACACAATTCGTTCAAAATTTCTACGTACAATTCTCTCTAAAATTGAAAATGAGTTCAGATGATGAACAAGTCCCACAAAACATCCCGATGATGTTGACTAAACACTTCAACATCTCATTTCCGATGATGTTGAAGAACTAGCTATGCAATTGTTTGAGCTTGATGCTCAAGATGAGGCTGATGCACAAGAGGGAAGTTCTTCTAGACGGAAAGGCAAACGGAAATACATAAACAGAGGTCGGAAGGATGCAGATGCCCGTTTGTGGAACGACTACTTTGCTCCAGAGCCGGTATACGATGAAAGCTTCTTTAGACGAAGGTTCCGGATGAAAAAACGTCTTTTTAATCGCATTGTTGAAGAAATCTCCAAACAGGTAGCTGTCAACATTTTAAGTATTTCACACAAAGATACGATGGCTCTTGGTGTAAAAGGTCTTTCACCAATACAAAAATGTACAAGTGTCATTCGTCAGTTGGCTTATGCTGCATCAGCTGACCAATGTGATGAGTACATACGCATTGGTGAAAGCACTTCCATTGAATGTCTACACAAGTTCTGTAGGGCTGTTGTTGAGGTTTTTGGACCACGATATCTTAGAAGGCCCAACCAAGATGACATTCAACGATTGCTACAACTGCATTCTAAAAAGCATGGGTTTGTCAGAATGCTTGGAAGCATAGATTGTATGCATTGTGGTTGGAGAAACTGTCAAACGGCTTGGAAAGGACAATACACTCGAGGGGATCATGGTCATCCAACCATTATGCTAGAGGCTGTTGCATCACACGACCTTTGGATTTGGCATGCATTTTTTGAGTGGCAGGTTCAAACAATGATATCAATGTTCTTAATCAATCACCAGTATTCAATCAATTCTTAGAAGGGAATGCACCACAGTGCAACTTTATTGTGAATGGGAATGAGTACACGCAAGGATACTATCTTGCAGATGACATTTACCCAGAATGGTCAACACTGGTAAAGTCTTTCGTTTATCCACCAAACAATAATCATAAAATGCAATACTTTAAGCAACGACATGAGTCTTGTAGAAAGGATGTTGAAAGAGCATTTGGTGTCCTCCAATCAAGGTGGGCGATAATACGAGGCCCTGGAAGATCTACAAGCATACCAGTGTTAGGTGATATAATGCACGCATGTATCATTCTACATAATATGATTGTAGAAGATGAAGGTCATACGATAACTGATTGGTCCCGTGAAGAAGATGAGCCTGAGCCACCAAGTTATAATAGAGGTGCACCCACTGAGTTTGCACACTATTTGGAGAGGTTTAGATCCTTACGCAGCAAAGATACTCACATCGCACTACGCAACAATCTAATGGAACATATCTGGAATCTTAAGCAAGGTAATCAAGCTAATGAAGAGTATATTTGCCTTAGGGGAGCTTAATTTTAGGTTGTGGTTTAATTTGAGTATTTGTATTTTATTTTTTTAGGAAAATATAATTTCTTTTTTATGTAATGCAAGTTTAATTTTTATTAAATTTTATCTTTTTTTATTATTTAAATATATATTTACAGTTATTTATTAAATATTTTTATAAATAAAAGTTTTTAAAGAAAAAAGAAAAGAAATGGTGATGTGAAAGAGAGAGGATACATGTGTAAAGGATGGGTTGGGGTTAAAAAAAGAAGAGATGATGTAAGTGATAAGAACGAGTAAAAGGCTTATGTGGCAGTGGTGACTAGGATGTATGTAGTAAATGCAGACCTTAGCGTTGCGGGTAGCGTTAATGAACTCCCAGAGAATTATCTGCAACAACACAACATATTGCCTTCTCTCTTTCTACTCTCTCTCTAAACCACCACCATCACCGTCGCCGCCGCCACCACCACCGTCCTCCGCCAGACCCCATCCACATCCCCTTACAACACCACCACCATCCACCTCTCTCTCTCTCTCTCTGTATCACTAATCGATGTCAAAACCGGCGGTGTTTTCTCCACCAGGAACTTCTCATCGCCGGAGAATATATCTTCTTCATTCGCCGGAGTTACTTGCGCCAAAGTTAATAATCAGTTACGAGTTGTGTCTCTGTTTCTCGGTACCGGACTTTTCGACTCACCTGGACTCGCCGGAACGATTTTTGATACTGGGTTATACGAACTCACTGAGTTGACACAGCTTGTTTTGATACTGGATCACCGGCTTACAAACCTCCGTGTGATATCACTCACTAATAACAGACTCACCGGAGCTATCCCGGAGTCGATTTCAGAACTCCAAAACCTTCATACTTTAGATCTGAGTTGTTACAAACTCACCGGATATCGATACAAATATCCGATTGTTTTCCGTCATCATCTTCGCCGTCGGAGAATTTCAACACCATCATCATCGCTGCCACATGTTACCAGAGTGAGTAGTAACCACCATTATTACAATCTGTTATCACCGTCGGTTGTACCGAATGTCGTTGGATCGTTGATTTGTTGGAATGATGATTATGATTTCGTTTCAGAGGAGGAGAAAGAGTATAAAAGGGGATGGGTGGTAGATTGGAAAAAGGTGGGTCCCACGCGTCTTTCTTTTAATCTTTAATGTTTTACATTTTAATACGAAGGGCATTTAGGTAATTTCACAGTTACTTAATAAAGAAAACTAACATTATCCATACTAGGGACTATCCAATAACGAATTTAGCAAAATTAAGGACTACAGCTGTAATTTTAAAAATAGAGGGACTAAAGGTGAAATCAAAGCAAACCACAGAGACTATCCGGACACTTTTCTCTTAACTTGAATTACAATGAAGTATTTGAATAACAATGAAGTATTTCATTTGTAGAGAAGGTTATACATAAATAGGGTTGACCCAACCAATTATGAAACGTAAAAAGGATCAACACAAGCGAAACGTAACTAAGTTAAACTTCTTATTCTAGCTTTATTTTTGGTAATTATTCAATAAAGTTTTCATAGTCGAATTTTTTTTCCTTCACAAGCTAATCTTCGAGTATTCTAATTTAAGTTGAAGTTATTATTCTAACTTTTTTCTAGTAATTAATTAATGAAATTTTTATAATCAGTTATTCTAATAGTTTTTTATTTTCCTTTCACAAAATAGCCAATTTATTTAATATTTTCTAGCTTTATTATTTAAATAAGTTTTCTTAGTTGATTTAATTTTTTTTCCTCATAATGTAATATTCGAATACTAGATTATAAACTCATGTATTACACGAATTTAAAGATAGAATTCATGTAACTTTACAATGTTTGCACAAATTTACATAAGTGAATTATTTTTATACATATGCCAATTTACATAACTTATGTATTATTTTTCTTTGTCGGGAAGCAATGAAAGTAGGCAATCATTTACTTTTTGTATAACTTTGTTTGTAGCAAGTATTGTTCTGTTATGAAAATATTTAGATTTTTTTAAATATTGAAGAATAATAGCAGTCGTACAGTATTAAGTAAACTGCTTTGCTTTGGTAAAGTTAAAATTGTTATTAACGATATAGATTGACATTTAGATGAACATGGATAGCTTGAGATTTAATTGTTTTTTTTTTTAATTTTGAAATCCCGATATGCGTTTTGATAATAGATCCCGAAATTAGAATTCTAAATGAAAAGGTGGACATGTTCTCCGATTGATTGAACCCGTAAATGAACAAAACTTGGGACGTGAGAACCTAACAATCTTTGCATCATTTAAATATTAACATTGAAGTTGTTGAATTTAATTTTAAAAGTTAAACTATTTGTCATCTAGAGTATTTAAAACTGCTTATTACATTCAATATATCATTTAACTCAAATGCAATTATATTTAAAATAGATCCCGAAATTAGAGTTCTAAATGCAAAAGGTGGAGATGTTCACCGATTGATAAAACCCTAAATGAACAAAATTGGGGATATAAAAACTAATTATCTTTACATCATTTAAATATTAAAGTTGTTAAATTTAATTTAAAATTAAATTGTTTATCATTTAGAGTATTTAAAATTACTTATTACATTCAATACATCATTTAATTCAAATTCAAATTCAATTATATTTAAACATTATTTATTCAATTAAAATAAATAGAGCATCTATAGAGTATTTATTTAATTCATATATTTAATTCAGTAAGTAAAGTATGATATAACATCTCAAGTAAAACAAAAAAATATAACGGATTATTCAAATTACTTATATGATTATCTTTTGTTATGATAAATATCTATTATGTTTAATATTTACCATAATATTTAAACATAATATTTACTTTAATATTTACCATAATCAAAAAAATTATCTATTATGTTAAGTTGAGACTTTAAAAACTTGGCTAAAACTCTTGTTTATTACTACATAGTAATAAGTTTTTGAAATATGTAGGCATTTGTGATTTTAAGTTAAAAAATTAACATTCATACGAATATTAGTATGGTAGTAAAGATATAATAATTTATGAATGTTGTAATTATTAACAAAGTAAAAAAAAATCATAGATTTTCAACTAAAAGGGTTATGATTATATATAACATATCAAACGACTGGCTAAAAAATTTATATATAACATATGAGTCAAAGATATTTGATAAGCCTTGAGTGGGCATGCGTCGGTCGTGTGTAGTTTTGTATTAGAGAAATAATGAGGTCACATGTGGTACGGGATACTTCATGGATTAGTGATGTTGCATGACTTGCGTTATGTGGTGTTTGATTTTTAGAGTCGGGTATTTGTTTCGAGCCAAGACGGTGAAAGGCTAGAAACATAGATGCGTCGAGTCCTCACATTAGAGGATTGTGTACGAGTTGAGTTATTAAGGTAGTATGTTAATGGGAACAAATGTGTGAACGATTAGAGTGCCCTTACATGTAATTGTACAGATTAATAATGAGATTAAGAGGCTTGTGGTTAATCCATGATAAGATGAAATGTGTTCTAGAAAAGCCGTGTACATGTCCATCTGTTTATGTGAAAGATTTAGCACCTTATGGTGTTTAAGACGATGTCATGTTTTCGTAGCAATGATGATGCGGTTGTGGTAACGATATAAGGCCATTTTTGTTGGATATGAGATGCCCGAGTCATGATTAGTTAACGTTGCTAACAAGGTACAATCCAGAGAGTTACACTGTGGACAACGAACAAGAAATAATATTTATTGGATTAATATTATAGCTCACAAATGCAAGATATTTGACGGTAATGTAGATTAAATGTTTGGCGACACATTTATGATATTAATCGTTTATGAAATGATTAATTATATATATTCACTTTTTTACTTAATTAAAAGCTAATTAAATAAAGGTGGATGAATATTATTTATAACATAAATAATAGAGTAAAGTACACGGATAATCCTTTGGTTTTCCAAATTTTGGATTTTATCTCTAGCTTTTCAAAAGTATAGAGATATCCTTCTGGTTTGCACTTTCTAACGTATTTAGTCCCCATCCAACAAATCTATGGGTTTAGGAGGTCCAAGGTATGGACTAAATGCGTTACAAAGTGCAAACAACATAACCAACCATGTACTTTTAACAAAAGTTGGGGACTAAATGCATTACAAAAGGCATCTTACGAATACCATTTGAATACTTTTGGAAAGTTAGGGGCAAATCCAAAATTTTAAAAAACTATAGGGATTATCCATGTACTTTACTCTAAATAATATATGTGCTTTATTTAATAGATAAATAAAAGTATAGGCTATAAATATATATTATTTATTAGATAAATAATATGTATTTAAATATTAATAAGATAAATACAAAGGGGTGATGTTGTATTAGGATAAAGTCCTAATGGTGGTACAAATACTTGGTTGGGTTTTGATTAAGAGTTACACTATAACATGTGAATCAAAAACCACAAACACCTACTCCACCATCGTTGGTCTACCACCCAACTGAACCGCTGCTGACCATTATTGGAACTGTCGTCCACTCCTCGGAGTCACCGCACAACTGTAACATTTATGAAAAACGGGTTCAAAACCCGCTTCGTTTAATAATCCAATATTCAGTTAAAAGTTCGTTGCGTATATTTTGCCGGTTATTTTAAATATCTCATAATTAATATATATTTTAGAATTTAAAAACCATAATTAATAAATAAAACAATAAGTAAGTTAATTAATCTTTAATAATAAATAAAAAAAAGTAAAATAAAAATAAAGAGGGGTAGCCGAGTCTCCCGCTTATACACACACAGTTTTTACCGCTACACTACACACACATTCGTGAATAAAACTGAAATCAATTTAGTTTTATATTAAAACTCGCATATCACCTGTTTGAATCTTGACTGAAACCGCCATCTCAGTCAAGCTCAAAATCTGTTTCAGAGAACGGAAAACAGTTACGATTTCGAAATCAAAATCCGAATTAAAACTCCAAACCGTTTAAAGTTGAAATCATCAACCCGTAATTCAAGCTTCGAAACGGAAGTCCTATGATTAGGATTCACTATAAATACCGATGCACACACCACAAAAAAAACTCGCTCAATCCTTTCGAAAACTCACGATAATTCTCTCTGATCGAAGTCTTGACCGCCGGAAGACGACTGCACTAGCCGGAAACTCTCGTCGGAATCGCAATTCAAGGTCGTCGAAGACTTCGCCGAAAGTCTGAAGAAACTCTCTGTTTTGGTATATCATGTTCCTTAATCTCTCCATTCAATCTAATATGAGTTTGTTAAGATATAGTTGTTAAATTAAACAAATCAGTCGGGATTATTGTTCTGTGTTTTTTTAGAGTGAAGAAGATGAAGTTAAGATGTATACTAATATAATTAAAATCGGGTATTTAACCGGGTTAGACACACAGTCCAGCGGTGGACTGTGTGCAAGTACAAAGCACACGTCCCGGGTTCGAGTTGTACATGTTTCCGATTTTCTGAAATAAAACCAACACTTTTTAAAACTTATTCAGATCAACTCATAGCATATATATAAAATTAATTTAATCCAGCGTTTATGCAGATTAGACACACAGCCCAACTGGTTGGGCTGTGTGCACTCGAACCATAGGTCCCGAGTTCGAGTCCGGGTTCTGTAACCAGTTTCGGCCATATTAAATCCTTTTTAATAAAAACTAAATAAGGTTAAAGCTAGTTAGTATATATATATAATTAAAACAGAGAATATTTCGGGTTAGACACGTAGCTCAGTTGGTAGAGCTGTGTGCACGTATACGGGAGGTCACGGGTTCGAACCTCACTCGCCGCCTGAAATTCATGCTATCCGACCGGTCAGACCTGGTCAGACCTGACAAGGTCAACATATATATATATATATATTATATATATATATTTTTTAATTTTGTTTTCTTATTTTTACTTATTAAATTGAAAAATTATTTAAATACTTAAAAATAAGATTTCTAAGGTTAAAAATTTGCATTAAACTCACAAAAATAAATCTAAAAATCTCATTAAGAGTATTAATTAAAAATATTAATCCCAAATAAAAATTTATTTATTTATCGAATTATTTCGTTATTATTTAGGTTAGTTTTCCCTCGTCAGGTTGAATCATAAATCCGTGCGCATTCATAGTCATCAAGGAACGCACCCACTGTGAGTGAATCTCTACCAATTCCCCGTTTTAATCATGTTTTGGGGTGTATCATGTGTCGTACTATTCTTTTATTTTATCTAAACACTTGTGCATACATCATATCCGTGATCAAATGTGTATTGGTTGTTGTGTGAATTATATGTAGATTAAATTTATCATTTCAGTGCACGCATTTCATTAGGCCCATCAGTTCCCCGTGGGATACGGGTTGAGCATCAGGAGCCTCATTAGATCGGATCCGTTTGATTGAGCCTTGATCTCAAATACATCATCATTCATGTCATATACTCATCCAAAGTGGTTTTGTGATTGTTTACATATATATGTTTGCTCACATGTGATTAATGCACGAATTTTCTTTAATAAATAAAACAAGAAATTAGTTAAAATGTTTTATCAAGGTTCACTCGCCAACTTTTGTTGACCCAAAATCTCCCCTGTTTTACACATGATACAGGTGATCCGGTAGAGACAGGAAACACTTAGGATGACCTAGAAGGATAAACAAGTTAATGCTTTGGAATAAATATATAGTTTCATTTTCCTTTGTAATTGTATGAATTATGATTTTGGATATTTAAGTTTGTATTTGAATTTAATAAATATGAAACTTCTTAGTAAATGTCATGAGCTTTGGTGATAACCCAATTATGCCCCGGCTTTTATTCCGCTGGGGGTCGGGGTGTGACAACAACTGACGGAACCACTGAGCAACCAGACAAACTAATGTCATTGCTCCGCCATCGCCCGAAGTCGCTGATTGCAGGAAACCGGGTTTTTGACCTAGTTAACCAGGTTTGACCAAGTTGACTTTTTGATCGTGAATGAGTTCTCAACTCACGCGTTCGGGCATTCGGGAGATACGGGTCAAGGAGTTCGGGATCACAGTTTTGTGAACAAACATCAACTAGTGTGACGGTTCCTCGATTCTATGGGTGAAGCTTTTGATTTTTCGTCAAAAGTCAGTTTCACGAAACATCCTATGGTTTGTTTAATAGCTTTAACGAATTGAAAATGGATCACTGGATGGGGTTGTCAGTTTTTATTCGTACACCATATGAGATATTAATTAAGATTACATAAAATTAGATTTTATTTCAAAATATAAAATTGTACACTGACGATTCCCAACAATTGCGTCGTCTTTGGAGGGCAATGTGTCAAAGATGATGGTCATGTTACGTAACAAACCTTGATATTGAGAGGGGTAGTTGGTAAAAGATGTTATTGACTTGTCCTAAAGATGGCTGCCTTATGGCTGCTAAACGATGAAGAGTTATGGTCATTTCTTAGTGATTTGACGAAATTGTGTGCTAGGTCTCATCTTATGTGTTTTATGTATTTGTGTTAGTCAAATTGGTTTGGGGGGGGGGGGGGGGGGGGGGTTATGGTGTATTTGTTGAATGATGTTAATCTAGAGCTCTAATTGTTGATTGTACTAAGGAGTGCCTTACAAGTTGAGGCGCATATAGAAGAGTAGCGTACTTAACGACAAACAAGTCTAAATGATTAAGACTTATAATCTGAATTAGTCAGACATTTGTCTCTAAATGGTTAAACATTATACTGGCTTTTAATGGTTTAGATCTTTTTTGGTTCAGCATTTAATGGTTTAGACCTGTTTTGATCTACCACTTAACTATTTATAGCTAAACAACCCTTACAAATTTGAACATCCCTGACATAATATGTGGGTTTCACTCACTAGTTTTATTTAATATATTAATAAGAGTGTCAGCTTATAATATACAGCATTTTCTAAACTTAAATCATCTAAAAATATTTATATCATTCATATCCAAACAATCATAATGCTTACTCTTAATCCATAAGACTTTTAAAAATTTAACATCATCTTTTTAGGGCTATAGTCTTTTTCTTAACATTTCTAAGCATCCAACTTAAAAACAATAAACAATAGTTTCCTAAAAATGGACAGACAAAATTTGGAACACAGATTCTCTAGTTTAACATCGTCATCTTCCTAGACTTACCAGGAAGAACAGGAATACTTTGTTCATTCCTAAAAAAGTTATCTGGATCAACTGCAGTCTTTATTTTCACCAATCTATCAAAATTCCCCATGAAATACTTCTCCCCATAAACCCTACCGGAGTTGTATCCATTTATACCGGTTCCAGTCATCACACCGATATCCAAATCTCTATAATTTAAGAACATACCCCTCGGATTTTTCGATACGTATTCCACCATGAATTCGTACATAACCCGACTCTGGTTGATGCAGTTTTTTGCAACTTCTGGATCCGCATCGTTCCACGTAATCTGGTACTGGATCTTAAACAGGTTTCCAGCTCGGTGAGGGAACGGTGTCGCGTCCGCGGGGATTTCGTTCATTCGCCCGCCGTACGAGTTGAAAACCAAACCAACTTTACCAAGTTCAACCATTTTGTTGAATATGGAGGTTAAACCGGATTTTGATATCGGGGTTTGTACGTAATCAGACTTTCGTTTTAAGAAGTGTACGTTGTCGGAATGGCGGTTGAGGAGGATGTCGATCAGGCGTAGTGTTGATGTCGAAGTTTGCCATGTAAAGTACGACTGGATCCAGCTTACTTCCGTACAATCTTCTTTTATTAGTCCCAGTTCTGGGAAGATTTTGTTCATTTCCGCTACTAGTGTCGTGGAATCGCCCAAGAAATGGGCGATAAATGTTGCCCCGAGTGATTTTTGGCGATTAAACGTCATAGGTTGTAACGTAATTCTGATGAATAAGTTGTTCATGACAGGCACAACTGGCTGCCATATATGAACAAGGTCGGTCGCGTTTTCCGCGACTGTCTTTATTATACTGAAAACAGTGTTAACCGCGGGGACAGGAACTAGTTTCACGGTGTATGATATTATGACACCAAAACTGGCGCCCCCGCGAATGGCCCAAAAAATCCTCACCCATTGATTTTCGTTCCAAAATTCGACCGTTGACATCGACAATCTTAGCATCGATTACGTGATCCACTGATAACCCATATTTTCGAAGCATGGAGCCGTAACCACCTCCGCTTAGATGTCCACCAACCCCGACTGTCGGGCAGACTCCCGCGGGGAACCCATGCACTTCACTCTTTTCCCAAATCCGATAATAGAGTTCACCCAAACTGAGCTCCGACTTGGACAACCGCGGTTTCAGTGGCGATGTTAACATCGACATTACGTAAATTAAACATGTCGAGTACGATGAAGTTTGGATGAGAGATAAGAGAGCCCTTCGTAGTCATGTCGGCCGCTACGAATCTTGATTTGAACCCCAAGTTTCCTAGCGCATAGGACCGCTGCTTGGACGTGGGATTCTTTGGTCGGGGTGATGATGATTGCGGGTTTAGGTGTCGCCGTCGTATTTAAACGGGCGGTTTTTAATGTATTCTTGTAATACGGTCGTGTACGCGGATGAGTTGGCCACGGAGCTGTAAACGATGGCGGAAAATGACGGGTCGGGTCGGGGTGATTGTGCCGGAAGACACTGGAGGAAAGATTCGTAGATTGAATTCGGATTCGAAGCTCCACTCGAAAGGGTGAAACAAGAACAAAGAAAGAATGTAAGTGAAAAAAACACAAGTGAAGACATGGTGTTTTGGTGTGTTACATAGAGATGATTGTCATGATATTTGTAGTATTAAAGAGTTCTAGAATATTATTTTTTTTTTCTAAAAAGGAGAGTTTTAAGATTTTTATAAAACAAAATGTTGCATTTATGGCACTTAATATATTAACTAAAAAGTATAAACCAAATATATAACCAAGTAATAATACTAGTTGATTATTCCGTTGTGTTTGTGCCGGTCTGATTTTGGGCCAATTGTTTCTAATGAAGTTTATTTAAAAAAAAAGTTAAAAATAAAAGAAATAGAATGGATTTATATATAGAGATAATATCATGAATACTCAGGATGCTCTCTTATTTTATATTCAAATAAAATTTTGTGTGAATCTAATTTTTATATATCAAATAAAGCTTAATTTATTAAAATATATGCATTTTTATATATTAAATTTAGTTAGAAGTGTAAATGTTGAATCATTAAATATACATAGGCTATTCATTATTCAATCAATTTTTCGTTGACCTGATTATCATGTATCTTTTTTTCTGATTATCATGCATCTTTTTTCGATTATCATGTATCTCTTTTTGTTGACATTAGCACAACCTTATTATGGTGGGTATTATTATGGTGCTTGTGGAGCGCTCGGAATAATAGGAGGTTCTCTAATGGCGCTGTTTCAATTGATAAGATTCTGCAGGACATTAAAATTTTGGGCTTTTTTTGTATAAACATAGATCTAAAGATAGGGAGATTAGTTGGGATAGATGGTGCAGGTTTGATTTTTGCAAAGGTTTTTTGTGTTGTGTAGCTGCCCCTTGTGTTATAGGGTGGTGTGTTTCTGAATAATAGTTTCCTTTAAAAAAAAAGCACAACCGTATTAATTTTTAACCATTTTAAATACAATTCTATACTTTTTAAAGCATTTAGTAATTTTTTAACTCATGGTTTTATAATCTAGTGATATCTTGTGTATAGAAAAAGGCTTAAAGACCATTAAGTCATGGGTTCGATTCTCACAAAAAGGTTTTTTTCCTTCAATATTTATTGGGTTTCTACCGAATTTGTGTATGAATATTATTGCCTAGTGGAGATAGATATGATCGGGTGGTTCCGCTGGTGACACGATGATTTCAGTGGTTTATCAGTGATCCAAATCCGCTGTTAAAAATTATGTAAATTTTAAACAAACTAAAAAACTTTAATGCAATTGATATAAAACGAAATGGTTATTTATAAAATAAAGAAAGCGTGTGGCATGTTTTTTTTATAATATAGACTCTAAGCCTACTGGTTGTGGTGGGCAAAGGTAAGAGGTCGTTTTTCGTCATGTGTCTGCCACGTAGCCAGAGAGTGGTGAGGGCCGTTATTTTTGTTTTATTTAACCCACCAATCACTTTCTTCAACCGCTAATCACCATCTTCCTTTTCCAAACCAAACATGCCCCACGCCAGTGCGAATCTCCAAGCCCCATTGGGGCAACGAGTGTCCACGCCAAGGATGGGGTGGTGTGTAGGGCGTGAATTAAAATTAGAGGGTTAGAATTTATCATATCTCCTTCTTTGTACATAAAACATACAACCGTGTTATAAACATTGGATATAAAATGGTTAAACAAGTCGTATTCATTTTTAGGACTTGTGTCGTCCGTGTTATCAGAGACCTGTTAAACCCACTAAAACACGATTTGCCAGCCTTTGGGTTAAACAACCAAAAATTATTGTTTTTTTAATGACTGATGTATCCATTGGATACGTAATATTCTTAGTGTTAAAAGACCTGTTTGAAGGGCGAGTGTCGCGAATTTGGCTAGAATATATAATATTTGATGTTCTATTGAGATTTATAGATAAATACTGAAAAAGGGTAATTAAGCGTGAAAGGGTGAAAAGGAAATAGTACGTAAAAGACTAAAGTCGATTGTGAAGACTTTAGAAATACGACCAGTACCCGTCCTGTTGGATACAAATCGTCACCGCCGTCAAATGACAGAATACGGGATCCAGGTTGGGATCTGGGACACTGTAGTCCAATCAGAAGTTACGAGTCGTAAGCGGGCCTAAGCGTACGATCCGTACAAAAATCAAAGTTGAGGTATGACTTGTGGTATGAAATGAATGCGATTGAAACCATAAAAACAACAAGTTCAAAGAAAAGACAAAAAAGGGTTGTAGAAAGTGAGTGAAGACGATTTGGAAGAGAAAAAGAACGAGACTTGAAGATCTAAAGCACGAGGAAGCAAGAACTGATTCCGCGGGTTAATCTTTACAGTTTTATAGTCTTCAAACTTCTGTTCATGATGATGAGTTTAACTTTTGTTTTGAATTTGTCTATCATGTCTGGCTAAACTCTTACTTATATATAACTGTTTGGATGAAATTATATGTTGATTTTGTTTATGATTGATGATGGATTTCTTATTTGTATAATTTTAGTAGTATAGTATGATTAGTTCTTATGATGCATTATGCGTGTATGTTGATATTGGTTATGATGTTAGTTGTATGGTGATATTTGTCTTTCTATGAAGTTATGCATGTTAGATTCGGTATTTGCTATCTCTAGGGTATATTGACGTCCATTAGCGTAGGGCTTGAAACTTTAATCGGTAATAGGTAACTAATCTTCATAACTAGTTAAATATATATTCTGCTAACGAGATAGATCTGAATATAAGGGTCTAGAAACTAATTAGGATTTTCTACATTGTCTTATCTTGGTAGTTCGTAAACCGCTAAGTTCGTTGTTCACCTTGAAGTAGGTCTAAAGGTGTGTTTATAGCCTTAAGTCATAAGAATCCATATTGTTGCTAGCTTTATTGAAGTAGGTCTAAAGGTGTGTCTATAGCCTTAACCCACGATTGATAAGATTAACCTTACTCGGTATTAGTCTCTTGCACTTCATACGCCATAGTCAAGTTAAGTCTTGGGTTGGTTCAATAAGTCCGTCTATCATCAATCTAAACAATCTTCGTTGAGTCGAGTCTAGGATGGTTATATTCTTTTAACTCTTGGTGACATTTCTAGTAATTCAAGTTTAATAGATCTTAAGTTAATATTACAACATTTCATTAGATTGCATACTAAGTACTATGTTCATTACTAGTAGATCTTGTGTTCTAGGATTGATAATTGGGTACTTACCTTAGCTATACTATATTCGAATAGGTACGCTTGCCTAGAAGGCGTATAGATAGTATTTGTGATTTTTTACCTTAAAACTCGTGTTTATTTGTGTTCAATTTAGTTGTTACTTTCTAAGCACATATACCAAGTACCAGAGGTTATGGTTAATACCTAAACTAGTTACAAAACTAAATCACGAACCTTAAGCATACAACTTTCCAAAGTTAATATACAAACTTATTATTTTACCAAAACTATAAGAACCATCTTGTGTAATTAAATGACTTATTTATGTGAAACCATCACAAAAATTATAACTAACATAAGCATATGACCTTTATGTTGTATATATTCGAAAAAGCACTAAATGATACATATAGAAATTTTGTAGTTTGGTGCTTTTACTTTTGTACATTCTTCACCACGCTACATCAAAGTTTACAAGTGCTTGAAGAGCTTCGGAAAAACAATTTCAGCGTAAGGTTGTCCAAAAATTTCAAGACTCGTATTTTCTCGGATATAGTTTGGAAAAAACTCGCTTGATATAGCTTGGTTTGAGAAAGAGCTGAGCCGGCATGCTCAGTTAGAAAGCAAGTCTAGCTCCGCTCAGCTTGTCACGAGTTGGACTGGTTCGGTATGCCTCGTTCATTAGCTCGGCTTGGATTAATTTACTTCTAACATTTTAGATTTATATACGAATAATGTATTATAAATAAATCTTCAAAAACATGTAACATATCCTACATCCTCTTGAAATCCCAGTTCCTTATCTAGACAAAAACAATTTTCTTATTCTCATTTCTCAAATCTCAAACACTAGTTCCCGTCTCCCTCTTTTGTGAGTGGACTCGGTTGCTAATAAACTTATATTGTATTTCGTTGAAATTTGAGACTTATTATGTATTTAGTTAAACTTGATTTTGGCTTGTAATGTATAAGATTGTACTTATTTTGGATATGTTTTTTCTAACAATTGAATAATATTTTAGATAACTAAATTTTGAAAACTATGTATTAATTTCTTTTTCTAAATTCGAGCTTATCCAAGCTAAGCCGAGCCAGCTCGATTAAAAACCAAGTCGAGCTTAAGCATAGATTTTCAACTCGGTTTCAAATCCGAGACCAAGCTAGCCTGTCTCGACTCGATAACAACCCTATTTGAAGGTGACCAAACCATACATAGAATTGAAGTTACAATATGATCCCGTTAGCTTTAATTAAACTTATTGTTTAATTCCTATACTTTTCTCTCTTTTTTTCTTCTATTTCTCCCCCAACCAGGTTATGACATTATTTTTTTTTCTATTATAACTTTTGAAACACTATACCGTTACAACGTGCTTATTTGATCTATATTTGGATGGAAATCTCATCTAAAACCGAGTTTTTGTGATAATATACAAATAATAAAAGCACGAACGTACATGGCGTCAAAACTAGTTTTTTTTCCTCTTACAATCTTAATATATGATGATTTATAAAATTCCGGGTTTGCCATTTCAAAATGCTTATTTTTGTTACTTTTCGGTATGAGTTTTTTTTTTCGCGGGGTGAATATTAATGTCAAAGTTGTCAAAACCAAGTCTTACAAATTTTAAAGACCCAACCGTAATGCGTGGATTTAACGCATCAGGTTTTAATGTTTTATTATAAACTATAAGGGTGTCCGCGCGATGCGGCGGAAAACACATACACTGCAAGGATGTGCATGGTTTGATTGGTTCGGTTCCTCAAGGAACCCGAAACCGAATTAATTGATTAGTCTATTTTATTCTCTAGTATGTGTTTAGTTAATCCGTTTGGTTTATTATGTTAGATTGACAGTTTTTGGTTCGTTTCGTTTTATTTCGATTAATAACCAAACTTGAGCTAAAACTTTTTTTAGTTACAAATGAAATTGAGGTATAAATAATATACGCTTTTAATCCAATAATTTTGTTTTCTCTTATAACTATGATCCATTAGTTTTCTTTTACAAAAACTAAATACGTGACATGGATTTTCTTGTAAACGGATTGAGCCGGTATTTGTACTATTAGAACCGTTATCGGTATTCAATTATTATGGTTTTCAATCGATGTAAAACATGTGTTGACATCCTCTTTTATTTTTCCTCTTTCGGCTAAGTGCCGGTACCGTATTGATACCGTAACGAACCGAATCATTATCTACCGGATTCCTGCCATTAACGTTATTTTTACCACTACGTCTACGTTTCAATTTAAAATTTATAAAAAAAACTCCGATCGTCTCCACCATATATCACTGGTTTAACCCACTAGTTTAATTTAATATGCTAATTAGAGTGCCAACTTATAAATATAAAACATTTTTTAAACTTAAATTATCTCAAATAATATTTTTTGAATGCAAAATATTATTTCTACTTTATACTAATTATTTTTTGAACGTCAAATATTATTTCTACTTTATACTAATTATCTTAAACAAGCATTAAGATCTGCGTGTACTGCGGCGTGGGGACATCGCAAACGTCGAATGGATTAGTCCATACGTTAGTATGATGCGTCAACCATATGAAAAGGCGTGTTTTGACATATCCGATTGAACTCAATGTAACCTATATAAGCATTGTGATTGGATCAAAACATAAAGTAAATTAAATTTATAATGTAAAGTCATAACATATTATAAATTACCTGACTCATACATAGAAAACGTAACACGTATAATCAAAAGAGATTAATTGGAGCTTTTGGAAAAACGAAAAAAAAAGAAACAACAATTTGACTCCACTCGTTCGAAATAATATTTGCGAAAAATTTACAAAATAAGAATGAAAACATATTATGTTTGACCTAACTCGTTTCCTAAAAAAGTATATGTCGAAACATAGCAACTCGAATTTATACCGAAACATACATAAAATATGCATTTCAGATGTTTTTTAATGAAAAATGTATTATATTTGACCTGACTGGTTTCTAGAAAAAATTTACGCCCAAACGTAGAGCAAATCGAATTCATACTGACACGTACATAATTATATGCACGTAAAAATAGTTTTTTAAGTAAAGAAGATATAGGGATAAACTCGAAACAAATTATTAGTAAAAGCTTAATTGGTTAAATATGTTCATAAGATCGTCCCAAGTAGCACCCATGCCACAAGACTGTTAGCGACCACCAACATCTGAAGAGCTTGTCAAAATAGAATAAATAAAAAACGGAAAAATAACACCGAACGGAAAACAAGCGTAAAATCGATGAACCACGCACGCTCGTTCCGACGTATTAATGTGAAGAAATTAGACCGAAACGTAAAACGTATAAAAGAATAACTAATGTGATATAGGACCCGTGTGTTGCGATGAATTTTTCAAACAGAGAAAAATATATGGGTTGTTGTGACGGGCTTGAAACATGAAAAGTATGGGGGCAAAACTTGAAAATAAAAAAAAAGTGTTGGGTTAAATTGTAACAGATGAAAATCTTTGGGTTAAAAGTAAAAAAAAACAAAGGGGTTATTAAGGCAAAAGATAAAAACCTTTTAATTAAAAGTGAAAAGTCAATTTTTTTTAAAAAAAAACTTCCTATACATAAGGTACAACAACATAAAGCAACAAAATATTGCAAATTTATAGTATGGAAATTGCATCATTTCCCTAGGACTGTAAATGAACCGAACGTTCAGCAAAACGTTCGTAAACCATTCGGCGGAAAGTTCGTTTGTGTTCGTTCGTTTAGTTAATGAACAAACACGAATAAAATATTCAGTCCAATTAACTAAATGAACGAACACGAACAAAGGTCTCGTTCGTTCGACTGCATTCGTGAACATTCGGTAATATGTTCGTACGTTCGTTCGTGTTCGTTTGTAATGTTTAAAGTTTTTAATATTTTTTAATATTTCACTTTCCCTCTTAAGTTTTACTCCCCCTCCCCCCTAAAGATTAGTTAATTATGATTGGTCAATAAAAATTGATTTCAACGTCATTTTTTTCAATTTTTTGTTATTTTAGCCATTTATAAACCAACCCCTTGGACTGCTACGAAAAACACCATCAGATTTCATAGTAGTACTATCTAATTTAAAATTTTTCCTTAATTGAGCGCGTCTAGCATATTTTATACAGCAACAGGATCGCTATAACCAACTCTATTGAGTTCACCAGCAAAAACCCTCATCAGAGCCGTCGGTCGTTAAGGCATATTCTCAAAATACCTATATCTACTCCTGTGACAATAGGAGCGTGATTTGGTAATACACCAATTTGTCCACTATTAGTAGTTAAATGCGTTGTTGTTCATTATATATCTCTCTTATTTGATCACCAACTCCCTACCCACTTTTGCAAATGCTAAATTTAGTCCTTAGACAATGTACCATGCACTTTAGCCACCTATCAAGTCTAACCCCTAAACTTTCACATAATGCCAGTCTAACCCCCTAATTAACTTTCATTGCGGGTATTTATGACATTTTATTATATGTTTCCAATGAGTTTTACACTTTTTAATTGTTTTTTTGCGAATTGTATGTAGCATATTGTGTCATATGAATCGTGTTTTACACTTCATGTCTTGCTGCACGTTTCAATCCGTTGGGCGCCGCTGCAACGCACAGCGAGCAAAGTACTAGATATCTTAATACATAAGACTTCCAAAAAAATTAACATCAATCAACTCGATGTAGAAAATTCTAAACATATCCTTTTAAGCCTTTATAATCTTATTCATAATATTTCCAAAATTCAATTTTCAATTTACATGCACTTAAAAACAATAAACAATGATACATAATCCCAAAAACAATAGTTTCCCTAAAATGGACAGACAAAATTAGGAACACAAAGATCTTCTAGTTTAACTTCGTCATCTTCCTAGACTTACCAGGAAGAACAGGAATGCTTTGTTCATTCCTAAAAAAGTTATCTGGATCAACAGCAGTCTTTATTTTTACCAATCTATCAAAATTCCCCATGAAATACTTCTCCCATAAACCCTACCGGAGTTGTAACCATTCATACCGGTTCCAGTCATCACACCGATATCCAAATCTCTATAATTCAAGAACGTGCTCCTCGGATTCTTTGATACGTAATTCGCCATGAATTTGTACAAAACCCGGCTCTGGTTCATGTAGTTTTGTTCAAGTTTTGGATCGGCATCGTTCCAGTTCACCGAGTACTGGATCTTAAACAAGTTTCCAGCTCGGTGAGGGAACGGTGTCGCGTCCGCGGGGATTTCGTTCATTCGACCGCCGTACGAGTTGAAAACCAAACCAACTTTACCAAGTTCAACCATTTTGTTGAATATGGAAGTTAAACCGGATTTTGATATCGGGGTTTGTACGTAATCAGACTTTCGTTTCAAGAAGTTTACGTTGTCGGAATGGCGGTTGAGGAGGATGTCGATCGACGTCGTGTTGATGTCGAAGTTTGCCCAGTAAAGTATGGACTGGATCCAGCTTACTTCTGTACAATCTTGCTTTTTTAGTCCCAGTTCCGGGAAGATTTTGTTCATTTCCGCTACTAGCGTGGCTGAATCGCCCAAGAAATGGGCGACAAACGTCGCCCGGAGTGTTTTTTGGCGATTAACCGTCACCGGTTGTAATAAAATTCTAATGAATAAGTTACTATCCATGGCAGACACAATTGTCTGCCATTTATGAACAAGGTCGGTCGCATTTTCTGCGACCGTCTTCATTACCCTGAACACGGTGTTAACCGCGGAGACATGAACTAGTTTAATGGTGTACGATATTATGACACCAAAACTGGCACCCCCACCCCCACGAATGGCCCAGAAAAGATCCTCACCCATTGATTTCCGGTCCAAAATTCGACCTTTGACATCGACAATCTTAGCATCGATTATGTGATCAACTGATAACCCGTATTTTCGAAGCATGGTGCCGTAACCGCCTCCACTTAGATGTCCGCCAACCCCGACTGTCGGGCAGACTCCGGCGGGGAACCCATGCACTTTACTCTTTTCCCAAATCCGATAATAGAGTTCGCCCAACTGAGCTCCGGCTTGGACAACCGCGGTTTCTATAGCGATGTTAACATCGATATTACGGAAATTAAACATGTCGAGTATGATGAAGTTTTTTTCGGATGAGACATACGAGATTCCCTCGTAGTCATGTCCGCCACTACGAATCTTGATTTGGACATGGAGTTTCTTAGCGCATAGGACCGTGGCTTGCACGTGGGACTCTTTGGTTGGGGTGATGATGATGGCGGGTTTAGGTGTAGCGGTCGTGTTTAAACGACGGTTTTTGATGTATTCTTGTAACACGGTTGTGTACGCGGATGAGTTTGCCACGGAGCTGTAAATGATGGCGGAAAACGAAGGGTCGGGTCGGGGTGATTTTGCCGGAAGACACTGGAGGAAAGATTTGTAGATTGAATTCGGGTTCGAAGCTCCATTCGAAAGGATGAAACAAGAACAAAGGAAGAATGTAAGTGAAAACAACATATGTGAAGACATGGTGTTTTGGTGTCCTACAAACAGATGATTGTCATGATATTTATAGTAGGATTCACATCATCCAGCTCCCTAAAAATATTCATACATTCCACTAAAAAACAACTTCTATATCAACATATTACTAAAAACAAATACGTTTTCTCTCTCCTTTTCAATTAAATAATATTTTCATCATTACATTTTTTTCTCATTCACTCACAATCACTTTCATATTTATTAACAAGTATAGGGGGTGAACAGTGTCCCCCAAATATACAGATGAACAGTAACATTTTCTCTCTCCTCCACTCACAACCACTTTTGATATTATTTATATTTTAAAAACCCCACTCACATATTTTGATTCCCATGATGTGAATGCTCTTAGTTATAGTTTTTTTTTTCTAGAAAAGGAGTTATAGGATTTCTATAAAACAAAATGTTGCTTATATGGCAGTTAATATTTTTTTAACTAATATGTATGGCAGTTAATATTTTTTTAACTAATATGTATAAGCAAATATTAATACTAGTTGATTATTCTCTTGTTTATGTGTTACTAAAAAGTTAAAAATAGAAGAAATGGAATGTAATTATATAAAGAAATTATAATAACATAAATACTCAAGATGCATTCTTACTTTATATTAAATTTTGTTTAAATCTAATATTTATATAATACAATATCTTAATTTATTTAAAATATACTCTTGAAAACAATAATAAATTTAGAAAGTAGTCTAAATGTAGAATCATTTAATATACAAAAGCTATTCATATTGACCCATTTATAATGTATGATGTATCTTTTCTCGTTGACAATAGCACTACCTTATAAAATTATTACCATTTTAGGGTTAAGGGGCATTGCGGGTATAGCTCTCGGGTTGTAGAGGGCTTGCCGTGAACACTTTTGCAACAGGCACAAGTAAGGGAATGTGGTTCAAAATCGGGTTCACAAAGTCGCACTTGAAGCCTCATGATTTGTGGGTTTTGAACGTTATTTTTATTTAAAAAAATGCAAGGACAGTTTTAGGTTGAAAGATGGAGACCCCTTCCCTTTAGGGTAGTTGTAGATACTTTTAAGTTCATTTGAGGTCTCAACTAACAAGTAGATGGTGTTGAAGGTACTTCACGGTATTAAAAAAAAAGGAAGTGCCCACTCGAGTCGGGGTGATTGTGAATTTTAAACAAACTAAAAAACTTTATTGCAATTGATATAAACGTATTGTGTTCTCCTTTTGTATGAAAATAAAGAAAGCGCATGTGGTTTTTATTTAATTTTATATATGAAGTCTTATATTTATTTGGTTTGCAGCCCAAAATGAATGAATAAAAAGTAGACATGCTACCAACGTGACAAAATGGTGGTCATGAGTTTAAATGGAGGGTGACGAAATGCACTGGGGTGTGCCGGCGCCGTCCCACTATTGGGTTAAACAAGTGAAACCAATTTCATACGGCAATCCAACAACTGTTGAACCAAGTTACGAGTGGTCCATTGTTTGTGACTATTGGGGGGGTTGACTATTTTATTCTCAAATAATAGATATGGTGGATGATGTCGACAATAAGATGAAACGATAAACTCTTCAACAATAAGCATTTTTCTATCGCCAAGATGATGGATGACAACAAGGAGTTGTCTAATTTGAGGGTGTCTAATTGTTCAAAAGGCTGCAGTTTAGATTAGAATAGGTGGCGGTTTTTTGATGTTGGTGTTGATTGCGTATGATGTTGCGTTGTTTGTTACACTTTTAACTGTTTGCTAGATTTTTCTTTATATTTCTTCTTTGATATGATCTATATCATCGCCGCCGTTCAAAAGAAGTGGATGACGTCATTCTATTGAATTAATGAATAAAAAACTAAGTCTTCCGGCAAGATAGAAGCCATACCTAATTATACGACAATGTTGCCATTATTGAAAATGCATAACCTATTACAATCTATACTACGATACCTTATCAGTTTTTCAGCTATAAGAACGATATTTGTTTTATATCCTCCACTATCTTGAACAACAAGGTTGTCTTGTTTTTAAATATATTCTAGTTTCTACACTTCCACATACACCAACAAGTTGTCACAAATATTGCATGGACTAATTTCTTGCGGTTCTTTGAGACATCCATTGCATCCACATATTCCAGCATATCCCTCACCCAAAGGAATCTTGCTAGGATCGGGGCTTTACACGACACGTTACCACCATACCGATCTTGCCAGTATGAATTCTACCAATACCTGATCTTCATCATCCTTTGTTACACCATAGGTTGTGCACATAATGCTTGTAATATGCGTACCTTTGAAAGCCAAGGCTTCTTTTTATTAATATTGTTGAATACTATGGAATTCTTTAAACTTTGCATTCACCAGTATTATAATTACAGAGTACAAGAATTAGGGTTACATAATTACACAAGCCACCATATAGTAATAAACATTGTAAAATAACAATATGCTTATTGAATTATCTAACATACCACCTACAGTCTAAGTGGGGATCTTGAATGCTAAGATATCTCGAAAATCCGTAAACAGCTGTGATAGTTAGCCTTTGGTGAAGAAATCTACAAACTGGTGAGCTAAGGGTTCAGGTAACACACGCACTTGACCAATGACAGCACGTTCCCTTACAAAGTGTATATCTAATTCCACATGTTTGGTGTGTTGGTGCTTAATAGGGTTAGGCGCTAAATATACAACGTTGATATTATCACAAAACACGATAGTGGCTTGAGACACTGGACAATGTAACTCAAGAAGAAGATTACAAATCCAAGACACTTCGGCAAAAGCGTTGGCAACACCAGTATCCTGAAGATAACGCAAGATGCATTTGAGGGCATGAAGATGCGGTTCATGTGGGTCATGCATGAAAAAGGTACACTTGATGAACGACAACGGTAATGTCTAGACAAGTGAGAGTTAGATATTGCAGGGCACTAGCTAAACTCTGATAAAGAGTAGGGTCAGCGACAGGTTTGGCATGCATATAGAGTTTGGCCTTGGTGTCAGCAAGAGTGTTGCAACGATAACAAGATTTAATTTTTGCACGAGCGAGAATATCCTTGATGAAGGAAGTTTGGGAGAGAAACTGGCCAGTCTGATTATGTGTGACAGAAATGATGAGAAAGAAAGAAAGAAGACAAGCTCTGTCAAATCGCCATTAAGAAATCCATTCTTAACATCCAATTGGCTAGTGGCGAGAGATAGCAATGGAAAGAACAGTATAAATGGTTGGTGGTTTAACAACTGGGCTGAAAGTCTCAAAAAAGTGAAGGTCAAGTTGTTGGGAAAAACCTTTTGCAACGAGATAACACTTATACTGTTGGAAGTTACCGTTACTTTCGAGGTTGTGGCTATAGAGCCAACAACACCCGACAATGTTGGTGACATAAGTCGAGGGGCAATCTGTATTAGCAAGAAATGGTGGCAATGCCTGATCACCGACTGCTCAAATAGAGAGTAGCTGGAGATATGAGAAGTAGGGTGAAACGAGGCACCAAAAAATGGGTCTCAGACCCTCATCAAAGGTTGCAAGATGAGAAATGATGACCCGCTGAGTGATAAGATCCATTTAATGATAACCACTAGCATCAGCAGAAGGACAAAGGTGAATGCAAGCGGTGTATCAGGAGCGAGAGAGATCTATGAGGAGCATAAAAGAGACTTTCCGGTAGCAAATTTGCCTAAACACACAAAGTTAAAAAAAAAAAGGAAGGTAATAATCCAACAGAATCTTGATGGGAGATTTTTAGGAAAGAGTGGAAGTGGGAAGAAGATTGAAGATGTCAACAGCTTCAACCCAAAATTTTGAAATTCGGGTTTGAAAAAGAGGAGTACAAATATCATTGTTGATTGTATGAATGGAATGTTATGTTATACCTTCTGTTAAGACGTGTAGGACATGAGAAAAGGAATTGGATGCAATGTGTGCAAAAAAAAGTCTTGAAATGAACGATTGCTATATTCACGAACATTGTCACACTACAATGCTTGTATCTTCATTTTAAATTGTTTTACCACATAAGCATGAAATTGAAGGAAGCAGGTGAACACCTCAGATTTGGCATGTAAGGGAAATACCCATAAAATGTAAAAAATAAGAACATAAAAGAATGAGACATAATATTTATAAGAACACATACTAAAATAGGAGAAGTCTACACATCTGAATGCGCATTTCAAACGCGTAGTCTTAGAATTAGAAGTAGAACATGGTAAACGACATTGTTTTCCTAATTGACAAGAATGAAAAAAAGGTAACATAATATTAGCATACGGAATAAGTTTACGAAATAATAAATAATTAAAATTAGAATCTCCAGGATGCTCTAGACGATGATGCCACGTCACAGAAAATACAATAGTAAGCGACTGAGCAGGTGGAACACAAAGATATGGAAGAACAAGAGAGAGATCACCAATGTTATCACACCATTGGAGAAAATCACATTTGTTAAGTTCCTTCATAATAAAACCAAAGGGATCAAATTCAACAGACACCCAATTATCAATGGATAAACAACGAGCATATATAATATTTTTAACCACTTTATCATAGATTAAATATTGTTTAGGACGAACTTGTTACGTAAAAATTAGTAGAAACCATTACAGATATGCATAACTAGTAGTAAAGCACCATTACCAACCATTACAGATTTGGTGTATTACAAATTAAAAGGGATGATAAGTCACCTCAATTAACTACATATGATTGCTAGCACTAGTGTCCATGTAATAGTTGTTATCTTGAGTAGGTTGCCGCAAGATATGGCACTAAAACTTAAGCAAGATCTATCACACCCCCGATTTTTGTCGATGGGCTCAGACGTAGGGCGTTAGCGTGACGATTGTATACCAGTTTCCCAACGCAACGGATATAAGGAGTTACGTAATAATAAAGTACGAAATCTCCCAAGATATATTAAAACTTTGAGTATCAACTTATGATACAATACAACCCAAAGGTGGATCAAAATAAAAATAAAAATGGACTTTGGAGACATCATTGGTCTTTGCCATTGGAGTCGCAAATTCCAAAGCTATAGACCGAACCCTATCCAGCTTACTATCTAGGTTCGCCACTTGTAAGTCAATCTTTAAAAATACGTTAGCTTTGTTGGTAAGTACAATTCATATACTCATTTTTAATACATTTATATTCATGGGATAACTATCTTGATTTACTAGTTTTACATGCTTGTCACATTCGGAAACTAGGAAACTAGCACAAGGCCAGTATTTTATCAATATACACACCATATTTTGTGAGTGGTCAAGTGTATGCCTACACCTTGCACTTATGGCCATTACAATAAATGAATCGGGAAACTCGGATACGGTAATACCGACCCCCAAATGCTTTTTGTTAATCAAGCAATACGTATTAAATCGAATTATCACTAGTAAGAATTTAGCTCCTCTGGTGATACAAGAACCAAGAGGTTTTATACTATATCCCAAGTTTAAAAAAAAACGAGTTAAAGTATTTACCAGCACTAGTAATTGAACACATCGTATTCGGTTTGTAGTACAACCGGATTCAAAGTTTATTGGGTTACAATGCGATTACTAGAGGGCTCTATACTCCAAAGTGAATGTAAATAATATCCATGAAAATCTTTTATTGATTTATTAAAAGTCACTGAGACTTGTTAATTTAACGTGGATTTAAGTCACAGTTTCGTTAGATTAAACGATGATCGGATAGACTAGTTTGATTATAACCATACGAGTGATAAGTCTCATACTATATGGTTTGTTAACTCTACATTCTGATTTGAAAGGGTTTGACCCGTTACGACTTGTTTATATGGTTTAAACCATATTAACTAGTCGTATGGGTAATTACGAGTTCGGACGGGAAAACGGGTTCATGACAAGTCGAACATGATAAAATATATTTTTTTTGTAACAGCCCAAGTAAACCGTGCCAAGATATTGTCCACTTTGCCTCCGATGGGTTTCTCATCCAGGTAACTCACGGTTTTCTTTTCACCCGACAAGTTGCTCGCCCAGGCAAAACGCGTCTTGGTAGAGAAGGTTTCCACCCAGGAAGGCTTCGTTCTCGTTCTCAACTGATGTGGGACTTACATCTCCACCCACTTTAGGGAGCCCAGCATCCTCGCTGGCACACCGGCCGGCCCCTGGCTTTAATACCATTTGTAACAGCCCAAGTAAACCATGCCAAGATATTGTCCGTTTGCCCCCGATGGGTTGCCCATCCAAGAACTTACGGTTTATTTTCATCCGACGAGTTGCTCGCCTAGGCAAAACGCGTATTTGTAGAGAAGTCCACCCCCTTATAAGGAAGGCTTCGTTCTCCTTCTCAACCGATGTGCGACTTACATCTGTTAATCTTATTAGTATCAGTATCGTTATAATCACCCCCCCCCCCTTAAGGACTCATAATTTTTTATGATGTTTGCCCCACCATCCCGAACGGGGCAGGAGTGGCTCTGATACCATCTGGAACATCCGGCCTCTCCCATCCTAGTACTACTCCCACCCGAGCACGCTTAACCATGGAGTTTTCATGTTTTTCACAACCAACTAAGCCCAAAACGCGTTGGTGATTTAAGAGGCGTGGATGTCTTTTGAACCAAGAATCTCTCATGGCTACGACCGATGTGGGATTTGCCTAGGGTGTCAAAATGATCCATGTTAATCTTCTCGGTATCGTTACAATCACCCCCCCCCCCTTAGGGACTCATCGTCCTTGATGAGGTTTGCCCTACCTTCCTGAACGGCTCAGGAGTAGCTCTGATACCATTTTTCAACTATTTGCTTTTTTTATCTTTATTAATATTTACTTGATAGTATTTTTTGAACGCCATAATTTTTGTCACAAATGAGATTTGAACTCTTATCATATGGAAAATCATAGCATTATCAACATCTTAATACCGCTAGGCCAAAACCTTTCGGTTATGAATATTTCATTTTAAATATTTATTTTCTTAACTATTTTCTTTATTTATGTTGTTTATTGATAACTATTTAATATTCAATATATGTATTAGGTATATATACATTTAGAATTTAAAAATGTTCATGACATCATCTTTTTTAGCAGCTAGACAATCAATTCAATAACTTTGATCGTTATATCAATTCTAATATATTTTTCGAGTATATTATAGAACTTAAGTTTTTAATTTTTTGTTTCTAGTGATAGAAAGACATCTTCTATTTTTTTTTAAACGACCAAGTCATTTAAAAAAAATAATTATAAAGAAAGATCATTATCTTTAGTATCTTGATCTCAGACTAACAATTATTTTTGCTATCGACTAAACATTACTTAACCAGTTACTATAAACCCTAAATGTCTCGGATTTCTTATTGTTTTGTGTCGTTGTGACTATTCCTTGCATTTGCAATCTCCACAAACTCCTTTAAGATGGTTGTAATATTCAAACCATTAGACATGATTTTGCCCGTGCGGCAACTATTTGACTGGCAATCACTAATGTGAAATGATTGACAAAGGTTTGTTACTCCACTTACTCTAGTGGGTTCTTACTCGCTATTCCACTAGATTATTACTAAAATCACTACAATTGGTTTGTTATCACTTTGTTGGATGTTAGAAATCAATTTGAAAACTAAGGGTAGACGGGCAGAAAGCTATAATAGAGTCTGCGTCGAAGTTAGCTACTAGGTCGCGAAGTAAGTCAATGATGGATGGTGGGTCGAGGATTGCATATCAATGTGGTAGGTCATGGGGGATGGTTATTAGTTTGTGTGAATAATCATCGGTATACAAACTATTAGTAGGTAATGAAAATAATAATTAGTTGTAAAATGTTGAAAATGAAGACAAGTATATCTCATCATATTTCTTTATAAAAATTCAATTAGTTAATTATCCTTTTTATTATAGTTTAATCTTATTTTGACTTTCTTTACTATCAGTTATCACAATGGTGTTGTTTCAGACTTTCAGCCTTAGATTTAAGGTTTTGTTGGTTGACTTGACCTTCTCTTGTTTCGAATAGCCGGCAGTTTTATAATATTATTGGACCTTTTGAACATATATGATATAAGACTGAAGGTGAAGTGGTTTACAAAACATATACAATGTAAACAATTCTTACAAATTATAGAATATCATCAAAATAAACTTTAACCATAAAATTTGAAGGTGTATAAATTATGTATTCTATTTTGAAGATAGTGAATTGTATTTAAAGAAAACACGATAGTAGCAATTTTGGGTGGTTTTATTACACAAAGTTGTATGATATAACCTAAAATATAAAGTCGTGTTTTACATCGATCAAAACCATAAAAACAAATACCTATATCGGTTCCGATAACATTGATAACCTATCTATGTTGTTTGGTATGTACCGGCTCGGTTTGTCTCCGTAGATCTATTTTGAATATATGTAAAATCGTTTTCAATAATATTTATATCGGAATTTTGAAAGAAAAAAACTATATATTTAGTTTTTTATAAAAAAATACTAACGAATAAAAGTTATAAAAGAAAATAAAACTTTTGGTTCAAAGACATGTATTATTTATATTTAGTGTCATGAAACTAAAACATTAAAAATAAAGAAACACACAAAATAAAAAGGAATATTTGATTTTAATAACTCCAACTATTCGTCGTTGGCCGCCAACATTCCCAACTTAAAAAATAACCACCGGCAATCCCAACTATTAATATATTGGCCACCAATATACCCTGACTAATAAACCCTAACGTCGTTAGTCTTAGGTCGCCGGAAAACCGTTTTTTACCAGAAAAGGTTTCTAAAGGTCCGATATAAGGCTACAAAGAAGTTTGGGACGATGATGTTAAGTTTTCTGGCCAAAAACTTACGCTTTTCCGGCCAAAAAGAAGTTTCCCGGCGAAAAAAGGAAGTTTTCCGACAACGTCAATAATTGGGGCTTTTACTAGAAAAATGTTCCTAAACGTCCGTAATAAGGTTACAAAAAGGTTTGGGACGAAAATGTTGAGTTTTTCGGATAAAAATAAGTTTTCCGGCCAAAACGTTTTTCCGGCGACCGTAGACTAACGACATTAGGGTTCTGTTAGTCAGGGTCTATTGGAGGCCAACGCGTTAATATTTGGGACTACCAGTTGTTATTTTTTAAGTTTGGACTATTGGCGGCAAAGGCGAATGGTTGGGATTATTAAAATCCAATGTTCCAAATAAAAAAACAAAATTTACTATTCACCTAACGAATTCTTCAAATGGGCTACTGGTGAAATTCATCTTATAAGGATACACTCGCCACCGAACCGCGCAAAACCCTCACCTGAGGCTGAAACATGTGAACACTCGCCCGAAGGCACGACAGTGAAATGAGGTAAAAACCTGCTCAGTTCAATGATCGATCTAACCATCGCCGCCTAGTCTCCCATCACTAGGTGCCGCGAAAACTAATGACGAGGGTGTCAGATGCCGGATTTTCGACACCTCGGGTGTGCAACCAATCGGTTGGTACCTGTTTTGAGTAAATTGCAGCGGAAGATATTTCTCTTTCTTTCATAAAACAACTCGTAAGTTGAATAAATTATTCTTTTAAAAATGGGGATTTAAATACCCCTTGTTCATACAAAACGTTTCTTTTCAAAATGTAATCTTTTATATCATTTCCCGTCTTCAGGACACTTTTACCAAATTTACGCCACAAGGTTTTATCATGCCTAAGGAGTCATAATCCCTTCAGCATCTACCCTTGCTAAACACAATCAATCATGATTACTTGAAAACGTTTTGAAAATAATACGTCATCGAAAAGCTGGTGAATAACATTTAACAAACACTAAACCATTTTAAGCATAAATTGTATTACAGTTATTTGATACATACTAGTAATCTACACATTCAGCGAGCTCCCCGCTCGTTTTACTACCGAACTTCGTGACCGGTTTTACGTATATATCCTACCGAACTTCGTGCCCGATTTTACGGTTTGTAACACATCTACAATTTTATCAAACTATATCTGCACTTATGGTCTGAATGTTATTCATAAAATACCATATGCAAAAATATATTCAACACAACTCATGTTATTATAAACAATTTTAAAAAAGTTAAATGTATTCACTTTTGATAACTTGAGCTTAGTGAAAGCTTAGAACTTCAAACACCTCGTTGATCGTATAACAACACCTTTAATTCTGTGATTATCAAAGTTTCTTTTGCTTTATGATCTAGAGATGGGCATAATCGGGTTTTATTATTACCCGGAACCGGTTCCAACCCGGAACCGGTTCTGCTTGGATGTCATTGGAACCGGGTATGGTGTGGAACCGGGTCCGGTTCCTACCCAGGTTCACACCTAAGAATATGGAACCGTGTAGAACCGGGTACGGGTATTATGGAACCGGGTATGGTGTGGAACCGGGTATGGTGCGGAACCGGTTCCTGACAGTGTTCAGAACCGGTTCCTGACAGTAAAAACCTGACTTTTACTGTTCAGAACCGGTTCCTGACAGTAAAAAACCTGACTTTTACTGTTCAGAACCGGTTCCTGATAAAATGTTACCGGTGGAACCGGTTCCTGATTAAAAAATCGTTTTTTTTTGTATATAGACCCCTTCCTACTTACCGGTTCCTGATAAATGTTATCGTTGGTGTTTTAATAAAGTTTGTGTAATGTTTCTTTCTATCGTGTTTGTTATGTTTGATTTTTATTATTAGTTACATTGATAAATAAAAATAGTAACAATAATCGGTTAAAATTAAAAAACCAAATTAATCGGTTACAATATATAAAAAAAATTAACCGGTTACAAAAAAAAATAAAAAATTACTCAGAACCGGTTCTAGTAAGATTTTATTTCTTTGATCGTTTACTAGCGGCAGGTGCAACACTTTCCGACGAGTTTCTCTTAGGTGCGGGTACCTCGGTACAATCGTCGTCCGAATCGTTAGTCTCCACTTCTTCGTCCTCCTCTTCGTCAACAATTTTATGCTCTAACTCAACTTCATCTTCTAGACTAGTTTTATGTTGAACACTTTTAACGGCTATAACCAGTTCCAACGGTAACATTTTAACGGCTATAACCGGTTCTAACGGTAATATTATAACGGTCAGGAACCGGTTCCACGTAGGAACCGGGTACGGGTAGGAACCGGGTACGGTTAGGAACCGGTTACTACCCGATTCAAATGGTAAAATTGTGAAACCGGGTTGGAACCAACGGGTATTTTGAACCCGGAACCGGTTCTACTTAATGTCGGGTAGAAACCGAAGCAGTTCCAGTTCGGTTCTACCGGTTCGGGTTCGGAACCGGTTTTTATGCCCATCTCTATTATGATCTCATAACTATTTTCTGTAACACTCTGGGCTTACTTTCTTGTAACCAAATTTGTCACTATAGAACCACATGCATGAGTGGATTTGATGTGACACTATTCTCTCAACTTTTCTTTGTAGTAATAGGTAATAGGGCAATTATATGTATATAATATGCATACTAAAAAGGTTATAAAGTTATATTATGAGTTCATGAAAAAGGTGTTATGAGAAAATCTAAGAATCACCCTCAGGAATCACATTGAATTATCCGTAACATATTGTGTGGGTCAGATATAATATTATAATCAAGTTACATAGAATTATATATTTAGTTTCAACATACATTTAAACATCCCCTCACTTATTATTAAAATCAAAAAATGACCATATATTAATAAGCTTGCTGTTCTGACTTTTTGAGGGGACATGCACATTTTCTACAGATATGTATGAATGATCCTCAAATCTTCAATATCTATATATTAAATTGAAGCATAGTATATCCATCATATCTTAAATACACACATACATATACATATAGACACGCACAACACGCATATATATGTCATTTTATATACAAGAAGTCACGAGGATGCGATGCTTGTCTTTTAAAGAGGTTATATGAGTGCGAATAATTACGGATAATAATTATGCAATATATATCTCTAATTGTTAATGTTTTCTAATTAAAAGTAACTCAATTAAAGAAATAAAATTCTCGAATTTAATATATGTTTAAATTATAAATTAAAATAACAAAGTATATGAAAGTTTGTGCCTAAAAATAATAAAACTAGATTAAAAAAAAGTAAACAGTAACGGTTTTTTCCATTTTTGACTTTTCAATCACCTTTAACAATTTTACTATTTACATCGTTTTTTTTATCTCAACCATTAAATAGTTTGATCAACATACGAGAATCACTTCACTCAAGATTTGCTCCGAAAAACTAGATGATATACATCTTATTTGATTTTTCTTTATGTATTATTAACTTTGTGGATTATAAGGAGAGGTGTTAAATATGGATCTTGACTACACGATGTCATCGATCTCGAATGCAAAACATTGTTTAATATATATATATATATATATATATATATATGTGATAAGTTTAGATAGAAAACCCTAAAAATTTGAGAACACCCTACCTCCCGACATTTTTTTTGAAAAAAATAACACATGTAATACATGTTTTTAAGAGTTTTTGGTAAAAAAACAAAAAAGCGCCGAAGGATTATTTTTTAAAAAAATAAACAAATTTCAGCAACTTTTGTGATTAACATGTGTTAGACAAAAAATGCTGAAACTTGTTTTTTTTTTTTAAATTCCTTCGGCGCTTTTTTGTTTTTTTTTCCCAAAACTCTTAAAAACATGTGTTTTACATGTGTTATTTAAAAAAAAAAATGTCGGAGGGTTGGGTTTCCTAGGGTTTTCTATATAACCCTACCCTATATATATATATATATATAGGGTAGGTTCATGAGTGAACAATGTTGTATTAGTAAACAAAATAAACTAATCCTAACCATTGATTTTGTAGATCTAGATTTTTTCTTTAGTGGCAAGATTGTAATTTTCTTTTCTAACTTCCATTTAGTTAATTACTTTTTTTCTCTCTCCTGATTTCTCTTTCCAATTAAAAGAATATTTAATTATATTCTCTATATCCTTTTCTTTCACCATTACCTAACTTAATATATGAATAATTTAAAAAAAACATTATCAAATATTGTTTCATATAGAGCATAATTAAAAATATTTAATTACATTCTCTATGTACTAATACACATGTGTATATATCTGATATACACATATGTACTTGAATTATACATAGGTGTATAAGTCAGATTTATACCGACCTGTTGAAAAAAGTTGTAATATTACACATGTGTATATCTTGTATACACATATGTACTTGATTAATGCACATGTGTATAAGTCAGGTTTATACCAACCTATGGAAACAAGATGTAATAATACACAGATGTATTAGTTTTGTATCTACCGACGTGTATACACATATGTTAAAAAAACATAATTTAATTAGGTTTAATATATTTTTTAAAGAACATAAGATGAAACAATATTTGATAATGTTTGTATTTTTTTAATTATCAAATATCAAGTTAGGTAATTAGTGAAAAAAAAGTAAAGAGAACATAATTAAATATTCTTTTAATTAAAAAGATGTCACACCCTGACCCGCAGCGGAAATGGTAGTCGGGGCATGATTGGGTTTTCATCAAAGCTCATGACATTTACTATAAAGTTTCATATTTATTAATTCTCTTTAAAGAAGAAGTTACAATAAACATACAAGCACAAGCTGTTCAAATATATTTTCATTCGAATTACAAACTAAAGTATCCATTAAACAAAATCATACAATTACAAAGGAAAACAAAACTAAATGTCCATTCCAAAGCATTAACTTGTTTATTCTTCTAGGCCATCCTATGTGTTTCTTTTCTCAACCGGATCACCTGTATCATGTGTAAAATAGGGTTTTGGGTCAACAAAAGTTGGCGAGTGAATCTTATTTAAATATTTGAAAGGATTAGTCATGTTGGTTATTTGAATAAAATTGTGCATAACCAAATATGAATAAACGTAAATGTAAATTTAATCACAAAACATATAATATCAATTAATGCACAAGCACACACACCAAATGATGAACAATGAGATCAAGGCTCAATCAAACGGAGCCGATCTAATGAGGCACCTGATGCTCAACTCGTCTCCCACGAGGAACTGATGGGCCTAATGAATGATTTGCACACAACTTGACAAGAATGTAAACACGTATCACAACAAACAATATTTACATCATAAGTTTAGGTCATATAATGGTCATAGCACAAGTTTGAATAAACGAAATAAATAAAGCGACACATGATACACCCCAAAACATGAATAAAAAGGGGAATTTGTAAGGATTCACTCACAGTGGGTGCGTTTCTTGGATTGATGATGAATGCGCACGAATTTGGATTTAACCACGAGAGAAACTAACCTAAATAATAACGAAATGATTCGGTAAATAAATAAATTTTATTTGAGATTAATATTTTTAATTTGTGCTCTTAATGGGATTGTTAGATTTATTTTTGTGAGTTTAAGGAAATTTTCTAACTTTAATAATCTCAGTTTTAAGTATTTTTAAATAATTTTCCAATTAAATAAATAAATAAAAAGAAATAAAAAGGTTGACTTTTTTACCGTTGACCGGTTAACCGGTCAGACTGTGTTTATTCTATGCGGTGAGTGAGGTTCGAACTCGTTACCTCTCGGTTGCGTGCACGCAGCTCTTCCAACTGAGCTACGTGTCTAACCCGAAATAATCTCTAATTTAATTATATTTATATACTAGTTAAGTTAGTTCTGAATTTATTTATTTAAAAAAAAGGTTTTAAAACCATTGAGCCGCTGTCCAGGCACTGCCTCGAACCCGCGACCTTGGTCTTGCGACGCACCCAGCCCTACCAACTGGGCTGAGTGTCTAACCCGTTAATAATGGGAATTCTATTATACTTATTGAGAGATCATATGATTGCTTAAAAAGAAACTGGTTTTTATTTCAGCAGAACGGGCATGTTCAAGACTCGAACCCGGGACGTGTACGTTATGTTTGCACACAGTCCACCACTGGACTGTGTGTCTAACCCGGTTAGAAACCCGAGTTTAATTACATTTATACTTTAATAAAACTTCATCTTCTTCATATGAATAAAACCCAGAAACCTAACTCGACTGTTTGATTTAAAACTCTTTGTTTTAAATTATGAATGGACGACTACAAGACATTTAAGAAAAGATTCAACAGGGTTATACCAGACAGTCGTGATCTTCACTTCTCCGGTGGAATTCGGCGACAACACAAAATTCCGGCGAAGTATAACTTGCGACAGAGGCTCTACAGGGAGTTTGAGGTGAGTGTGGGTGACTTCTGTCTGAGCTCTAGAAGTCTTATTTTAGAGTAAGGCACTAATGAAATGATTTCTTCGGTTTTCCGGCGAGTAACTGAGGATTCCGGCGAACAGAAAATTTTTCCGTCAAGAACAGAGTGTTTGAGCAGAGTGATTTTGTGAACGATTTGGAATGATTGGAAGATAGTATTTATAGGCAGAGGTGATTTAAAGTTTCGGTTATGAAATCACAGTTATGAATGAAATTGTCTTGAGTTTTCGGTTACCATCAGTTATGTCCGTTTTCTTGATGATTGAAACAGATTTCTGTTATGATTCGCATATTCAACATCAGTTACTTTCGATCAACCTCAATTCAAAACGTAAATTGAGATCCCTTATTTAGATTTTTGGGCGATTATAGTGTTTTGTGTTTTGAATTTCCGATTCGGTGTCCGTTTGTGTATAAAATTTAATTGTTTCAGATTTGAATTAAGTTGTGTGTGTGGTGTAGTGGTGTAGAGTGTGTTTGGTTAGGGGTGAGACCCGGGTTCGATTCCCGCGGTCTACCCCTTTTTATTTATATTTTTTTTGATTGTATAACTCTTATATATATATTATTTATTATTAATATTATTATCTTTATTTATATTATTAACATAACGAGTCTCTTAAATGATTAACATAAATTTGTAATGAAAGGACCATAATATAACTTGATAAAAAAAATGGTGCGGGTTTTAGAACCCGTTTTTCGACAAATGTTACAAAAGAGAAATCAAGAGAGATAGAAAAAATCAATTAATTAAATGAAGAGAAAAATACAATTAAATACATGAAAGTTACAAAATATAATTACAATCTTGCCACTAAAGCCAAATTTTAGATCTACAAAATCAATGGTCATGATTAGTTCACTCTGTTTACAAACAAGGATGATGTTCACTCATGAACCTAATCCTATATATATATATATGTGTGTGTGTTGAAATTTTATACTCAAGTTTTCTAATATAATAACTTACATATACCGTCTTAATTATATTTTCCAGTGGCGGAACTAGAAAAGAAATTCAAGGGTATCTCAATTATTTTTAACTACAACGGCTTTTAGGGGCCCTATGTGACTAGGAAAAGTGGGCTCTAAAATTTTTCTTTAGCTTAAGATCATCCCTGAGAATTCGAGAGCCTTATGGGCCCTGTATGCCTAGTATACATGCATATGTAATTTACTAGGTTACAAACTCGTATATTAGATGAGTTAAATAAAAAAATTATTAAATTTTCATGTAATAAGATTTAGAAATTATAATATAAAATTTTAAGATAAGTTTTGTGAAACTATTTTGAAAGAAAAATTGTTAATCATCATTTTTAATATATACCTTTTAATATGGTGTCGCTTTCTAATAAAGTGGGAAAATAAAAACAATTTAATCAAAGTATCCAAATATAATTTTCTTTACTACATTTTAAAACATATGTTACTTATATTTTTTTAATAACAGGTGTACAACACATAAAAATGTTATCAAGTAGTTACCTATGAAACTTCAAATGTTATTTAATAAAATAAAATGTCTGTTAAAAAACAAAGTAAAAAAATTGCTTTACAATCAGTTAGATAAGATAAAAATTAGATATTAAATAAGTTTGACCATTGAGAGAGTTACTTAATTAATATATAGGTTCATCTTCTTCAATACTGGAAATGTTAATTAATTAATATATAAGTTTGCCCGGCAGTCCCTTTTTCATTCAAGTTTCCGATGCTTGTTATGTTAATTAATTAATATATAGGTTCATCTTCTTCAATACTTTAACTACGCCGCTGCAACTTCCGGTTAACTGGAAATATTTGTTTTTATCGATCTGAAAATTTCATTTATTTTATCTTCACCTACACTCAGGAGTATCCTAATATTCGCTTAGAAGTATCCCGATAAATAAAACATAGATAAAAAAGAAAATTACACTACGGCAAGAAAGTTAAGGGGTATCCCGGGCAACCCTAACACTAATATAGATCCGCCCTTGATATTTTTATTTCTATCTTACACGATAACAAAAATCTTATACCGTTTTTCGATTATTTTAAAAACATTTAATAAGAAAAAAGATTCATTTTTTATGAAAATTAATATATAAAGTAGATTTTTAAATTTTATCACACAATATAGATAAATGTAAAACAGAGACCGCAGGTTTTGAGAAACATGCGACAATTGGAAGAATATGTTTCATTGCGACATTGCTTACGTCACATGATGAAGAAGTCAAAGATACAAGCGATCAAATTAATAAGTTCTTAAATGAATTAAAATATAGATTATTTGAATAATCTTAATAAGTTCTTAATTTTTTCTACTTTGGCTTCTGACTAAGTCATCCCTCGAGAAGTTGACTTTGTAACCCTTAAAATGTCAAATATAATCTTAACTAGTGGGGTTTTCTAAGGGTTTGGAATTTCGATTAGTATTAATTTGATTTATTACAATACGAGTGTGATTCCGACACTAGAAATAGCAAACGGCATGTGTTTGAAATCGACTAAACCCCTAAAAATGAATACTTGTACCGGTCTCTGGTGTTGTTCGGTCGGCATCAGTATCGGTTCGTTACGATACCAGTATAGTACTGACACTTGATATAGCTTACGATACTAAAAGATATACTTATTAGGAATACAACTCTGTGTTCAATAAATTTTATACCGTCACATTGAGTAAATCATAAAAACAAATACGGTACTTGTACAATTGTTTGTATAGGACAGGTGGAGCGTTGGAGTTTTCTTGTATTTTATGATTGGCACTTCAATTTTAGTCGTTAGTGTTTGATTGTGATTACATGTTTCCTTATCATTAGGAACATGTTTGTGATTTTAGTTTTTGTATTCGATTCAAGAGGTTGTATTTTATGGTAGTGTTTGTGTTTCTCTACACATTTGAGAAAAAAAAAACACCCTCGATTTATTGTATGGAAAAACTTATGAAGCAATGATTGTTTCATGCAATCATGCCTAATTGACGGACATTTTCAAAAGCAACTAGTGTAAATTAGAAAACAAAAGTTCGTCGTTATTGACACTTTCGTTCTATTTATCGTTAACGAAACGACTTACCTTACAATCGTTGGGTCATCATTGTCCTAAGGTTATATGTTTGGGTTATTCGATTTTAATAATCTTAACTTTCACCTTTTGGCCGACAATAATCTCAACTTTAAAAATTTCTTCCAACGATCCTAGCTTGTAAAAGTTTGGCCTCCATTGATCCTTTTCAAACATATAAGAATTTGGACTCCTCAATAGATTCGGGTACACCTCTAGACTCCTTAATTGATTTAAGTGCACCTATGTTAGAAAAGGATCAATGAGGGGTCAAACTTTTACAAGTTGGGATCATTGGAGGAAATTTTTAAAGTTGGGATTAATCGTCAAAAAGGTGAAACTTAGGGTTATTAAAATCCAATATTCCTATATGTTTTACTTTTCACAATAATATATTATCATACAAAATAATATATTGGTAAAACATTTACTAATGAATTTAGTTAATAATCCACTTAAGATAGTTAATAGTTATTTCAGTGACACTTGGTCTACGAGCCGAAGTATGGGATTCGTTTTTGGATCATTAGAAACCAATCCCGTCTAATTAAACTAATAGCCCAAATCAAAATTGGCTTGACTGATGCACCCTCGGTTCATGATCAGTCATATGTTTTCAAATAAATACGAGTCTTTTGGTTCGATTCGGTTCAGTTCGGCTTAAAACTAGAAATTATAAAAAAAAACATAAGCTAGGTTGACCGGTGTAGGTAAGGAAAAGTCTAAATGTAAGATGGAGCTATACTAATTAAGTACGAATATTGGTTTATTAGAATTCTTATGTTATTGGTTTATTAGAATTCTTATGTTATATATATATATAGAAAGTATATTGTACAAAATGGCGTAACGTACATTACGTAAGACATGTGATTTCGCACCCTTTAGTGATGAATTCGCATGGAGTAGAGTGAATTCGCACACTAATTTCGCATGAGAGGAGATGAATTCGCATGGAATAGAGTGATTTCGCATGGGATCGGGCGGCTGAGATTATTGCGTACATTTTGTAGGATAAGTCATTTTGTACAATAACCAGCCATATATATATATATATATATATATATATGTATATATATATATGTATATATATATATATATATTATGGTATACATTCTTAATTAATTATTTACTATAAAGTCTTACCTTGGTTTATTAGAATTCTTATGTTATATATATATATATTTTATGGTATACATTCTTAATTAATTATTTACTATAAAGTCTTACCTTTGGTTTGTAGACTTGGTCAATGTGTTTAGTTGAAAAAAAAAGTGAACTAAAAGTCTTATCTACACCATTATAAATTTCAAAATATATTTTAAACTAATTATTTTCATTGCCAATATACATAGGCCAATGCCAATCCTCTCTCTCTACTATTAACAACCTAAAATTAGAAATGCCACTACTAGGGCTGCAATGAACCAAATGTTTCGACAGAAAGTTCGTTTGTTTGATAAATGAATGAACACGAACAAAAAATTCCGTTCGTTTAGTTAAACAAACGAACATAAACAAATGTCGTGTACCTTCATTTATGTACGTAAACGTTCGATAAAGTGTTCGTTTATGTTGTTTTGATTCGTTCGTTTGTTTGTTTGCGATAGTTTATAGGATATGAAGAATTTTTTACTTAAAACATCAAATTAGCGCTGATATTATTAATTTAAGGATATTAAGAATTAATTTTTACTTCACATCAAAATAGCGCTGATATATTATTTAATTTAAGGATATTAAGAATTAATTTTTACTTCACATCAAAATTAGCACTGATATATTATTTAATAAATAATAATTTATTGGACATGTCAATTATCTAAAACGTGAAACCCTATTAAAAAATTATCGATTAAATAAGGACTTCAAGTTTAATATGAATATTTCTGAAACATTATTTTATGGTAATTTTGTATATCAATCTTATGTCAATTATGTTTGGATAATTGGTTAGTTATCTTGGGCAGATCTACGTCAAGTTTATGATGAAAGATTTGTGTTAGTTTTTGTTAATAAGGCTTGTTTGTATTCGTTTGCGTTCATTAGTGTTCATGAACGTTTGTTTGTGTTCGATTGTGTTCATGAACGTTTGTTTGTGTTCGATTGTGTTCATGAACGTTCATTTGTTTTTGTTTGCATTCACATTTGTCTAACACCTAAAATTCACAAACAAACACGAACATGTTCATTTCCTTAACAAACAAATAGAAACAAAAAATTTCGTTCGGTAAGTGTTCGTGAAAACCTATTTTTCTTAACAGACGAACACAAACAAGGCCTTGTTCGTGTTCGTTTGGTTCGTTTGCAGCCCTAGCTAGCCACTACCAATCACTCTTCATCGTATATATCTATAACTCAACGTCTGGTTTCGTAAGTAAATGTTTATCAGATAATCACATATAAGTATATAACTAGACAACAATAAGAATCAATTTCTGACTCTTGCATATGATTAACATCTCATGTCTCTTTTTTATTCTGTCCATGTTAAAATTTCAAAGATAAGATATGTTTTGATAATTTGATATGTGTGTGTGTTAAGAGGCATTATTTATCAAACTTGTTGACACTATTATTTGTCACGATGTTATTTATCTAATAACTAAAAAAATCCAAGGGCTGATGACTAATCTAGAATGATTTATATGGAAGTGGGCTGATGACTAATCTAGAATGATTTATATGGAAGAGGCTACTGTGTATTTCTATACGGACCCTATGGTAGGGAGATATATTCTGCGACCAGCGGATCTGCTCCTCTTTTGCTGAGCTGGAGGGAAAACATGCTTGTGTGGACCTCACGGGAGTTTCCTCTTTGGTTGGTTTAAGGGAAAACGTGTTTGTAGCTGGGCAAGCATCTAGAAAAGCAGAATCAAAGAAAGTGGATAAACACGCTAAAGCTTGCGCAGAGAACCAACATGTCTTTGTCCCTTTTGCTTTTTGATACCTTTAGCTCCCTAGCACCGGAATCTATCCACTTCTTGACTAGGGTTCAACGGGTCATCCATAACAATTGTTCATCCCCAGGGGGCAGGGGTTTGTCTTTGGAAGATTAGAGTTTGAATTCAGAATGGGTGGCGGCGCAGCCTGTTGCCCGTCTACCTTCTGTTTTGACGTAACTTGACAAGTTTTTTTTATTAGAACTTATTAATTGACTGAAAAGTGTATATAACTTGCAAATTTCAGTCGATAATTTATCGCTAAAAAAATCACTAAAATGTTTTTTTACTCAGGATTTAAGAGTATGTTGTTCCTGATCAGAAATAGTTACCCTCATCATCAGCTAGTTGTCAAACAATTATACACTACTAATACTTATAATTTATACATTATAAATTACAAGTTATATTGTAACGTATACGAAAAATAATTTTGATGGTGTACTAAGGAAAGAAATATTCAAAGTATGAAGCATATGATTTGAAAGATGTGTTATTAATATTCGGAATCGGAAGATATATTGCGTTGTATTATAGTGTTAAGTGAAAGTTTACAACTTTAAATGGAATCCATATATATTACATGGCCCAAAGATAGGCATTAGGAGCAAGGTTAGGCCCAGAGCGGTAAAATATAAATTTAAAGAGTGGGCCTTGGAGTCCAAACGAAATAAAAAAGATTATATGATTGAGAAAAGAAAACTAATTATTTCATATTATGGGAAATTATCAGCTTTTAACACTGGTGTTTTTTTATTGAAATATCATAAATTACGCTTTTTTAATAATAACTACAGTAAAAAATATGCTATATCCTATTTGTACACAAAGTTTTTAAATAATCAAAAGCAAATAATAATCTATCTATACATATAATAAAGTAAATCGATGTGTGACACATGTCATTCATTGAAGACATGTAATTTTATGATTTCCCGTCTCTTTCTAATACTTATCTATTACTTATAAAATGATTAATATTAAATTTTATCCTATTTAAATATAAATACTTATCTTTTTTATTAAAGATAATACTTGAGATAAATGTCTTTTTTTAAAACATTTATCCAGCCATTATAAATATGTTGAATTTAAACTATTATATCAACACGTTGAAGTAGGAAACCATGGAAAATTTTAAATAAACTTTTATTGTTTTGTTTTTGAAAGTTAGGAAATTAATAACTAACTAATATAATATTAATTAGTTATTAATTTTTTACTTAAAAGTTTCATTAAATTTAAAATTGGTGTCGGTCAAAATATTCAATAGCAAAAAATAATACTAATAATTATTATTATGGGTGGTTTCTAATACTATAATGGAGATTATCTGCATATTAGTACGAATTTATGAGGTTGACAACTTAGCATTTCATAATCCTTTAAATTCGATTCATTGATCTATTTTGGATTAAAATATACGATATCAAGGTTTTATCGGTGGCTTTTTATGTTTGATTTATCATTCTGATCACATTATTATTACGATAAAAAAATTATCTATATATATTTCACATCAAAGTTCATTTTCAAATACATGTCTTGACGACTCCATAATCCATATGTTCACAGATAACATTTAAGGCGTATGATACAAGGTTTTATTCAGCTTGCGCAATACACATCTTTTTTATAGCGTAATTTGTACACGTGGCGTTCATTAAATCCATCTAATTTTTTGTTTTCCTGCCTCTTTTTAATACTTATCTTATATTATTTATATAATAAATTAATATTAAATCTTATCTTATTTTGGATTTAAAATATTATTCTTTTATTTTTCTAATAAAATATCTTCAAATTTAAATTGTTAATTTAAGATATACTGTTTTTAAATAAACCAAAATAAAATAATATTAACATAATATTACGTAAATTAATATTTCACATGCATTAATATTGATATAACATTAACATTATATTGATTGTTTGATAATAAAGATGTTTTTATTTGTTTGAGCATTAACATTATATTGATTGTTTGAAATAAAGATGTTTTTATTTGATTGAGTTTAGTTTATAAAAGCAAACCTAACGTTTAACCTTTTTATTGTTTAATATTTAAAATTACATTTATTCAACCCCTATACATGGTGTTTTTTGAAGATATATTATTTTATTATTGAGTATACAAAATTCATTTATTCAATCAGTATAATACACATGGTTTTTAAAACAAATATACTATCGTATAAGATAATACATCGAGTTATTGGAAATCAAATAGAATGATTGAATATAAGATTCATCGGTTATTTCAAAACCGACTACATCAAATTAATTAATTTTTGGTCAAAAGTTATTCATATTAACAAATAAAAAAACAATTATATTTAATATGAATAATCATATAAATTGGCAACATTTTAGATATCAATAGTGATTATACTTTTTATTATATAGTATGGTTCCTAACTTAAAATTTACTTTATGTTTAGAAATAAAGGGTTAAGATCAAATACAAAGTCTCATAAAAATAAGAAGTCAAAGGGTATCAAACGGACTCCGATTGAGCTCACTTAAGCGACATCGGAACCGTGTCATCAAACTCTAGAGATTTTAGGTTTTCACTTTTGGATTTATAGTTGTAGATTTTAGAATTTTTGTTTATTATCATTATGTCTTTTTTATATTTGTGTCATTGTGTCTTTTTTCGACATTGTGTTATATTTTTTGGCATTGTGTTATATTTTGCTCGAAATTGTGTCATCTTATGCGACCCATTGTGCCTTTCTACACTTCTTATTTTAAAAGCTTTGTAGAATAACTTAACCCAATAAATAAATTAGACACTCATTGAGTCATTGTTGATATATTTTATATATAAATATAAACAGGTCCAGTTTTTAACAAATCTATATAATAAAAGAAATAAAATGGAGAAATTTGTCACGTTATGGGGTGATTACCATTGGGTTGAGATGCTATTTATACGGCGACTTTTTTTTGAACAAGTAACGCACACAAAGTGGTAAAATTGAGTAAAAATAATCAAAATAATTGCATGTTACTTCAATTCAACCTTCCCGAAGTTTTGTGGTGGTTGCGGAATATATGTATCCATAATTCAATTATCATATGACCAATGAATTTATCATGTATGTTCATTCAAAACTATCAAGAGTAGATTGAAAATAATAAGTATTACAAATAATAAAGTATATCGTTTTTATTAATCAACCCGTGTAACGCACGGGACCATAACCTAGTACATATAATAAAAGAAATCATTTAAGGGACACATGTCGTTTTATGAGGTGGTCTCAATTCTCTTTTCCCCCTAAATAAATATTTATTATGGAAAGTCGATTATTGATAATATTAAATTTAAAATTTGTAGAAGAGATTTTGATGATAAGGATAAAGATAACTGATAACCATATATTAGTTATTATAAATTATTTGTAGAAGAGATTTTGATAATAAGGATAAAAATATCTGATAATCATTATTAATTATTAAAATTAATTTTTTTGATGATAAGGACATAGATAACTGATAATCATATATTAGTTTTAAAAATTAAAAAAAAAACATATTAATGTTTTATTATTTATAAAGATTTAATTTAACTATTAGTTTTAATTTTTTTATAAAAATGTTTATAATCTTTATCTTTATCTACTATCTAATAACCAACGGATAATGATTAAGTGTTAGTTTTAATTGTTTATATAAAAATTTATAGTCTTTTATCTTTATTTACTATCTAATAACGAATTGGTAATGAAACCAATGACGAACCGGACTCAATTAAGAATTATATCCAAATTCCAATCGATCACATACAAAATTAGTTCAAAAGGAGCAAAAAAATATTTGTTGTTAATTCTCTACTACTATTATACTACCTTAATCAAATATTAACATCATACATGAAAATTAACAAAGTAAACTTTTTTTCTTTTAACCTTTTCTGTTACTTTTTCCGCTTATTAATAACTATTTAACATTTTATTGATCTAATCATGTGTAACACACAAGTTTCTAATATATTATTAAATAAAGAAAAAAAACAAAGTAAAATGTTAACATGTGTAATTCACAAGTTTCTAACCTAATAATTAAATATATAAAAAACAAAGTATAATGTTATAATACATTAAAGTTCATTTTTTTCAAAAACATATCTTGACGTTTTTATTCAACTCATGCAATACACCGTTTTTAAACATGTAACTTTTTTTATTACCTAATATATAAAGTTGTATTTATTCAACCCGTGTAATACACGGGGTTATAACCTAGTAAAGTAATATATTAAAGTCAATTTAACTAGATATGTGATTTTCAATCATCTGTCCGTGAGCGTTTTGTTCAAGTTTGCTTTTGTGTATTTAGTTTTTGCACATCCAGTTATCCAACAAGGTTGTGAAAAGTGTTAGAAAGGGTTTACATTTAATATCAAGTAATCAAGATTATGTATTTGTTGCAAATATCGTAATGTCTTAATCATTAGAAGAATTACGATTGTGATCTTATTCTTGATACAGTGACATGTCAATGCTGATTGAAGCTGGGTGTTTCAATAAATGTGTCACACCTTTAACGAATATGTTTGATAAATTACATGTTATTCTCATCTTCACACGGTTGAATGTATCATGTATGTCTTGTCATGCACCACCCGTGTGTGTTCTTGGTTTATCATGTTAACCATATGAGTTATAATTGCTTCAATATTAACGGTGTTACTTGTTACTAATATATACTTGATTAATTCTAAACCGGCCAATGCACCTTTTGATTCGGGTGCAAAAAATTTTGTTTGTGCGTACTACTATTTTGTAAACGCTTTGACATCCCTGTTAGCATTTAGACGAGACAATTATATGTAATATTAATAAATATATAACACTAACAATAATGAAAGTATCAAGTAGAATCATATGTTAACTTTTGAGGGTGAGATTGTGTCCGCTTTAGGAGATTATTCTTTTTTCTGAATGACAACTGATATATATATATATATATATATATATATATATATATATATATATATATATATATATATATATATATATATATATATATATATATATATATAGTGTTAGGGTAAAATGAAAACTCATACGAGTTGTGAAAACTTAGAGAACTCGGTCTTACGAAATGTTTTTTCAATTTTTTTTTACCAAAAATCCTAAAAAAAATCAACTTTTCCAAAAATAAAAAAAAAATAAAAAACCTTGTTTTTTTCGTTTACGGTACCATAAATGCAGTAAAAGGTGATGTCATGCTTATGTCATCACATTTTTACAGCCATTGTAAGAGGCCGAAAAACACCACTTCGAATTTTTTTTTTGTATTTTTTACGGCATTGTCTTCTAACATTTTAATCTAGGAGTGTGAAAAAAATGGGGTCGAAACTCACACGGGAAGGTCAAATTCTCTAAATTCTCGCAACTCGGGGTGGTTTTCCCTTGATCATATATATATAGATAGCCAGCTACCCACCGGAAATCTTACGCAAGATAAACCCTGACACGTGAAGAAAATGCAATATGAAGGAGACGTGCCCAACTGGATTAAAAAAGACGGTGGTAACAACTTTGTAAATGGTCTACTTGTATTAAAATCGAAATGCCGGCTGAGAATATAGAAAAAGTCTACAAGATTTAACGGTGGCGCGACGGAAATATGAAGCAATATGTTAATGACTTACTATTATATATCATAAGCCTTTTCTTCACTATTATATTTCATAAACCTTTTCTTTTCCTATAGTATTTTAAAGATTAAACGCGTAAGTGGTAGTTATTTAAATTCTATTTTTATTTTATTTATTTTTCCTAAAAGCGTGACTCAAAACAGTCATTGATTATTGGGTTATTGGATTTAATAATCTTAACTTTCACTCATTGACCTACATTAACTTAATTATAGGGTTATTGAATTTTAATAATCATAAATTTCACCCATTGGTCTACACTAATCCATACGTAAAAAATTGTCTCTGACAATCCTAACTTGTAAAAACTTGTCCCCGTCAATCGGGTTATAACTCATTTAGTTTTTTGCTAACATGATAAATTTCGTAACACAAACCTAGTTATTGGCTGATATGGTTGCTTAATAATCCGAACTTTCACCAACCAACATTAACAACCACCACCGTTAGCTGCAACCACCACCACCATCAACAACCACCACCACCATCAGCCGCCACAACACACCATCAATTACCTAACATATTAAAGAATGTATAAGCGATTACCTGACATACTTTTTACTAAACATATTCAAAATAATACAAAAATAAATAAAATTAAATACACACTTATCATCGTCGTCGGGTGGTGAAGTACATAATTATGTTTCACCAAATTTACCTATCTAAACACGTGCGAAAGACGTTCACAACACACCTCAATTTACAATAGAATTTATATTGGAATACTGACAAAGAATCAAGCATAACTGGAACGCAACATAAAAAAAACGTAATATCTTGTCCTTATTGTCGTTGGGTGGTCCAAACATGTTATTATATTTCGTAGAAATTACCCATCTAAGCACATGCACTACAAGAGATAGAGCTTTAGCTGTGACATATCGTCGCTAATGCCTCGTCATTAATACCCCATCATCGCCGGTAATACCTTACTCGCCATTAATACCCACATAGCATTTTTGGCAACACGTCGACACTAAAAAGTCGCCACTAAGCTGCCTTTTTCGGTTTTCTAGTTTTTTTTTCAATATTTTCAATATCTTTTTACTTTTTTTTCAAATACAAAATACCTACAAATTTCCAGTTTCAGACATATAAACCACATAATATAAAACTACATAAACATAAATATCTACTTCTGGTAGTACAGAGTTATAAACATAAAATTACTTAAAACGTAAAATTAGTCCATATGACTGTCATCAGCTTCGTCCCCTAATTCGATGACTTAGTCGAACTCACAAACTTTGGATTTCATCTCTAAAAGCTGGGTTTTGAAACAAACTTACGGTCGCCATTTGAGCCTACAGAACCACCAACAGAATACCAAACTACCAAAGTATCAACATTAACGCAATTAGAAAACTAACAACATAACCAAACTTACCAATCTACTAACATTTACTAAACTACTAACATTTAACAAATCTACTAAACTAACGTTTACCAAAAAACCAACATTAATCAAAAGGGATATTAGATTTAAATAATCATAACTTTCAATAATTGGCCAATAGCACCCCCAACTTTCTATTTGTACCAAACCACTCTCAATTTTTAACTTATTTTCCTTTGGTACTCACAAACTAACTGTACACTAACTCAGCTAGTTTTTTACTGATGTGACACTTGTCTGGTGACGTGGCATCTGACGTGGAGTTTTTTGATGAACGATGTGACAGCTTACATTAAATCTGATTTTGGCTTTTTTATGACGTGACAGCTAATTTGGCTTTTTTTATAATGTGGCACTGGTTGGTGGTGTGGCACCTGGCATCGGCAAACTGCGTTAGTGTTGGGAGTGATGTAGGAAAATAAATTGAAAGTTGGTAGTGGTGTGGTACAAATTGAAAGTTGTGAATATTATCGATCAATTAGTAAAAGTTATGGTTATTTAAATCTAATACCCATAATCAAAATACCAAACTATCAAAGTATCAACATTACCACCATAAACCAATTTTACCAAACAACTACTATTTACCAATTAGAATAAGATTTACCAAACTACAAATATTTAACAAATACTAAACTAACATATATTGAAATGTTGACAAAAAAAAAGTGATGTAACTTTGTTACTAGTACATTTATATTGAAATATTGACAAAAAAAATTAAAATATAACCATGTTATTCGAATATATAACAAAGTTAAAGATTGGAAGTTATTAAAACACCAACTTAAATAATAAATGCGTATTATTAAAAATAAAAGTAAAAAACAAATGTATGGGCTTTATAGGAATGCTTGCGAGGAACAACAGTTGAATGGTGAAGAAGCTATTAACAGGCTATTGTAGTTTGATACAGAACCCTAGTTGTTTTATTAGTATTTTAAAATTACAAATATACAAATAAAAATTCAAATCTATATGTCATAACTATGTTTAAACTATACAGCATAATTTTATCTTTTAGATCTTGACATAAAATAGTCGGCATGATTACGGTATATTCATAATATATGTCTAAACTCGATCTGATTCGACCCGCTAAACTGTTTGGTGGTTCAGTCGCATCTTCACCCTTTAGCAGTCTAACCCATGCAAATGAGAGTTTTCCTAACTAAAAAAATACGAGGAAATTTTGTTTTTTTTTCCATTCCGGTAAATGAGATTTTTCTTGGATTTACAATTAAAAGCTATTTTAATAATACTTTTGACACAACATGATTTTAATACATACACTACAAGAATAAGGAGCATTAGAGCGGGGACAACCTACTTGTCGCCGCAAATGGTTCTGATCCGGATGCGACCTCTTGAACAAAGCCTTATAGTGATTCTCCACCGTCACACTTTAATGAAGAAAAAAAAACTCTCTGAAAGTGTCCGGATTTAACAAACATTTGAAAAGACAAAAGAAATAGCTAACCGTTTTTACGGTTCTATAAAAGATTGTTTAGCCAACAAACCAAACCACTAATTCTCCGGTTCACGGGTCGTATGGCCGACCAATTTCAAAACCTTTGGTTGGATTACCCATGAAGGTCGGTCAGTTTTTATTTATTTATATGAACATCTTCTGTCCTTTATAATAATTATACACCTTTATAAAGGTATATGACATCTAGTGATGTACTTCATACTCTATTTTATTCATCAAAACACATTATTAAATTAACAAGTATATTAAATAATACCGTTAATCTTCCTACTACAAAGTATGTCTATCAACAAATCCAACCATTCTCAATAAATAATAAATGAATGAATAAAAGTATTTTTAAGAGGCTAACTTACACACCTTTCAAATCATATTACTAAACCTACATATTCGCCATAAGACTTGACAAAATATTGGAATAGCCGACCAATGTCGTGTCTGAGGTTCAAATCTGGACAAGAAGTGTTTATGTAATTAATTGGTGTAATGTAGAGTAGGAGTAAGCTTTGCTCTTAAAAAAATCAGAATAGGCGTTTTAGTTTCCTAGAGCCGAGTTTATCAACAAATGCATAACCATCACAGCTATCGTTGAACCACCAACGCGAAAAGCCCCGCCAGTCCCAACGCCACGCTCTGCCGGCTCTCCAAACAAAACTGTTGTAAAAACGCAACCACTTCATAAACATCCGAGTGGTAATAACCACTATGAAAGTATGTCCTCTCTCACTGCATCCAATTATCCGGCAACCGATCACCACCGCTATTATACTCCATCTCCGCCTTCTCTTTACGAATCCTCTCCCTCAAAACAATCATGTTCTCGTCCACCATCTTCCCACCAAAACCATCTTTCTTGAGTGCCACTGTTGGCGGTCGTAATCAAGTTGATTGATATAAAACGTTATATATTCGGCCATGTGTAGCGGTCAAGCCCCATAAGAGAGGTTATGTGACAAGTGGCAAAATTGTAAGAGATGGAGTTGAGTGTGTAGTGGAAAGGGGGTTATATAACCCTTCAATTATAGATATATATGTATGTATATATATATGTGTGTGAGAGAGAGTAACCATTGTGTCAGGCGCTATACATATTACGCGGTGATTATAAAGCACACATAGCGCCGATCGTAATGGTGTTTCAAGAAAAAAGATATGACCAACAAACCGAACCACTTATTCCCCGGTACACGAGTCGAATGGCCGACTAATTTCAAAAACGTTGGTTAGATTACCCATGACGGTCGGCCGATTTTTATAAGAACATCTTGCTGTCCGTTATAATAATTATAACCCCTTTACATATATTTAATTAAAAAGTATATTAGTTAATACAGTTAATACTCCTCCTACAAAGTACGTCTATCAGCAAATATCTATACATATAATAAAGTAAATCACATGAAAGACACATGACGTTTTATGAATTGATCTAATAATTAATTTTTTCCTCCAAAATAAATAGATATTAATAATATTTATTAATAAGATTCATATAAAAATATATTATTTTAATCTATAAATTTTATCATTTTATCTTATACCTTAAATTAATAGATCTAGATAATATTTGTTAATAAAATTTAAAGAAAAATATATTATTTTAGTCCATGAACTTTATCTTTTACCATTTTGTTTTCCATTTATATTTATCATGTAATATTTGTTAATAAGATTTAAATAAAAAATATATTATTTTAATCCATGAACTTTATCTTTTACCATTTTGTTTTCCATTTATATTTATTATGTCTATGCTTTATAGTAGAGATTAATAAAATTGAATTATAATCAAATAAGCATAAATTACCAATGGTTTTATTAACGTTTTAGACTTTTAATGTAAAAATATAAATAAAAATACAAAATAAGAACTAAAGTTGGTAAGCGTAATCCCCATGGGACTATTTTGTTTAGAACTTTTTTGAATTTTGTTATTGTTAGTTATTTTTATAAATTAATCATTTTTAATTGGTTGCTTTTATTGGCGAGACCGTGTATATATATCTTCGTATTGTAATGGGATGCGGCAACTGAGCGATAAACGAGCTGCGATAGTTTCATTTTGTCATTAGACTTATGTAGTATGTATTCAACTTTTTTTATACACGTTTAAATTTAGTTTTAGTCAAAACCATTAAACATTCAAATTAGATAACGATGAGAATCTATACATATAAGACAACCAATGTGGTGTACAAGGAATTTTCTAGTGAAATCCGAATTATTCGTTGTATTTTTATACCTATCATATGAGTTTTTAAATTTATTTTATTATATGTAAAGATTAATTTAATTAAACCAAACAAATCCAAAATATTTTCATCTGTTAAACCACGTGTACACGCGTGCTCTAACCTAGTAATGTTACATAACAAATAATAAATAAATTAATTAATCTTTTAAATAGCTAAGTTATACATATTTACATAACACACCCTTTTAATTAAGGCCGTCGGGCGACAGCACAGGGCCCAAACCCTCCGGGGGCCCGATATTTTTAATTTTGTATAAAGTTTACGTTGTATAAGCTAGAATACATATGTACTGAATCGAAAGATGACACAAACAAGCTATTGTCGGGGTGATTATTGCCTTGCTTAAACAACAAGAAGACGCGAGTTTTAATCCCGACCCCTCCAAATTCTCTATTTTAACTGCATATGACATTTAATGCCTAATTTTGTCAACTACATATTTCTTTTTAATTAATAAATTAGTAACTAAACTTAGCTAAAAATAATTCTTTAAATTACTTTCACAAAAATTTTAGTGATTAAATAATTGATGAGTTTATAATACATTAAAATTTTACGAATAGAGCTCAAAATTTTTATCTCACACAGGACCAAAAATTTTTTTTATAATTTTGAAAGACGGCCCTGCTTTTAATCATGAGTAAATTGCACAAAACGTCCTTTATGTTTCCTCAAACTTGCAGGTTCCAGCCTTAATGTTTAAAGGTTGCTAAAAACAACCTTTAAGTTTATTTTTGTTGCGGGTTCAATCCTTTACAGCTAACCACGTTATTTTCTTCAATTAAGTTCCCTCACATGATCAACCAAAATGACGAATATACCCTCACATGTTATGCATGTGAGGGAACTTAACTGAAGAAAATAACGTGGTTAGCTGTAAAGGATTGAATTCGCAACAAAAATAAACTTAAAGGTTGTTTTTAGCAACTTTTAAACATTAAGGCTGGAACCTGTAAGTTTAAGGAAATATAAAGGATGTTTTGTGAAATTTACTCTTTAATCATTCTTGTAAAGCTAGACACTTGTTCACCATTAGACTTGATATATAATGCACGTAGGAATAAGTTCGTCAACCGTTTTAATTTCCCAGAACTGAGTTACCAACAAATGCAAAACCACCACGCCTACCGTCGAACCACCAATCACGCAAAGCCCCACCAGTCCCAACGCCACGCTCGGCCGGCTCTCCAACAGAAACTGTTGTAAAAACGCAACCACTTCATAAACATCCGAGTTGTAACAACCACTATAAAAGTATGTCCTCTCCCACTGCATTCAATTATCCGGCAACCGATCACCACCGCTATTATACTCCATCTCCGCCTTCACTTTACCAATCCTCCCCCTCAAAACAATGATGTTCTCGTCCACCATCTTCCCACCAAAACCATCTTTCTTGAGTGCCATTGTTGGCGGTCGTTTACCTAGAAACGCCACGTTGGGTTGCCGGAGTGTGACGGAGAACGGGGCTCCGGGAGTTGTTAGGGGGTGAAAGAAAGAAGAAGTTTGCATTTGTGTTTTGTGTTGCTACAAATTGAATGTATTGAAGGTGATCCATGCAAATGGAGCATATGTATTTATACATGATTGGGGAGGGGAATAACGTGTAAGAAGTCGACACGTGGCTTTGCGCATTATTTGGGGGGGTCTACTTTTGGGTGTTTGTCGGGGCTGTGATGTAAAAGACGGCGCACCTTCTTTCTCCAACGTCAAACGTGCATATTTATTTGGAAACTTTGGAGAAATTTACTATTTTAATTAGTTTTAGAAAAAATGAATATTTTTTTTTGTAAAAAAGTTTATAGTTTTTAGGCTTTCTATGATATTATATCAAATTATTTTAAGGCTTTTGTAAGTTTGATGATTTTAATTAGCTTTAGAAAAAATGTGTATTATTTTGTAAAAGAAGTTTATAGGTTTTAGGCTTTCTAGGATATTATATAAAAAAAATTAGGCTTTTGTAAGTTGGATGATTTATAATTTAATTTTTTTATTTCTTTTTATTCATTAGTTTTTGCTATAGAAATAGGATGTGTTGTATAGAAGAGGAATTTAAACGATACGAATTCAAGGAAAAAAAATACTTTACAAGATAAGTTCAAAGCATCACCTGCTAGTCTTCCGGTTAGGGTGTCTTTCAACAAAGTTGTTCTAGAAAAAACCTTAACACGAAAGTAATTATTGTGAATATAATGCTTTGAATAAGTCTCATTTCGATCGTGAACAGAAGAAACTATATGTTCGTAAGAAATATGGTAATTATTCGTATGTTTTATGCGTATTAATTTTGAATGAGAAAGAAAAAAAAACTTTGTAGTTAAACAATTGGCTACCCATCAAAGGAGATCCATCTATTGAGAAAAGCAAAACCGAGCTTAGTGAGGAGTTAACCAACCCGTCACGCAAGCCAAACATAAAGAAATGTATGCTATTATTAGGGCTAAATATAAGTAGTTAAATTTATGAAAACAAAAGAAGTAGCTTAAGAAAAACAAAGTAAAAATAGAAACAAATATAAAGTACCATTTCTACATAAAATTTTAAAATCAACGGGTTTCCACGAACCTAATGTTTGTAGTGTGGGTCCGCTATTGCTTATTCACATAATTTAATCTATGTTATGCGTATCCTTCACCATACATCCCCTTTTTCTATATATTTATTAATAGTATTAAATAGATAAAAAAAAAGAAAAAATGTGTGTTTGAGAGAGAGAGAGAGAAAGAGAGATAGTGTGTGTGAGAGAGAGCGGGGTGGGGGTGGCACTTGCACGATAAGCGTAAGGATGTGGCAAAAAACCACTGATATGTGACGGGTATGGGAGCGGTTATGAGATTAGGAGAAAAGTATTTTGCAGGTATGGGATTAAGTGATATCCGACCTGATTAACTTGAAACTATATATCCGTTTACCCGAACCACATCGCCGAAAACTTTTTGCCTTTTATTTTTATTTCTTTTAATTATTGTTTAGTAATGTTTCATTCTAGCAGCTTCATTTAAATGTTTCTTTTTTAATATACATTTTGATAACATTCTTCACAGTTCTATGATAAGAAACAAAAAAAATTCTATTTGAGATTTATATACAGCCTAAAAATTAATATCTTAGTGAACAACAAGTTCATCATTTTATTTAGAAAGGAATTTCAAGTATTCTAAGTATAGTTTTAGAATTAAAAAATGTAACAATAATCCAAATTGTGAAGTCAAATGTGCTTTTGCAGTTAGGACTTACATGTTAAGAGACTTAGTTTCATATATGAATCTTCAACAATTCTTGGTTTACAATTTCTATAAGATCATGACATCGTGTATAACTTTATGTATCTAGTTAAGGATCCAAACAGATGTTAAAAAGGTTGATTGGAAAAAACTGAATTGTTGTATATTGTTGTGTTTTCTGTGTATTACATTACAGAGGAAAGTATACAATTTATAACAAAAAACGATAATCTAAATATGGTAGATGGGCTCTGTTTACGGCTGGATTTGTAGCTGTTATGAGCTGTCTTTGACCCTCTTAATTTGGGAGATGATGCTTGACTGATCCCGCAATCCTTTGATATCTTTTATTTTTAACACTCCCCCTCAAGTTGAATAGTTGGATTTCCAAAATTCAACTTGCCCAAACAATCGCTGAAATTTTTCCCGTTAACCGCCTTTGTTAGAATGTCAGCGAGCTGATCCTTTGATCGAACAAACGGTAGTTCAATCGTACCATCTTCCAATTTTTCTTTAATGAAGTTCCTATCAACTTCCACGTGTTTAGTTCGATCATGTTGTACTGGGTTTTCTGAAATCTGAATTGCAGCTTTATTATCACACATAATCTTACTTGGTTCTTTTGACGGAAAACCAATCTCAGCTAAGAGTCTTCGCATCCACATGGCTTATGTTAAACCTCGAGCTATACCTCTAAATTCAGCTTCTGCACTTGAAAGAGCAACCACCTTTTGTTTTTTACTTCTCCAAGTAACAAGATTCCCTCCAACTAAAGTGAGGTAGCCTGTTGTTGACCTCCGACTTCCCTTATCTCCTGCCCAGTCTGCATCGGTATAGATTTGAACATTTAGGTGTCCATGTGATTGAAACAGGACTCCATGACCCACTGTTCCTTTGAGATATCTAATAATTCTCCAAACTGCTTCCATATGTGACTGTTGAGGTTGGTGCATGAACTGACTTACTACCCCTACAGCATAGGCAATGTCTGGACGAGTATGTGAGAGATATATTAGTTTTCCCACCAGCCGTTGGTATCTTTCTTTATTTGCTAACTTTGCTCCTTCCTCCATATAAAGCTTTTGGTTTACACTCATAGGAGTGTCTGCTGGTTTGCAATCGATCATTCCAATCTCTGCCAACAAGTCTAAGACATACTTCTTCTGACTAATGAAAATTCCTTGTTTTGACCTTAGTACTTCAATTCCGAGGAAATACTTAAGTCTGCCCAAATCTTTCATTTCAAATTCAGCAAACAAGTTTTCTTTTAGTTTTACCATTTCTTCTTTATCGTTCCCTGTAATGATCATATCATCTACATAGATAATTAGGCAGGTTACGAATTTTCCTCTTTTTTTGAGAAACAAAGTATGATCGGCATTACTCTGTTTATATCCAAACTTTTTCATAGCTACCGTAAATCTGCTAAACCAAGCCCGGGGAGATTGCTTCAAACCATAAAGAGACTTCTTCAGACGGCAAACTTCTCCAAATCTTTTGTGAATCCTGGAGGAGCATCCATAAGTACCTCTTCATCTAGGTCCCCGTGTAAAAAAGCATTTTTTACATCAAACTGTTGAAGTGGCCACCCTTCATTTGCAGCTATCGAAAAAAGAACCCTAATTGTGTTCATTTTTGCAACCGGGGAGAATGTTTCAGCATAGTCAATCCCATGTGTCTGGGTATACCCTTTTGCTACCAGTCGGGCTTTATATCTTTCAATTGTACCATCAGGTTCATACTTAACCGTATAGACCCAACGACACCCCACGGATTTCTTTCCCAATGGGAGAGTACACTTTTCCCAAGTATTGTTCTTGATTAGGGCTTCCATTTCCGTTTTCATCGCTTCCTTCCAATGTTTAGACTTTAAGGCTTGATCCATGTTTGTAGGAGTTTCTTCGGAATAAACAGATGAGATAAATGCTTTGGCTTCCTTAGTGAAATTTCCATCAGCCACACTAGCTATAGGATAACTAGATCTTCTTGGTTCTTTTTCAGGAGAATACCGTTTCGGAGGAACCCCTCTGTTTGTTCTAGGGGGTAACACATATCTTGATGGTGGTTCTTCTTGTATGGATTCATCTGCCTGCAAATTTTCAGCTTGTTCTGTGGCAGTTTCATGATTAGAAGTATTGGTATCTTCGGAGTCATTAGAAACTTCAATTGTATCACCAGTCTGAATAGGGTGAGTATTACTTACCTCGGACACCAGGTTAGGAGGAACATTAGGACCTTCAGTGGCACTGAAATTGGGCTCTGGTGACTCTGTAGTTGGTACATAGGGAACATATTTCAACCAACTTAGTGTGTCTAAACATTCCTTCTCCCCCTGACCACTGAGTTGGGAATTGTAGTAATACTCGGTTTCAAGAAAGTCACAGTTTATTGTGGTGAACATATGACGTGTCTTTGGGTTATAACATCTGTATCCTTTTTGATTCATTCCATATCCAACAAAGACACATTTTTCAGCACAAGGGTCAAGTTTGGTTCGATCTGATTTAGGTATGTGAACAAAGGCAGTACATCCAAAGATTCGTGGTTGAAGAGTAAGAACTGAGGGTAGTTTGAAGAATTTTGAAAGGGTGTGTAATGGAGTGTTGAGTTTGAGGATATTTGTTGGGAGTCGGTTGAGAAGATAGGTAGCGGTAGCAAGGGCTTCAGGCCAAAAATATTTCGGGACCTGGGATTCAATTAGGAGAGCTCGTGTCATTTCCAGCAAAATGCGATTTTTCCTTTCGGCGACACCGTTTTGTTCTGGGGTGTTTGGGCATGTAGTTTGGTGGATTATTCCCTTGTCTTGGAAAAACAATTTAAACGAGGTATTAACGAACTCACCGCCATTATCGGATCGGAATATTTGGATGTTGGTTTGAAATTGGGTTTGGATCATGGCGTAAAACATAGTGAATTTTTCAAAGACTTCGGATTTGTTTTTCAAAAAATAAACCCAGGTCATTCGGGTACAATCATCAACGAACATCACAAAGTAACGAAGGTTTTGCCCCCCAAGAATTGGGGCAGGACCCCATACGTCAGAATGGATTAATGAAAATGGCAAAGCAGCCTTAGTATTATTGGGTTTAAAAGTTTTCCTGTGGCTCTTTGCTAAAACGCATGTTTCACAATGTGACATAGAATTAACTGGAAATAGTTTTGGAAATAAAATATGCAAATAACTTGTAGAAGGATGACCTAATCTTCGGTGCCATAGCCAAGCTTCTCGTTCCGATGTCCCGTGAGTCAACATCACAGCACCACTTTGAGTCACCTCATCCACATAATACAACCCTTGATTTTCAGTGCCACGCCCAATGATCACTGCCGTCCTGATATCCTGTAAAATACAAAATGTAGGGTACATTAGGACAATACAGTTGAGTTCTTTTGTGACGTGGCTGATGGAAAGCAGCTTATGTGACAATGAGGGAACATAAAGACAATTAGAGATTTTTATTGTGGGTGAAATCTCAATAGTCCCTCCTGATTTTACATCCATTATTCCTCCGTTTGCCGTTTGAATATGTGTTTTTTCTGGTTTGGTTGTTGAAATAATATCCGACAGCTAAAAAGTCATTGTGTCGGTCGCGCCACAATCGAAGATCCACAGTTTTTGTTTTTTATGGTTTACTTGGGCCATATTAGCATTTCCCTTATTTCCAGGGACTAAATATGACATATTGGGTTTTTTATCATGGTTAAAGCACCAAGGGTTTGAGGACTGCGCCCCAAACCCGTTACCTGTTGCATTGTCTTCTTCTTCATTTGCATCGGCCATTCCGCCGAAACCAGTTCTGCTTCGGCTTCCATCTCCGGTGACGTCTCGGTTGCCGGTGCTGGATGATTTCCCTTTTTCTTTAACTGTAGCCTTTGTGCTCTTCTTATGACCATCAGACCACCATTCGGGATACCCGACGAGTTTGAAACATTGTTCTTGTGTATGCTTTGTCATGCCGCAATGATCACATTTGAGGTGAGTTTTGTCATCTTTGTTGCCTGATCCGGTTCTTTTCCCATCGATCCGTCGGTAGCCTTTTGATGCAAGCCCTAATCCTTCAACTTCAGAGGCCATTAGACCCACTGTGATGCCCTGTGTGTCATTGAGAGGTGTTCCCAGAATATTCTGGTGAGCGGCCTCCTTGCGGACAGTGGCGTATGCAGTTTCTACAGTTGGAAGGGGTTCTAACCGGAGTATTTCCCTTTTTATAGGGTCATATTTCCGGTTAAGGGCGTTTAGAAACTGAAACAGTTTCTGTTCAGTCCTTATTTTGTGGTATGCTTGGATATCGGTTGGGCAGGTCATAGGGTTTGGGTCAATCCGATCAATTTCTCCCCATACTCCTTGGAGTATAATCCACAATTCTTCAAGGGAGAGATTGTTCTGTTTGATTTCATTCGCCTTGACATGTAGGTTGAAGGTTTGGAGCTTGTCACGTCCACTGCTATATGTTATAGACAGGGCATCCCACAGCGACTTTGCTGTCGGAAATTCGGTTAGATTGCTGGCAAGGGTTGGTTCAATGTTTTGTATGAGCCATGAGAAGACGATTAGGTCGTCTTGTTCCCATTGTTCATATTCTTCGCTGGTTTGGTTTGGTGGATTGGTTGATAAATGGTTTAAAAAAACCTTTGATTTACCGCCTATGGCTACCCTCATCATCCGGGTCCATAGAGCATAATTCTGGCTGTTGAGCTTGAGGTTTATTTGAAGGTTATCGGACAATTTTGGGTTCCGGTTTTGTGGGTTGAGGCCATTCTTGAGCAGATTGGCGATTTGGATTGATAGATCTTCTCCCAAGTTACCGGCTTCGGCCATGGCAGCTTGGTTGAGAGGATGATTGATTTGGGTAAGTGATGAGCAGGTCAAGAACGACACCGCTCTGATACCATGTTAAAAAGGTTGATTGGAAAAACTGAATTGTTGTATATTGTTGTGTTTTCTGTGTATTACATTACAGAGGAAAGTATACAATTTATAACAAAAAACGATAATCTAAATATGGTAAATGGGCTCTGTTTACGGCTGGATTTGTAGCTGTTATGAGCTGTCTTTGACCCTCTTAATTTGGGAGATGATGCTTGACTGATCCCGCAATCCTTTGATATATTTTATTTTTAACAACAGAAACTGAAAAAACTGAACATATGAACCTCGTATAGATTAGCTCATGAGTTCATAAGAGATTTTTTCCGCTCATCAGTGTGTTAAACATATTGATTATGGATAAGATGAAACTCTACAACTAATTGTGTTTGAGTAAGAACAAAATATATGTTGAGTTAATTTATAAATCACTACAAAAGAATGTATTTTTGACTGAAAATTTAGTCCCTTAATACCGCTAGATTAGTATTTGATAGTTATTGGAGACTCCTTCCACCTTCAAGCTAGTTACTCATACCTTGTTCTAAATGATGATTTCAATAACTAAAAATTAATTCTCTTTGTTGAAGTAATGATTTTTTAATGGTAACGCTTGCTTCTACTGTATTAATAATTCTAAATTTTTCATAGTTGTCCAGGATTGAAACTGTGACCTCTCCTCTAAAAGTCATATGTTTCTACCAACTGTTGGCAGCAATAATGATAATTAACATCAAGTTTTCAATACATATACGTACATAGATAGATTCTTGGGGGCGTACCCTATGTACTAGGCTGCCGCATTTGCATAGGGTCCGGAGAGGGTCGGATCGCTTCACGATTTGATATATGCAACCTTACCTTACACGTTCGTGCAAGAGGCTGTTTCGCGGTTTAAACCTGTGACCTCAAAATCACAAAGCAGCAGTAAGTTATTCCAATAACCCACCGTCAATAGATATGAAAAAGTGAAGTATACTAATAGGTGTGATTATTGATATTGCGGTAAATAGTAAGAAGAAAAAGTGAAGTATACTAATAGGTGTGATTATTGATATTGCGGTAAACAGTAAGAAACTTGCATAATTATTGTGGGTTTACGTCTTTTACAATAAAAGGGAAGGGATAATGATCTGGAATTTGAAACTTTATATATATTCCCACAAAATCATTACGCTTTTTTAATTATAAAATTATAATTGTTGTGGTTTGGGCCATAATCAACCTTTTATAGCAAACTGTCCCAAACCAACGTACTTAAAAACATTCTCATTTTGTCTCATTCACAAATCACAACTGTTAAGTACAATAAAATAAAAGTGTTCACACTTGAAGTCAGATAAATTGTCGAATAATATAAAACGGGAAACGTAATAATTTATTATGTAAAAAGTTAAATCCAAATTTTATACAAACAATAGTTAATTGTATGCTTAGCTAATTAAAAATGCTTAATAAGTTGACATGACACAAATATTGTATCTTTTATGTAAAAAGTTAAATCCAAATTTTGTACAAATAACAGTTAGTTGTATGCTTAGCTTATTAAAAATGCTTATTAAGTTGACATGACACAAATGTTGTATCTTTTATGTAAAAAGTTAAATCTATATTTTATACAAATAATAGTTAGTTGTATGCTTAGCTAATTAAAAATGCTTATTAAGTTGACATGACACAACTATTGTATTTCTTATTAAAAAAAAAGCACAAAATCATTATATAACCATAATCCTTGCACCTCATCTTCCTTTCTGTAACCTTGCTTCTTCACCGATACTAGTCTTTATACCACATCTTCTCGTTGATGCTATGTAACACTTCTAGTGGTGTAAAGGCTCTTGATGGCGGTACCGGACTACTACTCCGACCATTTGTCATTTTCGTCATCGTGGGCATGTGTTATGCATATAAGCGCCAACCTATATTAGTGGCAGATCCAGGAATTTTTTGCACATGGTTTCTTTTGATAGACTATCACTAATTTTTTCCAAATCATGCAAGGTTTCCACTATTTTTTTATATTTTTTTCCAAACCTATAAGGTTCCCGGGAACCTCCGAAACACCTCTGAATATGCCCCTGCCTACATATATGTAAGAACAGTCATCATGGACATGTGTTCGATCCCAATGAAGCGCCAACCCGTATGTAATTAGCTAACCTGTATGGTTTAGAGTAGCTTAAGTGGATGTTAGTCGACCCACCTTATGTTCACTCATTGATCTTGATGAAAAATTTGTCTCCCTAATTTTGGTGGGATAATCAATATTCACTAATGAGTAGAGGTCCTACAATTTCTTTATAACAACGTAAGTGTCTGAAAGAACAAGACATAGACTACACTCAACACTTAGGTGGAAATTGTTTAAAGATCGAAAGACCCAATGTATATGTCTTTGGAAGTTTGGATTTAATGTGTGAGATTATCTGTCAAATTTGAAAAAAAAATAATAATTGCTCAAATAGTATTAGACTATTTAGTGATTCATTTCCCAAAAATGTGAGACTATTCATGATAATACTAACGATCAGACTTAGATATATATGACTTTCGAAGTATCATTACACTTGACTTTTGGAAATTTGGATGTAATTTACTTTTCAAGCATTTTCCTAAACAACTTGACACAATTGAAATCTTAAAAAGTAAGAAAGTTAATCATTTTCTTTGGAAAGTAATTTCAAATATCTGAAATATGGTTTAAAAATACAACTTGTGTCTATTATTAGGATTGTGTAATCTTGCTAAATTCTCTTAATCTAACTCAAGACTTTTAAACATGTAACAAATAATTATTTGTATAAAACACTTAGGCTCGATGGTGTGGTTTAACATAACGCCTCCCCCATCACGTCACCGTCACGTAGATAATAGGCTAACTAAGCCACTCGTTAACTATCACAATATAGTTTAACAAATAATTATATAAAAGAAAAAAAATGCGATTAGTGTATTGGGGTGGCCCCACCTCTTTTTCGCTCTCGCACACGCACGTTAAAGGATTGGTGGAGCCCCCCTTTAGTGTCCCCTTTGGTGCCTCTAAGACGGTGTTAAGGGCTTTGAAGAGCTGAGCTGGACGGAGACGCTAACTCCAACCTAAAAGGATAGGCTATTCCACAATATAAAAAATAAAATACTCTATATAGGGCAACCAAACCTCACATGACCTAACTTTATTCATATGTAACAAATAAATTCATTAATAGGAAGATAAAATAGCCATTCAACTATGCAAGTACACATCATTGTCTACAACCTCCGCTAAATAAGTTCGTAAATCGCAAGGTAGGATCAGAGGAAGGTCAAGAAGGTCAGTTAACCCTCATTCATCGAAACTTGTTTTTCTTTTATACATAAGTAAATCATAAACTCGACCTCTTAGTTATAATCACTAGAGAAAATAACATATATTATAAAGAAACACCTTCCCACACCTACTAAGAAGTTACGGTTACGCCACTGAAAGTCAATCGTTTTAACTTCAACTTCCTTGAATGGAATTTATCAAACACTGCAGAACCATAACCGCCGCTGTCGAACCCCCAACTGCAAAAACCACCACCAGTCCCACCACCACACTCGGCCTGCTATCCATCAAAAACCGCTGTAATAACGCAATCGCTTCATAAATATGCGAATGGTAATCACCACTATAAATGTATGTCTTCTCCCACTGCATCCAGTTATCCGGAAACCGATCACCACCACTATTATGCTCCATCTCCTCCTTCATCTTACGAATCCTTTCTCTCAAAACAATCATGTTCTCGTCCACCGTCTTCCCCTCGGAACCGTCTTTCTTGTACGCTAATAATATTGTTGCCCGCGATTATGATCGTTGCGATACACGTGTCCGCGTTGGCAGAGTTTGCCGGAGAAAGGAGCTCCGGTAGAAGTTAGGGGGTGGAATAAGGATGATGTTTGCATTTTTACTTATAATTTGTGTGCAGGTTAGCCATGCAAAATGATCATGTATTTAAATTGAGGTTAAGGTTGGGGTGGGGTGCGGGGGGGGGGGGGGGGGGGGGGGGCGGGGGGGCAGGGCAGGGTAGGGTGGTTTACCGTGTACGAAGTTGACGCGTTATTTGTGGACCCACTCTGATTCACTTTTTCTCGAAGCAATGGTGTAGAAATAACACCATAAATTATTGTGTATGTGACATTTTTTTTCTTATTTAACGGGTATCACAACAAAATTAACATACACATATACGATTTTAGATATAGAGTCAATGATTTTAAATGTAGATTCAGTTGTACACCGAATAGGGATGTTAAAAAATCCAGATCCGAAACTGAATTTAAAATATCTGAAATTTGGATAACCGTTAATTTAGATAGCCGAAAATGAGATAATCTGAATTTTCATATTCGAATGTGGATTTCTAAAAATTTCAGATAATCGGATTATCCGATATCCGAAAATTAAAAGAAAGAAAAAAAATATATATATATATATGGGATGGATCATGAGAAAACTAGTTTAAATTATAAAACCAAAAAACTAACTAAAAAAACCAAAAAAACATATCAAAATTTTTATTTTTGATTTTTTTGATAAAAATTCGCTATATATATTATATAAAAAAACTTTTTAAAAATAAAAAAAACATATAATGAAAATGTGCAACATATACATATAATTCACATGTGTAGTACACATATAGTGCACATATGCGGTACAAGTTTTTTTTTTTTTAAAGTTTTTTATTACATAATATGCAGCGATTTTATATAAAAAATTATTAAAAAAATTGTATGTTTTTTATGTTTTTTATGTTTTTTTGCTTTTTTAGTTAGTTTTCTCATGATCCTCTCCCTATATATATATATATATATATAGGGGATGGATCATGAGAAAACTAGTATAAATAAGAAACTAAAAAAGCCAAAAAAAATATCAATTTTTTTTTGATTTTTTTATAAAAATTCGCTATATATATTATATAAAAAAACTTTTTTAAAAAAAATATTAAAAAAGCATATAATGCACATGTGCAAAATAAACATATAATGCACATGTCACATATAATGCAAATGTGCAGTAAAAGGTTTTTTTTTTTTTTGAAAAAAAGTTTTTTTAAACATAAAATCTAGCGATTTTTTATAAAAAAATTGTAAAAAAAATAAAAAAATTGTATGTTTTTTATGCTTTTTTTTTGCTTTCTGACTTAGTTTTCTAGTTTTCTTATCTATATCTAGTTTCCTCATGATAATCTCTCTCTCTCTCTCTATATATATATATATATATATATATATATATTATGGGCACTATTTTAATTTGAAATGTATGAAAAAATAGTAAAAAAGTAGTAAATAATTGGATTTGAATGTGTATTTATGAATATTTTTTTTGTTTCATTGTCGGGAAATTTGAAAAAATCGAATACAAATTAGGTTTTAACTATGCACGAAATGGATTTTTTTATTTTTACAAATTCGGGTATCCGTTTAAATATTTCAAATCTGTATCCGAAATCTCGCATACAGATTCGGATAATATTCACTATCCGAAATTTTTGGATATCTGAAAACCGGATAATACGATTTGAACACCCCTACAGAAGATTGTCACGTGTAGGAGGATAGGGAAAGAACTACGATTGGAAATCATTTAATACTTTAGACCTTCTGTAATGGGGGGTTTGAAGGACCACCCAACCTACGTACCTTAAATTCTGCTAATCCCTTTGCGTTATATCACTTAGATCATCCACTACCCTAACTGACACCACTTAGATTTTTCTATCCTCTTCCTTTTTATTACACATAAATAATTAATAAACTCCTAAAAATAGATTAAAAAACACATTCCTAAAGATAAAAATTAATACATTCCTAAAAATAAAAAAAAAACACATTCCTAAAGATAAAAATTAATACATTCCTAAAAATAAAAATAATACATTCCATGCATATATAAAACATTTAAACTAAAGGCTATTTAAAAAACATAAATTTAAAAAAAAATTAAAACCCAAAACACCCATCTCTTTTCCAAAGTCCAAACCATCTCTTCTTCGACACCCTGCATCTCCTCCATCACCAAACAACTACAATTTCCCCATAATAACTATAAATATAATAAATACTAAAGTGTATAAATACCCGCAAAACAATAATCCCCCCCCCGGTAAATAACAACCCCAACTCGTTGGTACCAAGGAGCGGCGGTCTAGCCCGAGCGCATAGGGTTCCCGCTTGCAAGTGCCCCTTAGGGGCTGTTTGGCAACTTCTGAATGGTTAAATGTTGAATCAGTAAGAGGTCTGAACCATTAAGTGCTGAACAAGTAAGAGGTTTGAACCATTAAGAGCCAATATAATGTTTAACCATTCAAAGACAAATGTCTGACCAATTCAGATTAAAGGTCTTAACCATTCAGACTCAGCATAAATCTTAACCATTCAGAGGCAAATGTCTGAACCATTCAGACATATGCTTACGAAACAAACAGTCTAAACCATTAAATGTTGAACCAGTAAGCGGTCTGAACCATTAAGAACCTCAGTATGAGATAAACAAACAGCCCCTTAGTCCATTTCTACGCCTCCGAAAACACCCAATCACCTCCCCTCCCCCTCCCCTCATTCATGAAAGCCCCCTTTCTTTTCACAGTTCGTGGTTTGAATCATGGAATAAAAATGGTGATGTTCGAAAAAGGGTCGATGCCAATGGTTACTTTTTATTAAAAAAAATATCCTAATTTACGTATTACTTACAAACTATATAAACCAATCTAAATAACCAAATTTACTCACCGAATTCATACATTCTCAATTTCTACTCACCAAATTTTAATCAAGATGTATCCATATGGCAACTCATTCAATCCCAACTTTTGAACACCCCAACAAGACGCAAAACATCCAAACACCTCTAACTTGACAAACACCCAAACGTTGGTTAACTATCCGATTAATCCGAATTTTTTTTTTGAAAACGCCGACAACCCTTAACTATTTAACTTGATACAAAACATGCCTATGAATGTGTTTGGTTGGTTATCAACAAAACGTTAGCAACCGCAAGCATAAACGTCACAACCCTTTATTTTTCCCGAATCAGAAACATGACCTAGCTTTGAAGTTGCGTGAACACATCAAGAATAAATATGGTCTTTAAGATGACGAGTGAAATATTCTATTTTTATTTGTTATTTATGTCTTTTTTTAATTTAAATGAAATGTTCTATATATATATAGTTTCTATTTTAATTTTAATGAACTTATTTATGTTGTATTAATTATTGTTATATTATTTTAAAAGTAAAATTAATTAATCATTGGGTAATTATTAGGTAAACATTGAAGGGGTGAACACTACACCATTCTCTGATTAGAAGTGGTCATGCTAACGTGGACGCCACATAACAGAAAACGTCCTAAAAGGGGTGAACCGCTGCAGATGGTCTTATGCTATCTATTATAGTCATCTCATCCCCTTCATCATTTGTTGTCATCTTATCGGCCTATCACAATCTTTCACCGCTCACCATCATTTGTCATTAATTTAAATTTTTAATAACTAAAAGAATAAATTTAATTAATAACAAAGTAAAATACATAATATTAAAAGTTACAAAACTATTTTTTTAATTTCTAGCGGTTAATAAGATGAAGAAAAAAATGATGGATGGGAGCGGGATCTTCTCACACCGGAAATAGATTGGACAAGGAAGGGGGTCGCGGCCTCTATTTGATTTTCATAATTTGATACTTAAATTTGTGTATGCATTAAGTATCTAAGAATATGTGTGTACCAATTGTTTTAACTATGGAAAATGGAACACATTTTTTTATTATTTGATATGTTTTTTTTTTTTGAAATTTAGAGATGACAAAAGATACATTTTTAGATGACCTAAATACGTATCTAAAAATTAATAGTTTAAACATATGACTGACTTTTTGAATAGTGATGTACGTAGGCTATCTCTTAATGATTTAACGTAAGTACTTTGTAAAGGTTATTGAATTGGATTTGAGTAGTAGTAACCTATAAAAAAGAATAAGGTGACTGATGTAACCTATAAATTAGTGTATATTCTATCAATGTTGTTGTTAGTTCATGAAAGGTATTGGGTTTAATCTCAATCAAAAATGGATTAAGATTTATTTGGTGTAATTTAGGAGAATGTAAGATTTCTCCTTCAAAAAAAAATATTAATATTATTTACATTTGCCTAAATTGTTGTCATTTGCCTAAATTTACATTTAGATCACTATCACACTTTTAGTTTTAGAATACATATTATTATGGTTAACTAAAGATAATTATAACAACTATAACTTATTTTTCTTACATTAACAAATATCTCGGCTGCTCGAGAAGTGGTGTCCATCCCAATCTGAATAAGGCCATGTGTTATACATCTCGAGTGTAGAGGGAATGAAATATCAGCGGAAAACCATGCCGCTTGCATGTTAGTGAGCGTGAATCGTGAAGGCGCGACGATGCTTACGCTGGGGAGTTATAATCTATGACATTAACATTTAATAAAGTCAATGAAATGCATACATATGGCAATATATTTTGTCAACTTTAGTTATAATATTTTAGTTAATATTTTAATTTGTTTTTTTTTTTCAATTAACCTGTACTCAATGGTTTTAAAAAACATAATTAACAATTGTATTTTTTTTCTAAACATTTCGATATAATTTTTAACGAAAGCGAGTTTTTTTCTAAAATAAAGTATATTTTAATCCGAGTTAAATGCTTGGTTGGTCCCTGTGTTTTGCGAAAATTGCAGACTTGGTCCCAGTGGTTCCTTAATTACACGTTTGGTCCTAATAGTTGTAATTTTTGCACTCGGGTGGTCCTTATCACTAACCTATGTTAAGTTTTTCAGTTAAATACGTGCAAAATTACTAACTTGCCCCTAAACAAATAAAAAAAAGAAAAAGAACTGAACCCCCCTTTATCTTCTTCATCCTCTTCCCCCCCCCCCCCTCCCCCTCTCTCTCTCTCTAAAACCACCACCCACCTCCACCGTCAACCATCACCACCACCACCGCCACCTTCAACCCACCACCACCTCCTCCACCGCCTACTTCAACCGCTGCATCAACAAACATGTTGGGCCTGTCGAGGAAGCTGGGCTGAGAAAGTACGGTCATGTGGAGGACAGCAATGGTGGCACGTGCCACCGTCTAACCGTCGGTTCACGACGGTTGTTTCACCAGAAAACGCCATTCGCCGGCCGAATCTCGCCGGATTGTTCACATCGTGAAGATTTCGAGACGCTCGTTCTCTCTAGCTGATCCCCGATTGAGTCGATCCACATATTCGTCTTCAATTTGACCGATTCGATGTCTTCTAGGGTTTTGAATCTCGTTTCCGTCATAAGAGGACACACTGCCTTCATAACCGTAGTAATTCGAGGTAATTCGATCGAATATCCGACGGTGATTCAGATCTGAACTTTCGTATTCCGATAGTACGTCATCGTTTTCCAAATTCACCGGTTTTTCTGCCTCGTATCCAGCAGCTTGTCAGCAATTATGCTTTTGAAGCTCGATCTGGAGCCGTAATCGGAATCTCTAACGATTTTGTTAGCGTAAGATTCTTCGAATTCACTACTGGTTTCTTCGAACTCGGCCTCGTGTCTGCAGCTTAAGAATTGATCTAGATCATCAGTGTAGTCTTGATCTGAATCTAGATCTGAATCTGGATCCTCATGATGTGAAACATCTGATGAGTTATGAGGTTTGTGATGATCATTGGTTGAATTAACAGTTAGTTTTTGATTCGAGCTGCTACTTGTTACATTATTATCCGATAGCTGCTTGGTTTTCTGCTCGCCTGACGAATGATCATTATGAGCTTGTTATTGTGGTTGATCTATTCTGGTATGGCCTGTAGCTTCGGGTGATGACTCAGGATCCTCATGGCCAGATAGCTCAGTTGAGCTACGTGGATCATGAATGTTTCTATGCGGCTCTTCTGTTAAATTAACCGGTGATTGTTTATGTAAGCTGCTGCTGCTGGCTTCATGATCGTCAGTTAGTTGCTTTTGTTTCTGTTTTGAAGATGACGGTACATCAATCGAACCATTTTTAGCTATGTTAGCTGCATCATGATCACTGTTTTGATCTGATTCATCATTAGAAATATTAACCTTGCTGTTGATTTTAGCCGGAATTGTAACACCTTGCCAGAAATTCATCGGAGAAGATGACTGGTGATGCAGCGGTTGAAGGAGGCGGTGGAGGAGGTGGTGGTGGGTTGAAGGTGGCGGTGGTGGTGGTGGTGATGGGCTAACGGTGGAGGTGGGTAGTGGGTTTTAGAGAGAGGGGGGGGAGGATGAAGAATATAAAGGGGGGTTCAGTTCTTTTTCTTTTTTTTTATTTGTTTAGGGGCAAGTTAGTAATTTTGCACGTATTTAACTGAAAAACTTAACATAGGTTAGTTATAAGGACCACCGAGTGCAAAAATTACAACTATTAGGATCAAGCGTGTAATTAGTGAACCACTAGTACCAAGTCTGCAATTTTCGCAAACCACAGGGACCAACCAAGCATTTAACTCTTTTATTCCCGTGAACACTTTTCACAGTTTTGACTGAACATTAATCTTTTGTTTAAGTTTCTTTTACAATAATTGTTTTAAAATAGATGTATCAAATTATTTAAATTTAGATAATCGACGTCAGGTATGCAAACATTCCAAATTAATAGTGGTTAATAGATAATCGACGTTAGGTATGCAAACATTCCAAATTAATAGTGGTTAAGTTTAGATAATATTAGTTTTGGGAGTGTTTCTTTAACATTTCCTTCTTTAAGGATATGCGTGTGTAGTTTCTCAGTAAGAGCGATAGGCAGTGAAATTGATTTCACGGACAATCTTCTTGAAATTTTCCTCGGAGCAAAATGTTGGGTATATTTTTAGACCCGTTTAACTTATAACATCACATCATTTCAAAGCTATACCTTTAAAACGACATTTTACCTCAACGTTAAATTAATGCAGATATCCACCTAATCACATACCTTTCTTTTTATTTAATTTAAGGGCGAGGTTCCTGTAAAAAAAACATATTTTTTATAAGAATGGTAAGAAAACATAAGAATTGACATTAAAGCATCATGTTTTGGACTTAGGCATCATCATATTTTGGTTGTTTTGACAAGAAAAAACACCAAACATTACAATTTAAAACACAATGCAATGTATTATAAGCATGAAATTTAAAACACTTGGCAAGTTTTTTTTGGGAATTAAATAAATGTGATTGTGAAAAAAAAAACACATTGCTTAACACTTAAAATACACTACTTAACGTTCTTGGCATGGTTTCAAGTTTTAAGCCTAGATTTCATGCATTGTGTTTTCAATTGTTATGTTTGATGTTTTTCTTCCCAAAACAACCCAAAAATCTAAAATGTGATGTCTGCATGTCAATTTCTACGCATTCTCATACTTCTCACGAAAAATGTCTTTTTTTTACAGGAGCCTAAGACATTTAATTTATATCTAATTTTATTTATTTCATGAGAAAAAAAATCTTTTATATTAAAATACTTTTATATTTCGTTTAAACTTGAAATATATTAAATAAAAGTTTATATCCGGAGAGCAAGAAAGAAACATAAAATTTTAAAGAGGTACGTCATTTAAACTTAAAGTATCTGAGAAAGGGTAAAATGAGAACCGTCTTGAGTTCTGAGAACTATGAGAACTAAGTCTTCCAAAAAATCAATTTTTTTTTTCTCAAAAATCTTTAATAAAATCACCTTTTTCCAGCAAAATCGAGTCGGGGGTCTCACTGGAAGCAGCCTCTATATTCCTATAAGGTAGAGGTAAGGCTGTCTACATTTTACCCTCCTCAGACCCTACGTTAGCTTTGCTATTTGCGGGATTAACTGAGTATGATAATGATGATGATGACGACTTGTTCTAGCAAAAACATAAAAAATATAAAAAAAATGTTGCATGCAAAATTTACATTAGATGTAAAAAAATTTACACCGCCATAAAGAAAATTTACATCAGGCACTGATAAAATTTACATCAGACGTAACTACCGACTTGACAATTCTTTTTGTTTTTTGGTTTTACAGATGTGTTTATAACATTTTCATTTACGTTTGTGCAAAAAAAATGTGCCCAACTCACGCGGAAAAGAGGGGTTTTCATGGTTCTCACAACTCGTGGTGGTTCTTAACTAACCAATCCTCAAGTAAATTAAATAAAAAATTAATATCCGGATAGCAAGAAACATACATAAAATTTAAACAGGCACAACAACTAAATTAAAGAACATATTACGTGAATAACATACAACAATTAATTAAAAAGAATACTTAAAATAATATATAAAAAACCACGAAAACCTAAATAATAATATTCTAAACAATGACTTTTTTTATCTCCTCACAAACCTTTTCATGGACCCCGAAGGGTAACTGGTTCATATTCGAGCGATTCAGGAATAGGGTGATGCGCTCTTGATTCACTAGAAATTAAGACACTGACCCTTAAACACATCCATCATTTCCTCTTTTTTCTCCATATGTTGATGCATTCGTTGATTGATGACGTCATACTTTTCTAACTCTAGTGTCTCCTTCGGTTGTGTTCTCTCTATATCCCTCGCCACATTCGCTTTCTAGTGCACCCTTGGACGTGACAGTTCTTCATACTCGGTTGTTGGAGTATCATTTTCTTCGGCATTGACAATGAAACCCCCAATCTTTGTTGGAGTCTCATTGTCATCGAGGTCCACGGCATGGAAAGTAGATGATGTATACTGACCCGATTCTGAAGTCTTCATCTTCTTTGAAGTTAATGGCAACGGTTCATGCCATTATATATATTGTTGGCGAAGAACGATGACTAGTAATATTATTATAATAATAATATTATCTTTTTATTATTTTTTATTTATATATTATAATAGTTTATTGTATTTACTTTTAATAATATATAATTTTTTTCCATTATTAAAACCATATATTTCCTTTACCATTTTTTTTAATTCTTTTTTCTTTTTTTAAACATATATTAATTTATCGATTATTTTGATACTTCTTTAATTATCTACGTTATAACTTCTTTCTAAAAACTTAAGTACGTAGTTGTGCTTGATTTTTTCCCTGGCATTCCGTTATAAGTTTTTTTAAAAACGAAGTTGTACTCAAAATAAAATATTTATTTGGTATCATAAAACGATACGAAGATAAACTTAACCGTTCTAATGATTTGGCTTTCTAAACAACATGTTTTATTTTCAAATCATGTTTGTTTTACATTATTATTTTGCTCGATTTCGCCGCAACGCGCGACATAAAAAAAACTAGTTTTGATTTGTTTTTTCACAAGATGAAAAACATGTTATTAGTTTAAGTGTAACTTGGTTACGCTATGACACTCTGTTTTGGACGCCTTGATGACAATGTCATTAAACCACCCTTTTTGACTGCTTTTGTGACCGTTCTAAATTCCACAAAACAGTCGTGTTGGAGTGGTCATCATGTGCCAGTGGGACTTCAAATTTTTGGCGCTTCGGTTATAAATATTTTCATTTTCCTCACAAAATACTCGTGGATACGATATAAGTACTCCATAACTGTTTGGTTCTTGTGTTTGATTAGGAAAGTTGTTACGTGAATGTAAGCTCGTGTATGAGCGTTTTCTTCGACTAACCATTTATTAATATAACTTTAGATTTAGGCTTAGAAGAACCCACATCAACTGGTTTTTATGTTGTTCCTTCGGCTGACAATGGAGATGGAGTCAATGTACCAGATGATTGGGTATCTAAAGTGTTGAACACGCCAGCCGGTTGGAAGGTAGTGTTGAAACCCGGAGTGTAGTATGTGTAACAGGGTGGTACGACACAATGTTATGTCTTATACCTGTAGTTAGAGAATTGTGGAGGTATGACGTTGGGTTGTGTCGGACACCCAAAGTTCACGAAATAGGGAGGTACGACACTTTGTTGTGTTGAGTAGTAGGTGCAGCCAAATTCATTTGGAACTGGGAGGGGAGCTGTTGCAAAATCAGACTGAGAGTGACAGTAGTGGGGCATGGTTTCGGATGGGTTCGGGTTTGAGCTGGATTCTAGCAATTCTTAAAAGATCTTGGGTCATTGTGATGAATTTTTGTTACGAATTGGAGGAATTTATCGAGAGTGAAAGTAATTTGAGAGTGAAATGTGAGGTGGGTAGCGTTTGGTGAAGATTTTAATTTAAAAGTGAGGTGGGTGGATAGTTTTAAATTTATAATTTAAATATTTTTTGTTTGTTAAATAGCCGTGGGGTGGCTTTAGAGCCCACCCGACCCTGTCCGAACAAGTTCGTTGGAGCGAACCACACATCATCGGACCAAACCATGTATGTGGCATTGGAGATGTTCTTCAGGCTATGTGTTACCGTTTCACAAATTTTCACTATCACGTCTAAAAAGTGATTGTTACATCACAGTCACCTAGGCATGAGCTTCACTAGTTTTTTTTCGCATTTAATGTGCAATAACTTCACAAGTTTTTACTATCCACCACATATTAATATAATATTTAAATCTAATAGATTAAAAAAAGGAAAGAAAAGGTATGATTAGTTGAAAAACTTGAGCCTAACAACCATTCCCCCTTCACGGGCATTATCAGCACACATTTCCACCTTTTTCACCTACAACAGCGCTAATGAATGTTTTTCTATAACACTATGAGCTTCAAATGATTCAAATGACAATCTACTCCGATTTATGTCAATACTCTGTGTGTCTTTTTGCCTTTATTTTAACATCTATGCTATATATGTTGTGATGAATAATGTTGTTCAAAAGCTTGGTTTTGGTATCAAACCAATTGCACTGGATTGTTTGATGATGTGTATAGGTGTTTTAACGTGCAAAGTGTGCGAAGAATTAATATAGGTTGCGTAATTATATTTATTTCATACGTAATTTTGTAATTTATGATGCGGAATAATGATACTTTCATGTGTGACTATTTCGGATATCCAGTTATTTGTTTTATTTTTTATTCTTTTTATTTATTCTAAATCGGATATTTCGGATATCCTGATATAAGTTTTCGGATAATCAGATATTTCAGATAATTAGATTTTCGGATATCCAAAAATACATTTATAAATTTTCGGATATGTTGGATTCCAAAAGTTTTTAAAATCACTATCCAAATCTGAGTCCGAGTATTTCGGATACCCGATTTTCGGTTATTCGGATATCCAAATTTTTGGATAGTTCGGATTCGGATATCGGATAGTTTGAATTGGATTTTCAGATTCGAATACTTTTAAACACCCCTATTAATACCTCTTCATATGTTACCCTTGGGCCGAGTTACGAACTCAATGGGTGTATATTAACCTAAAGAAATTAAAGGTATCCTAAATTTACCTTCAAAACTCTCATTTACTTGTAACTTGTTTGTTGATATTTATATATACATAGGCCATTTGTTGATATTTTTATGAATTCTTTCTGAATTTAGGTTGGTATTAACTAATATTATAATCTTTGCATCGTCTTGATGACCATAGACCGTGGTTCATGGGGTAGACAATGGTCTTGTTCTTTGGTGTTAGGAATTTTGGTTTAAAAGTGAGTAAAAGACTAAAATAAAATAAGTAAGTTGAAAAATATATATTTTCTAGATGGTTATAACTTTATAGAAGCGGCCACTTATATAAACATCACTTGGTCATTGGAAACATTCTTTACGGCTCATCTAGAAAATTTGTGCTTGGTCTTTTAAAACATTAAGTTATATTTTCATAGAATGGTTTGATTTTGACAGCCGTACACCTCATTGAAGAAGGTTCTTCCCAACCAAATCATAGTGCTCTTCATTCCTTGAAAGACCAAGTCTTATAATAATATTAAACCACCAATACGCAAACATATTCATATTCTAATTAATTTATTTGAAACCATTAATTGGTTTCCAACGGATTTTACATCTATGATATGATGTTGGTGTCTATGAACTTTGATATCTCTTCGTTACTTATGGGTAAGATTTATTTTAGATTCAAAGGAGCTTCAAATGAAAAAAGAGTTGTCACGTAGATTTATTCTGTTGGAGTTTTATGTGAATTGTTGTATTGAAGGTGGTTTTAAATGATTGGTTTATATATATGGGATGGATCACGAAAAAACTACTTTAAATAAGAAAACTAAAAAACTAACTAAAAAAGTCTAAAAAACATATCAATTTTTTTTGAATTTTTTTTATAAAAAATCGCTATAAATAATATTAAAAAAATAACTTTTAAAAAAAAGTTGTACTGCACATTTGAAATAATACGGAAAAGCCTAAACCACCCCCACCGACACCCCCAAAAACCTAAATCCCCCACTGCCACCCCCCAAAAAAACCTAAGGCTAAACCAAAACATAAATCCCAAAAAAAAACCTAAACCCTCCACCCGCACCCCTCAAAAAACCTAAACCACCCCCTTCAAAAAAAAAAAAAAAAACCTAAACCCCCGCCAACAGACACCCCCCCCCCAAAAATCCTAAGGCTAAATCGTAAACATAAATCCCAAAAAAAACCTAAACCCTCCACCCGCACCAGTCAAAAAACCTAAACCCCCCACCCCCCCTCCACACACACACCTACCCTAAAAGCTAAACTAAACTCAAATGCTAACTTTAAGCATATACAGTACAAGTTTTTTTTTTTTTAAAAAAGTTTTTTTATACATAAAAGTAGCGAATTTTTATAAAAAAAATTTGTAAAAAAATAATTGGCATTTTTTTAGGCTTTTTAGTTAGTTTTTTAGTTTTCTCATTTATATCTATTTTTCTCATGATCCTCTCCCTATATATATTATATATTATATTAGGGTTAAAGGTATTTTAAAAAAGACAAAAAGTGTGATAAATAAGAAAGAATCTCAGCCATTAGATCTAAATTAATTGAAAAGGGTAATCAAGTAATTTTATATTGATTTAATTAATTCAAAACCTTCCATAAACCGTCATCCTAATTTATAGGAATACCGAAATAACACTGCAAACACCATTCAGCACGTATATAACACCATTCAAAATTATATAACACCCTTCAATAAGTATATAACACCATTCAATAAGTATATAACACAATTTTAAAGATCTCTATAAAAACACTACGAATAACACTACAACAACCATTCAGCGCATATATAACACCATTAATAATATTATATAACACCATTCAATAATTATACAACACCATTCAACACATATATAACACCATTCAATAATTATATAACATCATGAACTGAAACAAAAAACCATTAATTGAAACATTCGATTGAACGTAATTTTTTTCTGTATATAAATATAGTAATATGGTACTCATATTAAAGATTAAAAAACACTCGTTATTATGGTGTAATTTAAAAAAAAACGAGTTACGTGTAAAAAGTTATTGGCGTTTAAAAAATAAAAAAGAAACTTGCATGTGGATTGCATGTGACTTTCTAAAATTAAAAATGTTAATTTTACCTTTATACCCTTAATCTAGAAAATTAATTATTTTAATTGTTATACTATTTACAAGATTGCCATCAAGATCTCAACAATTAGATTAAAGATCTAATGGTTTAGATTTTTCTTACCCTTCTCACACTTTGGGCCTTTTTTACAGGATCCTCTACCTATATATATATGGTTAAGATCGTGTGAGAAAACACTAAGCTAATTGAGAAATTTGAGAAGCATTCTGAACCACACATTTTCACTAAACTGCTCGTAATATACGCATATGTATAGTTTAAAATTGACTATATACATATAGTTTTGATGAAAATGATGGATTAAATCGCTAACAACGTTTTAGGATAAAGGTATGGCTTGCCTACATCCATCATTTCCAACCCATCGATAGTTTGATTATAGATGAGATTATACTGGATAAGGTTGTTGTTGTTGGTTTTAGGATAAAACAAATTGAACAGCCAGTTGGGTGAATTGGCGAACATGCTGGTTTTTCCCGGTTTGATGATTTAATAATGGTTTTAGTAATCTTAAATTGATTTCTTTTTCTTCAAAATTGTAAGTTTATATTAGAATTTCAAAAGATAAAATAACAATTGATGATTATATTAAACTAGTAGGTTGGCCCGCGTGACGTAACAGGCGTCACCAAGACTCTTTCTCTTAGAGATCGCCATCTACCCGACCTGTCTTAAATATTGATTATTTATTGGCGTTATTAGTAGTATTATTATTTAGTAATTATATACTTAACTATTTAAGTAAGATTATACTTAATAATATTTGGGTATTATTATTATTTTGTTATTATTATATATTTTAAGAATTTCAATAAGATACCACTAGTACTTAGTTTAAACCTAGTGGGTTGGTCCATGCGATGTGGTTGTGTTACCGAAGCTCTTTTGGAGAGCACCAGAGCTACTTTAAACACTAATTATGTGGGTAAAGTTATCCTACAAAGTCTCCTAAATTTAAGAAGTGTAAAAAGACACAATGGATTGCAAAATATAATACAATGTCAAACAAAATATAACACAATACCGAAAAATATAACACAATGTCGAGAGAAAAAAACACGACGGTCGTAAAAGACACATTGACGCAAATACAGAAAATACATAATGCTAAATAAAAGACGCTGATATAAACAAAAAAAATCTAAAATTTACAAACTATAAATCCAAAAGTGAAAACCGAAAATCTCATATCGTACAGTTCAATAAGACGGTTACAATGCCACTTCAACGAGGTCAAATTGAAGTTTGTTTGATACTTTCCTACGACTTTTTATTTTTAGGAGACTTTTTATTTGATCATAACACTTAAAATATGGGTATTATTATTATTGTTGTTGTTCTTATTATTACGCAAATATTCAGTAATTATATACTTAAATATTTAAATAAGATAATACTTAATGTAATGAATTAAATAATCTTCTATGCATTAAACAAGATACTAAATAAGAGAATTTATTAAATGATGGCAATTTAAGAACTACTGCATAGAGTATCTTATGCTTTGTAAGTTGTAACAAACGTCTTAAAGTTCAATTGAAATTATATATATGCCTATAAGAGATGCTTTTATTTATATATATATATATGCATTTTAAATGAGCAAAATTGTAAATTCATAGAATTTGTTAAGACATATTTAAACACCTGGGTTGGGAATAGGGCAATCTTGGCTTCAATGTGTTTAATCTCCTAATAATCAACACGTTCATCTTAATTTTTTTTATTTTTTGAACCTTATTTAAATATTAATATTCTAGTCAAATTGACCACTCTACCACATCGCGCATGTTCGCTCTAATAAGTTAATAATAGAGATATATACACCTACATAATATATATATATATATATGCAAACACACATATATCTATACTACTATATAATGCATTTTAGATGATCAAAATTGTAAATTTATAGTACATGTTAATACAAATTTAACACAAGACATTAATTCAACTACCAATTTAATGAATTGAAATTTATTGAAGGTGGACTATTAATTAACTATCAATTTCATGATGTGAATTAGTTTTTCTTAGGGTGTTTTTGGGATTGCTTTTTCAACCTGATTTTTTAATTATTGTGTTTTGAAATCGTAAAAAATCTATTTTGAGCGTTTGGTAAAAAGTTAATAAAAACTGATTTGTAGTGATCAAAACGTGATAATTCAAAATTAGGTCACCCCTTACTGCAGGAAAACAGGATTCCACAAAAACTGATTTTTACGTTAGAGATCAAAGCTTATTTATTTTTTAAAATATATATATTTATCAAACACTCAAATAGTTGATTATCTGATTATTGTGATATCAAACAACATAATCAAATCCAAACAGTGTCTTTCTGCAGCACGTTTTGTTACAGCTAATTATCTTATATAATTAGAGTAAATTGCACAAAACATCCTTTATGTTTCCTCAAACTTGCAGGTTCCAACCTTAATGTTTAAAAGTTGCTAAAAACAACCTTTAAGTTTATTTTTGTTGCGGGTTCAATCCTTTACAGCTAACCACATTATTTTCTTCAGTTAAGTTCCCTCACATGCATAACATGTGAGGGTATATTCGTCATTTTGGTTGATCTTCCGCCCACTTCAATTATAAAAAAAAGAATATTTAAGTTTTAACCTAGTTTAAACAAAGTTTGGTAAAACGTACGCGACTACAGAGGAGCACGATTACCGTTTGATAGTGTTTAAGTCTAACTTGCGGCATCCTAAGCGTCACCAGTTGCTGGATCCGACTACTGAACACGGTGTTACGAAGTTCTCTGATTTGACGGCATCAAAGTTCCGTGAGAGGTATCTAGGGTGAAGAATCGTTTGTCGTTTCCGTCTGATGCGAATAAGGCGCCGATTCTTCCAACTGATGATAATGCTGAAGAGTTTGATTGGCATGATCAAAATCTGTGTTAATCTTTACAGCTTAGTGGGCTAGCTTAAGAAGATTCAAATCTTAATTCCGGGTTCGCCGGAATCCGGCGAAGTCGCCAGAGAAGAAGACCGGAAAAGAGGGTGTTTGATTTTTAAAAGTTTGGTTTTATTGCACATTAGTCCCTGCGGTTAGAATTTTTTTAAAATAGGTTAAACCTTAAATATTCTTTTTTCTTATAATTGACGTGGGTGGAAGATCAACCACAATGACGAATATACCCTCACATGTTATGCATGTGAAGGAACTTAACTGAAGAAAATAACGTGGTTAGCTGTAAAGGATTGAACCCGCAACAAAAATAAACTTAAAGGCTGTTTTTAGCAACTTTTAAACATTAAGGCTGGAACCTGCAAGTTTGAGGAAACATAAAGGATGTTTTGTGCAATTTACTCTTCTAATTATTCAAAACGCATAATCTATTTTCAAAACTCAACCCCAAACACCCTCTTATTAGGTTTCTTTCAATTGTTTACATACTCTATGTTTATCTTAGGTTTGTGGCAAGTTATGTAGTTTAATGTTTTCATTTTCTGCATCTAGAAACTAGGAGTTAATGGAAAAGAATGAGAAGACAATGACTTCAAAGTATTGTATTTCATTGACGTAAACGATGCCTCCCCAATGTCGTGAGGTATCTACTGTCACAGACCCAATCAAGAACAAGGTTTAATTACAAGCTAAAGATTTTGACAAAGGTGCCATACGGATACCTGAGTGGTGTCCACCAGGGCACACCGCCAAGCATTCATCCGATTCCGTCCTTGAGAACAAGGATGTTTTAAAGGGCGTTGTTGATACGTATCCACATAGTACGTACCACACCATCGCCTCCACTCAACCCTCACGTTGCCATCCAAAGACCCATGTTGCCATGCATTTGTTTTTCTTATTAGCTTTCTACTATTGTTTCATACTCTTTGTTTATCTTAGGTTAGTGGGAAGTTATCTTAGGCTAGGGGTGTTAGTTTAATGTTTTTATTATTAAGGAAACTTGGAGTCAATGACAAAAGGGTGAGAAGAAAAATATTTCAAAGTATCGTCTCGTTCGTTCCTAGTTTCTTAGGAGATTGATCATCTTGAATCAGTTTTAATAAATACTTGGTAGTTTGGAACAGGGGCGGACCTACTCCAACACGTGGGTGGGCGGGTGCACCCCTTGATAAAAATATTTTAATGTTATTTTTCGCCGGAAATCCCGACTCCATCCCTTGAAAATTTGCATCCGCAAAATTTTGCTCCATGATAAAGAAGATACGAAGCAAAGAAAAAAAAGTCATCGCAGTTGATTTAATTATTTGCAGAGATTACCTGAGGAGAAGAACTGGGGGTGAGAAGAAGATGATATTTTTTATCTATATTTTATTCTTTTGTATTGGATAAAGAAAAGTCTATTCAAAGTGTTCGAGTGATAGTACAATAAATAGAGTGATCGTACAATAAATACTTCAAAGAAAAAAAAAGCATCTATACAACTACTTTAATAAATGATCCAACTTAATTCTTTATAACATAGAAAGCGTGAAAAGTTAATATAAGTAAACACTTCGAGAGTTTATTTTGTGTACTTTCTAAGTTTATTTAGTTTATACATTTCATTCCATAGTATCGTGTGTATATATATATTTATTTATTTATTTATTTAGATTAAAGTTTAGGTGAAACTTCAATTCTTGGAAGGGTGGGTTTAAACTTTAATGGTTTTTTTTATTATTTTACTTATTTATGATGAGTTTTTATGTTGTTTATTGTTTTATTTGAAACTTTGTTTGTTAAAGTGATAGGAGTTGGGAAATAGGGTTTGATAATCAACCCGACTTTATCTAATCCGACCCGCTCTGAAACTTTGTTTGTTTATGTTTACTTGTGTTTACGTGACCCGACCTGACCCGCTATGATCCAAAAAGTTTTATATAGTTAGGAGCCTAAAATCTTTAAAAAAAAATCACACGCTGGTTTGGAATGATACTTGCAAATGATCTTCTAATTACTCTAATAATAGTTAATTCACACAATTGCACATTTGTAATCGAATATACTGAAATTTCACTTACGATTGACAATTTTAAAAGACACTGAACGATTTGAAAAAAATAATTAAATAATTTGTTACCAAATAAAATATGTAGTTTGATAATATATATCTTATTATAATACCTCCAACTTTTGCACATCATCCCTCATTGTCAACCTCTCATCAAGAAAAATCATATAATTTTTTTTAAGTGGAGACTGACAAAAACTCTTTCTTAACATTCAAAATTGACGAAAACTTACATTTTTGTTAATTTTCCAAACCAACATATATTGAGACGAATTCTCGATGGTTAAATCATGTATAAGATATTCATGTGTTACCTTTGAACATTTTATTATGGAACACAATATTAATTTGAATTGTTATATTCAAACTAGGAATAAACTATTACCTTTTAAATTTTATATTCTAAGTTGTAAATATTATTTTAAAATATAAATAACAATTACTTAATGAAATTACCAAATACTAACAAATTAGTATTATATTATCAAGGTGAATGATATATATTAAATATTAAATTATGATATAAAAATCAAATTGAAATTGTTTTTATGAAAGGATGTCCCTATAAGTCTATAACTTCAACGTTTCGGATAATCTGCAAAATAGCAGTTGGGCTTGGGCTTGCGGCACAGTCCAAGGCCTGTCAAAGAAGATCATCATTGGGCTTCGTGGTCAATGCCTCAATGGTTTGAAATCTTGGGAAGTCGGATTCCTTCAAGTCACCTAATAGAGTATAGAGATGCACAAAATGCCCGGTCTCAGGATCCGACACGGAATACCCGACCTAGAACCGGTCCCTACCTACCCGACCTGCAGGTTCATACCAGTTCCAAACCCAGTTGTAAATGAACGAACATTTATGAACACATTACCGAACGTTCACGAACACAACTAAACGAAAGAGACCTCTGTTCGTGTTCGTTCATTTATCTAATCGAACGGAATTTCTTGTTTGTGTTCGTTCATTTACTAAACGGGCGAATGTAAACGAACTTCCCGCCGGACGGTTTACGAACTGTTCGCTGAATGTTTGGTTCGTTTACAGCCCTAGTTGCGAGTTAACACAGCGCAACGTGCATGTGTGGTTCAATGTTTTTATGTCTATTTTCTCGGATTTGACAGGTTCATAGCATACGCACGGGTCCTAGACAAACCGACCTGGTTATTCTTTATATATTAAACGTTTCAGTCTATTTTCGTCATATTAACACGCCACAACTTCAGTGTTGGTGGTTGTTGGCGGTGGTGTAATTTTGATGCTATTTGGGACAGTTTTACACCACCGCCGCAACGCCGAAGAGCTTAATTCTAATTGTTTATTGTTATCAACTATTTCTAGACTCTAGAGTTACAATAAAAATACTAATAAAGAAACTACCCATTGAAATTATGTATAGCGTGGAAGGATCGTATCTAGAAGCTATTATTCTGCGGATTACAAGTTGCACGGGATGACAATCAGTAGCGTACCCGGAATTTATTTTCTTGGGTAACAATCAGATAGTTTTATAGTTGATGGCCCCGCAACTGATGACAGTTAAACCCGAACATGATAAGCCCAAAATCCGACATATTAGGACGGGTAAAGTAATTGGGTATGGGATTGGGTTTAAGATTAGTTGTTATTTTTTTCGCGTGTTTGGGATTTAGTGATAAACCTGTAAGCTTGACCTGATTATCTGATAAAGCGTACCCGTTTACTTGATATTATCATATCTTGGTCATGAGTGAATTACTATTTTTCTTTTCTTTTTTCTTTTTTTTTTAATTCTGAGTGTGAATTCTTTTTTGAACGGCGAACTTCCTGTATAAGGTTACCACACTCTTCAAATTGGAGAACCCTGTATCACCCAACTTTAGTCAGGCTATGTTGTCTTCACCGGGCCCACGCTGGCTTCAAAGTTTGGCTTTTGTGGGCGTTTCCCCAGGAAACCATACAGTCGGCTGCCACTTGACAGTCGTTGTGCCACCACAAGAGCATAACTCTTTGGCGTAACACACGGTGGGACGAAAACCCGATTGGGCTCGGGAATCGGACTGACAACCTCACAGAAGGCCTAGTCCAAATCCTTCATTTCCTATATCCACCGCAATATGGCACAAGTGGGAATTAAACTTGAGTTTCCATTGAAAAACCCAAGTCTTTTATCACTATGATAAAAGTGGAGGGATAATTCTTTGTGTGAATAAATTCAACTTTAGGTGAGGTGGGGGAATGTTGTTGGGTTTAGACAAGAATAGCCAAAACACATGGTGGATTGATTCCTTCAAGAGCCAACCTACTCCCAGGAATGTGGTGGGGAAGCCCAAGCATCACTTCATTGTGAGATGTTGAATTTACACATATCCACAACCACAGAAAAATATGTTTGGTCTTGTCATTCAATTATTGAACTATGACACTTCGAGCTCGGGTACCCATCAAGGTATCTCTTTGCATCCATTTTGGTTAACACATCCCTGTGTGTAAGGAAGGATGGGATCATTTTTGTTGGTATACGCTCGATCGATAAATGAAAACAGAAAGAAAAAGAATAAACAGCATGGTGGTTCGGTTTATGTTTATGCGCCATGCTAGATCCATATTCATGACATATACCTAATCCACCTTTCATCAATGAATGATCTCCTTACAACTCTAGGTTTTCCAAACCTCAACGTCATAAGTTACATTTGATTTTCGAGGAACACTATTGTAAACTGTCGGTTAATCCAGTTAAGTTAATTGGTATTTAGGTGTAAAATATGTTGTTAACAAAAAGGTAATACCTTATATAACCGGCTGCATGTTCACATAAAATATTATGTAACTCATCAGGTTGGTAAAGTTTTAAAAGGTGTTGGGGAGAACTTTTGTATAACACACAGTTACAAGCAAATATCAGGTATATCAACCATTTAATAAGAAACTATTTCTTTTTATTTTGGACCACATAATTGAACTAATGAAGAAACAAATAACCAGCAAGAAGCTAGATAGCAGCAAACAAAGATATAAAATCAATCTAAAGACTGGATGGAATTACACCAACATATCCACTCTTTGATCCACTTTTATTCATACAAATACATTCTCCTTGGTCTCTTTTGGCACCAAATTGAAATTAACTTCGACGACTTGTCGAAAATCTAGTCATTTTGAGCCCATCATAGGAAATAACACATTGCTAGAGAGACTGGTTGAAGCCCCTTCGTGTATGTAGAGCCTTTGTTCCACATTTTAAAACAACCACTATTGTACACCAAATTATAAAACAACCACTTTGTCATTGTTTTTCTTATCGTAATGCCAACGTTTTAAAGTAAATTGTAAATTTTAAAATTTGTCATCACAGTGCTAGAAGAGATAGGGGCGGACCTACCTTGTAACAAGGGGTAACCGTCGTTGCCCCTTGACGCTTCTGCGTTAGTGTAAAATTTGGAAAAATTTAATGTTTTTTTCGATTTCGTTACCATTTTTTTTGAAACGTTGCCCCTATAACGATTTTTTAGATCCGCCATTGAGAAGAGATAATGGAGAATGTATTTTTATGGATAAAAATATATATTAAAAAGTCACTTATTAGAGTGGATATCTTGGTGTAACTCTATTCGTCCTTTGGCTTGCTAGTATTTTGTTTCTTCGATAATTAAACAAGGTTATAACCCCGTGTATTACACAATATTTTAAGACGATTTTCTGAAATCCGAACAAAATTTTGTGTCATGTATGATCAAAACTTGTGATGTTTGTCAAGTTTGTAAATATGAAAGCATTTGAACCATCGATTAGAAGACAAACCATATCATCGACTTTCTCACGAGTTTTAACAGTCATGTGAACATACATTTAGTGGTTGTTTGTTTAGCTCTTAATGAGTTCTTAATGGTTCAGACCCCTCTTACTGGTTCAACACTTAATTGTTCAGACTGTTTGTTTCGCGAGCATATGTCTGAATGGTTAAGACATTTGTCTATGAATGGTTAAGCATTATACTAAGTCCGAATGGTTAAAACCTCTAATCTGAATTGGTCAGACATTTGCCTCTGAACGGTTGAGCAGTTACTGGTTCAGCTCATAATGGTTCAGACCTTTTACTGGTCAGCACTTAACCATTCAGATGTTGCCAAAAGAGCCCTTTAATAACCCAAGTTTATTTAAATAACAATGGTCTTAGTTTGTTAGTTTCTAAAAAAATTGTTGGAATGTCCAGATTAGGCATATAGCAATTAGCCGATTAGAAAAACTTATAGCTACAAATAATATATAAATTAAGTAGATAAGTATAAATTATCGGTAATTATTAAATTATATAACTTTAAATTTAAATATATGAGCGTGAGTTGCATCTTAGATAAATTTATTAGTATGATAAATGTAGTTATTATTCTTCTTGCATTTTAAATATATTAAATAAATAAATAATTTGTTAAGCAAGAAAATCGTATAATTTCTAACCTAGTAATTAATAAAAATAAATAATAAGATATTTTATGAAACTTTATCCGTAAGTTCTTAAATGTTTAAAACATATATTAAATTTAGTAATTTAAATTAAAGACTAGAGATGATCTACAATAATGACAAGTTCTATTTATTAGTTTATTTTATTATATAGTATAGATAGATAGATTATGTTGTTCTCAAAACAAAACAAAAAATTCTTATTTACAAATTAAATGTCACTCTAAATTAAATGAGTGTCCTTTTATTAAATGGTTAATTGTAATAATAATATGCTTTATATTATATTTGATACTTTTTGTAATTGTGTGTGATACAAACATTCTTTCTATATTAATATAACACATTTTAAACATCAAAGTTAGTTAGGCGCTCTAATTCAAAGTGATGAGTGTTTTTAAAAATCTGTCATGGTTTATTTTATAATTAGGTGCTCTAATTCAAAGTAATTTTTTAATTAGTTGCTTTGGGACTTATTGAAAGGTGAATGGGAGTGATAGTCAAGAGTGTTGAAAAATGAGGGCTCAAATGTAGAAGAAAAGTGAAGCAAGTCATCATCTACTCTCTGCTCTCAAGTCTCCTCTTTGCAGACTGGGTTTTGCTTTTCTTCTTGTCTCTATGTGCACTTAATTTACCATATTTTATAATATATGTTGATTTTGTGAGCATAAGCACATGAGTTTGTGATCATAATTACCGAATGGGGTTTGATTTAGGGATTTCAGGTATTACAAGACTCCAAAGTGTTCCAGATATAATAGTTTGTTACCAATTTCTTATTAGCTCATGAGTTGGTTATTACCAGTATTTCATTATTCATTACTGAATTCAAAATCTTAGGCTTGTGGGTATGGGGCCGTCCCTAGTCGTGATGGCCCGTCGAGGACCGGCTACACCGGACTGTCCCCGTCTCTTCCGTCCTCTCACCCACGAATGTGACGAGCCCTCTGGTCAATATAGCCGTTATAACGACTATTTTATTAAAAACATCTTTATTATATTAACCAATTAAACACTCATTTTTTAAAAAATATACTCACCCACACTCTCTAAAAAATCCAAAATTCTCTAAAAAAAATCAAACAATTTCTTCGTCATCTTCGTGGGGTCGGCATCTTCCAGTGAAACCGTACAATTCTTTGTAAACACTTTAATGCAGACGGCAAAGATGATCATTGCGGAGTAACAAGAGGAAGAAACCACGTCACAACCACGAATTAGGTAAGCGGCCATAAACAGAGACCGAGAATGTTAGTGCATAGTTGTATTTATAGGTTTTATATCGCTATTATATTTTGTATTATAATAATTTTTTAATTTTTAACGTACGTGTAGATGCCCACGATAGATTGGTGGCCAATTACTTTGCCGAGAAACCCATGTACACGGGGACGATGTTTAGACGTCGGTTTCGAATAAGTCGTCGATTGTTCTTACGTATAGCCGATGACGTGTTGAGTTTTTACCCCCCATTTTACATTACGATTCGATGCTAGAGACAAAATCGGGTTCACCACCTTACAGAAATGCACAACAGTAATGTAACATTTGTGTAAATCGGGTTTCAAAAACCCGCCCCAATCTATCAACCAAAGTGTATATTTATCGTGCATTTATTTTTTATTCTTTTTAATATTTCATATATAAATACTAATAATAATTAATGTCTAAAAACAACCTTAATAAAATAATATGATAAATAAACAATAAATATTATATAGACCATTAAAAGACTTAATAAAAAATAATAATAGGATTTAAAAGGGTGGCCGGGATTCGAACCCGCGCCAACCCGGTTCGGGAATTAGCGAAACACACAAGAACCAGTCGGGCTAAGCCCTCAACCGTTCCAAATCTCAATGTTTAATATTTATGTACAAATGTAGTTCGAGCTCGAATTCCAATTTCCCGCCAAGACGTAACCCAACGAGAACACAGCCTTTACCAAGCTGTCAACTTTCCATAGCTGTCGTCGCTAATTCTTCGGGATTGCGACTTTTGGTTCATTACCATAACTTTAATCAACTCCAAGAACGTGACCAAATTCGATAACGTGAACACCTATAAATACCCGACTACACTTCAACCATTCATCCTCACACCCATCTCGATCCTCTCACTCCCCTCTCAACTTTCTCTCTCTGTTTCTGTTCGACAAACCAAAGCACGCCGGAAAACCCGCTCAACCGCCGGTATTCACCGGAGAAGACGAGGACTCGCCGGAGGAATCGTAACTCGCCGGTCACGCCGCGTTTCTTTGTTTCGGTATAATCTTGATCCTTGTCCTTGTTAGTTTGCAACCGCTTTAACTGAACTAACGATTAATCAAACGGAAACTCGTTATTGTTAAACTTCAGTATACGTTTATTTGTTTTAAGTGAAGAAGACGACAGTTAAAGGAAGCTTATAACTAATAAAAACATAAACATCAACACCAAACTTGGCATAGCCCAGTGGTGTTTGGCGCGCCCGAAATGAACGGAGGTCTTCGACCCTGGCTCGAAGATATTCCAATTGTGAAAGAATTCTCGCAAGTTTTTCCCGACGACGTTTCAGGACTTCCTCCTGCGCGTGAAGTCGAATTTCGAATAGATCTTGTGTCTGGTGCTACACCGGTGGCAAAATCTCCCTATAGGTTAGCCCCATCCGAGATGCAAGAGTTGGCCAGTCAACTACAAGAGCTGACTGACAAATGATTCATACGTCCTAGCTCATCGCCTTGGGGTGCGCCCGTTCTTTTTGTGAGGAAGAAAGACTGGAACGTTTCGCATGTGCATTGATTATAGAGAACTCAACAAATTGACGGTTAAGAATCTCTATCCACTGCCTCGTATGGGTGACCTTCTAGACCAACTTCAAGGCGCCACCTGTTTTTCCAAAATTGACCTTCGTTCTAGGTTATCATCAGCTTAGAGTGCGCGAAGAAGATATTCCAAAAACTGCCTTCGAACTCGTTATGGTCATTACGAGTTCATGGTTATGCCCCTCGGTTTAACCAACGCCCCCTGTCTTCATGGATTTAAAGAATAGGGTATGCAAACCCTATCTCGACCGTTTCGTCATAGTCTTCATCGACGACATTCTTATCTATCCAAGTCAAAATCCGATCATGAGGACACCTTCGACTCATTTGCTTACGAGTTCTCAAAATGCGAATTTTTGTTAAGAGAAGTACAATTCCCTTGTCATGTCGTCAATAACAAAGGGATTCATGTCGATCCATCGAAAATCAAGGCAGTACAAGAATGACAAGCGCCACGCATCCCTACCAAAGTTAGGTCATTTCTTGGCTTGGCTGGTTATTACCGACGCTTCATTGCCAATTTTTCCCGTATCGCCGTTCCGCTCACGCCTTGACCCACAAGGGAAAACCCTTCATTTGGGGACCTAAGCAAGAGGAGGCCTTCCAAACTTTAAAGCAAAGGCTTTGTGACGCACCTATCCTTACACTCCCTGAGGGTTGCGATGACTTTGTGGTTTATTGCGACGCATCAGGGCAAGGTCTAGGATGTGTATTAATGCAAAGAGGAAAGGTGATAGCCTATGCCTCTAGGCAACTCAAAGTTCATGAGAAAAATTACACCACCCACGACCTGGAACTTGGAGCCGTTGTGTTCGCTCTCAAGATATGGAGACATTATCTTTACGGTACCAAGTGTGAAATATACACTGACCACAAGAGTCTCCAACATATCTTCAATCAAAAAGAGTTGAATATGAGGCAACGAAGATGGGTCGAACTGCTCAACGATTACGACTGCGAGATTCGGTATCATCCTGGCAAGGCAAACGTGGTGGCTGATGCGCTCAGTCGAAAGGGATATGCGAACTCTATTCGTCTTCTATGTTCGCAAATCATAACCGATATCAAGGATCGAATCCGGGCAGCTCAACATATCTCTCTAACGCAAAATGACGTACGCGATTAGCTGTCATGTGGAGTTGAACACAAAATTGAAACCAAATCTGACGGTATTCTATATTATTTAAACCGCATATGGATTCCCCGATCGCGACAACCTTCGTGATTTCCTCATGAATGAGGCACACAAAACACGATACTCTGTACACCTAAGAGCCGATAAGATGTATCAAGACCTATGATACACCTACTGGTGGCCTGGCATGAAAAAGGATATCGCTGTTTTTGTTTCCAAGTGCCTTACATGTTCCAAAGTGAAAGATGAACATCAAAGACCTTCAGGACTTCTAGTCCAACCCGAAATACCTGTATGGAAGTGGGAAAACATAACCATGGACTTCATTACCGGGTTACCTCGCACCTCCAGTGGGTATGACACCATATGGGTAATCATTGATCGTTTTACAAAATCAGCTCACTTCATTCCGATTCGCGAGGACTTCAAGATCGAGAAGTTAGCTCGTATCTACATCAACGAGATCGTAAGCCGTCATGGTGTACCGTTAAGCATCATTTCAGACCGTGATGGTCGTTTCACTTCACGAACATGGCGAGCCGTACAAACCGCTTTGGGTACACGGTTAGACCTTAGCACCGCCTTTTACCCTCAGACTGATGGTCAATCTGAACGCACCATCCAAACCCTCGAAGACATGCTTCGAGCATGTGTCATAGACTTCAAAGGAAATTGGGACGCTCATCTACCGTTAGTCGAGTTTTCGTACAACAATGGCTATCATTCAAGTATCGGCATGGCTCCTTTCGAAGCTTTATATGGTCGTAAATGCCGATCTCCAGTATGTTGGCACGAGATTGGTGAAGCGCAAATCACCGGACCTGAATTGATTCAAGAAACAACCGACAAGATCCTTCAAATTCGAGAAAAATCTTCTAGCGGCTCAAAGTCGTCAAAAGAGTTATGCTGACAAACGACGAAAGCCCTTGGAGTTTGGCGTTGGTGATCAAGTACTTCTGAAAGTATCACCGTGGAAGGGAGTGGTTCGTTTTGGTCAAAAAGGCAAGCTAGCACCACGTTACATAGGACCTTTCAAAATACTCGAAAGAGTAGGTCCTGTAGCCTACAAGCTTGACCTACCAGAAGAACTCAACAGGATACATCCCATTTTCCATGTATCAAACTTGAAAAGTGCCTCGCCGACAAAAACCTCCACATCCCTCTGGAAGATATTCAAGTCGATGAATTAATGCACTTCGTTGAAAGACCAGTGGAAATCATGGATTTCGGTGTAAAACGTTTAAGGCGAAGTCGTATTACAATCGTCAGGGTACGCTGGGAGTCAAAACGAGGACCCGGTTTTACTTGGGAACGTGAAGACTCAATGCGCGAAAAGTACTCGCATCTTTTTCGGTTACAACTACTACTTAAATTTCGGACGAAATTTTAAAAGTAGGGGTTACTGTAACATTTGTGTAAATCGGGTTTCGAAAACCCGCCCCAATCTATCAACCAAAGTGTATTTTATCGTGCAATTATTTTTTATTCTTTTTAGTATTTCATAAATAAATACTAATAATAATTAATGTCTAAAAACAACCTTAATAAAATAATATAATAAATAAACAATAAATATTATATAGACCATTAAAAGACTTAATAAAAAATACTAATAGGATTTAGAAGGGTGGCCGGGATTCGAACCCGCGCCAACCCGTTCGGGAATTAGCGAAACACACAAGAACCAGTCGGGCTAAGCCCTCAACCGTTCCAAATCCCAACTGTTTAATATTTATATACAAATGTAGTTCGAGCTCGAATTCCAATTTCCCGCCAAGACGTAACCCAACGAGAACACAGCCTTTACTAAGCTGTCAACTTTCCATAGCCGTCGTCGCTAATTCTTCGGGATTACGACTTTTGGTTCATTACCATAACTTAATCAATCAAGAACTTGGCCAAGAACGTGACCAAATTCGATACCGTGAACACCTATAAATACCCGACTACACTTCAACCATTCATCCTCACACCCATCTCGATCCTCTCACTCCCCCTCTCAAGTTTCTCTCTCTGTTTCTGTTCGACAAACCAAAGCACGTCGAAAACCCGCTCAACCGCCGGTATTCATCGGAGAAGACGAGGACTCGCCGGAGGAATCGGTAACTCACCGGTCACGCCGTGTTTCTTTGTTTCGGTATAATCTTGATCCTTGTCCTTGTTAGTTTGCAACCGCTTTAACTCGACCCAACGATTAATCAAATGGAAACTCGTTATTGTTAAACTTCAGTATACGTTTATTTGTTTTAAGTGAAGAAGACGACAGTTCAAGGAAGCTTATAACTAATAAAAACATAAACATCAACACCAAACTTGGCATAGCCCAGCGGTGTTTGGCGCGCCCGAAATGAATGGAGGTACCGAGTTCGACCCCGGCTTGCTCTTGTTTGTTCGCTGTTGTTACTTGGTGCTCTGTTGGTTCGGCTGCTGTGTGGGCTAATTGTTTTTTATTATTAATATTTTTTCGAGGCCAACATTTTTAGTTTGGGCTGTTTAAAAAATAAATTGTTTATGTAAAAAGTCTGAAATCAGTATCTTCATGTTTAATTAGTAAAACTTATAAAATTATTATTATCATTAGTTCTTATTTAGAATCAGTATTCTTTTTTTTATAAAAATTGTAAAGTTTGTTACTTCAAATATTATCATTTGTTTTATTATTAATTATAGATAATTATTACTGTTATATTATTATAAATCTCATTATTATAATTTATTAATGGTTTAATACTAACTAGTAAACTTGTATTAATACATCTTGCCATGAACCTGTATCGTTATAATGTTAAAATCTTTTAACCTTATCAAATTTAAGCGTAATCAAAAGCAAATGATTAAAACACCATCTAAAATAATCAACTTCATACCATTCCGTAACGTAATTCAAAAACCTTGACGGATTCACTATTTTAATCTAGGTTAAACTGTTTGTCGATTCTTCAACTTTACTCGTGCGATATCCAAGAATCTATACGCAACCTAAGGTGAGTGAATCTCTACAAATTCCCCGTTTTAATCACGTTTTGGGGTGTATCATGTGTCGTACCATTTCTTAATTTTATTTAACACTTGTGCTAATATCATTTGGTGATCAAATGTGTATTGTTTGTTATGTGATTATTATGTGGATAGTTTTTTAGTGCAATAATTTCATTAGGCCCATCAGCTCCTCGTGGGATACGGGTTGAGCATTAGGTGCCTCATTAGATCGGCTCCGTTTGATTGAGCCTTGATCTCACATACATCATCCATTATGTCATATGCTCATACAATGTGGTTTGTGATTTGTTACATATATACATTTGCTCACATGTGATTTATGCACAATTTTATATAAACAACAGTAATATTTATATACTTAATTGTTTTATCAAGGTTCACTCGCCAACTTTTGTTGACCCAAATTTTCTTATTTTCGCATGATACAGGTGATCAAGTTGAGGAAAGAAACACCTAGGATGACCTTAGAAGAATAATCGAGTTATTTAGTAGGGACAATCTGTTGGTTTATTGTTTGTATTTGCTTGAATTCTGTGTTGGATATTCAAGGTTAATTTGGAATTAATAAATATGAAACTTATTAGTAAATATCATGAGCTTTGGTGATAACCCAATTATGCCCCGACTTTTATTCCGCTGCGGGTCAGGGTGTGACAGATTGGTATCAGAGCTTGTGACTATAGGGATATAGGATAGGTTATTAGACCCTTAGAGCATATACTATAGTTGATTAGATTTTAATTGTTTATGTGTTACATGCAAAATTCATGATGTTTATATGTTTCATGTTTATTTTCACACACAATATTATGCAAGCACTCTCACAAGTACATGTTAATATGCAATGCTCATCATAGTTCATATCCTCATAACATATCATATCCATGAAAGCACGCACATCACGATTTCACAATTTCCATGTTTTCTTTTCAAAGATTTTTGCAATGTTTTCATATTTTTCAAATCACATCAAAGTGAGTTTTCACGACGGGCATGTAGTAACTGGAAGGGTACGAGTACCGGTAGTCGGAACGTCCTGTCTAGGCTTGGCATTCGTATAAATCCAAAATAAAGGACCAGTTTGCCTACCTGGGGACTAACGATGAGAGTACGAAGGACCTATTAGGCCAAAGCATGCTATACCAAACGTTGTGTGAACTAACCCCACTTTGAGTTGTCATTGTGTCTACACCTGGACACCCTCCGACCTTACATCTCGCAATCATGTTTTATGATTTTCATTCGGGTGATGCGAGTGTTAACCTGCCGACACCAATATGAACCCTACAAAGCTCAATAGTCATGGGGGCCCACATGACTATACAGGCAATGGTATGGGAGACATTTGGAGGTCCAAACATGAGCAAGCCCAAGACATCCAATGGATGTAGTTAAGTTATTTTCAATTATTTATAAATGTTGTTTTCATTCCTTTTTACGACACATGAGACCTAGGAAATTTTTGAACTCACAATCTCCCTACATATATACCTGTAGATGTCTGCTAGGCAATTACGTGAAGGTAGAAGGTCAGGAAAGTCAAACGAACGCTTTGTCACGCAAATTACTAAACAAATGGCCACAGTGCTTCCTGACATCGTGCTACAAGTTCAGCAAGCTCTCACCGCTAATTCCATCAACTCTCCCAACCAAGAAGACCAAAACGTCGCCAACCCTCCTCCCAAAACCCCCAAATGCACCTACAAACACTTCAAGTCCTGCGATCCCCCAAAATATGAAGGGACTAAAGTGTCACCGCTCTCCTTCACTGGTTTGAGGAGATGGGAAACACCTTTCTCAATTGCGACTATCCTGAGGACCGTAAGGTACGTTACGCAACTGGAAGATTGTTTGGGGTAGCCCTTACCTGGTGGAACACGAAAAAAGGTAAGCGAGGTGTAGATGATGCAATGGCTTTATCATGGGAAGAATTAAGAGAGATCATGACAAGACGTTTCTGCCCTAGAAGCGAGATCAAGAAGCTTGAAGATGAATTCTATGCTCTAAAGCAAAAAAGAAGGGGATCACACCTCCTACAACAAGAGGTTTATTGAGTTGAACCAAATGGTTCCCAATCTGTTCACCCCATTATACCGCTTAATTGAACACTACATTCGAGGCCTCCCCTCGAAAATCTAAGATTCGGTTTTAAGCACTTCGCCTGCAACACTCGAAGCCGCAATGGAGTTAGCTACGGAACTCACTGAAAATCACATTCGAAATGGCAATTTTAAAGATGAGAAGAAGAAAACACCCATTGAGACCCCAATTCCAAACCACTCAGGTTCATCCTGAAGTTTGATGGTAAGAGGAATCGAAATGGCAAGAACTTTGCTGTCACCCAAACCAACCCTCCCATCACTGCTGCTCCAATCACCCAAGTTGCCCCTCCAGCCGTACCATTCAAAAGGCCATACACTGGCCCACACCAAAGTGTAACCGTTGCCAATACCATCACCCTCCTGAAAACCCTTGCCAACATTGCACAAGTTGTGGCCGTGCGGGTCACACTATCCAAACCTGCCGTACCCTTCAGAGATCAAACCGCAGTCAACCTCCAACCCAAACCCAAAATCAAATGGTGGGCCAAGCCCTAACAACCCTTACTTCTACCACCTGCACAACTCATAGCCCAACCTTACTACCAACCCAACTACCCCATGATGCAATCCATACGAGCCTGTTTTAATTGTGGGGACCCAAACCACTTCAGGAATACTTGCCCACGCTTGGTGAACATCATCCACGCCCAAGATCAAGCAAACCCGGTAAACCAAGCTAACCAAGCTCCTCTACCTGCTAGAGGAAGAGCTTTCAATATCAACGCCAACCAAGCCAGGGCTGACAACAATGTGGTCAACGGTATGTTTCTCGTAAATGGTAGTTATGCATCCATATTATTCGATACTGGTGCGGATAAGAGCTTTGTGTCTTTAGAATTCGAATCTATTCTTGACCTACCTCGTGATAATCTCGTTGAATCTCTGACGGTGGAAGTTGCTGACGGAAAACCCATTTCATTAAATTCTATTATACGCGATTGTACTCTCACCCTAAATGATCACGATTTTTCGATTGATCCCATTCCTATGAAATTGGGAAGTTTCGATGTTATCATCGGTATGGACTTTCTCAACCAGCATCACGCTGAAGTGGTGTGCCATGAAAAGTTCATTCGATTCCTCTCGCAGACGGTCAGACACTACGTATCTTTGGGGAAACTCCTTCGAAAGGGCTCAAATTGATGTCCTGCCTTCAAACCGAAGTTATCTTCGCAAGAATTGCGTCGCATTTCTAGCTCACGTCATCAAGAAGGAAGGCAAGGAGAGGAAGCTCGAAGATATTCCAATTGTGAAAGAATTCGCGCAAGTTTTTCCCGATGACGTTTCAGGACTTCCTCCTGCGCGAGAAGTCGAATTTCGAATAGATCTTGTGCCTGGTGCTACACCGGTCGCAAAATCTCCCTATAGGTTAGCCCCATCTGAGATACAAGAGTTGGCCAGTCAACTGCAAGAGCTGACTGACAAAGGATTCATACGTCCTAGCTCATCGCCTTGGGGTGCGCCCGTTCTTTTTGTGAGGAAGAAAGATGGAACATTTCGCATGTGCATTGATTATAGAGAACTCAACAAATTGACGGTTAAGAATCGCTATCCACTGCCTCGTATTGATGACCTTCTAGACCAACTTCAAGGCGCCACCTGTTTTTCCAAAATTGACCTTCGTTCTGGTTATCATCAGCTTAGAGTGCGCGAAGAAGATATTCCAAAAACTGCCTTCCGAACTCGTTATGGTCATTACGAGTTCATGGTTATGCCCCTCGGTTTAACCAACGCCCCCGCTGTCTTCATGGATTTGATAAATAGGGTATGCAAACCCTATCTCGACCGTTTCGTTATAGTCTTCATCGACGACATTCTTATCTACTCCAAGTCAAAATCCGATCATGGGCGACACCTTCGACTCATTCTTACACTCTTAAGGACTGAAAAGCTTTACGCTAAGTTCTCAAACTGCGAATTCTGGTTAAGAGAAGTACAACTCCTTGGTCATGTCGTCAATGACAAAGGGATTCATGTCGATCCATCGAAAATCAAGGCAGTACAAGAATGGCAAGCGCCACGCACCCCTACCAAAGTTAGGTCATTTCTTGGCTTGGCTGGTTATTACCGACGCTTCATTGCCAATTTTTCCCGTATCGCCGTTCCGCTCACGGCCTTGACCCACAAGGGAAAACCCTTCATTTGGGGACCTAAGCAAGAGGTGACCTTCAAACTTTAAAGCAAAGGCTTTGTGACGCACCTATCCTTACACTCCCTGAGGGTTGCGATGACTTTGTGGTTTATTGCGACGCATCAGGGCAAGGTCTAGGCTGTGTATTAATGCAAAGAGGAAAGGTGATAGCCTATGCCTCTAGGCAACTCAAAGTTCATGAGAAAAATTACACCACCCACGACCTGGAACTTGGAGCCGTTGTGTTCGCTCTCAAGATATGGAGACATTATCTTTACGGTACCAAGTGTGAAATATACACTGACCATAAGAGTCTCCAACATATCTTCAATGAAAAAGAGTTGAATATGAGGCAACGAAGATGGGTCGAACTGCTCAACAATTACGACTGCGAGATTCGGTATCATCCTGGCAAGGCAAACGTGTGGCTGATGTGCTCAGTCGAAAGGGATATGCGAACTCTATTCGTCTTCTATGTTCGCAAATCATAAGCGATATCAAGGATCGAATCCGGGCAGCTCAACATATCTCTGTAACGGAAAATGACGTACGCGATGAGCTGTCATGTGGAGTTGAACTCAAAATTGAAACCAAATCTGACGGTATTCTATATTATTTAAACCGCATATGGATTCCCGATCGCGACAACCTTCGTGATTTCCTCATGAATGAGGCACACAAAACACGATACTCTGTACACCCAGGAGCCGATAAGATGTATCAAGACCTACGATACACCTACTGGTGGCCTGGCATGAAAAAAGATATCGCTGTTTTTGTTTCCAAGTGCCTTACATGTTCCAAAGTGAAAGCTGAACATCAAAGACCTTCAAGACTTCTAGTCCAACCCGAAATACCTGTATGAAAGTGGGAAAACATAACCATGGACTTCATTACCGGGTTACCTCGCACCTCCAGTGGGTATGACACCATATGGGTAATCATTGATCGTCTTACAAAATCACCTCCAGTGGGTATGACACCATATGGGTAATCATTGACACCATATGGGTGATCAAGTTGAGGAAAGAAACACTTAGGATGACCTTAGAAGAATAATCGAGTTATTTAGTAGGGACAATCTGTTGGTTTATTGTTTGTATTTGCTTAAATTCTGTGTTGGATATTCAAGGTTAATTTGGAATTAATAAATATGAAACTTATTAGTAAATATCATGAGCTTTGGTGATAACCCAATTATGCCCCGACTTTTATTCCGCTACGGGTCAGGGTGTGACAGTAACTCGCCAACTGGTTTACGGATGATAGCTGATACGTGGGACAGTTATTTAAAGATGTCCGAAAGAACTGCACAAGAATGTTTGCGAAAACCAAACACCAATGACATCCAAAAATTGTATCAATTCCACGAAGCAAGGCATGGTTTTCCAGGAATGCTTAAAAGCGTTAATTGCATGCACTGGTCGTGGCCGAATTACCCTAACGCATGGCGAGGTCAATTTACGCAAGGCAATCATGGACATCCAACAATAATGCTAGAGGTTGTTGCGTCACAAGATCTGTGGATTTGGCATGCTTTCTTTGGTGTTCCTGGTTCGAATAAAGACATTAACGTTATCAATCAATCAGAGGTCTTCAATGATGTCATAAGAGGAACCGAACCGGTCCAGATACCTGGTTTACAGTTTCAGGGATGGAATACAGCCGCGAGTATTATCTTGCTGATCGATATCCATCTTACTCTACAATCGTTAAAACTATTTCGCACCCGTCAGAACGAAAAAAGAAATAAATTTACCAAGTATCAAGAGGCGGCGAAAAAGGACACTGAACGGTATTTTGGGGTTCTACAACTAAGATGGCACATCATTGAAAACTCAGCACGTTCATTTGAACAAAAAAAAAGTTGCGATATTGTATGTATGCTTGTATCTTGTTACATAACATGATACTCGAAGACGAAGATAGAGCGATTTGTGAGTACGACGAAAATGAGATTAACGAATGTTCCCGTAACAAGATTTAAACACATTCTCGTTATATAACGAGTACATACATCAAAACCTTCAAATAGACCTGTGGGAATACAATTTGGAACTTCGCACACAATGAGTCAAATGACGACTTGTGTTTATGTTTTTAAGTTTAGATTTTATTTTTTATGCAATGTAAGCTATATAATTAATTTTAATATTTAATTTAATTTTATTGATATATATACATATATTAATATCATTTAATAAAAAAATTTAAGAAATGAAGGCTCATCATCTACACCCCAGGCCCATCACTTGGGTGAGGTGATGGCCCCCCGTTGACGTGACCGCTTACGTGATAGTCTTTTACCAAGTAATGGACCACCTCCACAACCACGAAGCCTTATGTGTATAGGATCGTCAATGTGTTCAGTCCAAGTGATGGACCATCTCCATGGGCCACCAATGTCCAACATATCATCATTAATATCCAACCCCATTATTTTCATTTTTCACCATCGATCTTTTTTTAACAACCGCAAAGATATATAAATATCAAATGAATAATACAAACGAAAGTTCCAGCAAGAAGATAGAACCACATGCTAGAAATCGTACAAAATTTCGTGAAAATCAAATAATGCCACATGATCCAATCTATTATACAAAATTTTGAGCGATTGGTAACCCATAACAAAGACACCTCCCTGAAGCCCTCCACCATCTTCACTATCGAAGTCGCGTTATTGATGAATTGTTTTTTCGTTCATGCTCTTTCAAATACACCAACATGTGGCCAAAAAATAGCTTCTTTCAGGATGGCCATAGCATCGACGAAAGCCAACATGTTATTTATTGAACTAAAGTTTGACCATATGTTTTTTCAAGATGTCCCTTTCGACTTTTAATTTTCACAAAATGTACCTTCAAACATGGGCGCCGACACCTATATTTTATTGTCAGATGCATGTTTTTAGGTTCAATAAAATCATAACATGTGTCCGAATAGGATTGAAAACACTCATATAAATTATATGATTATAACCATAAAGCTCCGGGTAGCAAATGAAGAAGATGAGTGAAAGTAACACTCTAATTTTTTTTGAACGGCGAAAGTAATACTCTAATGAAGGCGTAAAACTATATACGAAGATTACCCGGATGGGTAAGATTGGATAGAAGAAAGTCCACCTTATAATTTTTAACTTTATTGATATTTGTGTAGACATGAGTGTCCGACGATAAAAGAAGGGTTTCCGACAACAAAACATGCTCGCCGACACGTTTGGAGGGACATTCCATGAGAACTGAAAGTCAAAGGGTCTTTTTGTAAAAACACGTGATTAAAAGGAAAATTTTGGAAAATTTTCTTTTAATAATTACAAGCTAAAAGCTTCGACATAATACATTAACACGTGGTATTATATGTGTAATAAGATTATTAGTTTTTTCTTTTCTTGAAAGACGATGTCTTCCGAGACTCGAACTCTTGACTTTCAAGGGGCTCTACTTAAACTTCAAAGTCATTGTCATTGTGGATATCACCTAATTCTATGTTCGTAAAAATTTGTAAAAACTAATATCATAGATTCATACATGAGTAACTCATCTCATACCAAACACACCCATCCAAGTGTTTCGAATTCAGCTGGATACGATTTGTTAGTTTTATGCAATGAAATTTGCGTTCTCATGCCTAAAATATAACTTTTTTGTAAACCAAGGATGCAATTTAGTAATTTATTGACCCAATACCCGGCAAAAAAAAGGTAGCGGTAAAACATAATGCAATTTTATAAGAGATATGATTAAAGTATAAAAGAAAAGAAAGTCAATTTTTAGATATTGTCAAAAAAGGAGGTAAAACATGTAAGTGGTTTTTGTACCATAAAAGGATAAAATTTTGGACTTACCTTTTCCTCCTTTCACATCCCACGTTCCCTCCCAATCCTAACCCAATATTATATTAAAAAAATGTATAACTCAAAAACAGAATTATAAAATATTAATGAACTTCTAATAATTGGGTGTTAATGTTTACACACCCCTCCTATCTATCTCTCTTTATATATAGATTTTGATGTTATTGTAACTTTTATAACTATTTTATATAAAAGCTATAACTCAAAAACAATTATAAAATATTAATCAAGTTCTAATAATAATAATTTAATAGCCTACTTGTACTTCTAATCTAAATTGAAAACTAACAATACTGATCCGTTATTGTAACTTTTATAACTATTTAAACTGGATAATCTAAATAAATAATTGTAGAATGCAGATATTATAAAATGAAGAATTTAATAGAAAGGAAAAATATGATATAATAAGAAACGAAAAAAATAACAGAAAGTTACGGCAAACAAAAGATAGGTTTTCCACTAGCCTGTTTGTATTGTACAGAGTAAGCTTATTGTATAAATGAGTATACACATATATCTTGGATTAACGTAAGAAGTAAAGGAGAGATTTTTTTTCCATCTTATTAAGCACTTATATTAGTCTCAGAATCTAAAAGAAAATATCGTGTAGTAGAGTAATTATGTAATTACTCTACTAATATAAAAACACATAACTTTTTTTACATTTTACAATTAAAATTATACTTCAGCAGGTGAAAAAAAATTCAAAAAAACAAAAAAACCTTCATTCTTTTTTCATGTTAACGTCATTTTGTATGTCAAAAACTATTTGTATTTATATTTGATCTTTACGTATATATATCACCTTCCAGTTATCTAGGTAAGAAAGATATGAAAAAACCAAAATCTAAAACATTAAGAATTAAATACGAAAAACCAAAGTCCAAAACATTTAGATCGGCTAGGGGATCTGGATATGTATTAATGATCGATTATGAAAATTTCCAATTTGATAATATCATACACATTACTTGTATCAAAATCAAATTTAAAAACTATAATTTGTAGTATTCTAAGGGGCTGGTTATTGTACAAAATGTCTTATCCTACAAAATATACGCAATAATCTCAGCCCCTCGATCCCATGCGAAATCACTCTATTCCATGCGAATTCATCTCCTCTCATGTGAAATTAGTGTGCGAATTCACCATACTCCATGCGAATTCATCACTAAGGGTGCGAAATCACATGTCGTACGTAATGTACGTTAAGCCATTTTGTACAATATACTTTCTCGTATTCTAAAGTTGTTAGAAAGTTGGCATTATCAAAAATATATAATTGTTAGAATTGTACTTATGTATATGATATTTCAAGTGTGTTTTTGGCATTATCAAGTTTTGCATTATTGGATTTTCAATGGTTATTTTTTAAACGAGTAAACTGCAGTTTTTGTCCCTGATTTTACTCCAAATATCAGGTTTTGTCTATCCTTAATACTCTTTGTCTCTAACGTTTCAGATATTAACGCTTTTAGTTAATTCTTGTCAAATGACCGAAGTACCCTTGGTAGTTAAAAAATAATTAAATACGATGAGCCCCACTTGTCTCCACTATAGAGCGAAGAGGGGGGGGGGGGGGGTTGTTCTGCTGGCAGTCTTGCAGCCAGGCAGAACGTCGCAACTCGGGGCCTGGTTGAAACTTCAAAAACCTGACTTGAATAGTTGCGTGTACATAGATTCGGGAAACATAAAAATGAGAACTCCTAAACATCATGAAAACCATGATAACTTGCATGGCAACAAATCAAAACCATTTATTTTTGTTTTCATTACCTATATTATTAAAATATAAAATTAATACATTTTTTACATGTATTTATATATCAAAAAATATACATATATGTAAGTTATCATTTACAAGGGTAATTTAGAGAGAGAATAAATAAACTAAACATATTAATATTTTGATATCTTAGGGGGAAAGGGCACAATCTTAACCAGCCTGAAATTCTACCAATCATGCGTTGCTAATTCACTTTTACCCAAACTATTTTAAAACACATTATTGATGACACCAGTAACCTAAACCATAGACCCCACCTTTTTACACTACCTTCTCTTCCCCCCATCTGTCTCTCCCAGCTCTTTTCAATGGGTAACTACAACCCCAAATTGGTGTACCCGAATGGAACGGTTAGGGCTGCAAAGGAACCAAATAAACATGAACAAGACCTTGTTCGTGTTACTCGAATGGAACGGTTAGAGCTGCAAAGGAACCAAACAAACACGAGCAAGACTTTTTTCGTGTTCGTTTGTTAAAAAATATATGTGTTCATGAACTGTTAATGAACACTTACGGAAAGGGATTTTATCATGTTCATTTGTTAAGGAAATGAACTTGTTTGTGTTTGTTTGTTAATTTTAGGCAACAAACGGAAACAAGCGTGGATGAACACAAAATGAACACAAATTAATGCTTATGAACACAAAACAAGTGTTCACGAACATAATATATAATACATTGCCACGTATCAAATATTTTATTTGTCGGAATTATGAAGTAATTAAATAAAATATAAAAACTAAAAACATTAATGAACTATCGAACATGTTACCGAATGTCAACGAAAATAAATGAACGAACGCGACATTTGTTCATGTTCGTTCCTTTAACTAAACGAACGAAATTTCTTGTTCGTATTTGTTTATTTAATAAACGAACTTACCGCTGCACAAATCACGAATTATTTGCTAAACGTTTGGTTCGTTTACAATCTAGCGAAGGTGTTACTAGTTTAAACACCCTACTCGAAACCCATAACCTCTTAGAGCATTCACATCTCTCCCATCTTTTTTAACTTATAATTTCATTAAAGCTACATTTTCTCTTTTTTTAATTACATAATATTTTTTATAATTTTATCATTACATTTTCTCTCTCCTCCACTCACAAACACTTTCAAAATATATTAAAAATTTATAGAGGGTGAACAATGTCCCTACAAATTTACAGATGAATAGTAACAATTTCTTTTTCTTCTACTCACAACCATTTCCAACCATCTATAATCACTTTTTCTAATATAAAAAACTCACTCACAAAATTACGGGATTATGAATGCTCTTACATTCTATATATTTTTTATATATTAAAAAGGAAATGTAGGATGGAATCTTGAAGGGTAAAGGTAATATAGGACTATATAGTATAAGGGAGTGGGGAAGCACGTGACAAGGAGAACAAGGCTGCCAAAAGACAAAGAAGTGTGTGTTTGTTGGTTTTTACCTTTATTGTGTTTTGTTGACCATGTTTTATCACATCCTTCCCCGACTTCACCACCTTTTACTCTTTCTTTTCTTTTAACTTTTTCATCAACATATAAATCCGTTCTATTGGGTTTTTAGTAACATTTTTTTTCACAAAGAGTAACATATATCCTTTTAAACTTATCAACCTAACAAAATACACACCAAGCAACATACAATAATAATTAATTGTCATATTTTAGATGTCTAAACATCCTCCAACCAACATGTAAACCTTATTTTTTTATAGTCTCGGAGAAAACCAAATAAAAGTCATAATCTGAACTCAGATGCATACTAACTCGCATTTAACAAGTTATGACACATAAATAGTTCATTACACTCTTTAATAATCGTTATATACTCGTTGTCAGAAAAAAAATGATATTATGATATATGCATACCAACGAAATCACAGAAAAAATGGTCAAAATGTCATGCATACACTAGCCGTGTTTGCATCCCCGACCCATTCCGCTTTATATACCATATTAGTATTAAGCACCCTCACGTTGCGGCGAGGGCGTATACCAATGTCACACTACTGTCAGCGACCACAAACACTTAGTTGTGGCGTGTTAATGCAAAAAAACTAAACTAAACGTAAAACATATAAAAGAATTGTCAAACAGGAAGAAATAGACGACGTAAAAACGTTTAACCACACACGCACGATGCGCCGTGTTAACTCACAAAATTTAGAAGGGAACGTAAAACGGAAATTTTGCGAAAATGAAAAATAGGGGAGAACCAAAGTTGAAAGTAAAAAAGTTGTGAGGTTAAATTGCAAAAGATGAAAAGTTTTGGGGTTAAAAGTAAAAAAATCAAATAGTTTTGGGTTACAAGTAAAGATGAAAAGTTTTGGGATCAAAAGTAAAAAAAAATAAAATAGTTTTGAGTTAAAAGTAAAGAATTAAATAGTTTTGGCTTAAAAGTAAAAAATTCAAAATTTTTTGACAAACCCTCAAAGCATAAGTTATAACACCTTTATGCCTAAAAATATAAAAAATTATAGTATTGGGTAGTTAAAAAGAACTTGATTGGTGTATGGATTACAGTAAGTTTCAAAGGAAAATTTATTAGCATATCAAATAATTTACAACTAGAATTATCAACTCGAACATGTGTGTAAAATATAAAAAAATATATAAGTTGATCTCTGACCCGCGTGTTGCAACAAACTTATCAAATGGGGGAAAATAGACGCGTTGCGACAGGCCTATCAAACGGGAAAAATAGATAAAAAACGTTGAACCTCACAGGCACGTTGCGACGTGTTAACTCGGAAAATTTAGAACGAAACGTTAAACTGGAAAACTTGGTAAAGATAAAACGTATAAGGGACCAAAGTTGAAAGTTAAAAAGTGTTTGGGTTAAATTGAAAATGATGAAAGGCTTTGGGTTAAGTAAAAAATATTAAAGGGGTCAAATTGCAAAAGATAGAAACTTTTGAATTAGAAGTGAAAAATTAAACTAATTAAAGGGTTTAAATTACCAAAAAACAAAACTTTAGACTTAAATTGCCAAAGATTGGAAATTTAGGGTTAGAAAGGAAAAATCTTTTTTATTTAAAAACTCCCAAAACCAATGGTACAATTACCATATGCACATACATGTTGCTTATTTATAGTTTATACGTAGGTTAATTTTGCGTGGTTAAATGTTTTTACGTTTATTATTTTACGGTTTAACAATTATGTCGTAATACGCGGGTCCTACATCAACTTAGTTATTCTTTTCTATGTTTTATATTTTGGTCTAATTTTTGCGAGTTAACACACATTTTTTTTATGATAATGTTTTACGTTTCGGTGCAAATCCAAGGTAACATGCTACGCGCATGTGTGGTTAAGCGTTTTTACGTCTTTTTTTGTTGTTTTAAACGATCCCGTTGCAAAGCGCGGGTCCTAAGTCGATTTAGTTATTCTTTCTTTGTTTTACGTTTTTTATCTAATTTTTACGAGGTAACACACAGTAATGCGCATGCTTGGTTTAGCGTAACGTCTACTTTTTGTTCGATTGAATAGTCTTGTTACAAAGCACGGTCCTAAATACTAGTTGTATTTATATGTTAAACAAATGATTTTAAAGTAATATAATAATAATTGCATATTGCATAATGTATTCAAATAGAAAAGAATTACAATGGTATCCCCCCTACTATTTTGGAGCATTTACATATTAAATGGAGCTACATATGTCTCACACTTTCTAGCCTACAACTGAAGAAAGAAGGAAAGTGAGTAGAAAAGAATCTCACTCTCAACAACCACCATCACTTGTATCCAAACACCACCCAAGATATGACTAAAGATGAAGACTTTAAGCTCCTCAAGATCCAGGTGAACCTCTCTCCCCCCCCCCCCCCCCCTCTTGTTTTTATTTATTTTATTTTATAAACATCACATTTCTCTGATTCTGATGAACAAACAAATTTATTTAAATGGCATTTTCTTGCTGCATTACCACCATTCTTGTTTAATTTATTTATATTCTTTGTATATAATAATGTCTTCTAATATATTTCTGCTTCAGACTTGTATTCTTAGAGTTAATTTACACTGTGATGGTTGCAAACACAAAGTGAAGAAGCTTCTTCAAAGAATTGATGGTACTCTACTCTCTCTTTCATATGTTCCTTTCAAATAAAAAAAAAGTATGCCTTTGACTTTTGAAGTCAAAGATATAACTTTTTGGTGTCAAAATTGACATAAATGTTTGTTATTTTAGTAAGGAAAAAATGGTATATATACAACTAGGTGTTAAACATGGTACAAAAGTAACACTTTTTAGTGTAAAACCTTAATAAACACTTTTAGTTTCAATTTGAAATTTCAAAATCATGACTTTTTGTGTTCTGTGTTTTAATTTCCACTTTTACTGTTTACTTAATCTCAAAGAAAATGTCATTTTCATACATCATATGTAAAAAAACGTGTATTTATATTATTATTATTATTATTATATTATATTATTTTTTTACATCTCTTTGTAATTTTTTTTTATAAAATTTGTAGGTGTATACCAAGTGAACATAGATACAGAGCAGCAAAAAGTGACTGTTTCAGGAAGTGTAGATCATGAAACTTTGATCAAGAAACTGGTAAGAGCTGGTAAACATGCTGAGCTTTGGACAAACAAGTCAACTGAAACTCACAACCAAAGTCAAAGTCAAAATGACAAAAAGGTCCAAAACCAAAAAGGTTCATGTATGAAAGATGACAAGAAAAACAAAGCCCAGAAACAAGATTTCCTCAAAGCTCTTGAATCATTGAAAAACCAGCAAAAGTTTCAACCTTTGATCATTGAAGAAGATGATGATGATTATCTTGATGACAATGATGATGATGAAGATGAAAAACATGAAGAGGAGATGAGGTTACAAGCCCCAAAAGCAAATCAATTGGCATTGTTGAGACAGCAACAACAACATGCTGCTGCTGTTGCTGCTGCTAATAATGCAAGAAACTCAAATAATATTAATATTAATAATAATAACGGTATCAGTAACGGTAACAATAACAATAACGGAAAAGCGGTTAATGGTGGGAATGTTGGAAAAGGTGGTTTAAACCAAAACGGTGGAGTAAAGATAATAATAATAATAATAATATAATAATAATAATAATAAAATAATAATTATACGTTGGAGAGGGTAAAAGGGTAAATGACATGAGCTCCATTATGAACAATCTTGATGGTTTTGGTGGTAATTTAGGAAATCTTGGTGGGTTACAAATTCCTCAAAAGAACACAGTGCTAGGAGCTGGTGCAGCAGGGTTCCAACCTGCCTAACGGGGTCTACCGATCACGACGGGTGGTTACAACCCGTCATCACAAGCATCCGTGATTATGAACATGAACGGTGGAGGTCTGCAGCCGCAGCAGCAGTATAATAACTCTGCCGCTGCTGCATCGATGGTGATGAACATGAATAGGCAACCGTTTCAACAAATGCAGCATCAGCAGCTCAGATGATGTATAATAGGTCTCCGATAGTACCACCCGCCACTGGGTACTACTATAATTACAATCCGGCACCTTACAGCTATAATGAGTATCATCACGGCTACTATATGGGTGTCAACGGCGGTGGTGGTGGTCGCAACTCTGCTGCGGATATGTTTAGTGATGAAAACACAAGTAGTTGTTCTGTTATGTGAGGGGTACAAGTGGAAAAAAATATTTAATATTTCTGCATGTATGGTGTGAATGAAGTTTTTTTCTTGTATCAACTATATGTAATGGTGAAGCTTTTGTTATCAAGTTCAAGTTATGTGTTTGTTATATATATATATATATATATATATATATATAATTGCATTCTTCCTTTAACTTCATATTCTTTCATGTATTAGTTCCTTTGAATTTTTAGATTCGATGGTGAAATTTGTAACATGTTCCTAATGTTGAATGCCTCGCGCAATGAAGCACATGATGTATGAATATTATAGTGATTTGCTACTTCTTAAATACCAACGTCTCCACGTGTGACATCTTCTAACTCTACATCGAGCTTGATGATGCGCCAATCACCTCAACGCCGAAACAAAGCCGCCCTTGCACCATTGGATGAAGCTAAAGTTGAGGCGGGTAAAGGGTTCTTATATAAAGGGGCAATTAAGAAGTTGAAGCGTTGGGAATTTGAGATTTGGAGAAGCAACACAATATATATATAATACCATATTAATAAAATTCTGTTTGAGTGAGCTCACATCGGCTCTTAACTCTTCTTGAAATTCTATACGGGATTGATTTCGAGCGAGCTTAAAGGACGAGCTATTTGAACAGCTAAGGTACTGTTTATAGTCTGGTTTTGACAATTTTTAGGTCTAAATTTACCGTAAGAGAAACTGTTAGTAACAAATTTGTTTTGATCATTTTAAAGCAAAACCAAACCTTAGAAAGTTAAATTCCAACCATGCCAAACAGTTAGGCCATTCGTAATAGTTAATGCCTCTTAATGGACATTTTTCGTCACATCAACATCATAATGATCCTTAAAAAAATGTATAATGGTTAACGCCCCTTAATGCTCTCATTATCATCACAATTTTGTTTTTTCAGTTATGTTCAGTTGTGTCCAACCGGTTTCGAGTAAATGTCATAAAATAAACCGAGTCGTACGCTTTTTCAACCGGATTAAAAAAACAACCGTAAAACTAAACCGATGACTAGTAAGACGGTTTCAAATCAAACAATGAATACCCTTCTTTCTTGATTTGTTGTGATATAATTTTAGGTCATAGTGATGCAGTTGATAAAACTTTATTTATGGGGAAAGTATGTCTGCCACTATTTCGATGTGATTGATGATAATCGCAGAATGTGCACGCCTTAATCACGTGCTCACCATCACCGTTGACTATGCAGAATCCGATACTCATGGTGATTGGTGCAGAAATTTAAAGATTTTGACTTTATCTTAGTGATTCTGATGTTGGGTCAAGATTTTCTTTTTTGTCAGGGATTTGAAAACGGATACATTGAATAAACTATTACGGAGTAATTGAAACTTTGTAATAAATAAAATATAAATAACCCTTTTTTAATTCCAGGAATACTTTTATAACCCGAACTAGTAACGAGCTTGATATAAGGTCTGGCTTCCGGACCCCAAAAGACATATACCCAGGCCAGGAATAATAATGAACTCTGGCTAACGGAGCAAACCGTATATCGGTCACTCATAGACGTCATCCAAATCAAAGGGTATAAATACCTAAATCCAAATTCATTTGAAAGACGATATGATCATTCGGCCTTATTTTCTCTCTCGAAAATAAATACTTATCCTCACGCTGGTAGATAGTCGCAGAGTGGCTCTCCCATTTCTACGGCCAGCCTAACAGTTTCTTGTTTTGCAAGTCCTTTGCCAGATTAAAGATTCAATCCACTAATTGCCTCGTAGGGCCAGCCCTGCCCTAAACATGGATGGGGTGGGCGCCGACTCAGGGCCAAAAACGTAAAGGGGCCCACAAGATTTTTACAATTATTTGTATACATTGTATATATTTATATATACTTGTAACAGGAAATTGAGTGCAGTCCCGATCGATATGGTTGTCCCCATCAAGAGAAAGAACTGTGAAGAGGAAGAGCACAAATTGGGATAGAGGGGATCGGGAGTGTGGGAACACTCCCCACCCAAATCGGTATCGTCTCAAACTGGTCATCTCAAATCCTCATACCAAAACACTTCATAATTATAAATTTCAATTATTCTAAAGGAATTTAAGAAAAGATATTAAAACTTACTAACAATTATTTATGACAATCGTCTTTATATGTTCATATGGTTATATCCAATGTTTTAAAAACCGGTATTTTAATCGTACTGGGTTATCAGAAATGGTTCAACCGTGTTTACTAATTAACTCTATAATAATTTCAACTTAAAAATAATCCAAAAATACACCATTCCATTATAAAAAAAATATTTTAAAAGTTAATACACAATAAAAAAATTATTCAAAAGTTCATGTTTAAATACTCATTATATAGCAGTTAGCAAACACTATAACAATTAACAACATGAATTATTTAACAAAAGTCAAAAGAAGGTAAACCTTGATGATTGGTTGAAGAACTTAATTTGAAAATCCAATGATTTTATATCTTTGAGTGAGGAAAAGGTTTGATCGATGTGGATTGTCAATTGTGGGCGCTAACTTTTACACTTTAACGAAAAAGGTAAATAGTCACATTTTTTAGGCATCTAAAATTTAAAAGTTCAAAATTTTGATCTTTGCCCCGGCATGAACCGGTTCCGACAGGTGGAACCTACTTGTATAAGTGGGTGGGCTGGCGCCGCCCTAAAATAAAATGTTTGGTGTTATGGATAAGTGAAAATTCCGAGCGTCTCCCTTGAAATTTTGCAATCACACCCCTTACATCTCCGGAAGAAAGAGTTGTAGTTGAAAGAGAAAAAGTTGCAGGTTGTTGTAGTTGTGATATGAACAAGAAAGAGTTTTGAATGTGAAAAAAAAAAAGAAAAAACTAAAAAGAAAGAAAAACTAAAATGTATACCTTGAGGTCTGTGAAATTAAAAGAAAGAGAATGTCAAAACTTCTCAAATTGTTTTGGAATAAATTTTGAAGTCCAGAATATTAGTAGTTAATTTATTTTAATTTAATTTATTATGAAAAAATTATTTAATATAAATTTCTCATATATATTTTAGAATAATATTTTAAGACTTGAGCTGTATCAAAGCAAAAGAAAGAAATATTCTTTGATTTGTTTTGGATTCTACATAACATACTTCGTATATAAAATTAGTTGTGGAATTGCATGATAAATTTTGTAGTTATTTGTTTGATATGGATTACTGTTATATATAAATTTTTATAAGTTTTTTTATTAATTTTTCTTATATTTACTTTACTTTTATATATGATACGGATTGGTGATGAGAAATTAAGTGATACTTGTATATGTTACGGAGAAAGACTTGTTTCGAAAAGTTTTTTTAAGGTGATGTTTTGGATAGATTTCGAAAAAAACAAAAAATTGTAAGGCACAAATTTAAATATGTTTGTAATGATGTTTGACGATGATTATATGAATTGTAGTTTGATCGATTTTCTTTTTTTTTACATGACCCGACCCGATCCGACCCGCTATGAACCGATTTTTTTTTAATATAGCTAGGGGCCTAAAGTCCTTAAAGGTTTCCGCACCCCTAGAAAAAAATTCTGGTCCGCCACTGGGTACCGGTATACCGGTTTAAACCGGTATATCCCAATTTACATGCGGTACAACTTCTTTGTCGTTTCCTTAGTTTACCGGTATGATTCGTGCCGGCTAAGCATCCGGTTTAATCGGCCTGGTTTAAACCGGTTTTTAAAACATTGGTTATATCTCCCTAGGGGCGTATCTACCTTGTTAGAAGGGGTAACTTTGACGATCCGGCGGTAGTGTAAATGTTGAAAATTTTTAATATTTTTCGATTTTATTACCACTTTTTTAAAACGTTACCCCTATATTGATTTCCTAGATCCGTCAATAATCTCTCCCAACAACATTAGATTATTAAAACTAATGGTATATAAGCCCAATGAAGGGAAAGTAGTAGATCATTGTTTTCTTATGTTAAACGACCTTGACTTATTAGAAAAATCATTCTATGAAAAGATGTGCAATGTGCATTATGAATTGATCATTTTGAGTTGGTGTAACCTTTCCATGAACCATTTTTTTACTACCGATAGTAAGTGTCTCAAGGAATTTAATATATCATATTGCTTGATCGAACATGTTGAGACCGTGTGTAGTGGAGGTGTCAAACTTCACCGACGCCAAACACCACTACCCACCACCATTAGGGGCCCCAAAGGCTTCCAACGTCAAGGGAATAACGAGCATGAAGGAGACAAGGGGAGGGATCCACTACACACTAACCAATAATGTCTTTTCATTATTATTTTTATCTGATTTAATTTACAAATAAATCGCTATACACTTTTTAGGGTTTGATTAGTTAAGCCTCGCTACCATAAGCTTTTACGCTTTTTACTTATTAAACTAGTATCATTATATCATTCTTTGTGAATACTTATTCAGTTTGATAACGACTACTTAGATAATCACACATTTCCTAACAACATAAAACCAGCTAACTTTTCTTTATTGAGTTCTCTTTAACGTAAAAATGGGTGCAAATGAGCTCAGATCGGCTCGATTCGAGTTTTGTTTTCAAAGCTTGAGCTCAGCTCGTTGATATTTTCTCAAGCACGAGCCCGGCTCATTTATTATCTATTAATTAATATATTAAATAAAAATAATATAAAGAATAGACTTTTTAGGCCTGCGAGCTCGATAAGGGAAGCTCGGGCTCGGGCTCGGGCTCGTTTACTAAATAAGCTTATTTTAAGTTCGAGGTCGGCTTGTAAACAAGGTTAAATAAGCTCGGCTCGTTTACACTAAGGCTCGACGAGCCTATTCAGCTTCACATGCGAGGCTTGAGCTCGGGCTCAATAAACAAACGAGCTTTATTTAAGGCTCAAGCTCGGCTTGGCTCAGGCTCAATAAGACTCGGCTCGTTTCGATTTTTTCTCGAGCCGATCTTGAGTAGCTCGCGAGCCGCTCGGCTCGTTTACACCCCTAGTAAAAATACATGTTTTCGTAAAAAAAAATTATGGGTCAATGTCGAGCCCAACAAATGCGACAGTGTCAGCGACTAGAGATGGGCATAAAAACAGGTTCTGAACCCGAACCGGTAGAACCGAACTGGAACCGGTTCCAGTTCCTACCCGACTTTAAGTAGAACCGGTTCCGGGTTCAAAATACCCGTTGGTTCCAACCCGGTTCCACAATTTTACCATTTGAATCGGGTAGTAACCGGTTCCTAACCGTACCCGGTTCCTAACCATACCCGGTTCCTACGTGGAACCCGTTCCTGACCGTTATAATATTACCGTTGGAACCGGTTATAGCCGTTAAAAATGTTACCGTTGGAACCGGTTCCTGACTGTTAGAACCGATTCTATATATATATTTTTGAAATCTATTGTTTAGCACACAATTTCTCATATCTATTCTTCTTGTTACATTTCTTTCTTGTTCTTTTTCACATTCTAATCAACAAATGGCCTCAAAGAGTTCCAAAAACGCAAATTCCCAATCCGTTAACAATGTTCCTCAAGATCAATCGGTTGCATATGTGGTTGGAACATTGTCTCATAATCGCAGTAAGGAAGTTTGGAGTAATTGGGAGTTGGTCGAGATGAGTGACGGCTCGCAAAAAGCTCAATGTAAACATTGTGGATCGTTATTAGCCAAGGAATCAAACTCAACATTAACGAAGCATATTAATAAGTATTGCAAAGTTTTAAAGGAAATGACATCCGGTCAAGTTCCACTATCCAAAGATGGTACCATTTTTCGTTATGAGCAAAAATTAGCTCGCGATCGGATGGCGAAGTTGGTGATACAAAAAGCGTTGCCGTTTGGACACTTCGACGACCCCGATCTTACAAATCTTATTCGGGAGACGCTACAACCTCGCTATAAACATGTAAGTCGTCGCACTTTAAAACGTCTTTGTTTAAGTTTATGGGAAAATGCAAAAAAAGATTTAATTGTTTTTTTTTAAGAATTTAAAAACTAGTGTAAACCTAACTAGTGATGTGTGGTCGGCTCCACATGGTTTACCGGAATCTTACATATGTGTCACCGCTCATTGGGTTGATCCCGATACATGGCAAATGATGAAGCGTACGATTGCGTTTGACGAGTTTCCTTCTCCTCATACGGGAGAAAATATTTATAAAATTATAAATGGCACAATAATTAAATATGGTTTAGAAGATAAAATTTTTTCAATATCATTTGATAACGCTTCAAACAACACAACGGCGATTGAAAAATTAAAGTTGAAGTACAAACCAATACTTGATGGTGTTTTTTTTCACACACGATGTGTTGCACATATTATTAACTTAGTAGTGCAAACCGGTTTAAAGATCAATTTGTATCGGATTTTATTATAGCATTTAGAGCTATGCTCCAAGATGTTTTCAAAAGTGGAAAAGAAAGATATCAAGAATATAAAAAACTTTGTAAAGATGTCAACCAAAAAATTATTGGACCGAATTGGGATATACCGACTCGTTGGAATTCAACTTGTCATATGTTTGAAATGGCTATAAAGCAAATGGGCACTTTAAAATCTTTTCATACAACTTTAAGTGATGGGTACCTTGTCGTCCCCTTTCCCGACACGGCTTGGGAAAATATTAATAACCTAAGTACTTTTTTACAAGTTTTTAAAACTACAACGACTTTGATTTCCGGTTTTTATTATCCTACTAATTCTAAAATTGTGGACCAATTGTATTTGATAACAACTAATTTTAAAAAGTTTGAAAATTCTAGTGACATGTTAAGGAATATGACGAGACCAATGATTCAAAAATTTAAAAAATATTTTTTTAGAATTACCACCCGTTTTTCTTTGTGCCGCTGCTTTAAATCCAGCTTTAAACGTACCGGGTGTTGAAGCTTTAATTGATGAAATTTATGACAAGTTGGATATGCATGAGGATGATCCAACTTTAAAAGCAAAAACAAAAAAAATATTCAATGAGTGTATGGCCAAACTTTATGATCATTATTTAAAAAAATATGGTGAAAAAAATCATACAAATTTGTTTGAGTCTCGGTCCACGGCCTCTAACGATGAAACAAGCGGGGATCCACTTATAACCATGTTGAATGTCGTTAGAGACGAGACCGCTAGACAACAAAGGGGTAGTGAACCAACAAGTGAACTTGGGAGATATAAAAAAAATCAGTATTCGCTTACTATGACCACCGAGGAGTATAGGAAATTTGATGTTTTGGCATGGTGGAAATCGAAAGAATCCGAATACCCGATTCTAGCCACCATGGCTCGTGATATACTAACGGTCCAAGCTTCCACGGTAGCTTCGGAAAGTGTGTTTTCTCTTAGTGGCAGGGTTTTGTCAATTAGAAGAACAAGACTAACTCCGGAATCGCTAGAGATGGCAATATGCTTAAAGGACCATTTGGATGCCGTTGATCGTGTTCAACATAAAACTAGTCTAGAAGATGAAGTTGAGTTAGAGCATAAAATTGTTGACGAAGAGGAGGACGAAGAAGTGGAGACTAACGATTCGGACGACGATTGTACCGAGGTACCCGCACCTAAGAGAAACTCATCGGAAAGTGTTGCACCTGCCGCTAGTAAACGATCAAAGAAATAAAATCTTACTAGAACCGGTTCTGAGTAATTTTTTTTTTTTTTGTAACCGGTTAATTTTTTTTATATATTGTAACCGATTAATTTGTTTTTTAATTTTAACCGATTATTGTTACTATTTTTATTTATCAATGTAACTAATAATAAAAATCAAACATAACAAACACAATAGAAAGAAACATTACACAAACTTTATTAAAACACCAACGATAACATTTATCAGGAATCGGTAAGTAGGAAGGGGTTTATATAAAAAAAACGATTTTTTAATCAGGAACCGGTTCCACCGGTAACATTTTATCAGGAACCGGTTCTGAACAGTAAAAGTCAGGTTTTTACTGTTCAGAACCGGTTCTGAACAGTAAAAGTCAGGTTTTTACTGTCAGGAACCGGTTCTGAACACTATCAGGAACCGGTTCCGCACCATACCCGGTTCCACACCATACCCGGTTCCATAATACCCGTACCCGGTTCTACACGGTTCCATATTCTTGGGTGTGAACCCGGGTAGGAACCGGACCTGGTTCCACACCATACCCGGTTTCAATGACATCCAAGCAGAACCGGTTTCGGGTTGGAACCGGTTTCGGGTAATAATAAAACCCGATTATGCCCATCTCTATCAGCGACTCACAGCAAAGCCATGTTTTAGTTATCAAACTGATGGTGACATTTTAGTATAGGTGCACAAAAAAACCCCAACCCGGAAAAAGCCTCGAACCCGTGTATTTAAAAACCGTGTTTTTTAAACCCGAACTTACCCGCAGGGTAGGGACCGGGTATGCATATTTTGTTCAATACCCGCACCTGAACCTGGGTTTTCAGTATACCCGGTTTTCCATAAAACCCGTAACCGGGTTATCGTAATACCCGGACCCGGGTTTTCATAATACCCCGATTCGTTGTGTACAACAACTCTTTTTGAACGTTTAGAGCTTGTGTGAGGCTTTTTTGGACAAATTTCAAGGCATACAATATGTAAAAATAAAGATTTCCATTATATTTCTATGTTTTATGCCAAAAAAATGGATCGAAAAACCCGATCTACATCCGAACCCGAACCATACCCGACCAATACCCGAACCCTACCGGGACCCGAAATGGGGTATTCTAATACCCGGGTATTGAAAACCCGAACCCGGGTACACATAGTATAGATTTTCTGGCCAAAACCCGGACCCGACTCAGGTATGACCAATACTCGAAAAGTCAAAACCCAGTCATACCTGAACCCGGTTATTAAAAAAAACCCGGTTTGTGCACCTCTACATTTTAGTTTCTTACTAGTAACTTTTTTGGGTTAATACCAATTCAATCAAGTCCAGAGTTGATCTCTTAACAGTCTTTAAGTGTATGAGCTCGGCTGGTTGACTGGTTCAGCACTTCAGCCTCTTTGGGATTAGTTTAGCCTACAATAGTCATCCCCTTTGTAAAACTTCTTTTTTTTTTAATATATAATTAGCAATAAGTACTAACTTTTAGAAAACAAATTCATATAAAAGTTAATAAAAACAAACAACAAACAAGTATATATTCCAAACAACAAAAACTTATTAATAAATATCCGATATATTTGGTCCACTGGTAGATTATATATGTACGTTATCCGTAACTTGTAAGTGAGCAAATATACATACTATTTGTAAACGTAGGAGTATGGATACCTCTCATTTGATGGCACACTTCGATAACAAATCTAAACCAGTAGTGTAAACGAGCTAATCTCTTTAAGATCGGATCGCTAAAAGCTCCAACTGAGTTGGGCTTAAACGAGCACGGTCCTAAAAATAAGCTTGTTTATGAGCCCTAGCCCGAGTTTCACTTATCGAGCTCCACGGCTCACAAGCCTTAACAAATCTATTATTTATATAGTTTTTGTTTAATATATATATGAAGTATGAGCGGCCGAACAGGCAATAGGGAACCATGTAATTTTATAAATGTGGAGAGCAAACATGCTATATGGCCATCCACAAGAAATATCCGAATAATTAATTTTATTATTATGTTTTAAATTGTGACAAAAAAACTAAATAATATTATGTTTTATATAAAGTTATAGTTACGAATCGATTAAAAAATAACCATACCTGAATTTTAATAGAGTGAATGAGCTAATCTTGAGTACCAGCTCGTAAGTTAAACGTTCAGCTTATCTCGTTTACATACCCTCATTACAAACCGATCATTTAGAATAATCGAAGACTAAAGAAATCTAATTAATCGAAAGGTTAAATACATCTTACGTTATGTAAGCCGTATATATTAAAATTTAAATTTTAGAGAGGGTAGAAAATTAAGAAGGCGGCCGTCTTGTGATACTATGAGTGGGCATCACGTCTAGGATTTCATATCCAAGACATTCGGATCTATATATTTAATAAGTGAAACCATTAGGGGACACATGTCACCCTCTGGTTAATTCTCAGCTAAATTTTCCCGGGCTAAACCAAATAGGTAAATGGATAGTCCTCTTTGTATATGGATAGTCCGAATGTCATTAACCACTTGCCTAATATATCTTATCTTACACCGTACTTTTCATCTTACCCTAATCCCCCTCTCTGTCTCTCTCTCTCCAGCGAACACAGAGAACACGGCTACGAATTGCGATCAACATTCATCGGATCAGAAGACCTAAATCGACGGTAATGTCTGATTTCGTTAATGTTCTTCTGTTTTGTTTGATTTCTGTTATAATCATCTGATTACTTTTGATTTCTTTAATGTTGAATGTTATTTGATGCTCGATAGTAGTATTATTAGTATTGTTTCAAGATTCTTATGTTTTTTTTATTATTGATTGATGATGATAGTTAGGGTTTTAATCGATGATTTTATAACCGATTATGGCTAATTGATGTTCGATCACTTTTATCCTTTTGATTTCTGGATTGCAGGGCTTTTGATTTGAGAAATTATCTTAAGGGGCTTTTCGATCGGTGTCGGAAAGATTTTTATCACATAGTTTGTGATCATGCTGTTGAGGTGAGGCGATATCTTGTAACTGTTTTGATTTATTGGTTAATTGATTCTGGCTTATTGCGTGTATATATGATGTTGATGATATCAATTTAAATAAATTTAAAGTTGTTTATGCTGATTTATAAAAATGTTTATGATGATATTAAATTATTTATGTTGATTGCTTATAAAATTGGTTGAATTATGCTTCCAGCTTCTTCATTGTTACACGTATTTATCATGTTTATATCCTTCATTGCTAGAATGCTTATGTTGAGGTAATTATTCTTCACCGGATTTTGTTAGGAATATTTCCATTCCTTGAATCCCAAAAGAAAGTTAGCAACTGTGTGGTAAGCCAGCCTCATTTGTATTCATTTGTATTTATGACTTTGCCACTGAATTTAATAGTGTTAGGAATATGGGTGTTTCTAATACATGTACATATTTTATGCGATTATGGTGATGATATTGGTAACTGAGATGGTACATCGTTAATTGCTACCATGTCATTGATTCTCATCTATATAAAAATGCCACGGGTTGTCCTTTATTGGCCAAATTTGAAAATTAGATGAAAGGATTCATATGGGTTGAACAGGTTGGTCACTCAATTTATTTTTAAAGTATATAATCTCTTAAATCATTTTATAAGACTTACTTGTCTGAGCATTTACTATACTGGTCCAAGAAAAAACTTAAAAAATGGTTTAACTTTTTATCGGCCATAATGGGCTTGTGAGGTCTATAATATTGAAGTGGTTCATAACTATTTATTTTCTTTTAGCTTGAAGAGTAGGTTCATTATAAATTACATGAGGACCACTGTAATCGTTATGGCCTTATTAAAACTTATTTAACCTGAACCTGTCTTGACCCATTGTGCTTCTTTTGCCATATCTAAATTTAAACAATAATATCAAGAAATTTTTTTTTTGTAGTATCAACCATGAATCTCTATCACAAGAATGAGAATATTGAGTCTCGAGATGATTGTAACATGTTTGTTTATAATTGTAATTTTAATTGATATTTCAGGTGTGGAGACTACTTACCAACTTTCTCTTTCTTGGCCTTTTCTCTATCAATTTCGACCTGGTTACTGATGATGTGAGTAATTTAAAACTTTAGTCACAACATAGGTGCTCATGTAGACAGGGTTGAATTGGTTGATGTTTATTTTCTTGCTTCTTAGGACTTTTTTTATTTGATTCATGATAGAGCAAGATATAGAATTCAATTGGATAAGCCTTTTAATTAATAGATGAGCCTTTTAATTCAAGATATGAAATCAATTGGATGAGCACTTTAATTCAATTGCTACTTCATTAATTAACTATATATTAATTACAAGTGGGCATGAATAGGTTTTGGCCGGTTGTTATAATGATATACTAACTAACGTTCTATTCTATTCGAATGAATCAAATATCTTTCTTTTTCGTCACAAACTAACGTATTCATTTTTTTGGTTTTGGCAAAGAAAAAGAGCCTTTCAAAACTTTAGGTTGTGTTTTATCCGAGATGGGTCAAATAAACTTTGGTTTGTGCCTTTTCTCAAACGGGTCAAGTGAATTTTGAGTTTTCTTTTTTCAACAAATTGGCATAATAGTGGTTTTGGCCAGTTGTTTTAATGATATACTAACTAACGTTCTATTCGAACGAGTCAAATATCTTTCTTTTTTGTCACAAACTAACGTATTCATTTTTTTATATAGTGGCAAAGAAAAAGAGCCTTTCAAAACTTTAGGTTGTGTTCTATTCGAGACGGGTCAAATAAACTTTGGGATATGCTTTTTTTTTCAAATGGGGCAAGTGAACTTTGAGTTTATTTATTATTATTTTTTTTTCAAATGGGTCAGTAGGTTTGAAATTGCTACACTCTTGAAAGACTTGAATTATTATGGTATGGTGATGAATGAACTTGCTATTATCTTTTTTTTTCTTTTCTGATTGGGCTTTTTTATATTTAAGCTTAAGATTTTACAATTTGATGTAATACTTACATCATGGTGGTTATTATCAGATCGAACACCTACTTATATCATGCTGAGTATTATCAGATTGAACACTCTCATGTTGCTCGGTATAATCTTGTGGGCTTAGGGTTTGCTAATAAGAAGAATGGCAGAGGGGATTCTCTGCTGATTTGATTTCTGTAAGTGATCCTAACTTGCAAGTTTTTATTCTCAAATTCATAAGGTGTACATCCCGGTTGGTTTCTGGTTATAAAATTTGTTTTATGTTTCATTTTTTAATCCCAGTCATGGTTTAATTGTCTACGTTTCTATTGGTCGGGAAAGTATAAGTGAGCTTGTTAATTGTTAACTTGTAACTTCAACACCAGTAGCACTAGAAATGTGATAATACACAGTTTGCACAAACTATATTTGAATACAACTTGCATGCAATCTTAATTTAAAGTGATTTTTTTTGCCTTTATGTAATCTGTTTTTTATAAAACGGTTTTATATTTTGGATTCTGTTAACTTGATGGCCGGTGCGAAGTTGTTTATTCTAGATGGAAATGTAACAAATAAAACAACTAATGTGGTCTACAAGTAAGTTTTTTTCGGGATTTGAATATTTTTGTTTGTTTTGTTTTCCGATGTATGTCTTTTTACATAGTATTAAATTTTGAATAAAAATAATAGGTTTTTTGTTGAAGCCGCGTTTTAACACGGGCATTAGCCTAGTTAATTAAATATATATATTCTTAGTTTTCATCGTTTGATATATTCTTTTTCTTAGATTTTGTCAGCAAGAAGTTGATACAAAAAAAATAGCATAAAGTATAATAGCATGGCAAAAATATGAAATATTTTTTGAACGACATAAATATGAAATATTTAGTTGCTTTTTCAAATATATAATACTAAAAAATCTAAATCATCTTTATCAAATAATCTGCAACTTTCTATTAAAAAAATTCTACACAGTCTAGTTTTTTCGAGACATAATACTAGTCCTAAATGCATCTGGTATTAGCATTAGACTCGGGTTCATTTGATAATTCTATCTGGATCTTTCTATATTATAAGTCTATTGAAATGATCAAATACAAAAGACTTTAATTGTAACAAGGCATTCTCCAACGTGAACACAATAAAAAATACTTAAAAAAAACACACACCGTTTTTTTTTCAATATTCAATTAAAATAATCGTTACTTTATCATGACTAAACAAATTTATAAAGTAACGTTTTTTTTATAAACAATATTAATTTTTTTTTGTGCTTTTTAGATTTTGCTATGGTTTTCTGGGGGGTTTAGTTTTTAGTTTTTAGCATTTAGCTTGGGTTGGGGGGGGGGGGGGGGTTGTTAGGTTTTTTTTTTTTGGGGGGGGGGGGGGTGGAGGTTTGGGTTTTTGCATGTGCATGTTTTTTTTTTCTCTTATAGACAAAATTATGGATACTTATCACTCTATGGTTCCTTCTTACATTGTTTATTCTAAAATCCCTTTGTATTATAACTCAACCCATAAGTCTATAACAATTGACTGAAAAACATGTTTGACACATTTTTTAGACTGTTGCATATAACCAGATGTTGGAATAACGGTTAGAGTTTCACATAATGTGTTTGTGTCCAACTGTGATTATATTAGGGGGAAGGGAGTGGTTAAACACCTAAAGTGTTTAAACTTTAAAATCAACCAATATGAGGGTGCCACGTCAATCCACCTAAAGTGTTTAAACTTTTGGTCAAAAGTGTTGGCAATTGTTAGACACTTGAAGAATTGGTAAACTTTTTTTTTGTTTTTTTATCATATTTAATAAAACATATAATTAACTAAAAAATTATAGAATTAATAAAAATTACATAAAAAAAAAACAAATAAAATTACACTAAAATAAAATAATTAAAATAATCTAGTCCTCGTCAGAATCGACCAACAGGTGGGGTAAGTCTTGACTTGCGAGATGAACCGTAAGATCGTGTTTAAGCCTCCAATGCGTATCTTCATTCATTAGCTCACCCAACACCCTATCATCAAACGCGGGCTCGACCGGAGGATCCCGAATGTGTACCGGTGCAATCGCGTTTCCGTCGTCTTTTAAAATCATGTTGTGTAATATAATACACGTGTACACAACATTCCTAATTTTTTTACGGTCCTTGCTCGCATCGGCCTATTTAAGATACCCCATTTACGCTTCATGACGCCAAAAGCCCTTTCGACGTCTTTTCTTGCGGCCTCATGTTGCCTCTTGAACATCTTTTCGTCTACTTCGTGAGGGTATGGGATCGTTTTCACAAACACGGACCATTTAGGGTAGATTCCATCAACGAGCAAATAACCACATTTGTAATAATGGTTGTTAACGTAAAATGGACATTTAGGCGCGGTTCCATTTCGTTCCGTTAAAAATAACGGCGATTGTTGTAACACATTGATATCGTTTTGTGAGTCCGGTGGACCGCAAAAAGCATGCCAAATCCATAAATTCTGAGATGCCACCGCTTCGAGCATAACAGTAGGGTATCGGTGATCTCCTCTTATATACTGGCCTCAAGCTCAGTGGGACACATTCGCCAAATGAAATGGGTACAATCAAGGCTACCGAACATACCAGGGAGGTGATGTTTTTCTTCATGTGCGTCGTATAATAGTGCCATGTCATGGCTTGTCGGTCTGCGTAAGAACTCTGAAGCGTATATTCTGCAAATCGTTTCGCAAAAATATTCTAGGCACTCGCGGGAAGTTCTTGCGGCCATATTCAAGTACTCGTCTCCTTTGTCTGGAGGGTTCCCGGTTGCGAGCTGTTTAATAGCTGATGTAACCTTTTGCAACGGCGTAAATCCCTTCCGACCTCGCGCGTCGTAGGACTCTCGACAATATTCGTCATTCTCTTCCACGTCGGTCATAATTTTTAAAAACAACCGTTTCGACATACGGAACCTTTGCCGAAAAATTTCTTCGTTGTATTTCGCGTCTTCGACAAAATAATCCGCCATTAGGGTCTCGTGCCCAACCTCCCATTGACGTTCATTATATCTCCTTTGGTTTGATGTACCAGTGTCTTGTAATTCGGCTTCTTCTAGTAGATTTTGGAAAAAAATAATGCTACCATCGGACGAGCCGTCGGTACTATCCGGGGGAAAAAACAACGGGATTCGATCCGCCATTTTTGTGTGGCAAAACTTGGGTTAGTGTTTTACATTTTTTGGTTTGATTTGGGGATGATTTTGTAGTGTAAATGAATTAAATGGGTTTGGTTTGAATATATAGTGTAAAAGTTTAAAATTTTATTTTTTTTGAATTTTGAACGACATTATAGCCGTTATAAAGCCCAACGGTCACAATCATCCAACTTTCCAAATTGGTGAAGCTTTGCCGCGATCCATACTTTACTGATCGACAAAAGTAGTTGGCGGCGGTGTTACCGCGTGGCAAACTACTTTGCCGATCATTTTTGCCACCCACTCCCTTCCCCCTTAGTTTGATCTCCTTCTTCATTTAGGTGACTAAATATTTGATTTTGGGTTGTGTAGGAAACCAATCCATAAAATTGAGCATCTAATTGTATGAATTCGTTCGCGTATAAATGAATAAAAACACTTTTATTAATCAATTACAATACAAAAATAAAGAAAAGCAGTAAATTACAATACTTTTTTTACAATAGAAAAGAACAAAAAAAAAAGAAAAACAAGAACAGAAAACTAAACAGTAGAAGTTCTTGGCTAAAGATCGTGTTAGACACGGGTCCTTTAAAACAAATTTCAAGTCTCCCAAGAGAACACGTTTGTTTTAGAGATACAACAGCCTAAGCAGTTGCACTACCGATGAAGACGAAACCTGAAAGAGTACCTTGAAAGAGTTTCAGAAAAGCTCCATTTTGGACGCGGTTTGACTCGTTGTAAAGCTCTCCCAACATAGAACACAAACCCACAAATATATATATATATATATATATATATATATATATAAGAGAGAGAGAGAGAGAGAGAGAGAGAAAGTATATCGTACAATTGGTGTTAACGTACGCTCGAACCAAATTCGCATGTTATAAAAAAGCGCTTGTGTGAGAGTTGCAAATTCGCATGTTGAAATATATGCATGAAATCGCATGGATGGTCTTCAAATTCGCGTGGAATTGTGCAGCCCATGAAATCGCATGGCTGAAAAAGGAAAATGCACATTTGTAAAACCCAGCGTACGAGCGTACGTTAACACCAATTGTACGATAACCGTTCCCTATATATACATATGATTCAAATCAAGGGAAAACTTCTACGAGTTATGAGAACTTAGAGAACTTGGCCTACCTATGCGAGTTTGCCTCATTTTTTTACACCCATATATTAAAATGTTACAAAGACGACTGAAAAAAATCGAAATTGTGTTTTTGGCCTCTTACAACTGCTGTAAAAAGCTTATATCAGTTTTTTACAGTATTTACGGCTGCTGTAAATGAAAAAAAAACTGTCTTTTTTTTTGAAGTTAAATTTTAAAAAAAAAATTGAAAAACATCTCGTAAGACCGAGTAAGCTCTCACAACTCGCATGGATTTTCATTTTACCTAATCTTATATATACACACCTCAGCTCCTTATATATATATATATATATATATATATATATATATATAGGAAAGGGTTTAAATGAGAACATTCATCTTTTATGAGAACAAATCTCAGCCACTCATTTATTTTCTCTGTGTTTTAGTTATAAGGGTAAGTAGGTAAAATTGTTTAAGAATCATTCCATGAAAAACCCCACCTAATTATTTCATCTCCTACACGCACCAGAAACAATTTTGCAGCCGTCGACTACCATGGAACGCACAGGACCTTCAGAGGAGCTGATCGATCTATAGTTTTTGTCGAGCAATCCTTGAATCGTTTAAGTCGGGTATCAATCGATCTCTAATGTTTTCCGATCGATCTTTGTTTTGAGGTTTTTGCTTAAATCACTTGTTGTTAGTTTTCTGCAATTGGCATTGTGTATTTGTCGTTTTACTCTTTAATTTGACCTGATTGTCGTTTTATTTTTTCAATTTTGGGTGATAATTGGTGGATAGTGGATTTTGATATTAGGTGGTTTTATAGTGATAACCAATTTTAGGTCATACTCACCATGAATTTGATATCATGATTGTATATCTACTTACTGATTTACGTGGTTCTGTGATGTTTTTTTATAACATATATTGAAATATTGACAATTGGCATTTGGTTATCAACTAGATGATGATGAAGGATTAGTTTATTACAGATGATATGATGAATATCTTTAAACAGGTTAACCTTGAGATTATGGGCCTTTTTTATATCTTCTTTGGTTAATTCTTTCATCTTTTCCATTAAATGTCTTGACTTTGTTAAATTTAGGGATAAAATATGGGGCACCGAAAGGAATTATCGTATCATTTCTCAATGCACACAACCTGTTTGTTAAAATGCCAAATGAGTTTTGTGTTTTGCTTCTAATTTTCATAGTTTAAATAAAACTCTAATAGGGATGAGCACAGTACCCGTTCGGTATTGAACCGGTACTGGTACCGAAAACGGTAAAAGTGCGTACCGGTGTTTTACCCGTAAATATGGGTATAGAAAAATGGGGAAAGTGGGGTACAGGTACCGGGTAAAGTTCGGTACCGGTACCCGGTACCGAATGCTCATCCCTAAGCTCTAGTAGCCAAAAGCGTTTTGTAAATTCAATATCCTATTAGCTAACTCAACCTTTAAACCAATTTATGCTTATGTAAGTAATAGTTTGCATCAAAGCATTTTTATTTTAACTAAAGTTCCTTTATTCTTATGTAATTGGTCTTATACATGTGTAAATTTGTTCACTATCACTAGTCGGTAGCGAAAATCATATAGGTACTGGTGGGGCCTGATAAAGAATCATTGGCGAACGAAAGTTATGACAGTTAATCAGCACGAGTCATGTTCAAACACTTTTAACATGTGCTACTATTGTAAAAGACCATTTTGATGCTGGAAGATATGAGGACATGTATGCATACGTATATACGAGATACCAAAGTGAAAAGCTGCATCAGATGAATGCGAATGTTGATGGTGCTGAGAGGATTCTTATGTGTGTATTCATATATACGTATGTGTAACAGATGATTGTACATATGTGTAAGTGTATGTTTTACAAATTTGTGAGTGTCGTGTATTTTTATGATGTTAACATTTTCACAGGCTGTTTTTACAATAATTTTTGTTACATTTGAGACAAAAATATACATTTATAAACATATACGGTTCATATTTCACTGTCACGTATCTTTGTTTGTTTTAATTATATGTTGTTGAATTATATATGTATTTTACATATGTGCAGTTGACTTACACATGTGTAAACTGTTCAGTTCACATTTCTTGTTTGTTATACATACGTGCAGTTGATTTACATATGTGTAAACTATTCACCGCACAATTACACCTACTTATTTCTTCTGAGTCCAGTTCTTCATTGTGGACATATGTAAATTTTATTATAAAATAGAAAAGTAAACATCTTATTAACACATGTGTAAATTGCTTAACCACACTAATTCAATATCAACTAAGATGATTTACACATGTGCAAACCGTCATGTCTATGCTAATTAAAAAATTATAATAATTTACATATGTGTAAACCTTTATATTTGTGCATATTACTTTAAGCTAATATGATTTACACATGTGTAAACCTTCATATCTATGCTTGTTTTTCAAACTATTATAATTTACACTTGTGTAAACCTTCATATTTGTGCATATTACTTTAAGCTAATATGATTTACACATGTGTAAACCTTCATATCTATGCTTGTTTTTCAAACTATTATAATTTACACTTGTGTAAACCTTCATATCTATTCATTTTTTAAACTATTGTGATTTACACAAGTGTAAACCTTCATATCTATACTTATTTCTTTTACACTATATGATTTACAAATATGTATACCTTCATATTTATGCTTATTTTTATTAAACCAATATGATTTACACATGTGTAAACCTTCATATCTATGCTTGTTTTTCAAACTATTATAATTTACACTTTATGTAAACCTTCATATCAATTCATTTCTTAAACTAATTTGATTTACATATGTGTAAACCTTCATATCTATGCTTGTACTTCTTTAAACTATATGATTTACACATGTGTAAACCTTCATATGTAGGCTTATTTTTTAAACTTTTATGATTTACACATGTGTAAACCTTCATATTTATATTTATTTTTTTAAACTTTTATGATTTACACATGTGTAAACCTTCATATCTATGCTTGTTTTTTTTAACTCTTAAGATTTACACACGTGTAAACCTTCATATCTATGCTTGTTTTTTAAACTATTAATAATGAACCATTGATAAGCAATTAATTCAGTTAATGTCAAAATAGCATATACACCAGTTGAGCTATTATAATAATTAAAAACACAACAAAAAAAAAAATTTTAAATTAACTCAATTGGTGAACAGGTATCAATTACCAATCATGCTAAATAACAAGCATATCTTAATTAGTGCCAATACAATTCTGCATCTTAGCAACACGTGCAATTTCAACTAATTAATTGGCTCTATGCATGAACAAAACCCTGTTTTACTAAACGAATAACCATAAATTTCATTTTTTTTAATATAGTCTGAATGAGATTCAACTTTTTTTGCAAGTTAATCAAATAAACATCTGTATATGTTAACCTATTGTAAAGAAGCAGTATATAAGAATAAGAAATGTTGAATTAGGACTTTAATTTTACCGAGCTTGAATGACCATCATCAATGTAAGGCTCTGGTAGTGGCCGTCAACTACTTGGTGAAGAAAGATACAACAACGGAGTCTTAGGCTACGAAGGCGCACCGGTGTCGGAGGCCATGGCGGTGGCCGGCGGTGGGCACCGGCGTCGGAGGGAGTGGCGGGTGGCGGCGTATGGCGCCGGCGTCGGAGGGGGTGGCGGTGGCCGGTGGATGGGGTTTATTAGGACATACGATCTAATGTGAATGGGTTTTATAAAACTCATAAATGTATTTTTGACAAGATTGCCCTTTCAAGTTATGTTAATGTGTAATTATAACCTTCCTTAATCTTAGCCTTTGGGTTGTGTAGGAAACCAATCCATAAAATTGAGCATCTAATTGTATGAATTCGTTCGCGTATAAATGAATAAAAACACTTTTATTAATCAATTACAATACAAAAATAAAGAAAAGCAGTAAATTACAATACTTTTTTTACAATAGAAAAGAACAAAAAAAAAAAAGAAAAACAAGAACAGAAAACTAAACAGTAGAAGTTCTTGGCTAAAGATCGTGTTAGACACGGGTCCTTTAAAACAAATTTCAAGTCTCCCAAGAGAACACGTTTGTTTTAGAGATACAACAGCCTAAGCAGTTGCACTACCGATGAAGACGAAACCTGAAAGAGTACCTTGAAAGAGTTTCAGAAAAGCTCCATTTTGGACGCGGTTTGACTCGTTGCAAAGCTCTCCCAACATAGAACACAAACCCACAAATATATATATATATATATATATAGAGAGAGAGAGAGAGAGAAAGTATATCGTACAATTGGTGTTAACGTACGCTCGAACCAAATTCGCATGTTATAAAAAAGCGCTTGTGTGAGAGTTGCAAATTCGCATGTTGAAATATATGCATGAAATCGCATGGATGGTCTTCAAATTCGCGTGGAATTGTGCAGCCCATGAAATCGCATGGCTGAAAAAGGAAAATGCACATTTGTAAAACCCAGCGTACGAGCGTACGTTAACACCAATTGTACGATAACCGTTCCCTATATATACATATGATTCAAATCAAGGGAAAACTTCTACGAGTTATGAGAACTTAGAGAACTTGGCCTACCTATGCGAGTTTGCCTCATTTTTTTACACCCATATATTAAAATGTTACAAAGACGACTGAAAAAAATCGAAATTGTGTTTTTGGCCTCTTACAACTGCTGTAAAAAGCTTATATCAGTTTTTTACAGTATTTACGGCTGCTGTAAATAAAAAAAACTGTCTTTTTTTTGAAGTTAAATTTAAAAAAAAAAATTGAAAAACATCTCGTAAGACCGAGTAAGCTCTCACAACTCGCATGGATTTTCATTTTACCTAATCTTATATATACACACCTCAGCTCCTTATATATATATATATATATATATATATATATAGGAAAGGGTTTAAATGAGAACATTCATCTTTTATGAGAACAAATCTCAGCCACTCATTTATTTTCTCTGTGTTTTAGTTATAAGGGTAAGTAGGTAAAATTGTTTAAGAATCATTCCATGAAAAACCCCACCTAATTATTTCATCTCCTACACGCACCAGAAACAATTTTGCAGCCGTCGACTACCATGGAACGCACAGGACCTTCAGAGGAGCTGATCGATCTATAGTTTTTGTCGAGCAATCCTTGAATCGTTTAAGTCGGGTATCAATCGATCTCTAATGTTTTCCGATCGATCTTTGTTTTGAGGTTTTTGCTTAAATCACTTGTTGTTAGTTTTCTGCAATTGGCATTGTGTATTTGTCGTTTTACTCTTTAATTTGACCTGATTGTCGTTTTATTTTTTCAATTTTGGGTGATAATTGGTGGATAGTGGATTTTGATATTAGGTGGTTTTATAGTGATAACCAATTTTAGGTCATACTCACCATGAATTTGATATCATGATTGTATATCTACTTACTGATTTACGTGGTTCTGTGATGTTTTTTTATAACATATATTGAAATATTGACAATTGGCATTTGGTTATCAACTAGATGATGATGAAGGATTAGTTTATTACAGATGATATGATGAATATCTTTAAACAGGTTAACCTTGAGATTATGGGCCTTTTTTATATCTTCTTTGGTTAATTCTTTCATCTTTTCCATTAAATGTCTTGACTTTGTTAAATTTAGGGATAAAATATGGGGCACCGAAAGGATATTAATTTTCGATGCCAATTTTTAACCGAAATGCCAAATGAGTTTTGTGTTTTGCTTCTAATTTTCATAGTTTAAATAAAACTCTAATAGGGATGAGCACAGTACCCGTTCGGTATTGAACCGGTACTGGTACCGAAAATGGTAAAAGTGCGTACCGGTGTTTTACCCGTAAATATGGGTATAGAAAAATGGGGAAAGTGGGGTACAGGTACCGGGTAAAGTTCGGTACCGGTACCCGGTACCGAATGCTCATCCCTAAGCTCTAGTAGCCAAAAGCGTTTTGTAAATTCAATATCCTATTAGCTAACTCAACCTTTAAACCAATTTATGCTTATGTAAGTAATAGTTTGCATCAAAGCATTTTTATTTTAACTAAAGTTCCTTTATTCTTATGTAATTGGTCTTATACATGTGTAAATTTGTTCACTATCACTAGTCGGTAGCGAAAATCATATAGGTACTGGTGGGGCCTGATAAAGAATCATTGGCGAACGAAAGTTATGACAGTTAATCAGCACGAGTCATGTTCAAACACTTTTAACATGTGCTACTATTGTAAAAGACCATTTTGATGCTGGAAGATATGAGGACATGTATGCATACATATATACGAGATACCAAAGTGAAAAGCTGCATCAGATGAATGCGAATGTTGATGGTGCTGAGAGGATTCTTATGTGTGTATTCATATATACGTATGTGTAACAGATGATTGTACATATGTGTAAGTGTATGTTTTACAAATTTGTGAGTGTCGTGTATTTTTATGATGTTAACATTTTCACAGGCTGTTTTTACAATAATTTTTGTTACATTTGAGACAAAAATATACATTTATAAACATATACGGTTCATATTTCACTGTCACGTATCTTTGTTTGTTTTAATTATATGTTGTTGAATTATATATGTATTTTACATATGTGCAGTTGACTTACACATGTGTAAACTGTTCAGTTCACATTTCTTGTTTGTTATACATACGTGCAGTTGATTTACATATGTGTAAACTATTCACCGCACAATTACACCTACTTATTTCTTCTGAGTCCAGTTCTTCATTGTGGACATATGTAAATTTTATTATAAAATAGAAAAGTAAACATCTTATTAACACATGTGTAAATTGCTTAACCACACTAATTCAATATCAACTAAGATGATTTACACATGTGCAAACCGTCATGTCTATGCTAATTAAAAAATTATAATAATTTACATATGTGTAAACCTTTATATTTGTGCATATTACTTTAAGCTAATATGATTTACACATGTGTAAACCTTCATATCTATGCTTGTTTTTCAAACTATTATAATTTACACTTGTGTAAACCTTCATATTTGTGCATATTACTTTAAGCTAATATGATTTACACATGTGTAAACCTTCATATCTATGCTTGTTTTTCAAACTATTATAATTTACACTTGTGTAAACCTTCATATCTATTCATTTTTTAAACTATTGTGATTTACACAAGTGTAAACCTTCATATCTATACTTATTTCTTTTACACTATATGATTTACAAATATGTATACCTTCATATTTATGCTTATTTTTATTAAACCAATATGATTTACACATGTGTAAACCTTCATATCTATGCTTGTTTTTCAAACTATTATAATTTACACTTTATGTAAACCTTCATATCAATTCATTTCTTAAACTAATTTGATTTACATATGTGTAAACCTTCATATCTATGCTTGTACTTCTTTAAACTATATGATTTACACATGTGTAAACCTTCATATGTAGGCTTATTTTTTAAACTTTTATGATTTACACATGTGTAAACCTTCATATTTATATTTATTTTTTTAAACTTTTATGATTTACACATGTGTAAACCTTCATATCTATGCTTGTTTTTTTTAACTCTTAAGATTTACACACGTGTAAACCTTCATATCTATGCTTGTTTTTTAAACTATTAATAATGAACCATTGATAAGCAATTAATTCAGTTAATGTCAAAATAGCATATACACCAGTTGAGCTATTATAATAATTAAAAACACAACAAAAAAAAATATTTTAAATTAACTCAATTGGTGAACAGGTATCAATTACCAATCATGCTAAATAACAAGCATATCTTAATTAGTGCCAATACAATTCTGCATCTTAGCAACACGTGCAATTTCAACTAATTAATTGGCTCTATGCATGAACAAAACCCTGTTTTACTAAACGAATAACCATAAATTTCATTTTTTTTTAATATAGTCTGAATGAGATTCAACTTTTTTTGCAAGTTAATCAAATAAACATCTGTATATGTTAACCTATTGTAAAGAAGCAGTATATAAGAATAAGAAATGTTGAATTAGGACTTTAATTTTACCGAGCTTGAATGACCATCATCAATGTAAGGCTCTGGTAGTGGCCGTCAACTACTTGGTGAAGAAAGATACAACAACGGAGTCTTAGGCTACGAAGGCGCACCGGTGTCGGAGGCCATGGCGGTGGCCGGCGGTGGGCACCGGCGTCGGAGGGAGTGGCGGTGGCGGCGTATGGCGCCGGCGTCGGAGGGGGTGGCGGTGGCCGGTGGATGGGGTTTATTAGGACATACGATCTAATGTGAATGGGTTTTATAAAACTCATAAATGTATTTTTGACAAGATTGCCCTTTCAAGTTATGTTAATGTGTAATTATAACCTTCCTTAATCTTAGCCTTTGGGTTGTGTAGGAAACCAATCCATAAAATTGAGCATCTAATTGTATGAATTCGTTCGCGTATAAATGAATAAAAACACTTTTATTAATCAATTACAATACAAAAATAAAGAAAAGCAGTAAATTACAATACTTTTTTTACAATAGAAAAGAACAAAAAAAAAGAAAAACAAGAACAGAAAACTAAACAGTAGAAGTTCTTGGCTAAAGATCGTGTTAGACACGGGTCCTTTAAAACAAATTTCAAGTCTCCCAAGAGAAACGTTTGTTTTAGAGATACAACAGCCTAAGCAGTTGCACTACCGATGAAGACGAAACCTGAAAGAGTACCTTGAAAGAGTTTCAGAAAAGCTCCATTTTGGACGCGGTTTGACTCGTTGCAAAGCTCTCCCAACATAGAACACAAACCCACAAATATATATATATATATATATATATATATATATTATATATTTATATATATAGAGAGAGAGAGAGAGAGAGAAAGTATATCGTACAATTGGTGTTAACGTACGCTCGAACCAAATTCGCATGTTATAAAAAAGCGCTTGTGTGAGAGTTGCAAATTCGCATGTTGAAATATATGCATGAAATCGCATGGATGGTCTTCAAATTCGCGTGGAATTGTGCAGCCCATGAAATCGCATGGCTGAAAAAGGAAAATGCACATTTGTAAAACCCAGCGTACGAGCGTACGTTAACACCAATTGTACGATAACCGTTCCCTATATATACATATGATTCAAATCAAGGGAAAACTCCTACGAGTTATGAGAACTTAGAGAACTTGGCCTACCTATGCGAGTTTGCCTCATTTTTTTACACCCATATATTAAAATGTTACAAAGACGACTGAAAAAAATCGAAATTGTGTTTTTGGCCTCTTACAACTGCTGTAAAAAGCTTATATCAGTTTTTTACAGTATTTACGGCTGCTGTAAATGAAAAAAACTGTCTTTTTTTTGAAGTTAAATTTTAAAAAAAAAATTGAAAAAAATTGAAAAACATCTCGTAAGACCGAGTAAGCTCTCACAACTCGCATGGATTTTCATTTTACCTAATCTTATATATACACACCTCAGTTATAAGGGTAAGTAGGTAAAATTGTTTAAGAATCATTCCATGAAAAACCCCACCTAATTATTTCATCTCCTACACGCACCAGAAACAATTTTGCAGCCGTCGACTACCATGGAACGCCCAGGACCTTCAGAGGAGCTGATCGATCTATAGTTTTTGTCGAGCAATCCTTGAATCGTTTAAGTCGGGTATCAATCGATCTCTAATGTTTTCCGATCGATCTTTGTTTTGAGGTTTTTGCTTAAATCACTTGTTGTTAGTTTTCTGCAATTGGCATTGTGTATTTGTCGTTTTACTCTTTAATTTGACCTGATTGTCGAGTTTTGAAATGAAAACAATTGTATAAAAACGTTAGGGTTTTAAAACCAAATTATCGTGACCTTGTTTAAAAACATTGGGATTTCAAGCCTACTTTAAACCTATCATGACCTTTAGAACAATGTAGAAAATGGTAAAGTATATGACGATTTTAAAACCAAATTTAAATTAAATCTTGTATCTTGAACTTCAAATTGATAAAATCATACATGAAAGTTGAAGCTACAAATAAAAGAAATTGTAAGAAATGTTCAAATATTGGCGTATATTATAATTTCCCAATCAAATCAACAAAAGAGAAAAGGTAAGAGCAATCTTATAATAATTTAAATTATTAGTTTACCTCATGAGTTCTTTGAATCTTCTCATGTGTATGAGACTACATGTAAAGCAAAATCGATTAAATTACGGATGAAATTTCATAAAGGAAACAAATCATAAGCAAGGACTTTAAGCACATTTGAAACGTCATTCTCGAACAAGAGTTAGGAAGCCCTACATAATTTCTATAAAACATAATTGGTGAGGCTAATTTTTTTAGTCTAAAGCTCTAGCTTTTTAGCTAATACATGTGGGCTAACTCGAGCTGATGTGTTGGTCGTTAAAAGTTAATTTTAGTGACGGAACTTGAACGAAATTTAGTGGAGGCCTAACTTTTAAAAATCCAATATTTTACACTACAAATTTTTTTTTTGTTGGAAATTTTCGATGAAACTAACATTATGAGCCAAAAATCAGTGGGGCCGGTGCCGGCCCCAATAAAGCTTCACCCTTAGTTATTTTCCTCTGATTACATGTTATATTATTCTATAATTATTTTTCTCTCTAACTAATCTAATAACTTCTTGTGATTTTGATAATTTTTATAAACTTTAAGGTATTATAATTATAATTATACCATAAAAATAAATGATAAATATAGAAATAAATGAAAGGATGGATTTTAGAGTTGATACGGAAATAGAAAGAAAACAAAAGTGACAACTCATGAAATCCAAAAAGAAAAGCAACAAATACTTGGCCATGAATGGAGGAATCCGCAAAAGGAAGCTTTCAAGAAAACATGAAGAAAGAAAGAAAGAAAATGGATGCAAGAGTAAGCTATGATTGACCCGATGCTTGTTTACGCGTCATTCTCAACAAAATATATGTGGTGAGAGACTACCGTCTTAAATACATATTTTCTATTTTCATTTTTACATTCATAACTTCTTATATTATATTTTTAAATGTTATTAAACAAAATAATGTCGCCACTAATGGTTATTTATAACACACATCAAGATATTAAGATCACATATAAAATAAAGAGAAGAGCAAGTTAGCTTAGCTATCATCACACACTTTTCTACAAGTAGTCATATAAGTTGGAGTAAGTGGTGATCATTTACTAATAACAATATTGTTAGAAGGAAGAAGTTGCAAACATTGTCCTATTATAAAAACAAATCGTACATTGGTGATCTCAATAATTTTAAAGAGATTTTGAGTAAAAGAACAACTCTTATATTATTTTTACATCCAAAATAAACACAAAAAAAACCTTACATGGTGAAAACACATTAAGTTAGTTTGTCGGTTTTCCAACAATTGTACAAAATTCATTAAATTCTATCGCCAATATTTTTTTGAATGGCGACACCAGGGAGACCCGAGATTAGGCGGGCAACACCCATAAATACCATAGAATCTTAAATAAAACCCACAAAAATTCTTAAATATATACATCTATTACGTGTATTAGAATCTATCACTAAGAAGCAAGAGCCTTTACTAATAAGTGAGCTAGCTCCATAATCACCGTCACCAAAATTAAGTTTGACAAAATATGATAAGTCATGGTTAATGATAACATGGTATATCATTCATGTTTCTTGGTCACATTATCTAACTTTTTCTTCTTAGTAATAAACAAGAAATAGACTAAATTTTCACTCATTCATAAGTTGTATCGATTGTAGCAAACAATATAATCGTCGTTATTTCTTTGGATTACATTTTGCCCTTATTATAATCCATTTCAAATGCATCCACATTCGATGAATATACACACTAGTTAACATAGATTATATCAAAATATTGAAAACAATATCCATTTTTGCCGCATACATAATTGTCCTCCACAATCATGAGCCATTTTGACCATTTAATCAATGAGTTGGACTTGTACATTATGCTTAGTCGCTTGTACCAAGAATCTTTTAATAAGTCCATAACAAATTAACAATTGGCGACCATCGATTCACCTTCATGGAAACATTCTTCTTATGACACGAAATCATGGACTTCTTCCACAATTAAAAAAAACCCTTTATTCCTATTTAAATTAACTAAGTTTGAAATCAACAAAAAAAGTGTAAGATAAAGCATTAATATAAGTTTATGCACATAACCTATTCAAATTTCATACAAATAAAATACATACAAAACACCGTTTCTAAATAATTTATTTAATCTAAATAATATATTTTTATCAAAATAACTAATACCTTTTTCCCATTAAAAGTTGACGAGGTTATAGATAAACAAATTGCTAAGTCGAAGGCGTATCTTCAATACCTACGTTCTACACAAAGATAAAATTTGCCACATTTTATTATAATTGTAACTATAATTACCTGACATTATATACATAACCTTGAGTCGAACAAAGAATTCAACCAAAAACACTAGTCTAGTAAGTGAAGAAGTTCATTTGGTCTTAAACCTCACATACGAGGCCTATAACACCAATGTGAGATAAGTCTAATACCTTACAATAGTTTTAGTCTGTAACAACATGGAAGTATACATATTATATTAACGATAGTATTTACGGCTAGTTACATCTCCTTTTCTATTCACTAAGACCCCCTGAGTCGTTTTGTGAATAATTCACATGACCTTAAAACTAAAACAAAAATAAAAAGCAAATATTATTATCTTATACTTAAAATAATAAAAAAAGAACAAATCAAAACACACTTAATAAAAAGAACGAATCAAAGAACACCTAATAATAGATTAAAAAGAAGGAATCAAAGAAGACATAATTCTTTATTTTCTTTAAACGGTTAACTTCATTTATAAGGTTATTAAACTTTTCAAATCGAAAAGCATGTCAGACTATGTTGTCTTAATCGGGCTCACACTAGTTTCAGAGTTTGACTTTTATTGGGCGTTCGTCCAGGAAATCATACACTAGATCCCACCTGACAGTCGTTGTGCCACCACAAGAGCATAATTCTCTGGTGTAACACACAGTGAGACAAAAACCCGGTGGGCTTGAGAATCGAACTAACAACCTTACCTAACACAATGCCTAGTTTAAATTCTTCATTGCCTGTATCTATTTTATATGATATAAGTAGGATTTAAACTTAAATCTTCATGAAAAACCAAAATCTCTAACCACTAGACCGGGATACATGATTCTTTGTAGTTAAAGATTATTAATTTTGCAACGTAAAAGATATATATATATATATATATATATATTATATATGGTTGCCAGACGAGCCAATAATTGGAAACGAAATCACCGTTGCATTCCGCACACAATATTATTATTTATTCTCTTTACAACTGTCTTCTTCTTCTTCTTCTCCTTTCTTTCACCAGCAACAACCCTTTCAAATACGCTAACAACAATCAATAATAATAATAATAATAATAATCTATCCACCGAGATTCTCGCAACAAATTTTCCAAAACATTTGTACCACTTTCCACAACCAATAATAATAATAATATTATTATTCCTTCATTTCTACTCTATCAGATATTGAATAAATATTATCATTGAATCCTAAAAACACATACTCCATTTCCAGCAGCAATATGGCCGGCGTTGATTCCACTAACGCCGTCCGTGCTGCCGTGCACTCGCTCCTTCGTCTCGTCAGAGACGTCGGCAGGACCTCTGCCGCCGGATTTGCCGGAGAATTTAAGAAGGATTGTACAGACCTGGCTAGAAGAGTGACATTGTTGTCGCATTTGTTGGAGGAAATTAGGGATTTGAAGGTGTTTGATACATCGTCGTTTTCGTCGGCTTGGTTACCTGACTTAATGCTTGCTGTTCAGGCCGCTAAGAAGCTGCTTGCTGTTGCCGGAAGTTTTGATCGGAATGTTTCTCCGGTGAGTGTTTGTTTTTAATTTCATACGAAGTTTGATATGAAACTGTTAATTGATATAATTCAAATTGTGAATTTAAACGGTCTAATTTGAGTAGTATATGATCAAACTGATTCAAAATCTAGCCCTAATCTTGGTGTAAGTTTGAGGACCATTAGTATTTGATCAAATTGCTTTGACTTTGACTTTTATTTGATTATTTTGACCGTAATGTATCTCCGGTGAGTGTGTTAATTGAGTGTTGTTTGTATGTATAACTCAAATTCACAATTTTGAGAGGTTAATGTTGTCAAATTGCTTCAAACATTTAGCCCTAATTTTGGTGAAAGTCAGCTGTCTAATTTGAATTATGGTTGTTTTTTATTGTGTTTATCAATATCTGATCAAATTGGTATGACTTTGACTTTGACTTTGTTTGATTGTATAATTTGAGTAATATATGATGAAATTGCTGTAAAATTTAGCCTGAATTTTGGTTAAAAATTACAGGTCTAATTTGAATTGTGGTTGTTTTTCATTGTGTTACCAATATTTGATCAGTTTGGTTTGACTTTGACTTTGTTCGACTTTTGTATGATTGTATTATGATTATTATCAATATGCTTGAATTTTAAATTTATGCTTGGTACATTTGACTAAAGGATGGAGCAGCAATGAAAATTGAATTCCAATTCCATGGTGTTACGTCGAAATTGGAAAAAGCACTAGCAAATTTACCATATGATCATTTTGACATCTCAGAAGAAGTTCAAGAACAAGTAAGAAGAATGATTAATCATGTTTTTATTTCAATTTGTTCATATAATGATGTTATATTGCGTGTTTAGGTCGATTTAGTGAGAGGTCAGCTGCGAAGAGCGAGAGAAAGATACAGTAAACCCCTAAATTCCCCGTCGGATGAAGAAGATCTTCATCTTGCAGAGACCAATCCTAACATCAATGATCAAGAAGCTGAAACAAAGGTGGAAGCTGTGTCGAAAGAGAATCTTTCGGAAGGGTGTAATCAAAACGAAACGGTGTATCAGTTGGAAACTTCAAAGAATTCATCCGAAACTTCATCTTTATTAAATGAAAACAAGAAACCGGATGCTCCTGTAATTCCTGTTGACTTTCTTTGCCCTATTTCGTTAGAACTGATGCGCGATCCGGTTATCGTCTCCACAGGACAGGTAGATTATATTCAGTCAAACTTAGTTCACATTCTTTTAGCGTAAAATGCCATTTTCGTCCCTGAGGTTTTGGCCAGTTTTGCGACTTTCGTTCAAAGGTTTTTATTTTCGCATCTGGATCCAAAAGGTTAGAAATCTTGCCATTTCATCCGACTTGTTAACTCCATCTATTTTTCTCCGTTAAGTCAGGGATATTACTGTCTTTTTAGACATTTTTTTGTTAAACTTAAAACACTACAAGATATAAAGTCTAACAGAGTTGGATCTTTATTTATAGTGTTTTTAGTTTAATTAAAAATGTCTACAAAGAAGACAATACCCCTAACTTAACAGAGAAAAATGGATGGAGTTAACGAGTCAAATGGCAAGATTTCAAACTTTTTGGATCCAGATGCGGAAAAACAAACCTGTGTGTGGACAAAAGGAGCAAATCTGGCCAAACCTGAGGGACGAAAATGGCATTTTACTCCATTCTTTTTTATCTTCTTATCAATATTAATTTTTAAAATTTCTTGCAGACTTATGAGAGATCATACATACAAAGATGGATCGATTGCGGGAACACAACATGCCCAAAAACGCAACAAAAACTTCAAAATGTGACGCTAACTCCTAACTACGTTTTAAGAAGCTTAATCACACAATGGTGTATTAACAACAACATGGAGCAACCAAATTCACTAACAAACAGGAGGTTAAAAAGAAGTGACGGGTCGTTTCGTGACGTAAGCAAAGATATAGAAGCCATTGAACTACTCATTCGAAATCTCTCGAGCCAGTCAATCGACGAACGAAGGTCAGCATTGACCAAGATCCGTTCTTTATCAAAAAGAAGCACCGATAACCGAGTACTCTTAGCCGAAGCAGGCGCAATCCCAATTCTTGTGAGTTTATTAACATCCGAAGATAATATCACGCAAGAAAACGCGGTCACTTCAATTTTAAACCTTTCGATATACGAAAACAACAAAGGGCTTATAATGCTAGCCAATGTGGTACCTTCGATCGTACAACTCTTAAGAGTTGGAACGACAGAGACGAGAGAAAATGCGGCTGCAACCCTTTTCAGTTTATCGCTTGCAAACGAGAATAAGATAATAATCGGTGCGTCAGGTGCGATTCCCGAGCTTTTAAATCTTCTCGAAAACGGGAGCACTCGAGGGAAGAAAGATGCTGCAACGGCTTTGTTTAATCTTTGCATTTATCAAGGGAATAAAGGAAGAGCCGTGAGGGCGGGTATCATTCCCGTTCTTCTTAGAATGTTGAGTGATTCAAGTAGTTGTATGGTTGATGAATCTTTGACCATACTTTCAATTCTCGCTAGCCATCAAGATGCTAAATCTGCGATAGTCAAAGCTAGCACGATACCTCTTTTGATCGATCTTACAAGAGCCGGGCCGACAAGAAACAAAGAAAACGCTACGTCGATCTTGCTTTCGTTGTGCAAAAGAGATAAAGATAATCTTGATTGTATTAGCAGACTTGGTGCGGTAATCCCATTAATGGAACTGGCTAAAAACGGGTCGGAAAGGGCTAAGCGAAAGGCGAGATCGTTATTGGAGCATCTTCAAAGGTTTCAACAAGTTTAAAACGCATAAGAATTGAATAACTTGCTAATTTGTTTGTTAATCTGATTCTTGGTTTTACATACTCAAGGTTTTTTGTCCTGAGGTCTTAAAGCACTATGAAACAAGATTCATGTCGGGCTTTCGTTGTATTTTTTTATTCTTGTGTTTGCGAAATGATTCATTTGATACCATTGATTGTTTGTTTGACATCATATTTGGATTGGGAATAACTTGTGTGAACTACATTTGTGACTGTTTCTATAATTCTTGAAATTGATTGGCAATTGTATAATGTATATTGTGTTGGCGTGAATGGCAGTTTCATTGTATTCTAGTTTGTTGTATATTCTCATGGGTTGTTGCTGACCATCACACTTGGCATTGCGTTTCACGAAGACAAAATGACACGCCACCATGGCTTTACGACGACGGTTCATGATGAATAATCTGACAAATATCAAATCACTAACATCGCCTCATGTTTACGAGGCCGAAGGAGCCATGGTTATTTGTGTCCTGTACTCATGCAAGTCATCCATCCATTTATGCAGTCTCTCAACAAGAATGTTGTGAGCTTTCATGATCATAACCATAAAAAGTGGCATAATAAAGCAAAGGAAAATAATACTATTAGTTATGGTGAATATCAAGAATTATTACGAGATGTGTAGGTGTGTTGGTAACTTAGTTGTCTTAATCACAAACATCATTGGATCTTTAGTATCACGAACACGATCCTCAACGTTGTCGTCAACCACCATTGAAGAGGTAACGTCCTTTCTGGCCGAACCAGGAAGCTCTGTACCTCACACTCCGTGCCATCTCCGGAACTCCTAGGAGGTATGTATATTCCGGACCTGGGTTCCACTACATAACTAACTAAGAAACTGACGGGTCCGGCACTTGTCCATGTCACCCAGGTCCAAAGGTTTTTTTTTTTTTTGAACGGTAACTTTTATTCACAAAACCAAGGGGCTGCCGCAACCAAAACAACCAACAGTTAAATCGATCCGCCACCTTGCATTTCTTTTCAGTCTCCAACCTAAAGAGTTCAGGAAATCTCTGTTTTAAAGGAACGTTACAAAGCCATGGATCAAGCCAAAGTCTGATACTCGACCCATCCCCACAACACCTTTAAACATATGAGTAAACGAGAGGCCAGAAACTTTAACTTTGTCAAGTGAATTCACAATGTTCTTCCATACACCTGTAGAAGACTTGTTAACCTGGAGAGGCGACCAACACTTCTTAGAATCGTGCAAAGCGTCAATCACCAATTTCCATAAGTTATTAGGCTCATTCCTGTATCTCCACAACCATAGTTTTAATCGAGTACACAAATAGTTTTTGTACAACAAAATTGGTAAGTTTCTTCCAAACCTGATCACATGTAAACAACCATTATTATTTTGGTGCTTTATGCATAATTTGATCTTTTGATCAAAACCTAAAAAAATTATCATTCTTGGTCAATCTATCCTATTACTTGTGGATATAGCCTAATCCTGTATACAAACTCTTATTTTTTTAACGACCAACAAAGCCCAGCCATCTGGGTAGATCCATAGGCAAAAGGCCACCCACTATGGTATAACTTCTATCTTACGCATAACATTTTGTCACTAACAAGGCTCCAACCGATAACCTTCTCTAGAGAAACACATCCAAATACAACTAGAGCATTGCCCCTTTGGTAATACAAACTCTTATGTACTTCTAGAAATCATAATCTTGTCAATTTCAATCCATTTGACATTTCTATAACTTTTTTTTCAACACATAAATATAATTCATGTATAAGCCAGAAAACTTGCCAAGTTATTTACTGTATTTTGTTAAACTTCCAAAACCTTAGTTGACTAGTTATGTCAATAATTTTCCAGTAAAAACTGATTAGTCAAATTTAAAATCAAAATCACTAAAATTTTTGGTGTAATTCACATTTTCACTAGGTTGGCCAAACCATGCACCACCACGAGTCTAACACTGCCTCATTTCTCGTTTTCTTCCGATTTTGGCCGGGTCACGGGTCACGTTGTTTCAGCCACGAGATTAAGTTTGCCAAGTTCAAGGAACCAGTTGTTACTCGTTAGGCTAGTGATCGTTAGGGTTTTTATTTTTTTTTCAGTTTCCAAACCATATAAATATCTCACTAATTCTCAATCTCATTCTATAATTTATTATTCTCATTCCATAATCCTTATACCTCACTATTTCAAAACAAAAAAAAATATAGATTATTCGTCATTATCTTCGGATTCTTTTGAGATCTTGGAGGTCATTACAAGTACGGTTCAACTCAGGTAGAGTTTATGCAACATGTTAGTGAACCATCGCGTCTGATTATTAGAAGAAAACAAATCCAACGGGATCGTGAGGCTGCGCACGCATTGTTAATGCGTGATTATTTTTGTGATGAACCCATCCAGGTCCTCGCGAATTTAGGCGTCGTTTTAGAATGAGTAAATGATTATTTTTACGTATTAGCAAAGATTTGGAAGAGAAGTATGATCACTTCAAACAAGGAGAAAGATCACCGACGCAAGGAGAAAGATGGGATTACGGCAATACAAAAGTGTACAATTGCTCTACGTGTGCTAGCATACGATATGTCAACCGATGCGTGGGACGAGTACCTAAAATTGGTGGACAAAACAACAAGAGAGGTTGTAGAAAATTTTGCTGAAGGTAATGCTTATTTTTTATGACTTATATGTATTCTTTGAAGATGATTTTTTAAAGTATTTATATGTATCCGCATTTGATGTTTAAACAAGGTGTCGTTGAGCTATACGGGGAACGGTATATAAGAAAATAGACATGGAAAGATCAACAATGTATGTATGATGTACAAGAGGATGTACACGATTTACTCGACATGATTGGTGCCATTGACTGCATGCACCGGGGTTGGAAAATTGTCCAACGGCTTGTAGAGGTTCACATACTCGTAGTGACAAGAAAGGACCAACGTACATCCTTCAAATCGTTGCGTCGTACGATCTATGGATGTGGCATGCATTTTTTTTGGGTTCCTTGTTCATACAATGATATCAACGTTTTTGACTAGTCGCCTATCATTGAGGATCACATAGTAGGTAACGTAACTGAAGGGGTATGGTCCCAAAAACCTTGCGCCAACCAAGGAAACCATACCCATCAATAACTACTAAGGAAACTTCGCGCCGACTTCTTTGCCAAAATGAGATTTATTAGAACTCTGCGCCAAATATCCAAGAGAAGAAAGGATCATATAACTACCTTGCGCGGGCTCGCGCAAGGTTCAAAGTTAACCTTGAACATTCTCTTTGGATAAAATGCTTCATTTAACTACCTTGCGCGGGCTCGCGCAAGGTTCAAAGTTAACCTTGAAACAATCTCGTTTGATAATGATTCATGCACAAACCTTGCGCGGATATTTATATCAAAGCAAGTATCCACCAAAACGTTGCGCTAAGCAGCAAGGAGAAGAAAGAAGATCAGTTAACTAACTTGCGCTTCCCGCGTAAGGAAACAGTTAATCCTGAGAAACTTTCCCTTAGCAAAATCCTTGACTTGGTGCAGAGGCAAAGGGAATCTTTTCTGTTGTAACAGAATGTACACGTGACGAACAACAGATGGGTAACAGCTGTGAAATCTTCTAGAAACCATTAACACCCAATCGTGCAAGCATCTTTTCGGTTATAACCAATTGCCACATGGCAGCATCTGGACAGCTGAGGAAGATCACGGTGATGGCATGCTCACATTTATAAAATGTAGTGATCTCATGTTGACACGTGGCACCTCCCTAACCGCTGATGAGCTCACGATCCGTGTGCACTAACGGATTGCCACAAACATTAACGGAATAGCAGAGGATTCCGTTAAAGTTAACAATCTCTCCTTTTGGCGCCAAACACCGGCTATAAATAAGTAACTTGGAGTTCAAGGAAAGGTATTCACTCTCAACTATCTCTCTCTCTTACAATACTTTACTTCCGACTACCTGTACTTATTCTCACGCCGGAGGGTTGTCATGGAGAGAACCTCCCTTCTCCCCGTGGCGAGCTAACTTTGGCACAAGGATTTGGTGTTTTACAACAACGTTGGTATTTTGTGATGAACTCTTGTCAACTTTGGCACAAGGATAAGGTTAGAAATGTTATGTATTGTTGTCTCATCTTACACAATATGATTCTGGAGGACGGGGGCAAAGCGATTAGTCAAAATTATGAGCCGCAGTTGGTAGAAACCGAAGAACCTAGTGCAACTATGGAGCAATGGATACAAAATTCCGCATACATGCGTAGCTCCAAGCAACCAAGTTTTAATGGTGGATTTGGTCCAGCACGCTTGAATGAGACGACGGGATTACGAAGATGAGGAAGATGGCGAGTATAACGAAGATGAATAATTTTACTTATTTTTTCTATGTTTTTTATTTTTAGTTTTTAATAAAATGTAGTCTTTTTTAATTAATTTATTTATGTTTTATTAATTATTGACTAGTTATAACAAATAAATAACTAAAAAAAATATAATTAAACAATCATTATGAGGAGGTGGGTCGACTACACCAATTTACTAATGAAATGGCTACAATAACATGAAGGGAAGGAGAGAAAAAAAAAGAACTTTCGCATACTCTTCCGATACCCAAGGTCTAAAATGTACAACCTACAAGCACCAAAATTGGTACTTTTAAGTTTCTTCCATGCCTGATGACATGTAAACCACCATTATTATTTTGATGCTTTATGCATAATTTGGTCTTTTGATCACAACTTATGAAAATATCTTTCTTGGCCAATCTATAATGTTACTTGTGGATAAAGGTGTTACTTTTTCACACGACTCGAAAACATGACAGAAACTTAACACGAAATTTACAGATTTGAGTTTAGTTTAAACGAGTCTGGGTCAGTTTTAGATTGAACCTGTGAACTCGTTTAGCTAAACGAGCCGGGTTCAGGTCAACCAAGTCCGGTTGACGGGTTGACCCGTTTAAACCCATTTATATTATATTATATTTTTTAATTTTTTAATAATATTTTTATGGCATAAATTAATTTTGGTGTGTATTTTATGTCATAATTATAACTTAAAAAGAGAAATTAACATAAATTTTTATTATTTAAATGTAATTTTATTATATACATTGGTGTTTCTAATTTTTTTTTATCAAAGTATAGTAAACGGGTCGTTTTCGGGTCAACCTGCCAATATTCGGGTCGTTTCGTGTTCATATGTATGACATGATTTTCAAGTTCGTGTTCGTCTAGAATTTTCAGGTTCAGGTCGGGTTGAACATGCCAACCCACGAACACGACCCGTTTAGCACCCCTACTTGTGGATATAACCAAATCCTATATACAAACTCTTAGGTAGCGTTTGGTACGAAGGAATGAAGGATGAAATGGGAATAAAAATAAACGTGTTTGGTGATCATGCAGTAATGGAATGAAGCATTCCAAATGAATGTAACTCCTTTCATATATAACAATTTCCATTCCATAGTTAGGGGGTGTTTATTTTTCATTCCTTCAAGGAATGAAAGAAATTTAATGTTGTTATTGTTAGTATATTTATATAATAATAATATTAATATATATCAAAATTTATGTTTGTCTTTTACCATTAATATATATTTATGGAAATTGGAAATAAATAATCTCACATAACTAATTTTGGCCGATAACAATCCCAAGTCATTTATTGAATTAATAATCCGAACTGGTCAATTTTTTTGTAAAATAGTCTGCCGTTAAAATAGCTAACGGAGTTAAGTTTTTCCCGAATTACAAACCGATGTTTTAGGCTTTTTATTAGAACGAGGATACGAGGCGATTGATTAAATACTCCTCGAAATACTGCCCCAACCCACGAAAACGGTGCTTCAATTCGGTGTTTAAACTTCCAATTAACAAAAATCAAGACATTCGAGCACAATTTCGAGGCAAGTTTACATCAATCGACTCGTATCTCGTTCTGATCAAAAGCCCTAAAATATCGGTTTGTAATTCGGGAAAAAACTTAACTCCGTTAGCTATTTTAACGGCAGACTATTTTACAAAAAAAATTGACTAGTTCGGTTATTAATTCCAATAAATGACTTGAGATTATTATCGCCAAATAGAGTAGGTGGATTATTATTTCCAATTTGCTTTATTATTATTATTGAGTCATTATATTTTCGTTTTAATACAATTGTGTTTCGTTACTTCGTTTTTTTGTTTTCAATTGTATAAGTAATGATCATTCTATTCACATATGAGTAACCAAACATCACAATGGAATGAATGATTCATTTCATACATTGTCGATTCCATTACCACGTTATTCCATTCCCATCAATTCCGTTACCATACAAACAGACCCTTAGGTAGTGTTGTTTGCAGGAATCAGAGCGGAATGGAATGGACTATTACGAGGAACGAAGAAAAGAGTGTTTGCTTGGTTAATAGAATGGAATCACCCATTACATTAGGGATTCCATTCCTCAAACTCATTCCATCTTCCCTTATGTTTTTTTTTTATTCCAACACCTCTTGCACCATTCATTAATAACACCATAACACACCACTTTCGCAGCCACCCGCCCCACACCACGACACTGATGCCCACTATAGCTGCCATCGTAACCACCACCTGAAGGCCACCGCCACCACCGCCACCCTTGCCGCTCACCTCCGCCTCCGCCACGACCAACCACCACCATCGCTCGCCGCTCTGAAACCAATCACCGTCGCTGCTGCCACAACCACCCGCTGCCCCAACCGCCACTGACACACACCACCGACGCTCGCCGCCATCACCAGTTGCTGCTACCCGCAACTTGCAATCGCCTTCGTCACCATCCACGCCACTGCCAGCCACCACCCGCCATCATCTCCGTCTTGTAACATCAGTCAAAACGGATTACCAAACCCGCTCCGTTATCAACCGAACAGTCAGTCAAAAATTTCCTTGCGAATTAAATGCAACGATCGTAATCAATTATTATACGGGAATATATATTTAGTTTTTGAAAAACTGTCAAAAATCGCAAAATAAAAATGATTTGCTTCTCGCCGGGTTTTGAACCCGGGTCTGTACCGAACCAGCAAACAGAATTATCCTCAACACACAAACCACTGCGCCGCGGATTTTGTTTGTTATATAAGGAAATCATTTAAATCATAAAGTAACGTTACGAATTCAAAACCGGCGCCCAAAAAGTTCAGTCGTCGGAATCCCGGAAATCTCGCGAGTTTTTAACACCACTTTCAGTTATAACGTAAACCATTAACAATACATCGATTATAACCGATGTTTGAAGTCCGCGACCAAACCATAACCGCCGGAGTTTTTATGATATACGAACAAAGACGGAAATCAGACCAGATTCTTCAACGTTTTGCCTTATAAATTCACCCACAACCGACTGCAAACCTTTTCGCTCAAAAACACACCTTTTCTCGGCGTAATTCCACTCGCCGGAATTTCTCTGCTTATCGCCGGAAAACCGTTTTCCCCATTGCCGAGCCTTACTGAGCCCTGAGTTTATACCGGAGATACCCACCCTTTTGTAAGCTTCCTGGAGACTCGCTGCTACAAGGAACACGTCGCCGGAGGTGAATTCTGTCGCCGGAGTTTCTGCCGGAAAACAGAGAGTCCAGTCGGTATACTCTCCGCCCAATTTCTTTTCCTTTTCACATTTATCTCACCATAATGAACTGAAAAGCACTAATAAACCGATAAAAACTTTGAACCAGTCGATTTCCGAACTCTGGTTATATTTCAGTGAAGAAGACGATGTATTTCCGTAACATATAAGTATAAAATAAATCAAGAAATAATCGGGTTAGACACATCAGTGGACTGTGTGCACGTTAAACATTCAAAGGTCTCGAGTTCGAATCCGCTTCACACACGTCGCCTTAATAAAAACGTTTCTTTTTGTTAACCGAACCGGAAGTCATACTAGTTATATGTTAAGTATATTAATAATCGGAATAATAACCAAGTTAACACACAATCCAGCGGTGGACTGTGTGTATGTTTAATCGCACGTCACAAGTTCGAGTCCGGTCTCCTACAACGACCCGGACAATTATTAACTTTTTAAATAGAGTCAGAAATGAAAGCAGATAATTTGTAGTTTAAGTATAATAAAAGTGGAAATATATAACATGTTAACACACAGTCCAGCGGTGGACTGTGTGTTAGATTAAACCACAGGTCCCGGGTTCGAGACCTGTGGAGTGCATGTCCGATTTCGCTTAAACTGTTTTTAAAATAAAAATGATTTTCGGTTTAAACTAATTAATATATATATATAATTAAAATCAGATTTATAACGGGTTAGACACGTAGCTCAGTTGTTAGAGCTGCGTGCACGCGTACGGGAGGTCTCGGGTTCGAGCCTCACTCAGTGCACTTGTATACGATATCGAACCGGTCAACGGTCAGGTCAACGGTCAACGGTCAGAAAAAAATAATTTTTTTATTATTTTTTATTTAATTATTTTAATCAAAAATCAATTAAAAATACTTAAAAATAACATTTTTAAGGTTAGAAAATAGCCTCAAACTCACAAAAATACACCCAACAATCCTACTAAAATAGATTAATAAAACCGTTTACTTACCAAACCATAATGCGATTATTCTAGGTTAAACTCACTCGTGGTTAAAACCACTTCGCGTACATTCAACATCATCAACCGAACGCACCCACGTGAGTGAATCTTACAACTCCCCTTTTTAAATTACACGTTTTGGGTGTGTCATGTGTTATGAAAATAATTAACTTTATTTATTTAAACTTGTGCCATACCACATCATGACCTAAACTTAGATTGTTTTTATTGTTGTGATTTACTTATTTCCTTTTGTCAATTATATGAAACTCATACATTAAGCCCATCAGTTCCTCGTGGAAGACGAGTTAGAACATCGCGTGCTTCAAATCAAATTCATTATTGTTCATGTGTTATCATTGAGTTTATATTGTTTGTAGTTGTGTCATTCATATTATCATGTTATGCAATTCATTCATCAGGCCCCTCAGTTCCTCGTGAGAGACGAGTTGAGCATCGCGTGCCTCTAATTGTTCCATTATTGTTCATGAGTGTTTCATTTAATATCTTATGATTGTTGATTAAGTTACATCTATATTTTACTCATGTTTGGTTGTGCACATATTTCATAATCAATTTAAATAAATTTGTTCAAATGTTTTCCATAGGATTCACTCGCCAACATTATGTTGATCCAAAAACCTTTTTACACATGATACAGGTGAACAGGTTGAAGCAAGGAAAACATAGGATATGCCTTAGAAGAGAACAAAGAAGTTTAGATTGTTAGTTAGATCATGTTGTAACATTTATTGTAAACTTCCATTTAATTTGTATTAATGAATATGAAACGCTTAATAAATGTCATGAGCTTTGATGATAACCCAATCATGCCCCGATCACCTTTTCCGCTGCGGGTCGGGGTGTGACAGATTGGTATCAGAGCCATGACTATAGGGATATAGGATAGGTTATTAGACCCTTAGAGCCTATACTATAGTCTGCCTAAATTTTAATTGATTAGGTGGTTACATACAAACTTATGATATTTATTTGTTTCATATTGTTACATTTACAGTCAAACTACATGCTTATATACATATTCATATACATATATACATATTCATTATACATATATCGATGTTCATGTTTCAATTTATTTTTCATACTCTCATTATCCAAAGATTTTGTGCAATTTTCAAATCTCATCAAAGTAAGTTCTGCGACGGGCATGTAGTAACTGGAAGGGTACAAGTACCGGTAGTCGGAACGTCCTGTCTAGGCTGGCATTCGTATAAATCCAATATAACGGACCAGTTTGCCTACCTGGGGACCAACGATGAGAGTACGAAGGACCTATTAGGCCAAAGCATGCCACACCAAACGTCGTTCGAACTAACCCTACTTTGAGTTGTCACCGTGTCTACACCTGGACACATTCCGAATATCACACGTTGTATACATATTTCTCGATTTTCTCCGGGTTTTTGTGTACGCAACCTGGCAGAAACCGTGCGAACCATATGAAAAACCGGTATTCATGGGGGCCCACATGATTACACAGGTAAAGTATGGCGGCATGAAGGGCCTAACAGCGAGCAAAACCCAAGACATCCAATGGATGTAGTAATTTATTTATCTATAATTATTTTATGAATGTTCATTCCTAATGCGACCCATGAACCCAAAAGCATCCAACTCATACTCTTGTCATGTATTCCTTGTAGATGTCTTCTAACCTTGCCCGTAGGAAGACGAGAGCAAGAAAAGCCCGCGAACGCATGGCTGCCTTAATCGCTCAACAAATGGCAGCCGTAATACCCAATATTGTAATCCAAGTTCAGCAAGCACTTACCGTAAATCCTGTCAATCAAGCAAACCAAAACATTATCAACTCTCCCCCAAATACCACTAAATGCACCTACAAGCATTTCAAATCATGCGACCCTCCGAAGTACAAAGGGACTGAAGGCGTCACCGCTCTCCTCCATTGGTTTGAAGAAATGGAGAACACTTTTCTAAATTGCGATTGCCCTGATGATCGCAAAGTGCGTTATGCTACCGGTCGACTGTATGGGATAGCACTTACTTGGTGGAACACAGAGAAGGCCAAACGAGGTGTGGAAGATGCTATGTCCTTAACTTGGAACGAATTGAAGGAAATCATGACCAGACGATTTTGCCCAAGGAGCGAAATCAAGAAGTTAGAAGATGAATTTTACTCATTGAAGCAAGTGGAAGGAGACCACATCACCTACAACAAAAGATTCCTCGAGTTACATCAAATGGTTCCCAACATGTTCACTCCCCTCTACCGTTTGATCAGCACTACATTCGTGGTCTTCCGTCAAAGATTCAAGACCCTGTAATAAGTGCCAAGCCTGCAACCTTGGAAGCAGCAATGGAGCTAGCAACAGAGCTCACCGAGAACCGAATCCGAAACAAAGACTTCAAGGAGGAGAAAAAGAAGGATAAAGAATCGACTGAAACCTCCGACTCCACCCAAACTGAATCCCTTTCTCAACCCAATCCTAAGAGAAGAAGAGTCGGGCGACTTTTCGCTGCGACCCAACGAAATCAACCAGTTTTACACGCCATACCCATCCGAGCTATCCCAATCACCCAAGTGGCACCCAACTCAGCTTACCCAGATAAGAAACCATATCTTGGACCTCACCCTCGATGCAACAACTGTTTTTATCACCATCCCCATACCCTACCTTGTCGTCTATGTGCAACTTGTGGACGCTATGGTCATTTGAGCAATGTTTGTCGCACCTTTCAAAACCAAACCTTTTCCCCTACTCAAAACATGGCCCAAACTTATCACCAACCCCAATACCCCATGTTCCCACATGCTCGAGCTTGTTTCAATTGTGGCGACCCTACCCACTTTAGAAACACATGCCCCCAATTGGTTAATGTTATCAACACTCAAGCCCAATCAAACCCAGTTAACCAAGTAAACCAAGAAACCCAACCACTATGCCATCAGCAAGAGGAAGAGTCTTCAATATCAACGCCAACCCTGTCGAAGATAATGACGGCCCAAACGAAGATACTCAACTAGTCCTCTTTGCCGAAGATCCAGATTCAACCCCTATCGTTTAGTTTGATGTTTTTTCCATGTGTAGACTGTTAGAGAAATTATTGGATATTATATATTATATATTGTTTTCAGTATATGCTTTTGCCGAGGCCGGGCTCCCCATCCATCGAGGTTGAGTTGGATCCCCATTTTATTATGTGGTTGATCTTGGCGTGCCCGCACGATCGGCTCCGTTTGTTTGAGCCTTGATCGGTCATTTCATTTTACATTTCAATACATGCAATACGCTCGGCTCCGTTTGATTGAGCCTTGAGCGCACATTTCAATTTACATTCCCAGTTCATGCAATACGTTCGGCTCCGTTTGATTGAGCCTTGAGCGCACATTCAATTTCATTATCAGTATCTTGTGGTTGTGGTGTTTGTAGTAGAGTCGCATCGAACTAACCATAACTTGCGGATAAAGTCAATGAAAATTTGACAAGGATATGGTGGATACGCCGATGGTACTTCCTATATATAAGTATTCTTGTCAAATGATCGGAGGCATTATCAGGCGTTATGAGAGGTTCCATGCATAGGCTGATTGTGTGATGGTTGTTTAGATTAAGTTGTTCAATTTCAGTACATTCAATACGTTCGGCTCCGTTTGATTGAGCCTTGAGCGCACATACAATTTCATTCAATACGTTCGGCTCCGTTTGATTGAGCCTTGAGCGCACATACAATTTCATTATCAGTATCTTGTGGTTGTGGTCTTTGTTGTAGAGTCGCATCGAACTAACCATAACTTGCGGATAAAGTTAATGAAAATTTGACAAGGATATGGTGGATACGCCGATGGTACTTCCTATATATAAGTATTCTTGTCAAATGATCGGAGGCATTATCCGGCGGTTATGAGGGGTTCCATGCATAGGCTGTTTGTGTGGTTAAGTTATTCATTTTCAGTACATGCAATACGCTCGGCTCTGTTTGATTGAGCCTTGAGCACACAATTTCAATTTCAGTACATTCAATACGTTCGGCTCCGTTTGATTGAGCCTTGAGCGCACATCCATTTCATTTTCAGTACATGCAATACGATCGGCTCCGTTCGATTGAGCCTTGATCGCACAGATATATTTCATTTCAGTATTTTATGTTTGTTGTATTGGTTGTAGAGTTATAGGACTAATCATAATTCACTGATAAAACCAATGAAAATTTGACAAGAATATGGTGGATACGCCGCTGGTACTTCCTATATATAAGTATTCTTGTCAAAGGATCAGAGGCATTATCGGACGGTTATGAGAAGTTCTATGTAGGATTTATTAGTTTCTTGGTAACCAATCATAACTTGTGGATAAAACTAATGAAAATTTGGCAAGAATATGGTGGATACGCCGATGGTACTTCCTATATATAAGTATTCTTGCCAAAGGATCAGAGGCATTATCAGGCGGTTATGAGAAGTTCCATGTAGGATTTAGTATTGCCTTGGTTGGAATTTGTGTTACATTTATATCATCATGTTATTTAAAGAGATTGGATTGTGATCCATTTCTACATAAACTAACCTCTCCATCATAATAATCGAGAGAGGAACTTCCATCATTCAAACATATATGCTATCAAATGTGGATTCAAATATTTGCTGTGTGTTTATTCATGTTCAAATATTTGCTGATGTGTTTATTCATTTGTTCGACATATTAGCTGTTGTGTTTACTTATGTTCAAATATCAGTTGTTGTGTTTTATTTATGTTCCATATAGGTTGTAGTGTTAGAAGTTTTGCCTTAGGATATAACCATATTTCCCAAACGTATCTAAATTCTTATGCATGATATCATTTTTAGCAAATCATTTCTGCTTATCAATACTTATACAGTAGGCAACAAAAAGCGATTCCTGAATAGGGTACTTAACCCTTACAAGGAACGTTACCGCCTCGAACAAAAAAAAAAAAAAACTTAAACCCTTATTTTTCTAAGCATACAACTGTCAAACAAAACATCACTATCCTTTTAGTCAAAATATATCATTATTTAAATTTCGGGACGAAATTTCTAAAAAGCAGGGGATACTGTAACATCCGTCAAAAACGGATTTACCAAACCCGCTCCGTTTATCAACCGAACAGTCAGTCAAAAATTTCTTGCGAATTAAATGCCCAAAATATTTTTAAACGATCCCGTAATCAATTATTATACGGGAACTATATATTTAGTTTTTGAAAAACTGTGAAAATCGCAAAATAAAAATGAATTGATCCAGCCGGGTTTCGAACCCGGGTCACTCGCCGAGTCACTCAGCAAACTTATCCCTCACACACAAACCACTGCGCCCTTAGTTCTGTTTGATAAATAAGAAATCATTTAATTGATAAAGGACGTTACGAATTCAAAACCGGCGCCCAAACAGTTCAGTCGTCGGAATCCCGGAAATCTCGCGAGTCTTAACACAATTTACGTTATAACGTAAACCATTAACCAATACTCGGTTATAACCGATGTTTGAAGTCCGCGACCAAAATATAACCGGCGGAAAATCTAAATCAATGAACCCAGTCGGAAATCAGACCAGATTCTTCAACGATCTGCTTATAAATTCACCCACAACCGACTGCAAACCTTTTCGCTCAAAACCACACCTTTCACGGCGAAAATCTCCTCGCCGGAATTTCTCTGCTCATCGCCGGAAAACCGTTTTCCTCATTCTGAACCTCACTGAGCCTCTGAGCTTATACCGGAGATACCACACCCTTTGTAAGCTTCCTGGAGACTCGCTGCTACAAGGAACACGTCGCCGGAGGTGAATTCTGTCGCCGGAGTTTCTGCCGGAAAACAGAGAGTCCAGTCGGTATACTTCTCCGCCCAATTTCTTTTCCTTTTCACATTTATCTCACCGTAATGATCTGAAATACACTAATAAACCGATAAAAACTTTGAACCAGTCGATTTCCGAACTCTGGTTATATTTCAGTGAAGAAGACGATGTACTTTCCGTAACATATAAGTATAAAATAAATCAAGAAACTAATCGGGTTAGACACACAGTCCAGCGGTGGACTGTGTGCACGTTAAACATTCAAAGGTCTCGAGTTCGAATCCGTTTCACACGCGCCTTAATAAAAACATTTTTTTTTGTTTACTGAACTGGAGTCGCCTTAAGATATATGTTAAGTATATTAATAATCGGAATAATAACCAAGTTAAACACACCGTCCAGCGGTGGACTGTGTGTATGTTTAATCGCACGTCACAAGTTCGAGTCCGGTCTCCTACATCGACCCGGACAATTATTAACTTTTTAAATAGAGTCAGAAATGAAACAGATAATTTGTTTTAAGTATATTAAAAGTGGAAATATATAACATGTTAAACACACAGTCCAGCGGTGGACTGTGTGTTAGATTAAACCACAGGTCCCGGGTTCGAGACCTGTGGAGTGCATGTCCGATCGCTTAAACTGTTTTTAAAATAAAAATGATTTTCGGTTTAAACTAATTAATATATATATATAATTAAAATCAGATTTATAACGGGTTAGACACGTAGCTCAGTTGGTAGAGCTGCGTGCACGCGTACGGGGGTCTCGGGTTCGAGCCTCACTCAGCGCACTTGTATTTCCGAATGAACCGGTCAACGGTCAGGTCAACGGTCTCAACGATCACGTCAGAAAAAAATCAATTTTTTTTATTATTTTTTATTAATTATTTTAATAAAAATCAATTAAAAATACTTAAAAATAACATTTTTAAGGTTAGAAAATAGCCTCAAACTCACAAAAATACACCCAACAATTCTACTAAAATAGATTAATAAAATCCGTTTACTTACCAAACCATAATGCGATTATTCTAGGTTAAACTCACTCGTGGTTAAAACCACTTCGCGTACATTCAACATCATCAACCGAACGCACCCACTGTGAGTGAATCTTACAACTCCCCTTTTTAGATTACACGTTTTGGGGTGTGTCATGTGTTATGAAAATAATCAATTTATTTATTTAAACTCGTGCCATACCACATCATGACCTAAACTTAGATTGTTTTTATTGTTGTGATTTACTTATTTCCTTTTGTCAAATTATATGAAACTCATACATTAAGCCCATCAGTTCCTCGTGGGAGACGAGTAGAACATCGCGTGCTTCACATCAAATTCATTATTGTTCATGTGTGTATCATTGAGTTTATATTGTTTGTAGTTGTGTCATTCATATTATCATGTTTATGCAATTCATTCATCAGGCCCCTCAGTTCCTCGTGAGAGACGAGTTGAGCATCGCGTGCCTCTAATTGTTCCATTATTGTTCATGAGTGTTCCATTTAATATCTTATGATTGTTGATTAAGTTACATCTAATTTTACTCATGTTTGGTTGTGCACATATTTCATAATCAATTTAAATAAATTTGTTCAAATGTTTTCCATAGGATTCACTCGCCAACATTATGTTGATCCAAAAACCTTTTTTACACATGATACAGGTGAACAGGTTGAAGCAAGGAAAACATAGGTTATGCCTTAGAAGAGAACAAAGAAGTTTAGATTGTTAGATAGATCATGTTGTAACATTTATTGTAAACTTCCATTTAATTTGTATTAATGAATATGAAACGCTTAATAAATGTCATGAGCTTTGATGATAACCCAATCATGCCCCGATCACCTTTTCCGCTGCGGGTCGGGGTGTGACATCTCTGCCCCCGCCTCCGCTTCCATCAACCACTACCACCACTCACCATTAATTTTATTCCTTCGTCTTTTTGCCTGAGAAACAATACAAGGTAATAATTCATTGTATTCCCGATGGTAACCAAACAAGACATGGAATGGTAATGATCCATTGCATTTCCTCGTCCATTCTATTACCTCATACCAAACAGACCCTTATTATTTTTTTATAACGTCCAACAAAGCCCGACCACCCAGGTACACCATAGGCAAAAGACCACTCACTATGATAAAACTCTTCTCTCATGCATGACATTTTGTCACAAACAAACAAGACTCCAACCAATAACCTTTAAAAAAACACATCCAAATACCACTAAAACACTGCCACTTTGGTAATACAATCTTTTATGTACTTCTAGAAATCACAATGTTGTCAATTTCAATCTGTTTGACATTTCTATAACTTTTTACAACAAAGTTGGATTCAATCCATTCTCTTTGTTTTGACCGAAAAGATTATTTAGTGTATTTTGTTAAACTTTCCAAAACATTAGTTGACTAGTTATGCCAATAATTTTCTAGTTTTTACTAATTGGTCAAACTTAATTTCAAAATCACTAATATTCTTGGTGTCATTCACATTTTCACTAGAATTTCATACACACACAATCCTATGGTGATACTAATCATTTATAAACCGTAAATAACAAGAACATCATTTTATTGAAAAACCCATTATAGGTAAAATGAACGATTTTCATAAAAAAATCTTCAAGAAGTAAGAGATTACATACGATTGATATATCAAAAACAAAACCTTTGGAGCATGGTATGAACCTCACATATAGTAATTCTTCACTAAGCAAAGACTCATTTAGGTCTATAAATCATTTTTGGATAACTATATAAAAGGGGAAGGATCTATTGAAAATAAACTTTAATGCAATAATAGAGAAAATAAATATGGAGCACTCATTCGTTTTAAATCTTAAACACTAATACTTAAATTAAAACCCCATAATAGTAAAATATTAAATAGTTTATATCTCCAATTAAATAGCTATCTCCTCTAGAGACACAATCTATCTTACATACACATGGTGAAGATTTTGTTCTAGTGTATTATATGTAAACCAACCAACTTGTTTAGATTAATGTGTTAAACATGTCGTGTTTGTGTAACGCCCCAAATTTCCCATCTATAATGTCTCACCTTTTCTATTTAGTATGTTTTGAATACACTTAATAACACGGTAACTTAGGGGAGAACTTATTGTAAATTATGAAACCTTTAGGGGATTAACTTAGAAGCCTAATTGCAATAAGACTGAAACATGGAGTACTTTATGTGTTGGTCACATAACTAAGTAGGGCCATTATGCTTGATGTGAAAGTGGAAGGAGTATTGTGTAAATGGTAAGACACATAACTTTGAGTTTATGTTGCAACATGTATGACCATTTAGGGACCTTTAAGGATCTTACCGATCATCTCCTCCCTATATACATTTCTTAAAACCGTAAACCCATATTTGTTCTACCCTAGGAACAACACCATGAGAGCGGAGAAACGCGGCCGTGCTTCTTTTAGTCACGAAGTTCTAGTGATCATCTCCTTCAAGTTTCATCCATTCTATTGTTCTCGATAAAACCCCATTGTTAATGTTGAGGTTATAATATCATGATAGAGCTTTGGTATCACCTTTGTTATGCATAACGACCGTGTATGACCAAAAAAACATTACGATTCAGAGATTGGCGTGTTTTTATTGGGTTAAATACAGGGTATGAAGAACTCCGTGGTGTGTTACTGAAGCTTGGTTGGAGACTCTCCCAAGTCGTATTCCAGGTAACTCCCTTCGTTTACACTCGATTATGAAAAATTACTTGGGGTCGAGATTGTCGGATAAAAACAACCTATGTTCGGGTCTCGAAACCTGAATACGGTAACTATGTGAGTCACGATTTATACGACATTAGGTAGGTTTGTTGGTAAGGAACCGAGCAAATTTAATTCATTGTAATGGCTCATGTTAGAAATAACAAGGAGGAATTCGTTGATGTGTTTGGAGTCGAGAAATGTATGCATAGTTATTTTAAACAGATTGGGTTTGTAAGAGGACCACGATTTGGGTGATGATAGCACATGAATTTTTGTAATTCCGGTTAAGGTTTAAGGTAGGGCATAATTTGAATTAAGAAAATGGGATGTTGATCGTTAAGCTCAAGAGATAACCTGGAAAGATTGTTTTTGTTATGACATGGTGGTTTATTTGATGTACATACATGTAACCAAAATCAGTGATCCATGAGTCCGCGCATGATGGTTTATTTAATGTACATACATGCTCCCAAAATCGGTTATCCATGAGTGCATGCATGATCCTGATATTAGTAAGGAATGGTAATAGGTCCCGTGTGGGATGATTATCATGATGGATATGCATGGGAAAATCCTAGTTATTATCTTGCTAAATAGGTTACGCACACGATTCTACGATTTTAGTAACGTTTATGCATTATTACCATGTGTGCTTGATTGATTACACCTTGCAAGAATTATCTAGCTTTTGTTAAGCGGACATAACGTGAAGTTGAGTTCATGATGCCCTTTTTAAATGTTTTAACATTTTGGGCTAACATGCATGCGACGATGTATTATTTGGAAGTTAAACTCCTTTCTTATGATTTTTTTTTTTGTAGATTTGTGTGCTATACATTAATTTATACATGAGGATTGCTTATGTACTTGTTATGTGTAAGTATTTGATGTTTATATGGAGTTTTTGAGTCTTGCCATGACCATGTCTAAATTGAAGGAAATCCCCCAAGAGTCTAACTGTCCTTGGAGCAGAGTGAAGATGAAAAATTCTTTTATCCCTTAGTGTTTGGCGATTAAAGGTGAGGAGACCCGTTGTCATGTGCTTGACTGAGGAAAAGAGGAAACCATATTTTGTTTTAAGATATAAGAAGAAAATGTTTTACAAATATATCTTATTGTATTACAGATATTTAAACTTGAATTCACTCAACCTAGTTAACTTTTGTGTGTATGTTAGATTGATTTTAGCTGAGGAGAATGGACGGGAGACTTCTTGGCTATCTTATGGAGCTATCTGGCTTTGCATTAGCATTTTAATTTGAAGAATTTTAGACATTAAAATATGTATTTTAAAATTGGATGTTCCCGTATTTTGGGAATTTTGATTAGATGTTTCTATTGCGTTTACATTGGTTTTAATTTGTAACATCTTGTATTTTTCGGTCATGTTGCACTCTTGACCAAGAAATCGCTTTGAATGTTCTTTTGTTTAGTCATTTTAATTGATTTTGTATTATTTAATCTATTTCTACAATTTTTTTTTAAAACAAACAAATGACGGTATTTAATAACTATATAAAATTCATTAATAAAACTTAAAAAACATTCAATTTAAAATCAAAGATTTTAATACATTAGACAAATTTGTTAAAAATAAATAAAAGAAATTAATTTTTATAAAGTTTCATATAGTTTAAAACAGTTTTTCATATAACGGAAACTTCAGGGACCGTACTTGTTAAAACCCTAAACTTGTTTTAAAAACAATCAAACCCAACCCGCTAATCCCCTTTACCCCATTCGGTAACACCGACGTTCTTTCCGGGGATTTACAAAAACTTTTAACATTATCTCATTTTTATTCGCAGAACCTTTATCTCTATACTAATCTAACATTTTAACCTACAACTGTTTCTTATCCCGCAAAAAACACACATTTATCCGATTAACTCATCTGCGCAAAACTCAAATTACCATACATATTCGTTTATCCTCGAAATTGTATGTAAATACAATTCTCAATCCTCTCATTCAACTCGCCGCAACACATTTTTCTCTCTCAGTTTCTTATATTATTCACCTCTACAATCGCCGGAAAACCAACTCCGGCCAACTATCGAACCAATTCCTCCGAGCTCAACTAGGTACAATTCTAATGTGCATTTTGTTCATTGTTTGATTTTAAACAAAAGCCCTCTATTATTTTCAATTAACAGAGGGAAAATTATGTTTACTTTGGGGATCTTATAACTAGGGTTTTTTTAACGGGATTCAGATTGAGGATTTAATCAGAAAACACACACACACATATACATTAAGCAGCTTGGGCTACCAGCTGTGCGTGTTAAGACCATGATACGCTAGGGACCCAGGTTCGAAACCCGACTTCCCCATGTTTTTCGTGTTTTTTTAAAGCTCAGTTACAAATCAAATTAATCTTTTTTTCTTTCTGTATTTATATAATTTACAAGTTAAGAAATAATAATCTGTTTTATATAAATTCAAATCTAATTAAGTAAAAATTTTATCCAAAAAAACTATTATATTATTTATACACTTAAAGTTTATAAATAATACTTTAAAATCCGTTTTAATTTTATACAAAAATAATAATAAAACAGAAAAGTTTTAGTTTATAAAATTTATTTTTATTAATTAATTTTTACAAGTTTTACAATTATCATTTTAGCTTTATTTTTATAAATTTTAGCAATTATTATATTATCTATATAAAATTAAATAAACTTAGTTTATAAAAATTATTTCAAATAAATCGTTTTTATAAAATTTTACAATTTAATTATTAAACTTCTAATTCATACAAATTTATATATTTATTTAATCTAAATAAATAAATTTATAACCTTTGCTTAACTTATTTTTTTAAATTCATAAAGTAATTGATTAAATTCTTAAAATTCCCAAATATTATTTAGAAATTCTCAAAATTCCCTGTTGGTCCTAAAATCTTTAAAAGTAATTCCAAGTTCATTTATTAAACCGTATTCCCTAACTTAACGAGGATAATTCTTTGGAGTTTTCAAACTTCATCTGCATTCACATTTATTTGTTTGTCTTTGCTAACTTATTCAGGTGGGTTTACATAGACTTTTTCTTCAAACTTTTGGGTGAAAGATGTTTACTTAACCGTTAGCAATTGTTTATGCCATAACTTTATATCTTTACACTTTTTGTCTTAAACATTACTTTAGACGCTCATGTTAAAATAATACAATCATTACCTTTGATAAAGGCAACTGTAGTATATTACAACGCTATTAGTCTGACAAACCCATCCAACTATTGTGATGATTGAAACATACAATAACAAAAGTTAACTTGTAGGGCTGATTGTACACCCCATTCGTTCCGTAGTATTGTTTTCACAAGATTGCTCTGTATAAACTTTGACATGCTAGCTGCTTAACTTATTTTACTTATGCATATCTATGTATGCACACTAACTATTCATAATTGACCCTTTTTGTCTTAACATGTTTCAGGAAACAATGCATGATGCTTATTAGATGTCACGTCTAGGAAGCTTTCGGACTTAGCTTAAGTTTTAGTTTTATAAAGTTATCTTTGTTTGAACAATTTGTTTCTTATATGGGTAATCTTTAATACATAATAAAATATTTAAGTTTAGTGGATCATGTTCTTATGAAAAATTTTGTACCTCCGATGTTTCCGTCATCGGTCGGGGTGTTACATAATTCAATGTTAAAGTATTTTGGACTATTTAATCGTGACGAACCAATTGTTAGACACTCGGTTTTATGTCTTAAAGCTTGGATTACATAATTTTAAATGTGTACAAGTTAGAGTTGATTTCTTCTAAAAGAACAATATTTGGTTAGGTCCTAGGTCCAACTATTTTAACTAGAGATGATTGGCACCCATATCCACAAACTATGTTCATCAAACTCAAACCTATACAAAAGTTTAGAATTAATTACACTGACATTCATATTACGGTTTTGCCCCTACTTTTTGAAAATTACGATTTTGATACCCCCTTTAACCCCCTCCCAGCAACTCACTTCCATGTCCCCCTTCGTCACATCCGACAACATTTGGATTCCTATCCACCACGAACTCAAGGTCCATCCTCCTTTCATCTTCGACTATTCAGAACCCACTCAAACGAATCTCTATCAAATCTCTAATAAAAATTTATTCAAGATGGTCAATCACAATCCCCCAAATGATAAGGCCAATTAGTGATGACAAAATCTCCCAAGAACAATAGGTAAGAACAAAAATTAACTAGGGCAATTTTCTAATGATTTACTGCATACCAATATGAAGTGGGGGCGACTCCATCATTTTGGGAGCTAAAACAAACTAAAAATCTAGGGCCATTTCTCAAAGATTTCGGGTTCGTACTTTTGATTTTTATTGGTCATGATGGGACTTATATAAACCCTAATAAATTTATAAACTAGGTGTTTTATTTCCTAACAAAGTTCTTAATCTAAAACAAAACTAAAAGGCTTGTATCCTAGCGGCATTAACGAGTGTAGCAAAGGTGCTCATCTCCAAATGATTGATGGTTTTAGTTCCATAGTGAATGTTGATGTAGATTTGGGCGTGGATATGAATTAAATAGCTGAGTGTATTACTACTAAACCAACTATAATAGTTGAATAAAAACAACTACTGTCGTCCTAGCAACATGCTAAGAGAGAAACATTAGAAAATATAAGAAATAAAACATAAGAGAAGTAGATAAAGGGGCTGGAAAAAAAATAAGAAAAGCATGCAAAGGTCTGTTGAAATGAAAATGTCCCTCCAAGAATCCAAGAGTCCAAAGTTGAGGAATGGCCTGTTCCTGAACTTACAATAAATTAATGGATTTGTTCCTTCAAAAATGATTGGGGTTTTTATCAATACATTGTGACTATAACTAATTTTTGCTTGTTGTAATGCTGTTGGTGTTTTTCATCTGCAATCTAGCAGCTTGCTAGTTTGCTGTACTATTTTTTAACAAAATTGACTTTGCCGTTTCAAATGAATAAATAAATAAATAAATAATTTTTTGCACGCTACGAAATTTTATATATGTACATAAACTGTTCCTGAATCTAAATCTGAAAAGTAATATATATTATCAAACGACTGGAATTTCAAACTTTCATACACCAAAATCAAAGTTGATGTTCATGCAAAGATAAGAATGCATCAACACCAACTCTATTCCATTTTGATGGTTGGACCGATAATATAAGACACTTTTGAGGTCATCTTCTTCGTATAAATGCGCTCCCAGTCAAGATTAAGGTCTTAGTTAGGTAGATTTATGAATTATTGGTCATATTATAATGACATAATTAGTAGAGTAAATTGCACAAAACGTCCTTTAAGTTTCACCAATTTTGCTGGTTTCAGCCTTAATCTTTAAAAGTTGCCAAAACCAGCCTTTAAGATTAATTTTGTTGCAGGTTTCATCCTTTATCACTAACCCAGTTACTAATCCATATTAAATGGCCTCACATGCATAGCATGTGAGGGTAAAACCGTCTTTTCATCTCTTCTCCTCTCCACTTTCTTTATCTTCAACCTCTAAAATCACCATAGCTTTAACCCTTCATTGTTGACAGCTTGAACGAAGTGAGATAGATAGAGTTTACTGTGATTAGGGAAATTCCCAGTGAAATTCCTTTCTTGTAAAATACGGGTGTTTGTCCCGATATTATTAATAAAATAATCTGATGTTTTCCATTTTAAATGTTCCTGTTAAGATTTCCGTTGCCGAATAAATACCAATACCACGGGTTTCTGTCCCGCGGCTTCCGAACCGGCAAAACGGGTCGAGGGCCGTGACAGTTTCTTCGGTAAAATACCCCCAATCGCAGGGGTTTGTTGATGAGAGTATGATTGAAGGAAAAAACAGGATTGATACCAACCCTGCTGACCTGGAGGTTTGAGCAGCATGGATGTGGGTGTCACAGTCACCGCTCTGCTGCCCAGTCGTTGGAACAGTTAGTGCTGTTGCAGGAGTCTCGTTGACTCAAGATGAGATTTTGCGTAAACAGAGTCTCATGGTTAGCTCAGATGAACACGCTGCTGTATAATGCAGCTGAAGAGGTCTTTGCAAGTCAAAATCCAAAAATGAAGAACGACATAGTGTCACAATGGAGGGTTGAAGCTATGGTGTTTTGGAGGTCAAGATAACCGAAGTGAGATAGATGAGTATGAGAGAGAGATATGAAAAATGGTTTTACCTCACATCTATGCTGTGAGGCCATTTAACTGATTAGTACGTTAGTGATAAAGATGAAACTGCAACTAAATATAAAGGCTGGTTTTGGCAACTTTAAAATTTCAGGCTGAAACCGCAAAATTGATAACATAAAGGACGTTTTGGCAATTACTCTAATTAGTATGATATAAAGTATAATTAAAATAACAACACATTTTTTTCTTCGGTATTTATAAAAAAACTACATGGATAACAACGTACGTCCTTTCAATGTCATTATTATCTTGCCTAGTAAAAATGTCTTTAAAAAGCAAAACAAGTTCAACAAATTGTGTTGATAAAACAAGATTCTTTGCATACACGTTACAACCTTGTCTAAAATATAATCTGGAATCAAAACTGTTGGATTATTTTCTTAGATATCACATGCGATATGTCTAAAAATATATAATATATATGGAATCAAAAGAAAGCTCTACTGTTAGATTTGCACATCAAATTAGCAGCTAAGTTTTGTTGGTAGAAATATATATCAGGTTCTATGCGACCCACAAAAAAGCGAATATGAATGTCGGTTTCATGGTAAAACCGAGCTCTAATTATCTTAGAAAAAGATATAGAACCCGGTTTTACCTAAACACCCAAGCTCTATTTGAACGCGAAAGAAAAAGAACCGAACTTTACATAAACAATCGGGGTCGATTGCCTGCCAAAAATAGGAGAGTCGAGTAAGATATAGATCGAACTTGGTGTTTTGTTGAATAGTCAGACCTACTCAATGTGAACCCTAATTTATAACTTTCATGGCAACCTTCTTTTTTCTTTTCTGTTTTCTCTAGATTTGTGTTCTTCATTCTCTCTAATACAATGGAAAGTTCTCTACTCCCTTTTTTTTAGTAGAGTTAAGTTCCTGTAAAAGTAAAATTAACGTACTAAACATACAAACTGAAGAAAATGCAAAAAAAAACGCGGTGGCATTTTCGTAAATATTTGGTCGTAGGGTAATTATCAAAATTACTCTACAGAATCATTTGTAGAGTGATTTTGGTCTTATAGAGTAATTTTGTAAAATTTTATTGTAGAGTAATTTAATCTTGTAGAGTAATTTTGTAAAATATTTTTGTAGAGTAATTTTGATAAAAAAAAATAAAACCTAACCCTCCCCACACCCCCCAAAAACCTAAAAAAAACCTAACTCCCCCCCCCCCCCCCCCCCCAAAAAAAAAAAAAGATAAACCCCATAACTAAATGCTAAAAAATTATTCTATAGGATCATTTTACAAATTTACTTCAGAACATTTTACAAAATTACTCTACAAGAACATTTTACAAAATTACCCTACAAGACCAAAATCACTCTAAAAATAATCATGTAGAGTAATTTTGGTTTTTTCTTCAGTTTTTACGTTTTGCATGTTAAATTTATTTGTATTTGATCTTTAGTCTTGTTTAGTATCATTTTACATTGTGCATTGATACCATATTGCTTTCACATTAAAACATGTTTTATGTTGAGTTTTTATTTTCTTTCCATGTGTTTAATGATTATTTATGAATCTATTTCCTTTAGTGAGATGGTTTTGGTGTTCTTTTCATTGTTAGCTGTGTAAATATTATATAGATAAATGAACTAAAACTACGTAATATTTTGAATAAAGAAATATCTGCATGTAGTAACGGCTATGGAAAATATATGAAAATGGGCTGTTGGCTATGCAAAATTGTGTTTATCTTATTGGAATATTTGTAAGAACTACTTTTTTTTAACATCAATGTTAGAATAACCTACTCTTATCAACAAAGAGACAAGAGCCTCTATCAACCAACTATACTGGAATGACATTTGTAAGAATTACTGAAACCGGACATTTGGTTACATCCCTTGGAATAATATTTATTTTAAAGGATTGCATTTCCACATAATCTCCTTCTGATATCATATATTGTAAATATATAATAATACCAATTACCCACCTCATCTTCACTTCTACTTTTTCAGAAGAAAATGCGCCTTTTCTCACCTCATTAAAAGTTTCAGTTCTCCTATGTAATATATGAAAAGTGGAGATGTATCAAAGAGGAATCTAGTGTAATTGCATGGAGTTGAGCCGAGCTAAGTAACAACCAATAGGTTGTGGTTGTTTATCAAGGATAAAACACATTACTATCATTTCAATGGGTCTCTATGCCTTAATATATTACTTCTTAAGCCTCGAGCTGATACTATTCAAATTAATTCTTTATTTTAACATAAATAATAATAATAATTGTTAGGGTAAGTAGGAGTTGATCTATGAGGAACTATAGCAACTATAATGAGAGTTATATTTTGATCTAGTGAAGAACCATGGATTGTAATTTTGGAATTTAAACTATAGTTGCATTAAAAGTGAAGTATAAACAATTGAAATTTAACTCATAACCATGATCAATGTGGGGTTAGCCCACTTGATAGACGCATATGCCTCTTAGAGGAGAGATCAGAGGTTTGTACTTGGGCAAGAGCGATTAATTTAGGATTATTAGTGTAATAGAGTAGGAGTAAACGTTGTCTTTGAAAAAAAAAATCATAACCATGTTTAGGTTTTGATCAATTAGGTTTCTTATGAGATGTGTGTATTGTGAATATTATTGATTCAAGTTTCGTGAACTTGAACGACTTACGTACTAGTCTTGATGCTCAATTTTTGGACGTGTTATACAAATTGATACCAACGGTCGTATCTCTATCTAAACTAATCTATGTTGAGTACAACACAACCCTCGCAAAGCCTCTTACAAATTTTTTTTGAACGGTAAGGAATAATGTGTCAACCACCGTGACACCGGGCGCTGTGGCCAAGGTCGACTACTCGACCGCCGACAGCCCCTTGGCTCTCCCAGATGCGTGGAAACCCGACATCCACCCGCCAGAAGGCACGACAGTGGAATAATCGGTAAAACATCGCCTTCCATCCAAGACGAACCGGCGCCACTTGCATTCGCCCTTCACCTGGATGCCACAGAAAATAAAGGGGAGAGTGGGAGACGGAGTCGAACTTGGTCACAAGGAACACCAAGTCTTTCCCCAAGCACTCCACCACTACCTGATTGACCAAAGCCTTATAAGTAATTAACAAGACTAGTTTAACAAACAATGATAGAAGAAACACAATAATTATGAATTCGGATCAACACCAAAGTGCTTATGACCAAACAACCATTCAACAAAATGTGTTTACATACAAAGATATTTAATTATATACAACCCACTATTCCTCAAATATTATTGCATACGTTCAAAGTTGCCTGCCATTCTAGTTATTCATAGATTCAATCATTTCTGTGTTAAATGTTTACTATGAGAATTCTTTCAACTGTTGTATTTTCAAGTTTTTCCAAGTAGTGTTAGGAGTTATCATCATAAGATTTGGGATTGAACTCGATATCAACCGGTACCGAAAATCCTAAAAAGATGGGTACCGACACGGTATGGTTCGGTATCAGTACGCACCGGTATATATTTGAAGGTAAAAATTGATAAATACTGATACCATACCGGTACCAAAAACGTAAAATGTCAGTACCAAATCAGTATAAAAAATCGAACCGTTACCCGATACCATTTGTACATCCCTAGTCCCTACATATATAAGAGTGATAAGACCTACATAAGAGTGATAAGACGACGAAATCAACCTTTAAAGGAAAATACGTAAATAAGCACGATGAATAATGAAAACAATATATAACTAGAGTTGATATACTTGTATCATTAATTAATAATAATAAATAAATAAGTATGTAAATATATAAATAACATGAACAAAAAACTTACTATATAAATTAAAAAATGGGTGGTGTTGCAGCTTTTTAACCCGTTCACCTTTTGTTTGATATAATTTGACAAGTTTTTTTTAAATGAAGAAATAAAAAAAGTTAAACATGAAAAAAAAATTCTTAAAAAGATTATAAAATAAATAATTTATGCCACTTAAAAAGATTCACAGCTCAGGGACTTCAAATATAATAAATACTAGGTTAGAGCCCACGTGTATACGTGATTTAACAAATAAAAATACTTTGAATGTGTTTGGTTTTAATTAAAATAATAAAAAAAACTTTAAAACCCATATGATAGGGGAAAAAATACAACTAATAATTCAGATTTCACTAAAAAATTTCTTGCACCATATTGGTTGTCTTATTTGTAATACTCTTATCGTTATCTAATTTGAATGTTTAATAGTCTTGGCTGAAACTAAAATTAAACGTGAATAAAAGAAAGTTGAATATGCATACTATATAAGTCTAATGATAAAGTGAAACTATCTCAGCTCATTTGTCGCTTATTGCCGCATCCACTTACCATATGGAAGGATATATATACGGTCTCGCCCATAAAAACAACCAAATAAAACTGATTAATTTATGAAAATAACTAACAATTAAAAAAAATCAAAAAAGTTCTAAACAAAATAATCTCATGGGGATTACCCTACCAACTTTAGTTCTTATTTTGTGTTTTATTTATATTTTTACATTAAAAATCTAAAACGATAGTAAAGCCATTAGTTATTTATTCTTATTAAACTCTACTATAAAGCAAATACTTGATAAATATAAGTGGAAAACAAAATGGAAATAGATAAAGTTCATGGATTAATATAATATATTTTTTATTTAAATTTTATTAATAAATATTATCTATATCTATTTATTTAGGGTAAATGATAAAATATTAAAATTTATGGATTAAAATAATATTTTTTATTTGAATCTTAGTAAGAAATATTATCTATATATCTATTTATTTAGGTGGGAAAAAATAATTGAGATTAACTCATAAAACGTCATATGTCCCTCGTCTGATTTACTTTATTATATGTACTAGGTTAAAACCCCGTGTATACACGGTTGAATGAATATAATTTTATATATTAAATAATTAAAAACCCCATATATTTCACAAATTGAATAAAACTAATTTTATACACTGTATATTAATTACAAAAAGTTTTATTTTTAAAACCCTCATGTATTACACGGGTTGAATATATATAAATTAGTATAATAAATAATAAAATAAGTTATATCTTTAAAAAAACCTTGTGCATTACAGTGTTGAATAAATATAATTTTATATATTAAATAATTAAAAACCCCATATATTTGATGTAACTTGGTATGTTAGTTGATTGTGTTTATAGATTGTAATACATCCGATGAATCATTTATACATACTATTAAAAACCCCATATATTTCACAAATTGAATAAAACTAATTTTATACAATGTATAATAATTATAAATAGTTTTATTTATAAAACCCTCATGTATTACACGGGTTGAATATATATAAATTTGTATAATAAATAATAAAAGAAGTTATATCTTTAAAAAACCTTGTGCATTACATGTGTTGAATAAATCTAATTTTATATACCAAATAAGATAATAAAAAAAGTTATATCCTAAAAAAAACTAACGGATATACTCGATACACGATAGATAGAGTGATTGCGAGGATAGTTCTTGAAATTTTTTTATATTTATATGTCATTACACTTTCTCAAAACTAAATTAATAATAATGAGGATACACAATATTTATGTTAACATGGGACAATGGTATTAAATTTTTTATATAGTTTATAGCTAATATTCACATGTATGATGATAAAATTACACGATGATCCATGTTTGACTATTATATTTATATTTATATTATTTTAACAAAATATTAAGTAATAATAATAATAATAATAATATCGAAGGAATGCTAAGTGGTGATTTGAAATATGTGATTATATTATATTTATATTAATTGAATAACATAATATTAGATTTCAATGATAAATAATTAAATCTGATGAAATTTCAAAATATTATAGTATCTCCAATACGAATTGTTTTTAGGAAGTTAAGATATAAGTGTAAAATTAATAATTAAATTCAATTGTATAATTATCTTTTAATTAAATTAATTATTGATAATTAGGTAGAATAGATAGGTGAAAAAACTAAAATATAGATGCCTTCAATAAGTGATATGTGTCCCATAAATAATTTCTTTTATTATATACTATAGATATAGATTCCATTTTAAGAACCAACTTGTTTGAATTTAAGTTGTAGAATTACTATACATAGAAAATTTCAAAGTCAAAGAGTAGATATGTGATCAATAGAATCCACTGGACATTTGTCAAATTCACACGTGATTACCGTTTCTCCCTACCTATCACGGATGACGTTTCAAAAACCCTAATTAATTAAAGAGTAAATCACGAAAGTCATTTTTTTCGTTTTTTTAAATACTTAAATCAAACCATCTTCACGTTGTATAATCATAACTTGGTGAACGCCAGCTGATCGTGTATCGTTGGTCGGATTTTGATTTGTAATGTGGTCGGTTGGGCCCGTTCCTAGTTGCTTGTTAGGGGGCGTTTTCTAATGAAAGTTGCCGTTCAAAAAAAAGAAAAAGCTGATTGTGTATCGACATTGAAATGTGTGTACAATGTATATATAAAATAACATAAAATTGCATCTCATGTAATACTTTAATTATGTTAAAAGAAAATCACACATGTAACTATTTCGTGTATCTATCATTTTGCATTCGTGTACTATTTAATTTTAGAGGTACGAGAAGTGTAACTGGAATTTAAGAGGTATGAGAACTATAACTTTTTTTTAGAATGTCTGAACTATTTTCTAGTTGATTCTATACAAATTTTTGTTGATACAAAGCAATACATTGTCGAAAGTATAATTATTACAATACATAACGATTCCAAAATGTTGAGGAATATGTCAAGTTGTCAACTATCAAGTCCTTTTTCCATCATAAGCTATCTTTCCTACTATTGAACCATGAGTTTAACTACACTTTTTGAGAATGCACTAACAACATTTTAAACTAAACATGTTACGTCTTAGAGGATTCATATCCTGGGAATCAAATTATGTGTGTGAGGTTTTTAAAATATAAAGAGTTTAAAAAGTGGTTGTGAGTGGAGGAGAGAGAAAATGTTACTGTTCATCTGTATATTTGACGGACAGTGTTCACCCCCTATACTTTTTTAATATGTATTGAAAGTGATTGTGAGTGAAGGAGAGAGAAAATGTAATGATAAAGGTATAAAAATATTATATTGAAAATGAGAGAGAAATTATTTGTTTTTAGTGAAAATATATTGATATAGGAGTTGTTTTTTAGTGGAATGTATGTATATTTTTGGTGGATTGGATGTGAATGCTCTTAGGTTGACAGATTTTAACTTTATCAAATTAGTATATGGTTTTGACAAAATATTGTGACTTTGGTAGCATAATGTTGTTTAAATGTATTATATGTGACGTTGAGTGGAGCAATTGAGGTGCTGGTTCATTGGCAAAGACAAAGCCTTTAAACACCTTGGTAGAACGAGGTCCCGAGTTCAAGTCCCAGAGACGACATGTATAAAAAGAAATTTGCCGTTAAAAAAAATATGACGCAGAGTGGAAATAAATAAATAAAGAAAATAATTCTCAAAAGAAATTGATAAATTTTTTAATGATCAAACAAATACAATACAATAAGTGCCTTTTTATAGGTTGTTTATAAGTTTGGCAAGTTTGCCAAAATTTTGAAGATTATAAGTTGGATTGAATAATTATCATAAGCGTAATGCTAATAAAAAAATTTAAGCGTTTCACGCTATAAAAGAAAAACATGAAATACTACAAAATTTGGGGGGAAATATTGATTGACGAAATCAGGGATTTAGATCAAGTAATTTGGGTCTGACAGCTAGGCCAAATGCAATTAGCCACTTCATCCGATTCATTCAGATTTTTCTGTTGCCTACTCGTGGGCTCTGTGACTCTAAACACACTTTAAGTTATGCATGTTTAAATTTTTGACTCTTTAGGTCATGTTTTTTCTTACCTTGCCAGTCATTATAAGAATCCCCAAACTTTCTGATCAACTCATTAAATTTTTTACAAAAGGAAATAGGTGTTGGGGAAAGAATTCAAAGTAAACATTTTACTAAATGTTTGCACTGATCTATTTTAATAAGGTATAAAATCTTAGTAAAATGATTATTTTTGGTCTTATCATGTTCCAAATATGTGTCTCTCTCAAGAAAAAAATTTGTATAACAAGCAAGTAGAGTAGACTATATATGTTGCATTATTGTTGATATGAGTAGCTAAATCGATAAAATGCGAAAGCAACTTATATTTAGCGTTCTTATTTAAAACTTAATATTTATATTTATATAGGTTTAGAATTATTAAAAAAGATGAAATTTGTGAGAATGATAAAAAAAACATGATGAGAACACATATCATTATTTAATTTATTAGGAGAAGAGCAATTAAGTAATTTAATAAAAAGAACCTAATTAAAGATAAAGATTATGTTCTAACCGTTTTTTTGGAGTAATTTTAGGAATTTATTTTTTTTATTTGCGTTCAATCTTGTTTTGTATTGTGTTTTATTTTAGGAATTCAAACAGATTATTGTGTCTTCTTTTTGATGGTGTGATTGTATATATTTGTAACACCCTAAAACAGGTTTGGTAACCAATCCACGTTAACGTTAAAAGGCGGGTAAACTACCGTTAGTGGTAAAAGTTAATCCGTAAACAAAATAACTAGGAATAATTAACTTAGTTGATTATTAGTATTATTAGTGATGAATGTTGGATGATATTTATCTATAATTAAAATCTCAAACATGAGGGACCAAAAAGGAAAAGCTAAAACTTAATAATAAAAAAAACAAAAGACAACACACACTAAGTGTGTGTGCGCGTGTAAAACGATCAGGAGAAGTGTAACATTCGTCGAAAAACGGGTTTCCAAACCCGCTTCGTTTAATAATCAATTATTCAGTTATAAGATTTCGTTCGTATTTTTTTGTTCAGATTATTTTAAATAATACATAATTAATAAACATTTTAGAATTTAAAAACCATAATTAATAAATAATAATAATAAGTGAATAAAAAATAAAATGGAGCCGCCGGGTCTCCCACAAACACAAACACACACCACACCACTCCGCCACTCACTTCTTTTGTGATAAATACTGAAGCAAATAACACTTATAATAAAAACCAAAAGTCAAACCTGCAAGGCCGCGCATTCAGAACTCGAAATCACCGGAGAAAAACCGAAACTCCGCAATTGTGTCTATTTTCCTTTGACTGAAACGTATAAACTGAATTCGACATCAGTTATAACCGTTGCATAACATCCAATTGGGTCAAGAACCGTTTCTGTCGATAATTGAAATCTTGACCGTAAATTTTTGGTCTCCAAAAATCGAAATCCAATCGGTCTGTTCATCCTATAAATACCCACTCAAAATCCTTGTAAACATTTCGCTCAGAACCGCACTCTCATCCTAAAGCTTTAGTCCTTTCAGAGCACGTCGCCGGAAGTCCTCGCACTCGCCGGAATATCACCGGAAAACCGAAGCTTTACTCCTAATCGGTATAATTCTCAACTCTTTTTGGTAATCCATTATTTAGCATGTATTAATCTTAATCAGACAACCAGATTCTGTTTTGAACAATTTCCGGTCAGATATATGTTCTGTATTTTTGTAAGTGAAGAAGATGAAGTTGAATATGTGTATTAATATAATTAAAATCGGATATTTAACCGGGTTAGACACACAGTCCAGCGGTGGACTGTGTGCAAACACAATACACACGTCCCGAGTTCGAATCACGCATGTTACCGACTTTCTGAAATAAAACCAACATTTTTAAAACCTATTCAGACCAACCCATAGTATGTATATATGAGGAATATAATCCAGTAGTTAAGCAGATTAGACACACAGCCCAACTGGTTGGGCTGTGTGCACTCGAACCGAAGGTCCCGAGTTCGAGTCCGGGGTTCTGTAACCGGTTCGGCCTTATTAAATCATTTTTAATAAAAACTAAACAAGGTTAAAGTTAGTTAGTATATATATATAATTAAAACAGAGAATATTTCGGGTTAGACACGTAGCTCAGTTGGTAGAGCTGCGTGCACACAAACGAAAGGTCCCGAGTTCGATCCCGCGCACCGCCTGAAATACACTGTCTGACCGGTCAGACCCGGTCAGACCTGACAGAAAGTCAACCCATTTTTTTATATATTTTTACTTATTTATTTAATTGAAAAATCTTTTAAAAATACTTAAAAATAAGATTCTTTAAGTAAAAAATTTCATTAAACTCAATCTAAAAATCTCATTAAGAGCACTAATTAAAAAATTTAATCTCAAATAAAATTTATTTATTTATCGAATCATTTCGTTATTATTTAGGTTAGTTTTTCCCTCGTCGGTTGAATCGTAAACTCGTGCGCATTTATCATCATCAAAGGACGCTCCCACTGTGAGTGAATCTCTACCAATTCCCCGTTTTAATCATATTTTGGGGTGTATCATGTGTCGTACCATCCTTTTATTTTATTTAAACACTTGTGCATACATCATATCCGTGATCAAATGTGTATCAATTATTGTGTGAATTATATGTAGATTGAATTTCATCATTTCAGTGCACGCATTTCATTAGGCCCATCAGTTCCTCGTGGGATACGGGTTGAGCATCAGGAGCCTCATTAGATCGGCTCTGTTTGATTGAGCCTTGATCTCAAATACATCATCATTTCATGTCATATACTCATTCAAAGTGGTTTGTGATTGTTTACATATATGTTTGCTCACATGTGATTAATGCACGAATTCTCCTTATTAAATAAAACAAGAAATCAGTTAAAATGTTTTATCAAGGTTCACTCGCCAACTTTTGTTGACCCAAAATCTCCCCGTTTTACACATGATACAGGTGATCCAGCTGAGACAGGAAACACTTAGGAAGGCCTAGAATAATAAACAAGTTTATGCTTTGTAATAATTATATAGTTTCATTTTCTTGTAATTGTATGAATTTTGTTTTGGATATTTAAGTTTGTAATTTGAATTTAATAAATATGAAACATCTTAGTAAATATCATGAGCTTTGGTGATAACCCAATCATGCCCCGACTTTTATTCCGCTGCGGGTCGGGGTGACAAGAATAACAAAAGAGCCAAAACCCTTGTTCAACCTAAATCCATCAAATTGAAGGGTGAATTAGGGCCAAATCATATGCATGAACATAGAATTACCATCATCTAAGCTTGGAGATCATAAGGTATGTGGTAATTTATGTTTTGGTGAGGATAAATATGTGGATGAACTTGAAGGTAGCAACCTTGAGTTCGATATTTTGATAATATGATGATGTTGTAGTGTTCATGACCAACAATTATTGATATATTCATGTTATATAATGTTTGAAATCATCATGTGTTTATGAATATTTAAGGTATTTGGCTAAGTTTGATATTTGGGTAAATGCCATGTTTATGATGCAAAAGGTTGTTTTATAATGATGAAACAATCCCAAGTTCTTTTATGAGATTGATAGATTAGCATACAATGATTGAAATTATGTTAAATTGATATTAATGATAGTTAGGAATTTAGTTAATATGGTAGCCTAGGAATAACGCCTACAAGGTATTTGATGAAATGCCTAAGTAAGTTCGTTGAACCTATTAGTGCATTTACATATGTTAATAGATAATTGACGTTTAGAAGTCAACTGGTCTATAATAAGATCAAATGGTAATTTTGATATAAAATGCGTAAGATGGGATAGTCGAGATAGATGATGACTAATCTAACCATCTTGCGAATGATGAATGATAGTTTGACGCTTGACAAGCTATGTGGAAGCTTGGAAAGATGCGGGCCAAACGGATCAAGTACGCGGGAAAAGCATAATCGGATGCAAGGTAAGTAAAACTTACATCTTTTAAGTAGAACTCATACTTATCGTATTTGTTATGAACAAGGTAATTTAGTATTTGAATTACGATGTTCCGACGTCGAATGATATGGGTCGGAACAAGTGAAATAATTAAGAACTTTACAAGAGTTTTATTTTAGGAACGTATCAACGTGTTTAAATGATTTAAACACTTATAAATTTTTATTAAACCATAAACTTTGTATAAACGTTTATTTGCATTTATTTTGTAAAATGCAAAAGTTAAGTTCTCAGTTAAGTAAGCTTAAGTAAGCTTGGGTCTTACTGCATTATATAGATTTAATAAGATTTATGGTGTTTTTTTGTAAAAGGGAAAAATTAGCTCGTTAATTTGATGATATTTTTTATTGCTAATGGAATGGTGTTTTTGTATACTTGTATGGTTTCTTGTTTTCTATGGTGTTCAATTTTAATTTCAAGGGTTTATGTATAAGAAAGTGGTAGTTTGCTGAATCAATGGTGTTTGCAATGTTATGGTGTCTTACATACGTTCATGGTGTTTTACTGTATAACACAAGTCATTGAATCACAATACAATTAAAACACCATTGTATGAACATGGACGAAACACCATGGACTAAAACATCCGATCGAAACATAATTTTTTTATCTCTATAAACATAGCAATATGATACTCATATTAAAGATAAAAAACACTCGTTATTACGGAGTATTTTTTATAAAAAAGTTACGTATAAAAAGTTGTTGACGTTTAAAAAAGACGGAGGAAATTTGCATGTGTATTGCATGTGAGTTTCTGAATTTAAAAATATTAAATTTACCTTTATACCCTTAATCTATAAAATTAATTATTTTAATGATAAACACTATTTATAATTTTGTCATTTTAGTTTCTAAGAGTTCCGAATAAAAAAAGTAAACTGAACTTTACTTAAGACGAAGGAGCCGACATTAGATTATAGATCAAATGGTGTAGATTCCTTCCTACACTTCTCTCAAAATACACTCTTTTTATAATAAGCCTATTTTTATTTAACGTTGTTGTTTTTTTAGCTAGAGGCTTTAAGTTGTCGTCACTTCTCTAGTAACCCGTTATAATCGACAAATTCTGATTCCACTATTAGATACAATATAAATGGTAAATGCATTACAAAACCAACATGCTTTTTGTTTTTTTTTCCTCATAGAAGTCCTTCCACTTTTTTTGTATTTAAAAAACCAATATACTATCTTTTTTATCTTATAAAAGTCTCTCAACTTTTTTTTTGCACATAAAAAACTAACATATTTTTTTGTTTCATAAAATTCTCATAACCATTTTTTATTCATAAAAAAACCACATACTTTCTACTCTTGTATCATACAAGTCTCTTAAAATGTTAAACTTTAACAAAAAAAATCGAGTAAATTGCCAAAATCGTCCATGAGGTTTGTGCATGTTTGCCAATTTCATACAAAACAACTTTTTTTGTACCATATTGTCCTTCACTTTTGGGATTTTTTTGTCATTTTCATCCAAACGTCTAACTTTTTTTTTTTTTTGCCAAAATCGTTTTTGATATTTGAGATTTTTTGCATTTTCATCCAAATATTTGACATAAAAAATAAAACAAATTAGACTTTTGGATGAAAATGGCAAAAAAATTCAAAAGTGAAGAACTATTTAGTATAAAAAATTTTTTTGGATGAAATTGGCAAACTACCCCACAGCCCAAACCTTATGGACGATTATGGCAATTTACTCAAAAAAATCTCTTTATTATGATCCGATGAAATCAAGAAAACAATATTTAACAAATTATTTTAAACTTTTTAACGATTTAAATTATACATACCATTTTATATGTTTGTTTAATTTAATTTATTTTAAGTTATGTGCTTGTGAATTTTAGTATATTGTTTTCCGAATAATATTTATTGTTATCATTTACTAAATGCAAAATGGAAATTATCCTCTTATACAATTATCAACTTGGGTCATACCTTTTCGTTTAAAAGTCGCGTTGTATAGAAAATTATATATTTACAGTGCAGATTTTATATGTATTAACGAAAAGAAATACATATCACAAGATACAATGCATCAGGGTGGTAGTTACGGCCATTGACAAATGAGTGACGTCGGTTCCATTCCTTTTCACAGCGATTTTTTTACGGAATTTTTTTCTTCCTTTTTCCTATAGCCAACCCCATGGTACATCAATCTCCACGGTAAATTACGTTTCGCCATCATTTATATAACTATAAAATAACTAACTTTAACTTATGAGATAAATAAACCGTATTGCATAAATTACATTACAGACTTCAATCACTCATATCAACAAACCTCTTTAACATCGCCGTTCCCATTCCAGTCTCCTTTTTTTCAAACCCATTCTAAATATTATAAATATTTCTTACGCCATTCTAAATAACCAGATTATTTAACATTGCTTTCTTAATATCTTCTCATTCATAAATCCAAAACCCAACACGCCAGTTATTATCGACATTTAAGGTAATGCTTTAAATTATGTTCACTCGGTTCAATGATGTGTTTTCATATGATTTTCGATTTTTCTCCTTGAATCGTAATTACCATATTCATTGCTATTTTTCTTCTTGAACTTGCATAATCTTTTCATGATTGTCGTTTTTTCTTCTTCATATTATGTCATTATAACATGAACTGATTAGTTACTTGCATGTATAACAATTATAGAAGATGTTTTCTGGGTTTAGTTTTTGGATGATGACATAGATGGATGTCAATTATGATATTAATTATTAAAACATGATACGTTTGGAAGTTTGATATTTAAATATTTATTTAAATTCTGATCAATGATGAACAGAAACAAATAAATATTAACTTTGAGTCTAAAGGATTAATATGTTAGTTATTTAAGAACATGAGTTTAATTACTAAATATCAAGATTGCTTGAAAACTTTGATACTCGTCAATTTAAGACACGCAATTTGATTTCTCGGATTATATGAAATTGCAAGAAACAAATGATTCCGATCACAATTGATTTCTTTTTATGTGACAGAACATACAAATGGTTTAAATGTATGTAGTGGGCTCTTTATCAAATATATCATGATTTTATTTTTCTTGAATTGGAAGTAATTGTTATATTTAATTTTGGTATTCAGTAGGATCTTATATGATAACAAATAGGCACTGCAATGTATATTTATTTATTTATTTGTTATTTCCTAGAATTGTGATTGAAATTTTAAAACCGACTAATGTTTACATGATCGGAACTAAGATCACGGTTTGCGCATAGATGCTTCTGCTTTTAATATTTGCAGTTTGCTTCTCATATAGATAATGGTTATTATTGTGTTAATTTTTATGGTAGGTACATGAATATAATAATAATAATAATAATAAAATAATAATAATAATAATAATAATAATAATAATAATAATAATAATAATAATAATAATAATAATAATAATAATAATAACACGAAAGCATAAAGGAATTGATTTACATTTTACTTAGTGTATTACTTAAGGTGAGTGTTTTGTTAAGTGTTTATTTTTTTATGGTTTTTAATGAATAACATGCTAAAATAGTTATATATTAGAACAATATTCTTTTCTTTTGGATAAACAATCGTCGATTTATGAGAAGAACGCCAATGTGATCGTCACAAAGGTGAGTTTTTATTTAATTTTGGTGTTAGATCATGATGTTCGATTTGATAATTTGAAGATTGATTGATGGAGTCAAGAAAGGAATAAGATGAATTGGAAGATAATAATGTTGGCTAATAGAATAGTTACATTAAAGGTTTGATCTTAATAGAAGTGCGTGGATTTTAGGTTTACTGTGTTGATTTTGGTTTTTTGGATATATTAATAGGAAAAGAGTGCAAGGTTGAGACCGGAGCCGATGGTGTTCGGGAAGCTTTTGTAACAAAGTGTGTCTTCTTTAGTTGAATCTCACTTTTAGATTATATGACGCAAATAAATCATTTTAGGACACCCGCTAAAGAAGCTCAAGAAGAGAAGTTCCAAAAAGGCTTAAAACATAAGGTTTGGGAAAAAGGGGATTCAGCAAGCAAATAAAAGTGATGGTACAACAATGTCTTTTACAATATTTGATTAAAATGTGTTCTTACCAAGGAGAATTCTCATGTCAAAGGTAACATCAAGATCTTATTTAAATTGTATTTTTAAATTATGTTAGGGGCATTTGTAGAATTGTACATAGTAGTCTATGTCGAAATTGAAAGATGTATAGTAACTACTCACTTTAGTATGTTTAATGTACAAGCCAAGTTTGATGCAGTAGTGTGGATCGTACTGAATTTTGAATGCAGATTATACAATTGCTGAATTTACTTCATTTGTATGTCAACAATTAGGTATAATAATCTTGGTTCATTTGGGTGTGCCTAAATGTCTAATTAATTGCACTGGGTTTTGGAATTGGGCGATTTCTCACTTTATAATGTTTTAACGTAAAACATTATAGTGTGTTGTAGAACGGGGATAAAGCAAAATGAAAAGAATGTTTGCATCCCACATGGTGATACTAAAGACATTCATAATTAACATCCCGCCGCAACGTGCGGGTTGACGCCAACTCGTGACAAACATTGAACATACTTTGGTTTGTTATATATCCAACTTAAAACATTAATTCATCTCAGTTCTTTTCTAACGTGATATCAATAAGTAAAAAAAATATTTATAATTTTGTTCAAATTTAACATTTGGAGGGACTTTTATATGCAAAAAAATTGTTTAGTAATTTTTAATTCGATTAAAGTTTTTGAATATCAAAATACATATGATAATATTATTTGCATGACTACCGGCCGTATGTTAACGTCCTCGTTTATGTTGTTTGAAGCTTCAAATATTCACCGATTTCTATCAATCCCCGTTGATAAAAAAAGATCGATTCCCTTTTATTAACTATATGTACGTCAATAGAATATAGAATACAAAGTTATTGTCAATATCCAAAACACATGATTAATTATTCTTTTTTTTCCATCCGTTCTTTACACATTATAAAGCAAATAGACCAAATAAGAACAAATAATTGTGGCACTGATCACGCCATTTCTAAGGAATGTGTTGTATTAGCAAAAGACCAAAAGTAATTGTACATATATAAGTTTATTTGTGCTATTTTAAATTACACATGCAGTTCAATAGATTTCATTATTATATAACTTGTTCTTGAAGTAATATAAATTGGTTAACATCACTTATAGTTAAACTTTTTAAGTGTGTTAAGTATGGTGTGATTGTGTTTAATGTATTGATAATTGTGATTAAGTTTTTACAAGAGAAATGGTTATATACTTAACCGTATTTTATATGATACTATTTCTAGTTATCATTGATTACGTTCAGTCTAATATTCTCCCGTAACTTAAAGTAGGGGAACGACCTGTACCTTGGAGCATAAAAAGGTAAATCCATGTGTGACTTTGTAAAGATGTCGGCAATTTGATCTTTTGTGGATATGAATTGCACCTGTAGTTTTCTTTGGGCAACCTTTTCTCGTACAAGTGAAAATCAACTTCAACATGTTTTGTTCTTGTATGAAAGACTGGATTTTTGGAAGGTAGATAGCACCAAGAATATCACATCAGAGCTTCTAACCATGTGAGTTTAGCCATGGTGTCAGTTAGAGCTTTGTATTCTGATTCAGTGGATGACCAAGATACTATTTTTTGTTTTTGTGTTATGCAGGAGATAAGGTTGAAGCCCATATATCTTCATCCCCATGTGGGTCGACGATCATTTAGATAACAGACCAATAAGCATCCGAGAAGGTATGAAGAGACAAAGAATCGAAGAAACGAAAACCCTTGCCGTTGAGCATCAATAAATGCTTAACGATGAGAGTTGGAGTTGTGACAAATAAGTAGTCTATGACCAAGGGTGCCCTTTAGATATCGAGGAATACGTTTTTTGGTTGGCTAGTGGTTCTCTAAGGGAGCATGTATGTATAGGCACACTTTGTTAACAACAAAAATGATGTCCATTCTGGACAAGGTGACATATTCAAATGCCCTGATCAATTGACAATATTTTACCAGGTCTATTAACAAAGGACTGTCATCGAGACAAACATTGTGAGGTGCTCATATGGGTGGAAACTGGCTTACAATCACCAAAGCCAATGTGTTGTATGATATCAGATATGCGCTTCTTTTTTGAAAGAATAACATATTTGCCTTGAAAAACAAGTTCCAGGCCCAAAACATAGTTAAGAGTACCAAAGTTCTTAACAACAAAGGCTTTGCTTAGCAATATTTGATAACACAATCAAAAGCATTTGTGTTGTTTCCTGTAACAATGATATTACTAACATACACAAGAATATATAGGAGTGCATTCCCAATTTTGTAAATAAAGATGGAAGGACCCGTCCTGGAACCTCAACACCCAAGTTTATAGAGGCCTTGAAAAAGATGATGGAACTAGGCTCGTGGAGCTTGTTTGAGCCCATAAAGTGACTTGTGTAACAAACACACGTGATCGGATGTTGGGGATCAATGAAGCCTTGTGGTTATTTCAAATAAATAGTCTCTATAAGGTCCCCACGTTAAAAATGCATTTTGAACATCAAGTGGACGAAATGACACTATTTTGTAACAACAAGGGAGGGGACCCCTCGAATGGACATCATAACAAGACTACATGTTTCATCAAAGTCAATGCCATGTAGATGCGACCAAATTATAGCCAAGAAAAATACAGGAGGTTGAACAAAAAAAATCCTATTTTGGCGGATTATATGGTTGAAGATAAAGAAGTCATTGGCACCCGAACACTCGAAGGAAAGAGCAGTAAGGATGATGATAAACATGGTGAGATCAGTTTTAGTAACATGGTCATGATGACGACAAACAAGGCCATTTTGTTTACCTATGGGTGGACATGATAATTGATGAATGATACCAAGAAATTAGCTAAAGGTCGAAATTCACAACCTCCCCCCCCCCCCCCAAAATAACTTGGAGTTCAAGGAAAGGTATTCACTCTCAACTACTCTCTCACTTACAATACTTACTTCCGACTACCTGTACTTATTCTCACGCCGGAGGGTGGTCACGGAGAGAACCCCCTTCTCCCGGTGGCGAGCTAACGGATGTTCTGTTTTGTAGGATCAATAGTACTGTATTAATCATCATCCATCGTGAAACCAAACGGAGGGTTAACCCTTTTATGCAGAGCCCATTCTATAGATCTACTTAGATTCCGGTCTAGTTGATCTAGGGTTTCTTCAGGGAGGGAGTCGGAGTTGTGTTGGCAACAAAGGTGAAAATTGTAGGTTAGAGAGGGTTTTTCTTACCATGTAGTCATGATCAATAAGAAGACCATATAGTTCATTGAACCTCAAAGGGGGTCAGGCGAGCAAGCAAAATGGTTTGAGGTTGTTTGTAGTCCTCACGCAATGTTGAAATAATAAACAAAATTAGATCATTTTTTTACCAGTTCACCCAATATTTGCATGAACAGAAGCATACTCTTGTGCTCAACTTAGATAAACGAGAGTGTCCTATCCCTTTCATTTGAAGCTTAAGAAGTTGTGTCTTAAGCTGTATTCCCCGGATGTGGTGTAGGGAGCATAAGCTCAAGCAAGTGAATCCCACAATTCTCGGGCAATGGTTCCTTGAACAAGGGCAAATGATGCTTCAAAAACAGTTGAGATGGTGATCATGCGAACATGTGCGTCATTTGTAATCCAGGATTGATCGTTCAATCCTTGGGATTTAGTTTGACAACAGTTGTTGAATTAGATGAGGTAGCAAGGGTGCGATCCGAACATAGAATAAAACCGTCAATGTAACGAACAAGTTATTGGTGACTAAAAGAGGCTCAATCATGGTTTTCCAATAATGATAATTGATTGGGGAGAGGGTGAAGGCAAATTTGTAAAATTGATTTCTCGATTAGTGTAAATGTAGTAATTGTCGTAATAAGTGTAGCTAAATGCTTTATATTTTGACTTGAAATGCATTAATTAAGGCTTTATAGAATTTAAATAACCGTAACTTTCACAATTTGGCCGATAGAATTGTACCAGGCCAGTCCTAACTTTCAACTTTTTTTTCCTGGCACTATCAAACTAACTAAATTCTAAACCAGTTAGCTGACGTCATATACCACGTCACTAAACAAGTGCCACATCAGATGTCACGTCATCAAAAAAGTCATGTTAGATGCCACGTCACTAAATAAGTTCCACATCATATGTCATATCACTAAACAAGTGCCAAATTAGAAAGAAAAAAAACTAACTAGGTTAGGGTTCAATTAGTTTGAAGTAGCGGGGGAATTAGTTGATAGTTAGGAGTGACGTGGTACAATTTGTAAGTTAGAGGTATTATCAATCAAATGATAAAAGTTAGGGTTATTTAAATTTAATAACTCTAAAATTAAACTATCTGTTATACAAATTTAAGTGGGATTGATGATTGGGAGTTAGAACTTTACCCATAAAGGACATAATCATGCATCCATAACTAATTTACGTCATAAAGCAACTTACTACTTCTTTGAAGTTTAAACAGATTAATGTCTTGATTCACAAGGTCGATTGTACAAAGTAGTTTTTTTTTAAAAAGCGTATAGAGTTGTCATAAGGATGCGCAACAACTTTAGACGGGTATATACATGTGTATAATTATAAGTTATAGTTACGTATTATTATGGATATAATTATATACCGTTATGTATATAAATATCCTCAAAGTGTATACAGCTACGCATCATTCTGTATTTAATTATGCATTATATAAATATAATTAAATACAATGTATCAACGTTTTAAAATAGTCGTTTTTAATGTGTGTATAGTATATACCAATGCATACTCAAATTAACGATGATAAAATTTTTGATTTTATGTTATATATTTTACAAAAATAAAAAATTATGTAAATGTTAGTTGATTATAAGAGAATTGTGCATCTAAATTTAACAAATAAAAAAATCAATGGAGTCTATTAATCCTTTTTTGTCCTAGCATTCATTGTTTCATATCTATTGATTAACCGCATCATAATTAAGCGTTAGACTAGTGTGATCAACGGTTTAAACACATTGCATCATATTTTTTTATTTTATTTTTATGTGTGTAATATCTCATCTGGCATAACTACTAGGTACATGTATTATTCCTATTTTCCTACATATATTCCATTAATAGTCGGTCTTAACATATGTGTTTTACTTTAACGCTTTAATTTGTGGCCACTAATTGATTTCTATCATAACATGTTAATTAATAATTATAATTATTTTTTTCAATATTATCTGTCGTATTTCTTTACACATCATAAAGCAAATCTATCAAATAAAAATATGAGAAATAAAATATGAGTTAAGTATTGTTATGTTTTTTTTTTTTTTTTTTTTTTGAACTGATGTTACGTTTTAGTTCTGTTAAGTTTTTGAATATGGGAACACATTTCATAATAAAAAATTAGCACTCTTTATTTGACCCTAACAAACAAATATACAACTATATATTCATCATTTCCCTCTCATACCACCATTCGTTCTTATTACAAGTTTAAACTTCAAAGGAAAAAACAACTATTCAAAAAAAATGGGAAATAGTTTAGGAGCCAAGAAGAAGAGTGCAACAATCATGAAAATAACCGGAGAAGCAATGAAGATAAAGACTCCAGCGACCGCTCTCGATGTGACGAAGGACCACCCGGGTCTCGTGTTATTGGATTCAGAGATGGTGAAGCATTATGGGGTCCGAGCGAAGCCATTGGAGCCGCAAGAAGGGCTCAAGGCTAAGCGGGTTTACTTCTTGGTTGAGTTGCCTAAGCTTCCGGAAGATAAAGGGGCTAGGAGGGTCCGGTCTGGGATAAATATGAGCGCGAAGGACCGGCTAGAGAGCCTGATGCTGGCTCGGAGATCAGCTTCCGATTTGTCACACATGAAAGCACCAAACATTGTGGCTGAAAATGGTGGCCCCGAATTTTCAGGGATTCTCAAGGACGGCCTTAGTGTTGGTTCTGAATCATTTAGGGTCAAGTTGAGGTTGCCGAAGGCGGAGGTGGAGGGTTGATGAAAGAGAGTAAAGACCAGTCAGACGCCGCGGAAAAGATTATGAAACTTTGCATGGCGAAAGACGGTGGCGTTGGCGGAGGCGGTGGTGGTGCAACGACGGAGGGACGACGGAGACAGGATCGTAGGGTACGTTTTTTTTTATATCTTAGTCGGTGTTTTTGTTTATGAAGTTATATTTATTTATTTGGTATGTTTACAAGTAGACAATAAGTTTAGGTTTTAGGGGCTCAAATAATACATTATAAAAATATAAAAGTCAAAATGTTTTGATAATGCGTAAAACGGGCACTTGACAAAAAGTTTATTTAAATTGAAATTTCATGATATTGCATGTGATTCCTTAATATTTGGCCGGTCTCCCTCTAACACCCGTTGACCCAGCTTTTGTTTTTGCCTTTGACCTTTCATTATATTGCTTTAATTTACTCCATGTTCATCGCTAAAAATATAATCCGTATCCCATATCTATAGATAAAACTTAAATTTGAAGGTCAACCACAAAGAGAAATTACATCAAAAGAAAAAAGAAAAAGTAAATGAGTAACAAGTTGTGTTAACTCTTTTATATCAAAATTACAATGAAAATTACTATTTTAATATACGAATATCATAGTTAAGCATAGGGGTCAATTTTATCACAATAATTTATTGCTAAATATGAAACTGAAATTTGGACAATGGGGAAGAAAAAGGGTTAGTTAAAAAAGTTATATTAAAGTTTGTTCAAAGAGTCATACATAAATGTTATGACCCGAGATCTATGGACGTAGTTTTTAAAAGACTTAGTTTTGCTATTAAAAAAGGGGTAGCGGCGTAGCTTGTTGCTCGTTTACCATCTATATCAATGTAAATTCTTGGGGATTTATGTTAAAGAAGTAGTAACTTGTCAAAAAAAATTAAAGCATAGCAAATTTACATAGTTTATTGATATTTAAAAGTTATATTAATAAGATTACATATGCCATTATATTACTTGAAAAAGAGAACTTTTTACAACATTAAATAAATTGAAATAATTATTTAGTTCCTTTTTAAATAAATTGAAAAATGTTCATAATTTGACATACACAAGTTAACATGTTTAATGCTTACTTTATTTACATGCAAAACTATAATAATTAATGGAATAGTGATTACTGGAAAAATTAAAAGTTATGTTTTCTAAACATAAATTATATTTTTTAAGTAACCAAGTTTATAAGATATACAAATAATATATTAAAAGAAATTGAATCAACTAATACTAATTTATTATAGTTAAAAGTCGTAACAACTCGTAAGTCATAGATTGTCGGGTGACTGAAGTACCAAGTCTTGTAGTAACATATGGCTTCCTGTCAAAGGGCTCTGGAAGGTTTTGTTAACGTTACCTTTATTTTGTCAAAAGTACTTATTAGTTTTCAAGCTATTATTAATAATTCACACAGTATTTTCATATAACTTTCTTTCGATCATTTTTAACTTTAAATGATAATGTAAAGTAGGGACGTTTGATAGGATACGAGGATAGGACACGACTCTAATAACAAATTCATGGGTTTGAGTTTAGTCTAATCCATGATTTGTGAAAGAATAAAATTTAATACAGTTTTCTAGTTAAACGGTTTATGTTTATATACATTGGCTGAGGTTAATGGTGGCCCAGGGTCCCCTGGCCACACCGATTATTGGCTCGTAGTGTTAATTTAACGAGAATTTCTGAATTTTTTTAGTGTAAAATATTGGATTTTTAAGAGTCCGGCCCCCACCGATTTGGATTTTGAGAGTTGGTCCTCACCGATTTGGATTTTGAGAGTCCGGTCTACACCGAGTTTTTATTCGAGCTCCGCCACTGTTTATACAATCCATGGAATTCATGGCGGGTTAAAGTTCATATGTTGACATGATTCGGGTTCATCTCATGCTTGACCCGGACATATTTATTATTTATTACCCTAAATATATAAAATTGATTTGTTGATTATATTGTAATATTTCTGAACTAGATACATAGATGGATAGTAAATTAATTAGTATTTGTTGTTTGGGTTTGCAGAAAAGAGTGGGATTTAGTGAGGAACTAGAACAAACATGGATATGAAAATAAGCAGCAAACAAGTACACAGCAGCCAAGCAGAGTGATGTTCTCTCTTTTCTCTCCCTTTTGTATATGATTCATATTATATTTATTAGTATGGATCAATGTATAAATCATTAGTTTGTAACTCATTCTTTTATCTTTCCTTTTTTATAATAGCTCTCTGGTGCTGTGGATTTTATTCTTGTAATATCAGTTTGATCAGTATATATTCTGATCTTAATTTCCTTTATGATTATCAGTCATGATGTTCACCTCATTTTACATCATCTCTTAGCCATTATTAACTAGTGGATTACACGCTCTGCATGTCTCCGTTTGGTAGTTGGTACGATACAGTACTGACACTTGGTATAGAAACCAAAAGTGATATGTCCAACATGATACCGGCACGTGTTTTATGTCCATTGAAAACCATAAAACAAATTTACATAAGCGGTATCGTTGTGGCATGTAAATTAGCGTTTGAATATACGATTAATTAATTGTAAAAAAGAAAAAAAATGTTTATAAATCCAAATTGCATAAATTATTATTTGTATACAACATTTCATGGTCTTAAGTAATACACTTTGGTGAATTAATAATACAATGTGAAAAAGGAAGTAAATCATAAATCTCTAAATAGTTCTCTGTATAGATAACATTATTCCTACTTTTTACCTAAAAATTATGAACTAATAATACAATCTGAAAAAAGGAAATAAATCATAAATCTCTAAATAGTTCTTTGTATATAGTTCTTTGTATAGATAACATTATTCCTACTTTTTACCCAAGAATTAATATAAATAAGAGGATAGTTTGAGCAGTAAGCGTCAAGAGGCGGTGCAAGTTCAAAAAGTAATATGAGTTTAAATTCTTAAGGTCATGTGATATTTAGGTGTAAATAATTGTTGCTAATAAAATGTCAACGTATTGTTTGTGTATTAACCATTAGAGCATCATCAAAGCCTCATTCGCAAGGCATCTGGATGTAGACGTGGCGTTTGAGAAGTATTTGAGGTGAGGGATTCATGATTTCGCCTGAGATTTTGGATGGAGAAGGATGGATGTAAATTTGGGCTTGTGGGTGTTTGTGTTGTCCATGCATCAGAGGAAAAGTTTGTGCATACGCATACTTTGAAAGTGGGTTAGACCTGCGCTTCACGGCGGGCAGCAGGCCCATTTTTTAATAAGACTTGAAAATATGTATACGTAAAAAAGAATTTTAAGTAGGAGTATCTTCGAAGGACGGATTCACTTTCTTTTTGAATTTAACATACTTGAAAAGATAAAGGCTTACGAATTCAGAAGAATTATTTAGTTAAATGAAGTATATATAAAATAGTTATATTTAAATAGTTTGATATTATTTTTTTTTCAAACAAAGAAAAAGTTAAACAAATATTTTCATAAAAAAAACGTAGAACACATCTAACATGTAAAATCTAATACCCTCGTCGGTATTTTTACCGATGAATAGATCTTACGGTAACTACTCTATTAAAGTAGTGTGACTCGATAACGCATCAGCAATTGTTGTATCTCTCAATAATTCGCTGGCGTAGTTCACTTCAAATATAATTGTTGCATCAACTTTTTTTACATATTCAGTGATCAACAGAAGGATTACTTAATATTTGGTTTAGATAATAAAAGAGAGTAAGTTAGATACCGCAGGAGGGTAAAATTTGTAAGTTTTGACGACTTTTGCATTAGTATTCACATCGCAAGGGTATTTTTAAAAGTATTAAGGAACAAAGAAAACTACTTTAAAAATAAACCAAAACCGAATATCAAAGAATAAAAAGAGAAAACAAAACTAAAAAAAAAGTAAAAAGAAAGTTAAGAAAGGAAAGGTATCAAAACGTTAGGAAAGAAATTAACCAACGAATAATAAAAGGTTCTATTAAATAACAAAACAATAAACACGTAACACAAATCATATTGACTGTTGTAAACACAACATAAAATGAAAAACTAGAAAGAATATATTAAATAAATAAGCACATATAAACTAGTTAAATAACTAAGTAAGTGCATAATAACAACAAAGTTAGGCACAATTCCAGTTTTTCTATATCAGAATAACAAAGTAAGTGCATAATAACAAAAATTTACGCCCCGCTTGCGCTGTGCACATATAATGTATATATGTGTGGGCGCTCAGGGGGGCAAAAGTGAAATTGCACTAATTTTAACGTTATTTTACTAATTTCGTGAAAATAACATTAAAAGCGGTGAACGGATAATCATGCATCATGTGGTGGAGTTGATAGCCGAAAGACATGGAGATACATGCACTAATCGGCCTTTGTCACGGTTGTTGAGTGTCATGTGCCATATGTCCAAGGTTTGATGCAAAGCTACTATCGAGCCGGGGGTCTCACTGGAAGCAGCCTCTCTATTCCTACGGGGTAGAGGTAAGACTGTCTACATCTTACCCTCCTCAGACCCTACCTTAACTTTGCTATTGATGGGATTTACTGAGTATGATGATGATGAATATCAAGAAAAAAATTTTATGCAACTACATATTTAGTTATTTTATTAAAAAAACTAAATAACAAAAGTTATAAGAAAAAAAATAAAGTAATCGAGTAAAAAACGTATATATAGTATAATGTGTATAATTGAAACTTAAAAAAAAACAAAACCAAAGAAGTCAAGGTATGTAACTAAAACCTTAAAAAAATCAAGACTACTATTCACTAATGAACAAAAGTTATAAGAAAAAAAAATTAAATTATCAGGTTAAAACGTATATTATTTAAAGTATAAGATACGTAATTGAAACTTTAAAAGAAAGAAAACAATCAAGATATGCATCTGTCATCTCTGAAAGATAAAAAAAAGTCGAGATTATTATATATATTTTTTTGAACGGCAAGTGAAGAGATTATTAACTCAGAGATTGTGTGCATATGCCAGGTAATTCAAGACGACTCATACATTAGTTGGTTCATGTAACACCATTGGTTGGTTCATATTACACCATTGGTCACACTAATCTCATGTGAGGTCATTATCTAGGTAATGTAGTCATAGGGTGTTGATGAAGGTGGTGCCAATTATATTCTATTTATAGATATAAAGACTCTTTGTAACACACTCCACATGGCTAGTTCAACATCAAGCCACCAACGCACAAAGCAAGACTAATCATAAAAGAAAAAAGTTTCCATTATCTTCAACAAAGCTTTGCCTTCTTTTTCAATTGGTAGGTTAGGACCATGTTTCTTTTTAGTTGAAAAAAAAATAAGAGTTAAATGTCATTTTAATAAGTATGATTGTCAGTTTAGTCCAAACGTTTAAAACATTGTCATTTTAGTTCAAATAGTTTTCACTGAGTTAACTCTATCCATTTATTTTGTTAGCTAAAGGGCAATTCGGTCATTTTATATGGCCAAATTGCCCTTCTAGTTAACAGAATTAAATATAAAATGACCGAAATGCGCTTTATAGTTAACAAAAAAAATGGATGGAGTTAACCCAGTTGACTAAAATGACAACGTTTGAAACTATTTGGACTAAAATGATAACTTTCAAACTTTGGACTAAACTGACAAAATAGCCCAAACCACAGAGACTAACATACTAACATGGCATTTAACTCAAAAAGTAATAATTATTTCTTATGTTTAAAAAGTCGCAATATACAAAAGCATAAAGTAAAAAGGTCAAAAGTGAAGCTGCCAAATACTTGAGGGTCCATTTTTGTGATTCTATTATCAAAAAAGAAAAGAGTCTTGACAAAGGCTACCCCATGTGCACATGTACATGTACAAGTTCTTTCAATGGTGATATAAAGCAAATGAGCTTTTAACAACTTTTAACTAAGTACATTTGTATACAAAACTTAACCTATCAAAGGGTAAAATCTACCCTAAAGTACATAAAGTTACAATCTTTATCTTATCCCATGATCACCCTTTTAATTGTTTTCATGATGACCATTGTTCCGGGACGGTTAGAAAATAACTTGTCATCGCTTTTCGAAATCTTTTCTTGTACTGTTTTGGAGAAATAATGGTTGGTGTAGCGTTCTTCGGCCCGCCTAGGATCCCTGATGCTTTAACCCATGTTTCTAAGTGCTTGTCCCATGTATATTGTCTCATGAAATCAATGATTCCTAGAACAAGTTCTTTCCTTTCCTCGTCCACTCCAACTAGCAACGAGTAATCTATCACGTCAATCGACTGCACAACAACGTGTATACATTAACTTAAATATCGTTAAAAATATATATGGCGAAATTTAAATCATATTTTTAAATTATAATATGGTAAAAGATGGCAAGTTGCATAAAAAGGTCACGTTACTGCTACGTCATCATTTTGAACAGATAGCGTAAAGTAGTAAAAAAAACTTACTGCTAAGAAGGAAGTGTCGTTCCAGACAGCTCTTTCGAGGGTTCTCTTAGCTTTACTTCCAAGAAATATCGGATTAGTACGCAAAGCTTCAAGTAAATTCATATCCAAAAGCGTTTTATTCGTTCCTGTTGTATCTGAGTTGTAACGAGATCTCGATGACCCTTTTAGATCATAAACCCGCAAAATATTTCTCTTAAAAAACACGTTTTCCATCACTAAAACGTTTATTTTTGCTTCTTTCCCGGCTCTTAAGTGTTTCACTGTCACCTGTCAATTGGAATCACACCTTCATTGATCAGAATCAATACAACAGAACAAACACAAACGATGTTAAAAAATAGAGGTGGTCACGAACTGTTCATGAACACTTACCGAACGAGATTTTTATGTTCGTGTTCGTTTGTTAAGGAAATGAACGTGTTCGTGTTTTCATTTGTGTTTGCTAATTTTAGGCAACGAACGATAACGAACACAAATGGAAACAAACGAACACAAACAACTGTTCATGAACATAATATATAATACACCGACACTTATTAAATATTTTATTTGTCGGAATAGTAAGGTATTTAAATAAAATATTTAAACTAAAAACAATAAAGAACTATCGAACACAATCGAACATAAATGAACACGTTCACCAACATAAATGAATGAACGTGACCTCTGTTTATGTTCGCTCATTTAACTAAACGAACGAAATTTCTTGTTCATGTTCGTTAGTTTAATAAACGAACAAACACAAACGAACTTCCCGCTGAACAACTCATGAATTGTTCGCTGAACATTTCGATTGTTCGCAGCCCTAAATTTATGACTACAGAATATAGAAAATAAAAAAACCTGATAAATTCCCAAGATCTTTGCTAGACATGTCGGACTACCCGAGTTTAAAGAATCCATCAAGTATTTAAAATACTCCGGTGCAAATTCTTCGAACGATTCAAGTTCAGTTTTCGTAACTTGTTTTATGATAAACCTTTCATCTAAAGATTTCGCAAAATAAACATTACTTTTCCCTCCTTGTGCACTCCATCTTTTGCAACGGCTTAACGACCGGACATAATCCATTTCATTCGGACAACATTTCTCTCTAAGCGAATCAAATTGTTTAGCGTAATAACACGTCACAGAAAACTTAACTTTCCCATCAGTACCAGATTCATCCTCAAAAGGAATGGTTACATGATTAGAGCTTTTGCGATCCATGAACAACAGCCCGATTGCAGATGACGGGTCTTCTGACCCGTAGCTTCCGTAATGAGTGTAATCTTGATCGATGGTTGTAAACGACTGCCACGTTGTCATGCTTGAAGCAACCGAACTGTTTCTACTGAGAGTAATCTTATCGGTGACCCAATCTTCGTATTCTTTTGACGTAAGAGCGTACGAGATTATGCTAGTGGGCTCGTTGTCATAAACCGCCATTACTATGTCTCGTTGACCACCGTTCGGAATCATTAAACGTGCACCTTCCGGAAGGAAAGTTGGTCTGGGGGTTAGCAAGAAATCAAGATTATTAGTATTATTATTATTATCTTCACTGGGAAACGCTTGTGAATAACATCTTCTTTGTAAGTTATGAACCGGATCTCGAACCATATGAACGTAATCTCCCGAAGCATGAAAAGATCGAAGTGTCGAAAGATATAACGGTGATCCTTTTTTAATTCTTTCTTGCTGCCGAATTGCAGAATCGAACGAATAGACCCGAACGGGTGACGGAGATAGCCTACTGAGAAGAAGGTTGCCGGTTGGATTCGAAGATCTGGTTCCGGCCCATGCTGAGTCGATTTTATCTGATAAGACCGATGCTGCTGACGGAGCGCGTTCCAGTGATGACACGTGGTCCGTATCGGTTTGAATTTCGTCCTTTTTGCATAGATCAAAAGACGTTGATAATGAATTGGAAACATTATCAGATCCTTCGTTTTGTCCGGTTTGATTCAGTTCCGGTTCCAACAAGTAAACGGTGTTCTTGGGAATGGAATCGCTTCTACATGTTGAAGAATCGTGATTCGGTTTCAACTTGGAAGTTCTTCCGTAGAGATTTAGTGAAGAGATTCGCCGATCCCAGAAATGCATATCGATCATAAGTGAATGTCTCAAACGGTTAAGTTCGAAAACATCGATTTCGGTCCCGTTTAATTCACCACAAGATTGAAGCAGATCGATGTAATCGTATCTTTCTTTAATTAGCTGATCCTTTAACTCGACTATATGGTTACTTAACTCGTCTGAATCGGTAGCTCGTTCTTTGCTTCAATCTCGTTTAGCACATGAAGTAACTCTTCATATAAAGCTTCTATCGTGTTCAAAAGCTGACAGCCGAAAAAAAGAAAACGTTAAGTGAAAACACGGTTTAAAATCAAGAAATTAGCAGATGTAGATTGTATATATAATATATGTACCTCTGCAACTTCTTTTTTTAACCAATCTTGTTGGAAATGGTCACTGAATTGAAGAACAGGTGGAGGTAAATGAACGGAAAGAATATCGATTGGAGAGTAGCGGAAAAATGCAACCATATTCCCCATCCTGTAGCAATTAGAAGTTCAATAATTCACACACAAACAAACAAGTAGGGGTGTGCACAATTCGGTTCGGTTTTATGGCAAAACCGAAACCGTAACCGAAATGTTCAGTTTTCGGTTTTTGAAACCGTTCGGTTTCAGTTTTCTCGGTTTCGGTTTTAGGATTCAAAGATAAAAAGTATAATCCATGATTTACGAATCTTTCTTAGATGTTTACATTTAGGTTATTATATTTAACATTTTTAATTTAATTACTATTCCCTAACCTTCTAATCTATTATTATTTTTATGTTTCTCCAAAGTTTTTATTAGGACATTTTCTTTTATAAGACTTGAAAATCATTTAACTTTTATGTTAAATTTTGTTATTTCTTGTAAACAATGGATATATCACTTCAAAGATAAACATGTTGATTTCTTATTATAAATATTTAACATTCAAGAATAAAATTAATAATTCTTAGATCAATATATAACAAACATTAAAGAAATGTATTTTGAACTTATTCAGTGCGGTTCGGTTTTCATAAAATGCAAAACTGTAACCGAACCATAATTTTGGTTCAGCTTTTTCTGTTTGATTTTTCATGCGGTCCAGTTAAATCGGTTTTCTGCTCACCCCTACAAACAAGTATATAAATTGTTATGAAGCTAAATATTATTACCCGTAGAATCGAAGGCAGTCTCGTTGAAGAGAATGGCCACAGCTAGCAACACGATTAGCCGTTGCGTGATTTGAAAAACTTAGTTCTAGAAACTTCCCTAGTGAGAGACCCCAAGCGGCATCAGACATGATTACTCTGTGATTTGAGCATGGGACCCCGTCAACCGGTGTGCATCTTAAACAACGGTGCCACATCCATATTTTTCCGTCTTTTTCCCCAGATAGTTTTAGCGACTGAAGCCGTCTAACGTTAATTGTTAAATTGCCCTGCTGGTGAGTGTAGCATGTCACATGGGCTTCGGCTTGTTCTTTACAAAACGGACACAAAGATGTCTGAAAAAGAACCATAAAAAATTTGTAAAAGATTCAGTCTTGATGAATGAAATGCAAGAAAACCGATGAAAAAAGAATTGTAAAGCTTTAATCTTTTTTTATAGGAAATACAAGTAATCCATGAAAAAAGAATGTTAAAGCTTAAAATCTTAACAAAGCAAATGCAAAAGAAGATTTAATAGGGTGTTTATCGAATCGAATAACGAATGTTTGAACTTTGAATTACTCGAATCGAATTTTTAGAATAATTTTTTGTTTTGCTTGAATTCAAATTTGGACAAAAAACTGGTCAATTCGCATTCGAATTAAAATGCCAATTCAATTTCGAATCGAATTCGGATAAATTCGAATTCGTTTAATTCAAACTCATTTAAAATATGTAAATTCGTTATAGGCTATTTGGGCTTGATAATGAGCTATTTTAGGACTTAGATTAACTTTATACTATAACCCAAAGTAAAGTTATACGTGTGTATTATACATAAATATAATAAATAAATATGTATAATTTGAATTTGAATTTGAATTTCGAATAAAATTCAAAATTCTAAAATTCGTATTTAATTTACTGGACTTGAATTTGAATTCTTGATAATCAAATCGAATTGAGTCGAATTTCGAATTTTTTAAATCCGAATCGAATTCTGAACACCCCTATAGTAGAACACAAATTGAACTTACCTGATCAAAAAGATCATCTTGAAGGTATCTCCCAAGCGGTTTATCAAACGAACCATAGAATTTAATCCTCAATAGTCTCGAGCGTTCACACACAGTTCCATTAAGCACACAGTGGCTAGAAAACGATACTAATATACTCTGATGATTATCGGTGGCGGAATAATATTCATCAGACGCATCAATCACTTCGGTTTTTTCAATCTTTATCTCTTCTTGGTCTTCAGTAGCTTCTAGATCATTGTCCAATAAACTAGAAACTATTTCAACGTCTCTATCCTCCACGGGGGAAAAGCTTTGATCCTCGGTAACTTCTAAAATAGACAAAGAATTGTCGTCTTTTAATGCTTCTGATTCGACTACTGAGGGGGGCATTTTAGTCATTTTAGGTAAACTAGCACCCTCATCTGCCAAGAAAGAAGTTTCGAGCGATAAATGATATGCTGCAAAGATTGCATACTGAACAACATGTTTGACTTTCTTTAGTTCTTCACGGGATGCACCTTTTAGCAAGACCTACAAAAATCCATGGTAGATTTATTAATAAGAGCATAATGCACTAAAAATACTTACGAGTGAAATACAAGGATGGTCCCTGTGGTTTTTGGATTTGGTCCATAGCAATTTAAAAGTACACTGTGGTTTCCACTTTGTAACGCATTACAAAGTGCAGGTCCAAGTTAGGGACTAAATGCGTTACAAAGTGCAAACCATAGAGACCATCCATGTACATTTGAAAAAAGTTGGGGACTAATGCCTAACAAAATGCAAACCACAGGGACCAGTCATGTACTTTTGGAAAGCTAAGGACCAAATCCAAAATTTTTGTAAACCGCAAGGACGATCCGGTACTTTACTCAAATACTTAAGAAAACAAGAAGACTTACTGTGCAACCCAAACGCCTAGAACAACCCTCAAAAAACATCAAAGTTTTTAACGGTTTCTTGTTGGATTGGTTGGCGATTTCATGTTCTTCCGACACTTTTTCCAATCTAAATAGCTCACATTGGCCTAACGGTGCTGTGGAAATATGAGCTATCGACTGAGTTATGGGAGCACCAGTGCATCTTGATACACGGTCCAATAACGACCGTTTAATGTTCGAAACTAAAGAGATATCCTTGGCTAAAAGATACTCTTGTGCGTATGAAGCTACACTCTTTTCCACCAATAACACGTTTGGACGGTGGGCTTCTATTCTCGAAACAATCATCTTCAAATGATCCATTTCCTATTAAAAGAAAAATTAGACACAACGTTCACAAAACCACATAGCAACGGGTTTAGCACGATAGAAAAGTAACAAACCTGTTGAAGTAGTGTCTCAATAGAAGATAGTTGATCTTGTGACCTATCGTACTCAAGTGCACCGCCTATCATAAGTAATCTTGCGTTCTTATATTGTGAAGTCATTCGTTTGTGTTTAATATTCTTTGTACAAACTACACCTTTCACAAATATGCTGCATAAAAATTAAGGCTTCATTTAGTTATTAAATCACTACTTGGATCTATGCAGTTAATATCGGTGATATATCACCGCTATATCGGTTATCGATCCTCATGTAAATATCAGTACCAATATCATCAGCGATATTGACTGATATTGGACTGATATATCACCGATTTTCCCGATATCAGTACCTTTCTTCTTAGTTCTACCATTCATCTTTCTTCTTACTGTTGCTATTAGTGTTTTAAGTCTTAGTTGTTAATTGTTAGTGTTAAATGTTAGTGTTTTAAGTCTTAATCAGTTCCTAGTTGCTACAGTTGTTGTGTTTTGCAAGTTGCAAAAGATTAATTGGTTAGTGGTAGGAGAGTATAATATAGTGTTAAATTGCTATATATATATATATATATATAAGGGTAGGGTTAGTGTAAAAAATGGTGGTTTTGTGAGAAGTGTAAGAAATGTTTTAAGCCCTTAGATCTTGAAGTTAATGGTTGAGATCAAGAAGGGCTTATAATGTAAATTATGTTTTATTTTTTTGACTATTTGGCTAGAGTAGGGGTAATAGTGTCTTTTTATATTGTATTTTTAAATAAAGAAACGCCATCAACTTTAATGCACATGTAACTTCCACCCATTTTTTTTGAACGTCAATAACCTTTTATACGTAATGTTTTTAAAAAAATAAATTACATCATATTAACGAGCTTTTTTTATCTTCAATATGAGTACCATACTGTTATATTTATATAGACAAAAAAATTATGAATAACACAAACTGGACTACAGTTTAAAACACCATGAATGCATGTTTAAAACACCATACGAAGAACACATACTGCACTGCTGGTTTAAAACAACATGAATGCATGTTTAAAACACCATATGAAGAACATACGAAGAACACATACTGGACTGCAGGTTTAAAACACCATACGAAGAACACATACTGGACTGTAGGTTTAAAACACAATGAATGCAAGTTTAAAACACCATACGAAGAATCAAAGGGTGGCGGTTATTGAAGGGTGACGGTTATGGAAGGTTATCAATTAATTAAATTAATGAAAAATTACAAATTTACCCTTTTGAATTAATTTAGATTGAGGACACATGTCATCTCCACAATATTTCTCACACTTTGGGCACTTTGTACATGATCCTCTACTTATATATATTATATATATATATATATATATAACTTCTGCATGATATTAAAATTACCACATCCCACCGCGATATCCTATATCTCAAATATCAGTCCTTGACCGATATCCGATTTTTTACCGCATTCACTGCATATACAAAAAGGATATTTAATTACCTCTCAGTAGGACTTCCGGATGCTATACATTTAATCTTTACGTAATCACCAGGATCCATACTCCCCCTCTTACTTGTATCCGGTTTCACAAAGTTCGCAGCTTGCCATGCTAACGATGTAATTACGTCAAGCCACTTTTCCGTTGAGTTAAACTCCGATTGCAATAATTGCGACACAAGAGCCCGAAAATGCCCCTTGACTACCGTTTTTAACGGCTCCTGATGTTCCTCACTCGGTTTATCCATTCGAGGCGAACCTGTCATTAGACTTTCACTAACAGAAAACTCACCATTTGAGTCTCCAACTTCATCATCATCATCCGCAGCATACGAAAAGAAATTGTTATCTGTTTCACTGTTTTCATCATCCGGTGGCGGAGGAAACCAGATCCGATCGTTGGTTTCAAAATCCAACGGCTTGCGTGACTTCTCACATCGCTCGTTATATATAGAAAAATCCTCATACATCCCGTGTTCATGGCTTTTTAAAACAGCCATGTGTTGTTCTTGATCGAACGAACCGTCATTTGACGATCTCGGCGTTCCTTGATCGTCCGAATGTACACAACTTCTAATCCTATTTGACGAAATCTGAATCCTCGAAGGACTGTCGGTCGGGCTTGAACCGACAGACATAAAACTGTTAAACTCATGTCTAGTACTAACACTACTTGAATCTACATCCGATGTATCAAGACTATACGGACTGAAAAAGTTCTTTGCCGAATCCTCCGCTTCATCTTCGTCACTTCTGCAATTTAAATCAACCAAAAATCACAATTTATAATCCCAATTTAGTTTAATGTATGAGAATTACGATATATCTACCTGGCTGACACGAGGCATACGGATACTGCTTGCAGAGACCGCCCATCGAACCGGTCACCAATGCAATTTAACGACGGTGGATCAGGGCTTTGGCGGGATGAATCAGAAGCACCGACTTTATCATCCTCGACATTTTGCGTAATATCAATATTAGCACAACCTTTACAATACTCAGAAACTCTAATTTCACATTGGCAACACATGTTATCAACATCCGCCATTCCGATGGATTCAACAAGATCCAAATTCGAAGATCCAACAAAAAAAGATCTGATTACCCGATTCTTGAAACACAAAAGACTTATTTGTAACCCAAAAGCTGAAAATCAAGTTGGGTTTTGTGGCTGTTACACAAAGTGTTGGAAGTTAAGTATAAGATAAAGGTTTTTATGTTTTTTTTTCTTTTTTTTTTTGTAAAAGGTAAGATTCATACAAGGAATAAAAAGTCTCCTTTGGAATCAGAAAGCATCTCAAAGGAGAAATAAAATTATAAATATTATTTACACAGATCCTGTTTCACTATAATCACACATATCACAACAAATCAGATACCCAAATCAATTAAAGCAACAAGTATAACTTTCACTTTTTTTTCCTAACTCATCCACAAGATCCAAACCCTAATCCCCAATTCCCAACATCAAAATCAAGCATCAATTTCACCCTAAAAATTAGGGGATTTTATACAGTCATAACAAGATTCAACTCAATCAAACAGTGAACTGATCAAACCCAACAAAACCCACAAAAAAAGTTCAAATTTTTCTAGGGTTTCAAGTATCAAATCTTGTAAATGGTGATGAAGAAGGTGGGGTTAAAAGAAGAAAACGATTGAATAAGAAAAAGGGTATCTTTGAGATTGATGAAGCGTTGAATGAATTGAATTGGGTTGCTTTTTGATGAGCAAATACAGCAATCTTTGCTTTCTCCCATATCGCGGCAATGCTTTCATGTTCATTACTCAACCGCATTTAAAATACACACACGCACGCACATACATAATACACTGTATCTATATCTTCTTGTTCATTTACTGTGGTGATTGTGTGTGTGTACGCGTGAACACACGTGTGTATGTGTGTGTGTGTGTGGAAGTTATGGTTTCTTTCTTTCTGCAACTATTGGTTTCCTGCAATTGATGTGTTAATACTTATGTTAAAGAGGGTTTATGTGAATGTGATGATAATGAAAGTGAAAACTTTACCTTTTTGAAAAGTTGCAATTTAGCCCATGGATTTTGAAAAGTTATTGTCTTTGGCTTTTGTTGATGGTTTTACTTTTATCAACAAGATACTTTTATCGGTTTGTTTTTTTAACGAGAAATATTACTTCGATTCTACTTTAACAGTTATTATAAGATGCTTATTTGTCTAGGTTTGTGCCTAAGATCTTCTTTCAAAGAGATATGTGTCTCTATCAAATAAGCTAACGATGCATTAACGTGTTGGTTTGTTAGATTTGAACCTTTTATACTTAGAACTAGGAATTGTGTGATCATAGATGGGATGGTTGCTGCCCAGGGCATTACAGTCTAGTGACATCTTGGGTGAGATAAAACTTAGTAACCATTAGATTCTAAATTCAATTCTCACAATGAGGTTTTTCCTATATTTCTGAGGTTTTCTTCTGAATTTGTGTATAGGCATTATATTCTAGTGGAGATAGATATGATCGGGTGGTTCTGTTGATGACACGATAATACTACAATGATCCAAATTTGTCGTTAAAAAAAGGTGAGATGGTTGATTGGAAGCTTGGAGATAATTGAAAACAAGTAGTAGGTAAGAAAAAAAGAGTATTGAAAATTACTAATATTGTTTATTACCTTATAAAGTGTTAATACATATAACTAGATAATTGAAATCATATGGTTTTTAAGCCAAAAAAAATGATTTGAAAGGTCTGAAATTATTAACTTTTGATAAGGTAGGGAAACCGTGATAAAGTTTTATCTAGTATAACTATTTTTTACGACTTAAAATTGTATAAGCATTTTCAAAGTTTTAGTTAAGAAACTTTTTATTTTAACATGAACTATTGTATTTTTAATGTTGTATTGAAGTAAAAAAAAAATTTGAAGTATTGAACATCTATTTGTCACGTAAATAATTTGATCTGATTGTTTATATGTTAAAGCTAAATTCAACCTTCAGAAAACGTAATTGTCTTAATAAATAACACTAAGCTGATAACCTAACATAAAACCATGTTATTTTTATATTAATTTAGTTTTGGTTATAACATTATTAGAGTTCAATTTACTACAAAAAGAATATTTCAATTGTTATGTTTGTCAATCATACAAAGGGTATTTAAAGATTTTAAAGGGTTTAAACTCTCCTTGGTGGTGGATACCATATGGGGCAAATCTGGATTTCACTAAACTCAAAGGTTTGGACATGAAACTTTATAATTGCATAATTATTTAATTATTTATTTCAAAAATATAGATTAGCGGCTTTCTTTCTCCTCACACAATTGGTTCGTACCATGCTTAACTGTTTTTATTAATTTTGTGATCTCATCCCCATTCGCTGTATCTGCTATTGGTCAGAAACACTAGACATTTAATTTAATAATAATAATATAAAATCATTATAAATAAATATTTTGTATATTTATTTACTATTTAGTTTTCCGAGGACATATCTTCGGGGTTCTTTGACCATAGTAGTATGCTACTAACAACATCCATGTTATCACATTACAAGGTTTGCTTAATAAAATGATGTGTAATACTGTAATATAATATAGACTAATAAGAATTTATATCTGTAAGATTAAGAATGTGTATTAAGGTGATGATGGCATGTGACATGCCATTTAAATATATAATATTTTTTGGTGCTAACTTTTTAGATCACTGTCAAGTTTTTAGTTCAGATGTCACTGGTTTCAACTGATTAAATTCTAAAAAGCCCATTTTTTATGTGTCTAAAACTTAAACTTGGCTTAAGGTTAGATCATTTATTTTTTTCTTATATATGCATAATTATATAGATAATTATTAATATATGTATTATGGTATGCATTATTTATTTATATTACTATAATGACACACACAATAATGTAACAACTCTCCAAAACACTCCGAAATTTACCGAAACGTAAAACCAGACACGCAAATCGAGACGCGGCAGGCAAAACGAGACAGGTCCACCTGGACTGTCCAGGCGCCACGCGCCAGAGACACCAGTCTCTGTCGCGACACGCGGGAGGTATCCAGGTGACGTGTCACCGTTTCGCGCCATCTGGCAACCCTACACTTGTGACCAGGCTGACCTAGCCTAGCTAGGCACCTCAGGCGCCACGCGAGAGGGAACCCAGATCCCCGCGCGACGCGCGGGGGAGGTCAAATTCGGGTATAAATAGAGCAGTCTGGGACGAAGTCCAGTGCTCAATTGTGATCGATAAAATCGAACGTATACTCTCTGAATCTCTGTTTCTTCGTGCAACACCCCCTAAACCCCTAAACCGGGAAGCGCTGCCCGCTGTAAGTAACTTAACCCCCGATCACTAATTCACTATCCTACCTAATCGATCTAGAATCGCCAACGCATGTCTAGGCTCTGCCCGACTACGTTCGTTGGAGTTCTGTCGAGTATTGTATGGACACCGTACCCAATCGATCTAGAATCGCCAACGCATGTCTAGGCTCTGTCTGACTACGTTCGTTGGAGTTCTGTCGATTGTTGTATGGTTAAAGTGACTTGGGTTAACTTACTAACACATGTGCATTTATGTTTTAATAGAAATTCCAAGAAGTAATTAAGAACTATCACCAGGAACTCCTAGAAATACTTAAAGTGTTCAAGGCGAGTACATTCTCTTTTTGTAAATCTTTTTGTAAGTCAAAATGTGTTACCAAAACCTCAAATGTTTTAATTATGCTTAACAATGATTGAGTATATGTATTCTATAATTACTGCCGGTATGTTGGGGTTTTGTATACATTGCTAGTCCAAAGTCACGGGAATGTGACAGGAACCGTTACTGTTGGGCGACAGGGCCCAAAGTAATATGACCCACAAGTCAGGATTGACAGTACTGATTAAGTAATTATGTAGATATAAACATTGAAAATGCGGATGCTCCTCAATAACTGTAAAGTATAATCAATTGTTTTGATAAAACGGAGATGGATTCGCCAGTATTTCTTGCTGATAAAATGTTTTTAAAACGCGTTTCAGGTAACTTAATGTGAAGCTAACAGAAGCCAGCTGGAGAGCACTGAAGGCTTAGAAAAGTGGCTATAAAAGTTACCTAAATAAAAAGGAGTTTCTGTTTTCCATAAATTAGGGTCTGTCCCTAAAAATATGTATTGTAATGGAAACATGGGTTTTACCCCATTTGTTTAATATAAAAGTCTGGTGTTTTGAAACTCTGATATTTATTTTCTAACTACGATCCTGATGACGTAATTCCGCTGCCAAATTAAAAAACACCGGTACCACCAGCTCTGTGTCCCGCAGCCCCCGCTTCCGGGGTGGGGTCGGTGGCTGCGACAGAAGGTGGTATCAGAGCTATGGCACTGGTTTAAGCCATTTAAGTGTTCTTTTGAAATACCTAAATTTTAAACAAATATGTATATATTATTTGGTATTATTTTACTAACTTCTTTAGTTTATAGAATGATTGATCAGGGTACTTCTGACGCTTATCGTCACCTGCCTCATTCTCTGATGGATGAAGGAACATCCCAGCCAACCCCAGACTACACCGCTGATTCCGAAGATGTTTTTGTTTTCAAAGCCAAATCTGTCGAGCCTTTTCCCCCTAAAAAGAGAAATTGGTTTAGTAGAGCCAAAATAGAGAAAAGGAAAAGACTGAGACAAGTACAAGAACGAGCCATAGCAGCAAGAACTAGAGAAACACCCGAAACCCCGAAGTTAGACCCTTGTGGGAGGAAGAATTGGATAGGCAGCTAGCAAATTTTCACATGTTCGGAAATGCAGAAGGGGAACCCAATCCAGAACCCCCGTTGCTTCCCTTATTTCCTAACCAACCCATAAACCTAGAACAGAATCAGGAAAATCAATTTCCAATACCAGCCTTTGACCCCAATGATATACTTAGAATTCCAGCCCCAAACCCTATAGATCCATGGTGGGCTAATACCTGGACAATTCAAACCTGCTAGAAAACCCAATCCCATATGAAGAACCAGTTCCACCTTACCCTGAACCAGTACCAGCCCTAATGCTACCCAGAGAACATGTGGAAGAACTCTGCCAACTTGGAGATGAATTGGTGCAGGAAGGAAACCGAATTCACCGCATTGGAGAGAAGCTCGTCTGGAAATATGACGAGCGAGAAATGTAGTTTTAAGGAAGCCATAGTTTATATATAATATATATGTGTGTGTATTTTGTAACGTTAAAAAAAGAGTAATATCACTTATATAAATATGTCGATGCATAGGCTAGTAATATTTGAATTTCAGTTATGCTTGTACTAGATGCATATGTATGAAAAGAGTAAAAGTCGCAATGCTCGACGATTTTGGTTCACTGTGTTGGTGTAATTATTATTTAATTTATTCTGTGATATTAATATCTGCTAAATGTTTATAATTCAAATGTCAGACGAAGTAAATCAGAAACCCAGAATAACGATAATAACGGGAATCAAATGGATAAAAGTGCTATTGAACACATAGTGGCCAAGGAGTCATAGATGCTATGCCCTATATTATCGACACCATTAAAAAGGCAGGAAATAATGATTCCATAAACGAAATAAACATGTACCCCCCTGAAGCTAATAACAGCGTGAATGGAAATCCCGTACTGTTAATCCAAGCTCCAATTCCAAAAAGAAGAAGAACCATCTCATATGGTTGTTCTTATAAAGAATTCTTATCATGCAAACCGGTAGAATTCTCAGGTAATGAAGGAGCTATTTCAGCTTTGGCTGGATAGAAAAGACAGAAGCCGTCCTCAAGATAAGTAAATGTGCAAATGAAGATAAATTCATGTATGCTTCTAATCTTTTAAAGATGCAGACTTTAGAGTGGTGGAATACCATTCTTCAGTCCAAAGGAAATGACAGAGTCTACAGTATGGAATGGAACAACTTACAGGAAATAGTTGAAAGGAAATTATGCCCTCCTAATGAAAAGGAGCAGATTGCTAATAAATTCCTAAATCATAGAATGACTGGGGTAAATTGCAGGGAATATACTATCACATTCTTTGAATATGCAAGGATTGTACCAACCCTGGCCTCACCAGAACCAGTATTAATCTCCCGTTACATCTGGGGATTAATTGGTGAGATCAGACATGTAGTCAAAACAGCTAGACCACAAACCATAGAAGAAGCAGTAGAGCTAGCAAACACTTTGACAGATGAACTGGTACGTACGCAAGAAGAAAACCAGAAAAGGAACCTATCTAAAAAGATCACACAGGTGCTACGTTTGGAAATTCCAACCGTCGGAAAGGGGCAAGTTCTTCTTCACCCCCGTGTAAGTACTGCAAAAGGAGACATTCGGGGAAATGCTCTACATACTGCAATTTTTGCAAATTCCCAGGGCATAAGGAAAAAGACTGCAGGAAGAAAGTTAGCAATGGGCTATGCTACCATTGTGGGGAAGCTGGTCATATTAGAACTAACTGCCCAAAACTAGCTCTAGCGGCAAAGAACAAAGCAAGGAGGACGGAAGGACCCAAGAAGACTGCCAGAGCATTCGTGCTGACTGCCGAAGAAGCCAAGATGATTCCGGATGTGATTGCCGGTACGTTTTTAGTTAATGATGTTTATGCAAAAGTATTGTTTGACTCTGGTGCAAACCAAAGTTTCATTAATATTTCCTTTTGCAATTTTCTTAATCAACCATTAACTAAACTTCACCAAAACTATCGGGTGGAGACGGCAAATGGATCTTCTATCCAAATAAGCAAAATCCTGTGAGGAGCTAAGATAGGAATTTTAAATCACAATTTTTCTCTAACCTTTTTCCAATGGATCTTGCCGGATTTGATGTCGTGTTAGGAATGGATTGGTTGGTAGCCAATCAGGCACGAATAATATGTGATCAAAAGTCTGTAGAAGTAAATGTGCCATCTGGGGAAAGATCACAATTAAAGGAGATAAGTCGACAAAATCAACAAAGTTCATCTCTGTGATGAAAGCTGCAAGCTATGCACGGAAAGGAGGAATAGTGTATATGATTTCCGTAATCATTAACACTAAAGGAAAAGAATTAAGGATATTCCTGTAATATCTAATTTCTCAGATGTCTTCCCGGAAGAGTTGTCTGGATTACCGCCAGACCGAGAGGCTGAATTTAGAATTCACCTAATACCAGGAACGGCACCGATTGCCAAAGCACCCTATCGTCTAGCACCGACGGAGATGCAAGAATTGAAGAAACAACTGGACGAATTACTAGAGAAAGGTTTCATACAACCCAGCTCATCGCCATGGGGAGCGCCGGTGTTGTTTGTCAAGAAGAAAGACGGATCAATGCGTATGTGCATTGACTACCGAGAATTGAATAAGGTTACAATTAAAAATCGGTACCCACTACCGAGAATCGATGATCTGTTTGATCAACTCCAAGGAGCCCGATTCTTTTCTAATATCGACTTACGCTCAGGATATCATCAGTTGAAAGTACAGGAAGAGGACATTCCTAATACAGCTCTCTGAACAGGTACGACAATTATGAATTTACTGTCATGCCATTTGGTTTAACCAATGCCCCAACTGCATTTATAGACATGATGAACAGGATATGTAAACCATACCTGGATAAATTCATAATTGTTTTTAATAGATGATATTCTAATTTACTCCAAAAGTAAGGAAGATCACGCAGAGCATTTGCATATACTTTTGTCATTACTAAGGAAAGAAAAACTTTACGAAAAATTCTCAAAATGCGAATTTTGGCTACAAGAAGTACAATTCCTTGACATCTGGTGAATCATGAAGGAATTCATGTGGATCCCACAAAGATCGAAGCAATTACCAATTGGAAGGTCCCAGAATCACCAACGGAAGTAAGAAGTTTTCTTGGATTGGCAGGATATTATAGACGTTTTATTCAAGATTTTTCTAGAATAGCAATCCCGTTAACCAAGCTAACTTGCAAATCGGTTAAGTTTGAATGGGGACCAAGGCAGGAAGAAGCATTCAGGATTTTGAAGCAAAAGTTAACCAACGCACCTATACTCGCTTTGCCAAAAGGAACTGAAGACTTCGTAGTCTATTGTGATGCGTCTAAGTTAGGTTATGGATGTGTGCTGATGCAACGTCAAAAGGTTATTGCTTATGCCTCTAGACAACTCAAGAAGCATGAAGAGAATTATACGACCCATGATCTATAGATGGGAGCAATAATTTTTGCCCTTAAGATTTGGAGACACTATCTTTACGGTAGTAAGTTTGTAGTATTCACAGATCATAAGAGTTTAAGATATGTCTTTGGACAAAGGGAATTAAACATGAGACAGAGGCGATGGATGGAAATCCTTAGTGATTATGATTGCAATATCCAGTATCATGCAGGAAAAGCTAACGTAGTAGTTGATGCTTTAAGTCGAAAATATCATGAGAAGCCAAAAAGAGTACGCTCTCGTAGACTAAACCTGCAGATAGATTTAAATGAGCAAATTAAACAAACACAGGAAACAGCAATCAAGGACAGTGCTGAAGAATTAAAAGGAATGATCAAAGAATTAGAAAAAGAAACAGATGGAATTTGGAGATTCCATAAAAACAGAATTTGGGTCCCTATCCAAGGAGATCTACGAATGCAAATACTAGAGGAAGCCCATAAGACTAAGTATACAATGCATCCTGGAAGTGATAAGATGTATAAAGACTTGAGAAAGAATTTCTGGTGGATAGGAATGAAAAAGGATGTAGCAAGCTACGTTGCCCAATGCCTAACATGTTCACAAATTAAAGCTGAACATAAAAAACCTTCAGGCCTATTGTAACAATTGGAAATACCTATTTGGAAATGGGAATTGATAACAATGGACTTTGTTACCAAACTACCCATGACACGAAAAGGTAATGATACAATCTGGGTGATTGTAGACCGGTTAACCAAATCTGCTCATTTCTTACCAATGAAGGAAACGTTCAGTATGGAACAATTAGCTAAATTATATGTAAATGAAATAGTTTCATTACATAGAATTCCTTTATCCATTGTATCTAACAGGGATAGCCGTTTTACCTCTCATTTTTGGACAAGTTTCCAAAAATGAATGGGAACAAGACTAAATCTGAGTACGGCATATCATCCTCAAACAGACGGTCAAAGTGAAAGAACAATTCAAACAATGGAAGACATGCTTAGAGCTTGTGTAATTGATTTCGGAGGAAATTGGGATGAACATTTGCCTTTGATAGAATTTTCCTACAACAATAGTTATCATGCCACCATCAATGCTGCACCATTTGAAGCCCTCTACGGGAGGAAATGTCGAACTCTAGTATGCTTGGCAGAGATTGGAGAAAAGAAACTATCAGGTCCTGAAATTGTGCAAGAAACAACTGACAAAATTATTCAAGTCAAGGAAAGACTGAAAACAGCCCGAGATCGCCAAAAGAGTTATGCAGATAACAGACGTAAACCCTTGGAATTTCAAGTCGGAGATAAAGTGCTAGTAAAAGGCTCACCTGGAAAGAAGTTGTAAGATTCGGCAAGAAAGGAAAACTAAGCCCAAGGTATGTTGGACCTTTTAAGATTGTCAAACGAATAGGGCCAGTAGCCTATCAGCTACAATTGCCAGAAGAAATGGCAGGAATACATGATGTATTTCATATATGCAATCTCAAGAAATGTCTAGCAGACGAATCAATGGTGATACCTCTTCAAGATGTAGAGGTAAATGAGAAACTAAAATTCATTGAAAAACCCATTCAGATTGAAGATGGAAAGATCAAGAATCTCAAGCGCAAGAGATTAGTTCTGGTAAAAGTAAAATGGGATTCAAAGAGAGGACAAGAATATACATGGGAGCTGGAGTCAGAAATGCAAAGAAAGTATCCACACCTATTCAAATGAATCTCGAGGACGAGATTTAAAACAAGGTGGGGAGGATGTAACAACTCTTCAAAACACCCCGAAATTTACCGAAACGTAAAACCAGACACGCAAATCGAGACCCGGCATGCAAAACGAGACAGGTCCACCTGGACTGTCCAGGCGCCACGCGCCAGAGATACCAGTCTCTATCGCGACGCGCGGGAGGTTTGTAGGTGATGTGTCACCGTTTCGCGCCATCTGGCAACCCTACACTTGTGACCAGGCTGACCTAGCCTAGCTAGGCACCTCAGGCGCCACGAAGAGGGAACCCAGATCCCCGCGCGACGCGCGGGGGAGGTTAAATTCGGGTATAAATAGAGCAGTCTGGGACGAAGTCCAGTGCTCAATTGCGATCGATAAAAGCGAACGTATACTCTTTGAATCTCTGTTTCTTCGTGCAACACCCCCTAAACCCCTAAACCGGCGAAGCGCTGCCCGCTGTAAGTAACTTAACCCCCAATCACTAATTCACTATCCTACCCAATCGATTTAGAATCGCCAACGCATGTCTAGGGTCAGCCCGACTACGTTCGTTGGAGTTCTGTCGAGTGTTGTATGGACACCCTACCCAATCGATCTAGAATCGCCAACGCATGTTTAGGCTCTGCCCGCCTACGTTCGTTGGAGTTCTGTCGATTGTTGTATGGTTAAAGTGACTTGGGTTAACTTACTAACACATGTGCCTTGTATGTTTTAATATAAATCCCAGGAAGTAATCAAGAACTATCACCAGGAACTCCGTAGAAATACTTAAAGTGTTCAAGGCGAGTACATTCTCTTTTTGTATATCTTTTTGTAAGTCAAAATGTGTTACCAAAACCTCAAATGTTTTAATTATGCTTAACAGTGATTGAGTATATGTATTCTACAATTACTGCCGGTATGTTGGGGTTTTGTATACATTGCTAGCCCAAAGTCACGGGAATGTGACAGGAACCGTTACTGTTGGGCGACAGGGCCCAAAGTAATATAACCCACAAGTCAGGATTGACAGTACTGATTGAGTAATTATGTAGATATAAACATTGTAAATGCGGATGCTCCTCAATAACTGTAAAGTATAATCACTTGTTCTGATAAAACGGAGATGGATTCGCTAGTATTTCTTGCTTGATAAAATGTTTTTAAAACGCGTTTCAGATAACTTAATGTGAAGCTAATAGAAGCCAGCGGAGAGCACTGAAGGCTTAGAAAAGTGGCTATAAAAGTTACCTAAATAAAAAGGAGTTTCTGTTTTCCATAAATTAGGGTATGTCCCTAAAAATATGTATTGTAATGGAAACATGGGTTTTACCCCATTTGTTTAATATGAAAGTCTGGTGTTTTGAAACCCTGATATTTATTTTCTAACTACGATCTTGATGACGTAATTCCGCTGCCAAATTAATAAACACCGGTACCACCAGCTCTGTGTCCCGCGGCCCCCGCTCATGGGTGGGGTCGGGGGCTGCGACACATAAGTATTATGTAATTACATTAATATATATATATATATATATATATATATATATAAATAGGCAGAGGATCATGAGAAAACTATATATAAATGAGAAAATAGAAAACTAACTAAAAAAGCATAAAAAACATACAATTTTTTTACAATTTTTTTTATAAAAACCGCTGCATATTATGTATAAAAAAAACTTTTTTTCAAAAAAAAAAAAACTTGTACTGCACATGTGCACTATATGTGTACTACACATGTGGATTATATGTATATGTTGCACATGTGCATTATATGTTTTTTTATTATTTTTTAAAGTTTTTTTATATAATAAATATAGCGATTTTTATAAAAAAAATTTAAAAAAATTGATATGTTTTTTTCGCTTTTTTAGTTAGTTTTTTGTTTTCTCATTTAAACTAGTTTTCTCATGATCCATCTCATTTAAACATCGGGGCGTGGCACTAGGCGAATCAGATTGCTCGAGAGATTCCATAACAACTATTTAAGCGATAATATTTAAAAGTCCAATATCCATACTATTAAACAATAAAATCCATAAATAATTATTACAATATCAAAATATCTCTCAAACATGTCAATTCGATCTTCCCTAGATTTAATACATGAGTTTCTAACAGATAATCCTAATCCAGTTTAGCAAATGTCGTCAACCTGCCACGTATGTTAAAATAAAACGTCAATACAATTAAGTAAAGTGAGCATACAGTTTGCATATAAAATAGATATAAAAGCGTTTAGCATACACTGCATGACATACGTAAGAGATGTGAACTATATAACTACTTAGATTCAAGTAAACCAACAAACCGCGAGTGCGAGGCACGCGAACAAGTGTCCACGTCCTAAAGAGAAAATAAATGAGAAATAAAATGCGAGCCTTAACAACCCCGGGCCTCCGGGTGGCGGGTCAACCTCTAGCAAGCTATCATGTTAAGGGTGACGTACTAGCAATCATGTAAACATACAATTCAGTAGATTTCACATATAGTCATGTATGAGCGGGTTGCGAGTAAGCGTTGAGTTGTGTGAGTGTTTGATATACGAACATATGTGACACCCAAAAGTGTGTTTAAGCGTAGAAGGGTTCAAGTATACTCACAGTTGGTGCGATTAGAGAGAGAGGCGGGATCTGATGTAGTTGCAAAGGAGCGTCGGATCAGCCTGTAAGCGAAGAGAAGTGCATCAGTTTTCCGAATTGCTGAAACGGTCAAAACGTGAAGGAGAGAGTACAAGTTCGGGCGAAGTTATACCAAATCTCTTGGATTTGGTACAAGTTCGGGCGAACTTGACTGTTTTAACTTACTGGAAGTACAAGTTTGGGCGAACTTGTCTGGTTTCTTGAGAAACGGGACAAGTTCGGGCGAACTTGCCTTGTTTTGTTGAGGTTTGAACAAGTTCGGGCGAACTTGAATGGTTTCCTTGGAAACCATGCAAGTTCGAGCGAACTTAGTTGATTTTTCTAGAGAATGGAGCAAGTTCGGCCGAAGTTGGTCATCCAATCTGATGTCAACTTCGAGCGAACTTGACCTATTTGGAGCGAACTTGGCTGTTTTGGTCACCAAATCGTGCGTTTTCGCGTCGTTTGCTGAGGAAATCGAGTGTCCATCCCTCTAACCTTAAGCTACTGAGCAAAACCTAGGCTGGAGATGATTTTTGGAGCGAGGTTTAGCCATTTTATAGAAACTCGGACTAATCCGGGCGAACTTGATGGTTCGTACGGGTTAGTCCAGTTTGTGCAAAGTGACGATTTCGTCCTTGTGCTTCCGGATCTGAGATTTTGCTTGACAACGCCTCGTTCCACTTCATAGTGAACGAAACATACGTCATTAGTCTGTATTTTGTGTGAAAATCGATGTTTGAAAGGTTTTACTTAGATCTAAGTATAGATCTAAGTGAAAAACAGAAGTTTGTAGAAAAAGATGAAGATTTTCGTAAACAGAAGAGTTTTTGATGAAATCGAAGGTAAAACCTTGTGCAAAATCGTAATAAAACGTTGTTGTTTGCATGAAAACGAGTTGATTCTTACTTGGCAATCAAAGGTTTTCGGTTTCGGGAGATTTCGAGCGAACTTGCAGCAAGGAGTGCACGAATGGAGGTGTTGGGTATATATAGGTGAGGAGAAGATGAGCTGATTGGGTGGATCACAAGTTCGGGCGAACTTGGCACAAGTTCGGGTTGAGGGCGAACTTGGCCAGTTTGCTTGAACTTATGCAAGTTCGAGCGAACTTGCTGACTGATGGAGGTTTTTAGTTGCCTGATCAAGTTCTGGCGAACTTGGGATGCCCAAGTTCGGCCGAACTTGGCCTAATGGCAAGTTTTGTTCGTTATTTTCGCGTTAAATGCTCGTTTGGCGATTCGATTCGTATTAGATAGTTATGTTAAGCGTTTTAAATGATAAGATAATGCGATTAAGCGATTCGTGCGAGTGAGAGCGTTGCGATAGCGAGTATAACCATAAATCATAAAAACACACGTAACACATAAATAACATAAAGTAACATAATTAATTGCGTTGCGATGCGATGTGATAAGCGATGTCGAAGGCACAAGTGTTTATTGAATAGTAATACACTCGGCTCTTATAGTAACCTAGTTACTTGTGATTGCACTTGAGTTAGCGTTGAGTTTAATAAGCGATTAATGTGATATTGTTGTGACAAAAATATAACTATTTTAAAATAAACTTTTCATAATCAAATCCGGAGTACAACGATAGGTTTAACGAAATATACGGAAATAGAATAAAACAAATTAACAACGAAAATACGAGTTGTTACAGCTCAAGTTCTTTTAACAAATGAGCTTTAATCTAGGCTCTAGCTGGGGTTGGAGCTCGTTTATACTCGACTTGTTTCAAGAATATAGCAAACCGATCTCGAATAGCTTAAACGAGACTCCGCTCATGGTTTTCAATTTCAATAGTAACTTGGTGCAAAATAACAAAAAGAAACCAATATATTAATTCGAATGATTGCATTAGAATGTAACTATTGGTATAAAAAAAGATTTGCTTTATTCGTTACTAGGAGTATTCATAATCTTGTTTAGTTTAGATGTTAAAATCTTACTGGTATATGTTACACAGGATGAGCACCTGGATTACAAGTAACCGAAACATAGGTGGCTATCCGCACGTTAGATCATGGTTAGCCATAAATACAAAGTTGCATAGTATCCAACCATTAACTTTAGATGTTAACTTTAACAACGTAATAAGTAGCTACTTAATAATTAATATGATGCATACATGATCATTTTCAAGTACACCTACAAACTTGAAATAGCAACTAGAAAAAAAATCCGTTGATGAAAAAAAAAAAAAAACAATTTATAGTTTTATAAATTTTTAGAAAAGAGAAATACTGGAGTTTCTTGTTAACCGGTCCATTTGAGTCACCAATTTACAAAACTTGGATAAAATTCGGATGGTGCCGATACGCTTATTATTCATCAATTGGCGTCGTTATATGATCATTTTTCAACTAGCAAAGGATTTCACGTAACCCATGTTTAATTGGGATATATGTCGTGAACTTGATCATTTTGCACTTTGTACGTGCATTTTTTTCAAAACAGACAAATCTTATCCAACTAACTTTCCACCCACCATTGAAAACCCTTTTACTATTGAAATCATCCAATGAGTCTTTCCACGCCTTCACTTTTACAATTATCCAAGTACTTCCAATTCAGCATTTTGTTACTTTCTTTTTAAGTAAACAACAAATTTTGCCAAACTAGACTTAAACCTCTTTTAGGACATTGATCAGAATAAGAGTATGATTAAGGTTAATGACTACTAGTCTACTAGAAGAGAGTATAATAGTAGGGGCCGAGGTAATGTATAAGCAGGGGTAACCCGTGCTACCTCTCAACTCTGTCTCCGTAGTGTAAAAATACTCCTAAACTCTGTCCAAGTAGTGTGAATTTTTTTTCGGTTTTATACAAATGATACATTTGTTCCCTAAACAACCTATTAAATTGTGTAACTGCCAGCAATTTGCAAAATTGTTGGATGATTAAGTTAAAACAATTGTTACATTGAAACTACTGAAATACAAAGGGAAAGTGCTGGAAGATTCTAGCACTTTTGGTTTCCTTCTTGTTTACTAGTACTTGTCTTCAACTGTTGACCCATCACTTTGTCTTCTGTTGTTGATTTGTTGACCAGTCTTTATCATTTCAGCACTTTGACTTGAGGGGCACGCGGGGTGGGGGCTAACAGAACTATGGACAGGCGTCAACCGAATTGGTAGTTTCTGTTAGAATATAAAAGGTTAGGGACGTAAGGTGTTAAGGGTGGATTAAAACTTTTAACTAGAGCAAACATTAGGGAGAAAAAACTACAATCTACTCAATTAAGTAAATCAAGTTTTGGTTTTTAAATTATATGCATTATTTGAAAAATGTAATTTTACTTCCTCTTTAAAGATGAAATCACCTCTAGGAAAAGAATAAAAGGTAATTCATATAAGAGGATTATAATAAATGGTGAAAAATAATAAGTATAATAAAAAAGTGGGGGTTGTTACAACATCTCAATGTTTGAAAGGTTATTAAGGTATGGCTGACATAGATGTTAGATGTAAAAGACTTGAGTTAGTTTTACTGTTTTCGTAACAATTAACTTAAGAAATGGTACAAATGAAGTATTTTGACTAGTGTCAAAGGAGGAATGAAATTTAGCCACATAAAGCATTTTTGTAACTAAATGATAGATATATAAAATCAATGTTTTAAATCCGTTTGTTTATACCGTACCTAATTTGGTTCAGAAACGGTTTAACCGGATATATCGGGCGGTTCAACCGTGTGTATCGGACGATTTAACCGTTTCTACCGGATGGTTCAACCGGTATAACCAGCCGGTTTGAACAAGTTTTTTAAAACATTGTATAAAATAGAGGAGTTATACTTTGTGGTGAAAATGGTTTATAAATTATGTAAAAATGGCAAAGTAAAGTTTTTTTTAGATTTGGTAACTCGTACATCCAGTAATCATGCTATAAATCTACATCTTTTGTTTATTATTGGACTAAAACCTTAACCTAATAGAGAGAGACACATTTCAATCACACGTTGATACCGCTAGACTACAAATATATTGGTAATTAAAGTTTGGTCAAGAGGGATTCAAAGTCAAGTGGACTGAGATTAATTATTAATTTAAATGAAAATCATTCTAAAAAAGGAATGGGGTACTTGGCCTCATTTGTTACTTGATGTGTGTGGTGTAAGAGTGTTCTTTAGAGAACCCAATGAAAAACACCAACAACAATGATGAAACATAGAGGTGATGAATTGATCATCATACGAGTGGTGTTATAAAAAAATTCACATAAATTAGGTGGAGACATTATATGCATATGATGTGTTTAGCCATCATGTGCTTGGATGAAATGGTGTTCATAAAGTATATAATGATGTTTTCATGTTGATTTGTGTCATCATATCAATACCAAGTCGGATCTTACACATGTATATTCTCAAAAGTTGTATGCCTAGAAATGCGTTCTCAAGGTGGGTCAAAATTTGACCTTTGATTTAGTATAGCATGTTTGTTTGATGTCAAAATTTCTTTAAGATGTTACTTCACATTCATAAAATTATTTTTGGCTTATTAGTGATTAAAATTCAGTTTGGTTGCTTTAAGTTTAATTTTTATAGATCCCTAACAATATGTGATATTGGTGTAAAAAAAGTACCACCATGCTTTTTTTTGTTTTGAGGTATCGTCATGATTTGATTTGATTTAATTTTATTTTATTTATAAAAATATGAGGAAAAATATTATGTGCTTTGATGTACGATACATAATATAAGTTCCTTTTTTTTTGAAGTACGATCATACTTTTTGGGGGAGTATCCCATGAGTCTAAACATATAAATGTTCAAGCGTGACAAATCCGTGACTCAAAACTTGATTATACACACATGTCACGTAAAAATCAAATATTGGGTTGTTATGTTTATATCTTAACATTTAGATTGTGTTTGAGTTGAAATGCTCAAACCTTTCAATCAAGTGCATCGTGTTCAAGCCAACCCGTTTAACGCATAAGATTAACCTGCCCACTAGTTTAGACTTGTCTAACCCATTGCTACGACCAATCAACCAATTTATATCTAACCCATTTACAATTTTATTATTATCCCTTTACAATCCATTTGACTCTCATAGATACACAAATATAGATCTTGTTTTGATTACACGAATTTAAGTGTACCTATTTAAAGTAGTTGTATTTGATATATGTTAGTATAGATCAATTCAAGCCACCAGCCTTGTACAATTGTAATGCGTTGCTTTATGTTTGTGTTTCCAACCGTAGCGTATTATATTTATGTTGGTTAGCCAATCAACGTGCATGATTAGTGGTTTGTGAATATTTATAGTTACAATTCGGGTAAGTAAACTTTTTGTTATATTTTTTTGTTTTCAGACATGGGCATACATTAAAATAAAATTTTATTAAACGGTTTACTAGATATTTTTTATTAAATTTATGTTTGGGAAATTCTACAACCGTCGTAAGGCTAATAGGTATGAGGGATAGGCTTTCTTGGAGGATGACCCTCTACGTAGGCGCCACGTCATAATCCTATGGAGGATGTCCCTCTAAGGATGGAACCAAGGAAATGGATAATGGTTTTACCCCACCTAGTTTATTTAATTATTTTTTTTTCAATTCAACTAGTTTTTTTAACATTTTCTAATATAAAATAAAATCATTAATATTAAAAACCACACATTACATAAGTTAAAAAAACGTAATCTAGAAAATAAAAAGAAAATATCCTAAAAAATTAAAAAAACATAACCTAAAAAAATAAAAATCCTAAGAATTCCACTTTTTCACGATCTTTTCTTTCATTTTCTTTAAAATCACTCGCTCTTCTTCCGGATACGAGTTTATGTCAGTCGTCATTATCTCCCATTCTTTATATTCATTCTTTTCACTCTTCCGGATACGATTTTATGTCGGGTTCGGGTTCGAGTTTGGGTAAGCGTTTGGGTTGTTCGGGTTATATGGATCCATGACAAAAGTAGAAGTTTTGTTTATAAAAAAGTAGATGATTTATATAAAAAGTGGAGAAATGGGAGTGAGAGAATAGGTGGTATTGTGTAAAAAGTGGGGAGATTTTATAGGGAATTAATTTGATTTTAAAAGGAAATTTTTTTTTTTTTTAAATCTAGCCGTTCAACGTTCAAAAATTTTGTCATTTTTCCTCCCGGCTCCAACGTCTCAAAGAAGACGTAGAGAACGCCGCCGCTGGTCTAAGACGGGGGCTGAACGCCCCTCCATACTGTCTAGCCTAAATGCTCATTTTGTCTGTATACGTGTCAATATTATTACTTTTTATTGGGAGAATTTAATATATCATGGATAACATGAATCACATGAGAGGTGTTTATCATAGCTAATTTGTAGCAACTAAAATGAAAAGGTTTCGTAATTAGATAATAGATGTATATAGTTATTTACTTTTATATAACGTAGTCATGTCTTTAAAGGATGCTCCTAGGTATATAGACGTAAAGTGCAAATCAAATATTGAATGTTGACCGAGTATTCATTAGTTTAGAAGACCAAGATCATGTTGTTAAAACAACAAGGATATGACAGAGAGGAAGGTTTAGGATCGACTCCGGGGGAAGTTCCTTGGCTGGAATCTACGGACAAAGAAGACCGTTAGCCTTAACGCGAGAGGTGGCCTCCCGCGTTTGGACTCCGACGTAAGAATCAGTGATTGGTTCTTAAGAGTCTTAGCATAATGTAGTAAAGAGTTTTAGAGTTTTAGAGTGAAATGTGAATACCTTAGGCTGGCTCAAAGTCCCTCCTTTTATAAACCAAGTGATCTGCCCAAGGAAGTCCCCTTGCCAGCTGTCGCCTTCCCCATCGGGTAAGCATCTTCTTTACTGTTGTTTGCTTGCAGGAAAGACCTTGCCTTTTATGGTAAGCGCACAGGTTTGTGTGTCTCGAGGTCTTTGCTTGTGCTTTTGGTAAAATGTCAAGTCAGTTTGACCTTTGTTATACCATTCCCGAGGCGTTACAGTAACGGCAGCTCCCTCATGCTGGTTCAGCTCCTGGTCGGGAGCTAGTTGCCTTACTTGTTCTAAACTTGTTTTTATTTATGTTTAGCTAGTTATTGTTTATTTGAGCTTCTTGACTTGTCCTTACGTTGTCAGTTAGGGACTTGGTATACATGCGTCATCAGCCCCCCAGTCATAAGTGTTGGTATCTTCTTATGGTAGCGATACTTATGACTTAGACTATTCCTTTCTAATCGCTAATCTTATTTTTTAGGCCAGGGAGCTGAGTTCCCTTGATGGGGTCTGTTTTACCCCTAGCAACTCCTCATTTAATGCCCACTTGCCTTAGCCGCCTGTCAGGAAGCGATTGATTTGACACCACAGCAGGTGATGAGTGGTTCCCCTGACAGTTTCCGGCGGTTACATCATGGCCTTATATTTCTCCCCTAAAATCGGGATTAGTGTTTCATTAATCTATAAAGTAACCGTTCCCTTTACCCTTTTCATTCAAAAACCTTCCAAGTTCTTCATTGTTTCCTTTGATCGGATATTTCTGTGTCTTTTCCGGCGATATATAATTTTCTGGTACGTCTTTCTTTCTCCTCATGGCTTCTAACAAGAATGACATTGCTCTTCAGTTTTCAAAACTTACTGAGTCTGAAATTAGGCGGTTTGTTCTTGATCATGGTATCGATTCTAGTATTGAAATTAGGGTTCCTGGCGACATGACCGCCGATCAATGCCCGGAGGGGTTTTTGGTTTTTTATACTCGTATTCTGGATCAACCGAACCTAAGATACCATTTTCCAACTTCTTTCTTAGTGTCCTTAAGTATTTCCGTTGTCGTTGGGTCAATTAGCTCCGGTAGGCATTGCTCGTATCATGTTCTTTGAGATACTATGTCGAGCCCTAAGTTATGAACCTGATTTGTTGATGTTCCGGCGATTCTTCCGTCTTGCCCAGAATGGAGATTGGTATACCCTCGAGAAGGCTCCTTGTGAGAGTTCTCTTCTAACCACCACTGTTGGTCACATTTATGCCTGGAAAAATCAATTCTTCTTTATTTCTCATGACCTGCTTCCCTTTCGTATTGTTCCTCGAAAGTTTTCTGAGGCTTTGAATGAAAAAGAGCCGGATGTGAAAAGTGTTAACCAAGAGTTGCTCCTCAAACTTCGCCCTTATCGTTTGAGGCTTAAGTCCTACCCGAAAGAGCTTCTGGTTATGTTGGGTATAAGCCAGGATTGGCCTGAATCCCATCGTGAACCCGTATTTTTCTTTAATGACAAGGGTATTTGTTACTAACTTGATCATTTTATTTTGTTCTAATTATCTTGCTTGTTTTCTTTTTCAGAGATGAGTGCTTTGGATTTTCTTGAGATGAACGATGCTACTGGTGTGGAAATTGAGATGAGGGAGCTTGCTGTGGGTGCTCCTTCTATTGTTCTTAGTACCCAGCATGTTCGTCCTGGTGGTGATTTCCAGAATGTACCTGTGCAACCTATTTCTGATGCTCCTTCTGCCAAGAAGCTTGCTTCCACAGGTCGTCGGTTGACTAGGGGGATGTCAGCTTCCAAATCTGTTCCCCAATCTTCTGATCCGATATCTGTTGATAGTGGTGATGAGGATGATGTTAACCTTATTGCTTCAATTACTGGGGTTAAGGTTGTTAAGAAAGAGGCTTCTGAACTTGTTGGTGAGGGAGGTGATGTGTCTGTCGAGGGAGGTAGTGTGCCTAAGGAGCCAGTTGTTAGTGGTGAGGGAGCTGGTGCCTCTTCTCCTCGTCTTGCTGCCGTTGTGCAAAAGTTAAACGAAACAAAGAGGAAACTTCCGGAGAAGCCTGTCAAGGCTTCTAAGACTTCGAAGAAGGTGAAGATTTCTCTTGCTAGTTCCTTGATGTATAAGAATTTATACATCTTTTAAACGTCAAATATCCCCCATTAATGCGGAAATTCGTTGTGTTTTCATTGATTTAGATACTCATTTGAGTTATTTGTGAAAATGCAGGTCCAGGCTTCAGCTCGGTAAAGAAACAAAGGCTTTTGGAGCAAATTGAAGCAAAAATGGAACATTTCTGCCAAATTGCCAGATATGGCACGACCATGCCAACCATTGGCACGACCGTGCCAAGCATCAAGAAGTCGGCACTATCACAAGCACTATCATAAGACTGCACAATCCGAGCCAAATCAACACTTGGCACGACCGTGCGCGTGCAATCACAGACTCTGATCAGCTAGTTTCCGAGTTCAACTTAGTCATTTCCGAGTGCTATATCGATAAGCACGACCGTGCCAAATGGTGGCACGGTCGTGCCACCTCGGGGAAATTTTAGCGGGATCTTTCCGGATTTGGCATCAAACTTGGTCAACAACTCAGAAAGGCACCTGACACTTACCAAGCACGACCGTGCCAAATGGTGGCACGATCGTGCCAAATGGTGGCACGATCGTGCCAAATGCCAAGTAGCTTAAATACGTGAATTCAGCTCATTTGAAGGGGAGTTGGAGCATTTGGGTGGATTTCTCTCTCAAGAAGCTGATCTTTGAATCTTGGAGATTGAAGAAAGGAGCCTTTAGGAGGTTGTATAACTTGATAATCCAACTCATTTTGCTAATTATCTTGTCTTAAACATTAGTATTTTCACTTGTTATTCATGCACAATCCATATTACTTTATGTTTGTCTTAGTTATCATGAGCCTTCTAGGCTAAACAATTGTGTTGTTTGAATTTTGTTGAAGCTAATGAACACTTGACAATATGGAAATAGATGTGGTGATTATTGTATGTTAATCTCAGTGATGGTATTTATTCAAGTTTCTTGGAATGCATGTTCATGTTTAAAGTTCTTATTCTTGAATGTTTGATCATAAAAATCTACATGTAGTGTTGGAAAGCCCATGTAGAGATTATAATTATTGAATCTTGTTAGTTGTTGATTTGATTCATAGCATGAAACTAGGAATGGTAATTGCTAACATGATTAGGATGATGATTTGAATATGAGTATGAATTCTTGCATTTGGATTTGTAAAGATCTTATGAATGTTTATATGAATTCTATGGTTTGTGTTCATGTTGGATTGATGATTTAGGCCAAAGTTGTTGTTTAGCATGACCATGCTTGTGATTTATGTCAAGAGCTTGTTGAAGATATCATTTACTTGAAACCAAGTTAGGGTGATTAATGTGTTGTTCATGTTAGTTTTCCTTAATTTGTAGAGTTAGGTGTAACGCTCCGCGTTTCTATACTTTCTATATTTGGAAACCTTGTATCGTACTTCTATTTTTAGTAAGCGTTGTATCTTGTATTCGTCTTTCGTTGTAAATATTGTAAACCGAGACTTGGATTGTAATGAGAAACTCGTGTTTTACCCATATTATGTTAATCATAGTCCTGTTACACCCATACTTGTTCATACTTTAAACATGTAAACATATTCGTGGTACTCTCAATCGTAAACTTAACTTGCAAACATGGTATGTATGCGTAATCGAGACTTAAACGTGAAACTTGTAATCGTTAAACTAAATTCGTTACCAAAATATAATTATCTATTCATTTATTAAGTTAATTAATTAAATTAATTAATTAAATTAGTTAATAAAATTAATTAATTTCTTTTTACAAAAAAATTAAAATGCTAATTTATATATATATATATATATATATATATATATATATATATATATATATATATATATATATATATATATATATATATAACATTTTGAATTTAAATGTTAATATATATCTTCTTTAATAAAGTCCAAGGTTAAAAGTGTAATTATTGGATTCTTGAACTTCAGGGGCCTTTCCTGCCAATTGTGAAACTGAATTATTGAGTTTTGATTAAAAATAAAAAGAAAACAATAATAATCAAACAAAACCGGATCCGCGGGACTCGAACCCGGGACCTCCGGTTCAACATGCAGCGCCTTAACCACTCCGCCACTCGCCATCAATCTGAAGTAACCCGGGAACAAAAGCCTTATATGCTTTGTTCCCGGTCGAGCTGAAAGGTAACAAGCGCGGGCAGCAACCATTTGGGCGGGTTTTTGGTTAATTTTTTAAACTTTTTACCATTAATTACCCACTTAAACCCCACCTAACTAACCCTAATCCTTCCCCTATAAAACCCACCTCTAATCCAAGCATTTTTACACTTTAATCTCTCTCAAATCACTCTCAAATCACCTCAAGATCCTTGCAACATCAGATTTTCGAGTAGATTGTATACCTCTTACTAAAGTGAGTGTAACTCACTCATTTCTTAATGAAATCACTCCATTCTTTTTCCTACTTGCTTGGATAAACTTTGGGTTGAATTCCTAGGTTTCTCCATGGAGAATCCAGACCTGGAAATGCCCCAAAATGTCCACAAACTTTCTGTTTTGTCTAAACTTTTATCAAACTTGTGTTTTAACTTCAACAAACTTGTGTTCTTGTGCTTACAATCAAGCTTATGATTAGTAAAGCCTAACCAAGATTGTTAACATGAACTAAGGGCTGTTTTAACACCCTAAACTTTCTATTTTTGAAGAGCATTGAGCTCACAAGTGATGCAAGTTCTTAAACTTGTTCATGTATGTCCACCAAGGAAGCTTGGGCTATCCTAACTTGAGACCACACATCACTTGATGATTTTTCATCAAGATCCCAAGATAGTTTGCTAGACTTAAAGTGTCACAACCCCACAAAGCCGTTGACGATTGTCCTCGTGTGCTCGTCGGGTTGTTGAATACTTGGCTACTTGGTATCTAGATGACACCTTATCATTCTTGTCTTTACATTCTTGTATAGTATATAGTTCTTGTACCCTCCTTGTTACCAATGATAACTTGTGTAGTGGTGAACATAATCCGAGGTTCAAAGTGGATGGTTTAACCTCCCACCTCATACTTGACATACATGACACTAGAGGTTACAAAGTGGATGGTTCATCCTCCCACCTCCTACATGATTATAAATATATATATAACTATATTATAATTTTAAAACCGAAACCTTGATAATGAACTTATAATCACCTATCAAGTTATTAAGTTTAACACAAAAATATGTAATTCCTTGTCACGATTCTAATAGGCCCCGAACCTATGAAATCACACCCAAACTCGTAAGAGTTACTATAGTGTCAAGAACGAGTGTTACATCTTAGTGAATACTTTCGTATCATAATACTTTATCAAACATATTTTTTTATCATGCTCGAATACTCCTAATCTCCCGTTGAAACTCTATACTCATACGCCTCGTTTCCTCTTGTAGGATAATTCGACGTCATCCTCGAACCAACGTCTTCACGGGTTGTCAAGTGTAGAAAAGACTTAGCAAACCCATGAGTACACTCGACCCACTTTTGTTTATAACACTTTTCGGGTGTAACATGTTTCCATATACAAAATCACGAACACTTAAACTTTATGAAACACACAAACGATCCCATATACATGAAAACTTGAATCTTATACTTGATGCTTGTCTTGGATATTCGTTATGCTATGCTTTAGTCATTAACTATTTTTAGCCTTTGTTTGACATGCTTAGCGCTATAGGAATTCACGCATCCACCTCCATCGTGTTATTCGTGAGGTCATGTTAAAACATCGTGATTGCGTTAAGGGTTTGATTATTAGTATTGCATGCCTTGATATTGCTCTTGTATAGATTTGGTTGCCATGAGGATTGTTTAAACTTATTCGTATACGTATGCTATGCCTAAACTTGTGTACTCGCCTTTGCTTTCGCATTGACATTATTTTAAAACATGTTACAGGTTGAAGGAGATGATGCTATGAAAACAATATAGCAAGGACTAGATACACACAAATTAGACGCTAGGTTTAATGTCGATGTATCAATTTTGTTATGACTTTGCAAATGTTGTATTGTTCTTTGTTTTGTTACATTGATGTATTTGACAATTCTTATGAAATGAAATATGGTTTAATTAATTATTGTCACTTAATAATGTTGTGAGCAATGAGCAATCTCGTTTTTGTCTCATCCCGATGTTTCCGCCATCGGTTGGGGGTGTTACAGATTGGTATCAGAGCCATAACTATAGGGAATTAGGTAGAATTGCCATGTTCGACCTAGTCTATAGTTCTAAGTACCCGTTGTGACCATTCTTGATTATGCTTAAAACTTTATGCTTCCTACTTTGCTTCTCTCTTTCCTTTTGGTCTTAATACATATACATGGTGTCTTCCTAAGACACTTTTACACAATACACGTTTGGACGCTTGAAGACACTCGTAATATAAACGAGACGACTTCACTAAAATAGGTGTGAAAACCGCAATTTGGTGAACGACTCTCAATCCGCTATACTTATTCTTTTTGCACGCAATTATGCCATCGAGTTAGGAGTGAAATCCAAACCTTGATGGAAAATTTCCAACTCAAAACTCTAGTGGACCCTTACCAACGAATCGGAATTTGCTCTTCGTTTGGTAAGTACCAACCACACTTAGGGTACAAAATCGTCAAGTTAGGGGTGAAACCCGCACCTTGTCGATTAAGTCCCATTCCTTGATTTTCGCTCTCGCCAAAGTCTCAATTTTCCGATCGGTTAGAGACGTGTAGTAACTGGAAGGGTAAAATGTCGTTAGTCGCTTCTCGATGAGAGCATTTTACCTATAGGCCAAATCACGTTTCTCTAATTCGAGAAGATCTTCGATTCACTTTGGAATTGTCGACGATTCTATACCCGAATCATTCCCATGTTTTACGAGCCTATTCTTTTTATGTGACTCAAATTTTATGTGTTTTGATACTTGTTACCTCGTTCATTTCAAACTGTTACACACTCGCACATTTATCGCAATAAAAAACAATACTAATCCTCGTGAACAAACTAAATTTATACTCTTTATTTTTATTCATACGTGAGTATACATGTTATACTTGTTGAACTCATGCAAACTATGTGAACCATACTTGATGAACACATGCTTCTTATGTGAGACTTATGTGAATTTTATTAATACTCATGCATGCAAAACCTATTTTCTTTATTACAATCAAGTCTTATGCTTTTGTCTTGTTTACAACCTCTAGATGCCTCCGTTCCGTAACTCGTTGAACCGCCTCAAGAAGTCCAAGAAGACGGATTCCCAGAAGGAATCCAACAACGAGGACTCGATATCGAAGCAAGAACTGATTGGGCTCGTTTCGGAGCAAATGGCCGGGCAATTGGCTAAGATCATACCCGACATTGTTAGCCAAATCCACACCATACACGCCGAAGCCACACCTAAATCATCCGCTGATTCCAAACCTGATACCCCCAAACCATCTTACCAATTCAAGCATTTCATGGCTTGTAAACCAGTGGAATTCACTGGCATGGACGGTGTTACCGCCATGATCAATTGGTTTGATTCTATGGAGCTTATCTTCCTTTAGGGCGGCTGCCCTGAGGAACTCCGAACCCTTAATGCCACCGGGGTCTTCCGCAAGAGAGCCCTCGAGTGGTGGACCACCGAACGAAACACGCGTGGAAACGAAGCAGCCCATGCGATGACTTGGGAAGAGCTTAAGGAGCTCATGAAGGAGCAATTCTGTCCTCCCCATGAGACCCAGAAACTTGAAAACGAGTTCTGGAATCTCACACAACAGGGGAGCGACGCTGAAGGATTGATTGCGCGCTTTAAACAGTTAAGTATCATTTGCCCTGGGCAAGTCGATACTGTTCCCAAGTCAATCGCTAAGCTCATCCGTTGCCTCTCACCGGTGATCATGAACCATGTAGCCGCAGCCAACCCGAAAACCCTCGAGGAAGCCTATGCCATAACCCTCCAACTCAACCATAACTGCATCCTTCAGGGGGCCTACGACAAGGTCCCTACGAAGCATGCGCACCAAGCCATAGCCAACACCACCGAATCACCTACCCCTCCAGCCAAGAAGCCCCACAACAAGAACAAGAAGCGAAAGGCTTCTTCTTAAAACAATGCTGTCGTCACTCCGCCTACCCAAAACACCCACCAACCTGGACAAGGTTACATTGGCTCTCACCCCAAGTGTACCACTTGCAACTACCATCACCCTGTTGGCACCTCATGCCGAAAATGTGCCAACTGTAATAGGTTGGGACACCTCTCCAACTACTGTCGCCTACCCCAGAACCAGCAAACCCAAGCCCTTTTACCCAATCCTAACCCAAACCGCCAAACCCAAGCTACACCTGGTCGAACCTGCTACAATTGTGGCGATCCTAACCATTTCGCCAACGTTTGCCCGAAACGCACCAACAACCAACAGCAACAACAAACCGAACCTGCGAAAGGACGAGCTTTCGTTCTCACCTCAGCTCAAGCCCAAAGTTCGAATGACGTCATCACTGGTACGTTCCTTGTGAACCATATCTATGCTACTTGTCTGTTTGATACTGGCGCGGATAGAAGTTTGTATCCGTTGAATTTGAACCCTTGCTTAAGTGCGAACGAACTAAAATGCCTAATCCTTTTGCTGTCGAAGTCGCTAATGGTAAGACCATCTCCGTTGACTCTGTTCTTTCTGGTTGCTCCCTAATCTTAAACGATCATAAGTTTTCCATCGACCTCATACCTATGCAAATGGGTAGCTTTGACGTCATAGTAGGCATGGACTGGCTTAAACGAGTTCGTGCTGAAGTCGTTTGTTCTGAGAATTTCATTCGTCTTCCCCTACCTCAAGGTGACTCTTTACACGTCTATGGTGAGAAACCTTCTAAGGGCCTCAAGCTTATGTCGTGCATCAAAGCGAACAAGTACTTGCGTAAGGAGTACTTTGCCTTTCTCGCCCACGTTGTGGAAAAGAAAGACAAAGGTCCTAGCATAAGTGATGTTCCTGTCGTTTGTGAGTTCCCGTCTGTTTTCCCCGAGGATCTCCCTGGTCCTCCGCCTCCTCGAGCTGTCGATTTTCGTATTGACCTCATTCCTGGCGCAACTCCTGTTGCGAAGGCTCCCTATCGTTTAGCACCCTCGGAGATGCAAGAGCTATCAAGCCAACTTCAAGAGCTTCTTGATAAAGGCTTTATACGCCTTAGTACTTCCCCTTGGGGCGCTCCCGTGTTGTTCGTCAAGAAGAAAGATGGGTCTTTTCGGATGTGCATTGATTATCGTGAGCTCAATAAACTTACAGTCAAAAACCGATACCCACTTCCTCGTATTGATGATCTCTTCGATCAATTGCAAGGCGCGAAGTGCTTTTCAAAGGTTGATCTCCGTTCTGGCTATCATCAACTTCGGGTTTTCGAGGAAGATGTACCCAAAACCGCATTTCGCACACGTTATGGACACTACGAGTTCGTGGTCATGCCTTTTGGTTTGACCAACGCTCCTGCAGTGTTTATGGATCTCATGAACCGTGTGTGTAAGCCTTTTCTCGATCATTTCGTCATTGTATTCATCGACGATATCCTAATCTACTCTAAGACGAAAGAAGAACATGGACGACATTTGCGTCTTATTCTTCAGCTTTTGCAAACCGAACGTCTGTATGTCAAATTCTCCAAGTGTGAATTTTGGCTAAAAGAGGTTCAATTCTTAGGTCACACCGTCAATGAACTTGGTATTCATGTTGACCCTGCAAAGATAGAAGCTGTGAAGAATTAGATTGCACCTAAGTCGCCCTCTGAAATTCATTCGTTTCTTGGCCTAGCTGGGTATTATCGCCGTTTCATCTCGAACTTCTCGAAGATTGCCGTTCCTTTGACTTCGTTGACTCAAAAAGATAAACCTTTTGTTTGGGGTCCCGAACAAGAAGAATATTTCCAAACGCTCAAGGACATGCTTTGTAATGCTCCTATTCTCACTCTCCCCGATGGGAACGACGATTTCGTCGTGTATTGCGATGCCTCTAACCAGGGTCTTGGTTGTGTTCTCATGCAACGGGACAAAGTAATCGCTTACGCGTCGAGACAACTCAAAATTCATGAGAAAAACTATACTACTCACGACCTTGAACTTGGTGCAGTTGTTTTTGCGTTAAAGATTTGGCGACACTACCTTTATGGTACAAAGTGTACGGTCTTTACCGACCACAAGAGCCTCCAACACATCTTTGATCAAAAGGAACTCAACATGCGTCAACGTCGTTGGGTAGAATTGTTAAACGACTACGACTGCGATATCCGCTACCACCCTGGTAAGGCGAATGTCGTGGCCGATGCACTTAGTCGTAAGACTCATGTCAAGAGTGCTCGTTGCTACCAAATCATGGGAAAACTCAATGAGTTGATTCGACAAGCACAATTTGCCGTCATTAACGAGGGTAACCTCGATAATGAGTTGAATTGTGGAATCGAAAACCCACTCGAAGCTAAGCCTGATGGTATTCTTTACTACCATAGTCGCATTTGGATTCCCGATCGTCTCAATCTTCGGACTACCTTGATGGACGAAGCTCACAAATCCCGATACTCCGTTCATCCTGGAGCTGATAAGATGTACCATGACTTGCGCACATCCTATTGGTGGCCTGGAATGAAACGTGATATCGCTCTCTACGTCTCCAAATGCCTTACGTCTTCCAAAGTCAAGGCAGAACATCAACGTCCCTCCGGGTTGCTCGAACAACCTGAAATTCCGGTCTGGAAATGGGAGAGCATAGCCATGGATTTCATCACGAAATTGCCTCGTACCTCGTCTGGTCACGACAGCATTTGGGTTATCATCGATCGTTTGATCAAATCCGTACACTTCCTCGCCATTCGTGAAGATTACAAAGTCGAGAAATTGGCTCGTATCTACACGAGTGAAATCATTAGTCGTCACGGTACTCCTCTTGACATTATTTCTGATCGTGATGCTCGTTTCACTTCTCGCCTTTGGCAAACTTTCCAATCCGCCCTTGGTACTCGTTTGAATCTTAGCACCGCTTTTCATCCTCAATCTGACGGTCAGACCGAGCGTACTATTCAAACTCTAGAGGATATGCTTCGATCATGCGTAATCGATTTTGGCGGCAACTGGGATTCGCACTTACCCTTGGTAGAATTCTCATACAACAACAGCTATCACGCAAGTATTCAAATGGCTCCATTTGAAGCACTGTATGGTCGCAAATGCCGTTCGCCTATTTGTTGGCACGAGATCGGAGACGTACAACTCACCGGTCCCGAACTTATACAAGAGACGACGGACAAGATCCTACAGATTCGTGACAACTTGCTCAAAGCTCGAAGCCGACTGCTGATAGAAGACGCAAACCTTTGGAATTCAACATAGGTGACCACGTACTTCTCAAGGTTGCACCTTGGAAAGGTGTTGTTCGTTTTGGTAAGAAAGGCAAACTTGCTCCTCGCTATGTGGGTCCTTTCAAGATTCTCGAAAGGATAGGCAAGGTAGCGTATCGACTGGATCTACCTCAAACGCTCAGCAATGTTCATCCTGTGTTTCATGTTTCGAATTTGAAGAAGTGTCTAGCCGAAGAAGGACTTCAAGTTCCACTCGAAGATCTTCAGATCAACGATACTTTGCACTTTGTGGAAAAACCGGTCGAAATCATGGACCGAGGAACCAAGCAACTGAGGCGCAGTCGTATTCCCATTGTCAAGGTTCGATGGGAAGGTAAACGCGGCGCCGAATTCACTTGGGAACTTGAAAGTGATATGAAGACTAAGTATCCATATCTCTTCGTTACATCTTCCTAAATTTCGGGACGAAATTTCCTAAAGGAGGGGAGACTGTAACGCTCCGCGTTTCTATACTTTCTATATTTGGAAACCTTGTATCGTACTTCTATTTTTAGTAAGCGTTGTATCTTGTATTCGTCTTTCGTTGTAAATATTGTAGACCGAGACTTGGATTGTAATGAGAAACTCGTATTTTACCCATATTATGTTAATCATAGTCCTGTTACACTTATACTTGTTCATACTTTAAACATGTAAACATATTCGTGGTACTCTCAATCGTAAACGTAACTTGCAAACATGGTATGTATGCGTAATCGAGACTTAACGTGAAACTTGTAATCGTTAAACTAAATTCGTTACGAAAATATAGTTACCTATTCATTTATTAAGTTAATTAATTAAATTAATTAATTAAATTAGTTAATAAAATTAATTAATTTCTTTTTACAAAAAAATTAAAATGCTAATTTATATATAAATATATATAAATATATATATATATATATATATATATATAACATTTTGAATTTAAATGTTAATATATATCTTCTTTAATAAAGTCCAAGGTTTAAAGTGTAATTATTGGATTCTTGAACTTCAGGGGCCTTTCCTGCCAATTGTGAAACTGAATTATTGAGTTTTGATTAAAAATAAAAAGAAAATAATAATAATCAAACAAAACCGGATCCGCGGGACTCCAACCCGGGACCTCCGGTTCAACATGCAGCGCCTTAACCACTCCGCCACTCGCCATCAATCTGAAGTAACCCGGGAACAAAAGCCTTATATGCTTTGTTCCCGGTCGAGCTGAAAGGCAACAAGCGCGGACAACAACCATTTGGGCGGGTTTTTGGTTAATTTTTTGAACTTTTTACCCTTAATTACCCACTTAAACCCCACCTAACTAACCCTAATCCTTCCCCTATAAAACCCACCTCTAATCCAAGCATTTTTACACTTTAATCTCTCTCAAATCACTCTCAAATCACCTCAAGATCCTTGCAACATCAGATTTTCGAGCAGATTGTATACCTCTTACTAAAGTGAGTGTAACTCACTCATTTCTTAATGAAATCACTCCATTCTTTTTCCTACTTGCTTGGATAAACTTTGGGTTGAATTCCTAGGTTTCTCCATGGAGAATCCAGACCTGGAAATGCCCCAAAATGTCCACAAACTTTCTGTTTTGTCTAAACTTTTATCAAACTTGTGTTTTAACTTCAACAAACTTGTGTTCTTGTGCTTACAATCAAGCTTATGATTAGTAAAGCCTAACCAAGCTTGTTAACATGAACTAAGGGCTGTTTTAACACCCTAAACTTTCTATTTTTGAAGAGCATTGAGCTCACAAGTGATGCAAGTTCTTAAACTTGTTCATGTGTGTCCACCAAGGAAGCTTGGGCTATCCTAACTTGAGACCACACATCACTTGATGATTTTTCATCAAGATCCCAAGATAGTTTGCTAGACTTAAAGTGTCACAACCCCACAAAGCCGTTGACGATTGTCCTCGTGTGCTCGTCAGGTTGTTGAATACTTGGCTACTTGGTATCTAGATGACACCTTATCATTCTTGTCTTTACATTCTTGTATAGTATATAGTTCTTGTACCCTCCTTGTTACCAATGGTAACTTGTGTAGTGGTGAACATAATCCGAGGTTCAAAGTGGATGGTTTAACCTCCCACCTCATACTTGACATACATGACACTAGAGGTTACAAAGTGGATGGTTCATCCTCCCACCTCCTACATGATTATAATGATATATATATAACTATATTATAATTTTAAAACCGAAACCTTGATAATGAACTTATAATCACCTATCAAGTTATTAAGTTTAACACAAAAGTATGTAATTCCTTGTCACGATTCTAATAGGCCCCGAACCTATGAAATCACACCCAAACTCGTAAGAGTTACTATAGTGTCAAGAACGAGTGTTACATCTTAGTGAATACTTTCGTATCATAATACTTTATCAAACATATTTTTTTATCATGCTCGAATACTCCTAATCTCCCGTTGAAACTCTATACTCATACGCCTCGTTTCCTCTTGTGGGATAATTCGGCGTCATCCTCGAACCAACGTCTTCACGGGTTGTCAAGTGTAGAAAAGACTTAGCAAAACCGTGAGTACACTCGACCCACTTTTGTTTATAACACTTTTCGGGTGTAACATGTTTCCATATACAAAATCACGAACACTTAAACTTTATGAAACACACAAACGATCCCATATACATGAAAACTTGAATCTTATACTTGATGCTTGTCTTGGATATTCGTTATGCTATGCTTTAGTCATTAACTATTTTTAGCCTTGTTTGACATGCTTAGCGCTATAGGAATTCACGCATCCACCTCCATCGTGTTATTCGTGAGGTCATGTTAAAACATCGTGATTACGTTAAGGGTTTGATTATTAGTATTGCATGCCTTGATATTGCTCTTGTATAGATTTGGTTGCCATGAGGATTGTTTAAACTTATTCGTATACGTATGCTATGCCTAAACTTTTGTACTCGCCTTTGCTTTCGCATTGACATTATATTAAAACATTTACAGGTTGAAGGAGATGATGCTATGAAAACAATATAGCTTGGACTAGATACACACAAATTAGACGTTAGGTTTAATGTCGATGTATCAATTTTGTTATGACTTTGCAAATGTTGTATTGTTCTTTGTTTTGTTACATTGATGCATTTGACAATTCTTATGAAATGAAATATAGTTTAATTAATTATTGTCACTTAATAATGTTGTGAGCAATGAGCAATCTCGTTTTCGTCTCATCCCGATGTTTCCGCCATCGGTTGGGGTGTTACATTAGGAGTTTTGATTAACAATTAACTCATTATTAAAGATTAACATCAATTTAGCAAGAGAGCTTAAAGAATGAATCTTAGGTGATTAAAATGTTGTTCATTATAATTTTCCCAAGATTTATAAAACTAGGGGACCTTGATTGGAAACTTTGTTGATTCTAAGACCTGCATCACCATTAGTTTTCCTTAAAAAGTTGTCATATGTTTATTAGTGGATACTTAATTCAAGCAACCTTTCTTAGATATTGTTCTTGTTAATTCATTTAGTTAAGTTTTATCCTTGCATGATAGTTTAAAAACAATAAAGAAATCAACTCATTGATCGAAACAGGTTTAAAAGTAACGAAAATTTAGTACTGAGACACCGAGTCCACGGATTGATATCCAGTTCTTACCAGTGAACCATACTACCACCTGACGGGTACACTTTCCCTATGTGTGTGTAGTTCGTTTTACGTAAAAACTTTTTTAAAACTTAATCTGTGTGAACAAAAATTATAATAATAAAAATATATTTAATTCACGCACATCATTCCTCCACTGAGGGAGGTGTTCATAAGGCTTTTTCGGGGATTCATGTTGAGAAAAGTGGTGATGGTGAGGCAGCTAAGTCCTTGGTTAAGGGTAAGTTGGGTGATACTTTGGAGGGAAAGCAATTTGCTGAATCAGGGAAGGGGCCGGTACAGGCTATTTTTGTCCCCAGTTGGAAGATTACTGTTTCAGACACCTTGAAGAGCGGTAGGGTGTGCCATGATCTTATCCGGAATGTTACTCCTCCTGCTGAGAAGGAGCTGCATTCGCAATTGTCTGATGAGGACTCGGCCTACCGTATCATTACCCAAGCCGCCCGTTTGATAACCTCCCTTCCTGACGGTCTCGAACGCTGGGCTAACTCGGTTAGTCGGAATGTTGATCTTACTGAAGCTTTGTCGAAGAAGGAAGCTGAGCGTAAGGAATCTTCTGATCTTTTAGCCACTTATCAAGCTAAGGTAAATGATCTTGAGGAGCAGCTTGCCTCTTCTTTAGCTAAAAGGAATGAGGAAGCTAGGAAGGTTGAGGTATATGCCGGGTAGCTGGCTGATTTCAGTAATCAGTTAGCTAAAGAGAGAGCTGAGTTTGGTGCTGAAAGGTTATTGTTTAGGAAGGAACGTGCTGCTCATGAGGCAGGTGTTGAAGAGCTGAGACAACAAGTCAAGAGTTTGACCGAGGATAGGGAATGGTTGATTGGGTCTGGTGTTCGTCAGTTTGTGACTTTTCTTCTACACAGCCAGGAGTTCAACAAGCATCTTCCAGGTATTTATTCTAAGGCTATGGCTCATGGACGTTTTACAGGCCTTGTTGCTGCTTCTGAGGCAATCGCTCGTGGGGAAGCTGTAGAGGGGCTCCCCTCCTACAAGCCTGACTCTTAAAATGACTTTGATGCTGCTGTGAGGAGAATGGAGGCTCTTTCCTATCCGTATGTTGAGAGTTTGTCTCAGATGGTGAACCGCCCTATTGCTGAGCTGCAGGCTTTGGAGCCAGAGGGTTTGAACTTGGATCTTTGTAGGCAGTTACTGCCTTCTCCCCCCGCGAAACAGTCATTGTTTGAATTTGGTGCTCAAGACCAGGGAGCTAACCCTGCTAAAGAGGTTGAAATGATCCAAGGTTCTGACCCTGCTACTACCTCCTCGGTTCCTGCTGATGTTCCCCCCCCCTCATCTCCTAAGGGAGCTAGTTCCTCCTCTCCTGAAGGTGGGGATGTTGACCTTGATGGCTTGTATGATGACCTTCCTTGAAGCGATGGTATTTTTGATGTTGGCAGTAGTGGCTCAATGTTTTATTTTCTTTAACCTTCCTGTTTAGGAAGTGTTGTACTTTGCCCTTATGGGTTATCTTCTGATGTATTATGACTTAGGCTGCCCCCTTAGGGGTTTTAGGCCTTTTGGTATGTTTACTATGTTTTATGACTTTGTTGTATTTTTAATTTTTGTTGTCTCCCTTTGTGCATTCTAATATTTTGTTTTGCTTTTGTAGGAGTATGTATAGCTTTATGGTTCCTTGTAGAAATCTTAGCCTTTTGTATTGTTAGTGTAATGGTTGGTGTAGTTTTGTTTTTTCTTCTTGTTCGTGATATAGTGTACGAATATTTTATCTTTTTGCAATGTCTTTTCTAGATGAATTTTGGTTAAGTGTTGCAGTCACCTATCCTTCATTCTTCTATCAAAGAACCAATGCATTTTTTGTGTTCTATCTCTTTTCTAGTCCACACTTTTTATTTTTGTGGTATATTTACATAGTATCGTTCTTTAATTTTCCTATAAAGCATTTGTTGTAAGGTGCTTACCCTTTTACATGGAGTTATTTCTTAAGTGTGTTCGATCCATGGAGTTGTATTGTTTTAGGTACTCACCCTTTATACGGGAAGGTATAGCGCCTTGTTCCCTCTGAGCGATATGGCCTAGGAGCTCATCCCTTTTTCATGGGTAGATATAGTGTCGGATCCCATGGAGCTTGATTTGGAGGAGCTCACCCTTAGGATAGAACAATAATTTTTGTTAACAAAAGTAGCTGCTTGTGTTTTCATTAAAACTGATTACAACCAAGTACAGATTCATTTAACCATTACAATGATCAATTCACACTATGAATTTTTTCAAATGCTTCCCGTTCCAATGTCTCGGGACCTTCTTGCCTTGTGGGTCCAGATTATAGGAGCCTCCCTTATGTGCTTCTTTTATAACATATGGGCCTTCCCACTTTGGGCCCATTTTTCCAGTGTCTTCCATTTTGCTTGCTTCATTGTTCCTCAAGACGAGATCCTGGCTTGAAGGTTTCTTTTTTGACTCTTTTGTTGTAGTAACCTTCTAGCCTTTTCTTGTATCTTGCTTCTCGAATTAGGGCAGCTTCTCTGGCTTCTTCCAGCAGGTCTAGGTTTAGCAGGATTTCTGTTTCGTTAGGCGCTTCTTGCCTTCTTGAGCTTCTTAGCGTTTGTACCCCAACCTCTGCTGGTATCACCGCTTTGGAGCCATACACCAGGCTATAAGGGGTTCTTTGGTGACTTGTTTTTTCCAACGTTCGGATAGCCCACAGTACGCTGGGGAGCTCCTCCACCTAGTGTTTTCCATACCTTCCCAGCCTGGTCTTCAGCCCTTCTACGATACTTCTATTCATCCTTTCTACTTGCCCATTAGATTGTGGGTAACAAACGGAGCTTAAGACCTGCTTAATTTGCAATTCTTGGCACCATGTGCTAAATGGTTGCAAACTGTTTGCCGTTGTTAGTTACTATCTCCCCTGGTAGGCTAAATCTACACACAATGTTTTCCAATACGAAATTTATGACATTTTTTCCTGTGATTTTTGCCAATGGCTTTACCTCCGGCCATTTGGTGAAGTAGTCCACCGCTACTAGGAGGAATTTGACCTGGCCGGCTGCTGTGGGGAATGGTCCTACGATGTCCATACCCCATTTGTAAAATGGCCATTCTGCCAAGATGGGGACTAAGTCGTGCTTCGGACTTGTCTTTACCGGGGCGTGTAGCTGACATGATTCGCATTTGTGGATGACTTCGGTTGTGTCTTTGTGCATCGTGGGCCAGTAGTAGCCCATGTTCATTAGCTTCACCACTATTTTTCTTACTCCCGCATGTGCACCGCATATACCTTTATGCACCTCGTTGATCAAGTAGGTGCTTTGATTGGGACCGACACACCTTAGCAATGGGGACATGTAGCCTTTCTTGTAAAGCTTCCCTTCCTCCACTACATATTGGTTAGCTTTTGCCTTGATTCTTACAGCCTCTGATTCTTCCTGGGGGAGCTTCCCTTCTTCGAGGTATTTTTGTATCGAGGTCATCCATGATTCTTGCTCTTCTTTGACTACATCATTGACCTCCTTTTCTTCCACTGTTTTCTTTTTGATTACTTCTATCAACACCTTCTTTGTTAGGTGTGCAAAGGTCAGGGAAGCCAGCTTGCTCAAGGCATCGGCTTGCTTATTTCTTGTTTGAGACACTTGTGTTAACGAACAGGATTCAAAACCTTCCATCAATACTTTCACCTTCTCCTTGTACTGTATCATTGATGGTTCCCTTGCTGTGTATTCTCCTTTTACCTGGCTTGCCACTAGCTTTGAATCGATGAAGGCCTTAAGTTCTTTAACCCCCAATGCCTTTGCTATTCTGAGGCCGGCTAACAATGCTTCATATTCCGCCTCATTGTTGGTGCAAGGAAAATCCAGACGTGGTGCATAAGTATATTTGGTTCCGTGAGGGTCTGTTATGATGAGACCTGCCCCGGAACCTTCTATACAGGATGCTCCATCTGTGAATTACGTCCACTTTCCTGCCACTATCGTTTCACATTTTTCCTCCTCTACTTCATTAACCTCCTTGATTCTTGGCATTTCTGTTAAAAAATCAGCCAGCACTTGCCCCTTGTAGGCCTTCATTGGTATGTACTCGATATTGTGTTCCCCCAACCCTACTGCCCACTTGGCCATCCTTCCTGAGTCCTCAGGCTTTTCCAGGATGGTTCTCAGCGGTTGATCAGTCAGTACTTGGATAGGGTGAGCTTGGAAATACCTTCTTAGCCTTTTTGCTGTATGGACCAAGGCAAGAACCAGCTTCTCTATTGGAGAGTAGTTAATTTATGCCATTTTTAGGGCCTTGCTTACAAAGTATACCGGTATCTGCTTTCCTTCCCTTTCTACCAGAAGCACAGAGCTTATGGCTTCCTGACATGTGATAATATATTTTAGTGAAACATTAGTGCTTGTTTCCTTTTGGTTATATTGACAGGGAAGGTGTCTTATTAAACCTGGAGACAAGTAGACGGTGATTGTCTCGTCTTTTGATGGTGCTGCCATGGCAGGTAATGAGGCAAGGAGCTCTTTGAGTGTTGAGAAGGCTTGTTCAGCCTCCTCCATCCATTCGAAGCCTTTCTTATTAGCACAGTTCTTTAACGTTCGGAAGAACGAGAGCGGCCTTTCTGCCGACTTAGGGAGGAACCGTTTGAGAGCTGCGATCTTCCCGTTCAAGCTTTCGACTTCCTTCTTTGTTTTTGGTGATTTCATTTGTATGATAGCTTGAACCTTGTCTGGATTGGCCTTGATGGTTTGTTTCCCTACCACGTGACCGAGGAACCTCCCCTCCTCGTACCCAAACGAACATTTGCTTGGGTTAAACTTCATATTGATTTTGTTGAGGTTGTGGAATGTTTCCTTGATGTCTTGTAACATGTCTTCTTCACTCTTGCTTTTTATTACCAAGTCATCAACGTATGCTTCCATTTTCCTTCCGATTTGCTCGGAGAAGGCTTTGTCGATGAGCCTTTGGTATGTGGCCCGACGTTTTCAACCCAAAGGGCATTTTGGTATAACAAAAAATCCCTTGGTTGGTGTAAAAAGCCGTCTTCTATTCATCTTCTTTTGCCATTTTGATTTGATGATACCCTTTATAAGCGTCAAGGAAGCACTTGAACCTATACCAGGTGAGTGAATCTACTTTCCAATCTATCTCTGGTAGGGGGTAACAATCTTTGGGACAGCCTTGTTCAAGTCCTTAAAATCAACACACATTCTCCACGATCCACCGGGCTTCTTCACCATTACAGGATACTACGATGGTATTTACCTCCCTTAAGATGTTGGCTTCAACCAGTTTTTTCACCTCCCGACAGGCAGCTTGGCTTCGTTCAGGATCCAGGCTTCTTTTCTTTTGAGTCACCGGTTTGTATGTTGGAGCAATATTCAGTGAGTGTTCAGCTACGTGCCTCGGTACTCCTATCATGTCGCTTGGGCTCCAAGCGAATACCCTTACATTTTCTTTCACGAGCTGCTTTAACCTTTGCTTTGTGGCTTCTGGAAGGTGTTGTTTATCCTGATCTTTTGTTCTGGGAAGAAGCCGTTTATACTCACTTCCTCGTCAGGACTATCTTTGATTTCGTTACCTTCTCCTGCTTCTACTTCCATTGATGCGACTAACAATTCTTCCTTTGTTGGGACTAGCGATGCTATGCCTTTATCGGTTGGGAATCTTGCCATGCCATGGACTGGGGAAACCACATCATCAAAGGCAGCGAGGCCTGGCCTTCCTATCAGCATGTCATAGTTAGAGGGGGAGCTTATTACTATGAATGTCAGCTCCTCCGTTCTTGCCGGTTCACCATCCCTGAGGCACAAGCTCAGGGTTAGCTTTCCTAGGGGCTGCACCTTTTCCTATGTGAAGCTTCTTAGGGTTGTATTTGTACTTTCAATCGGATCTTGTGACGTCACTGAGTTGACTAAAGAATCTCTGGTACATAACGTTTGATGCTGCCCTGGGATCCATGTACACCCTATTGATGACCTTCCCTTCCAATTCTGCCTCTACAATGATTGGAAGATTCGGTTCTATCTCTTGATTTTGTGGGGAGAAACATATGACCTCTTGGTTCCAAGGGGTGATTCTCCTCCTTTTTCCTTCTTGGTTCTCTTCCCCCCACACCATGTTGACATTTGATTCTTTCTTGCTTTCTTTCTTCTCCTTGATTTCTTTTACCAGGTGAGCCAGCTCCCCTGACTTAACCGCCTCCTCGATCCTTTTCTTTAGCTGATAACAATCGTTAGTTTGGTGCCCTGTGTCGTTATGAAAGGCACAGAACTTGGTAGAATCTCTCTTGTTTGGCCGCTTTGCCAGGGGTCGAGGTGGTTTAAAGGAGTATTTGACCTCCTCTATTGACAAGATTTCCTAGGGTGTCTTTGTGAGTAAGGTAAAGATATGTTTATCTTTTTCCCTACTCGACCGGGGGACCTTCTTTTATCTTCGAACCTTCTTCCCTCGTAGGGTCTGAATGGTCGTCTTTCAGGGAAAGACGTGAAGCGAGGTCTCTTAGACGAGGAAGGTTGGTCTCTCCAGCTACCATGCTCTTTTCTTCGAGGCCTGTCTTTCTAAAGCCTTTTTCTCCTTTGAGGAATGACTCCGTTCGCTCAAAGGCTTCTCCATCGTTTGAGGATTGTTCTCGTGAAACCTTCTTAGCAACTTCTTAGGCCTTATGGCATTCATGAAGGCCGAGACCCTCATTTTTTCAGTTGCCCCACTATACATCAAACCTTCGCGTTTGAATCTTTCTACAAAGGTTGAAGGTCTTCATGGTCTTTTTGTTGGATCTGATGCATGACTGTGGCATCCCTTGTACACTTCTTTTGTGGGGTAAGTTTGACTGGAAACTTTTATGCAAGTCATCGAAGGAGGTGATGCTCCTGACCGGGAGCCCACAGAACCATAACCTTGCCGGGCCAATGAGAGTCTGATGAACATGTGGCAGACTGTTTGTTTTGCAAGCAGTTTTCTGAATGGTTAAGACATTTGCCTCTGAATGGTTAAGATTTATACTAAGTCTGAATGGTTAAGACCTCTAATCTGAATTGGTCAAGACGTTTGCCTCTGAACGGTTAAGCATTATACTGGCTCTTAATGGTTCAGACCTCTTACTGGTTCAACACTTAAAGGTTCAAACCTCTTACTGATTCAGCACTTAACCATTAGAAGTTGCTAAACAGCCCCTAACACTAAAATTTGAAGTTGTAAGTTGTGATTAAATGGATGATACATGCCAGATATGGATTGGCAGAATTGGATGAGGAGATGATGAAGGAGGTGGTAGTGGGGTACCGAGATAAATACCATCTTGGGTGTGGTGGGTTTCGAATTTTCATCCAGATGAGGATCACTGTCCTTATTAGGATGTATTGTGAAGCGCAAATTGTTTTGAAATCGAGATAGATGGAGGATGGATGGGGATGATCGGTATGCCGATTCCTTGCCAATCAGTATCAATCCAAACTTTGATCCTGATCGGGATGGAGGGGATGGGTTGGGTTGCACTACAATAATGTGCTGTTATGAACAACACCAAATCATTATTTTTTGGTGTTATATTTGTTGGTGCTCTATAATAAAACATAAAATAAAGCACTAAAAAGTTATTTTTGTACTAGTATGGGAGACAAATGGCAAAACAATTTATCGTAAGATAGTATACTTGTACAAGATTTCATTTATTTGTGAAAAATTGGTTATCTCCAATTTATTTGTATTTCACGTATAAAAAATTTCTTGTATGACATATTTGTGACATATATCTTATATGAAATCTTATCAGCATATTTGTGACCTAGTTAGCAACAGATACTCCATCTCAAATGTTGTTTGTTTCATAATTAATATAAAAAAAACCAATAGCAATGACTATTCGTCAACTTTTCTCATGGGACAAGGTCATTGATATCCATGGGATCATTGTCTTTAAAAAAATTGGGTTTTGTTTAGTTTTACTCTTCTTTTTAATCTCTAAAATTACATTTTTAATTCATTTGAATGTACAAAATTCAAAATGACAAATTCACTATTAGATTTCATAATATAATCAATGATGTATAATTGAACACATACATATAAGTATAATTGAAACACATTCATATATCATGAGAAGTGTGAGAAGGTATAGGAATTAACATGTAGGCATCATGTTTTGAACTTAGCCATGATGTTTTGGCATGAAAAACACCAAACATAACAAATTAAAACACATGCAATGTATTATAGACGTGTAATCTAAAAACGCTATTTAACACTTAAAACACACTACTTAACGTTCTTTGCATTGTGTTTTAAGTTTTAAGTCTAGAATTCATTTCACTGTGTCTTAAATTGTTATGTTTGATGTTTTTATTACTAAAACATCATGCCTAAGTCCAAAACATGATGCTTACATGTCAATTCTTATGTATTCTTCACACTTCTTATGAAAAATGTCCTTTTTACAGAACCTTAAAATGTGTGTATATATGTATTGTGAATAAAAGAATATGAAGATATTTACGATCAACCATATGTGTTTGTTATGGGACGAATGGTAGCTTTGATTGAGCTTTTGGTTTGGTAAGAGGACAATATCTATAGATTGACGTTTGTTTGTGCCTAGGGATGGCAATCAAACCCGAATCCGATGGGTAAACCCGAAACCCGATTCTTGGGACGGTTTGGGTCGGATATCGGGTTTGGTACGGTTGGGTCGGATAATCGTTGGAGGTTTGGGATTAGTTTATATTATTTTCGCGGGTATGGGACGGGTTTGGTATTTGGTGATATATCCGTTTACCCGACCCGATTACCCATAAAGTGTACCCGTTTACCCGATTGTATACCCGTCATAATTTATTTTATATTTTTAAAGATGTATATATATGATACACCCATTTTTTTATACATATATATATTTTATTCCATATACATTATAATTATTTCATACATTTTTATAGTGATAATATTTAATGTAACTAATTAGTTGTTTCCCGATAGATACCCGATGAGTTTTGGGTTAAGTATACCCAACGGGTAATTTTTTAAATTTACGGGTTTACCGAAACCCGCGGGTATACCCGATACCCGATGGGTATTACCCGCTAGAAACCGACGGAATTTTGGGAATTTTTGGGACAAGCTTATCTAACGGGTTTTGGTTTGAGATTACCTTTAAACCTATCCCATTGCCATCCCTATTTGTGCCCAAAGAGTAATGGTCTTTCATGGTTTATTAAATTCATTTTCTTCACATTTTCTTTTCAAACATGTACTATATATATCACCTAGTATTTCTTTTTTATTTATTAATATATATTACTTTTAGAAGACGATATGCTACTTAAATCATGTACAACACGTTGGATCCACAGAGTCACACTAAGCTTGTTTGTATATATCCATATGTTTGAAGAATATCATGAATCTTATAAGATACTTTTGGTATAATTAATTATCTTGTACTTAGAAATAACTTTTATATAAATTTAGTTCTAAAAAGTATTGATAAAGGAAATACAAAGTGGGAAAGGTATTTACCTTTCTTGTTTGTCATCATGATTCAAGCCATATACATGTGTGGAATCAGAACTAAACATGAGATGCTTTTCCAAACTGAGTTTACACATGAATCCATTAGTTATAGTATTTGTAAAATTTCGCTTTTCATTATTTATAACATATCTTATATAAAAGTAACCAATTTTTTTAGAACCTTGTATGTATATCTTGTATCGTTCAAAATTAGAGTGTAAAAGATCGACTTCAGCATCATGAACTCGACTAGACTTAAACTCGGTTTATTGAATCTACGTGAGCCCATAGCAACTTGTTTATAATTATAACAATCCATAGTATAACATATGTTATTTTGTTCTTTATCATAGTTATATGTATACTAATATTTGATGTAATCACATATTTAATAAATACTATTTTATTAATATAAAGAATATACTAGTTTATTCTTGCAGAGTCCAATCCAATGTTTTCAATACCAGTATTAACCGGTCGGAAATACCGGTAACCGGACATGGTCCTGGTATGTTTAAGGCTGGTAAAACGAGGGGATGGCATAACGTCTAAACTGTGATTAATCCGGTTATACCGGTTTACACAATCTTCATAAAATTGATTTTAAATTAAAAAAATCCGATATTATTGTAAACTCCAATGGACATAAACCTACTGTATACTTTTGTTTAAAAAGCTTTGTTGGAAATTGAATACTTACGGATTAATTTTTTAGTATGGATTATTTTTTTATTATGAAATCATGTAATTTTATATTTTTTAGTTGATTTTGCATTTTACGAAATTCTAACATTAACTAGTCAACTGGTTGAATACTTTTGGATTAATTTTGCATTTTTGTTATAAACCATGTACTTTTGAATTAAAAATAACATATATTAGATTTATATATTATTAGTATTAATAATAAGAAGTTGAAAAGTTAAAACCCTCGAAACTATAAAAATAATTACAAGATAAAATAGAATTTTTCAGTCTCCATCTTCTGTTGTAAATGCCCGCCCATATATGTTCCACCAAATATGAGCATAGATTATTCGTATCTTGGTTGTGTAATGTCCACGTATTAGACTCTCATCGTGTATAAACAATTTGTTCAATTTCCTTGTTAATGCCGTCTTCATCCTAGTGACAAATAACCCAGCCTTCATCTTCGAGAATCATGTTATGCAATATGATACATGCATACATTATGCTCCTTAATCTTTAGTGATCATGTATGTGCCGGTTTGGGCTATGTGCCAACATTTCTTGAGGGCACCAAATGTTAGTTTCACATCCTTTATTGCCGATTTGAGCCGCCTTAAATTTCTTTTGTTTTTCATTTTCTGAGCATGTGAATGATTTGACAAATATTGAGTATCTGGGATATGTTTCGCCAGCAAGACAATACTCGTGCGTGTATTTCTACTCCTGTGACAATAAACGAAGAATCAAATGTCACTGCATTTACGATGAAGTTGAAAAGCGAAGAATGAAAATAACATTGATGTCATTAGTTGAACCAACAATACCAAAGAAAACATACTAAAAACCATACATCATTGGAAACCACAACTTCTAGCATTATTACCGGATGTGAGCGATCACCTCCATCCATTAGGACAACTTTCCTATAGCTAATGCATACAGCTAATGCTACTAGCATTCAAAGGAATCCATGTTTCTCTTCATGCACCTCATACAAATGTTGGATGTCACTACATGTTGATTTATGCAAGTACTTCTTGTTGTATAGCATAATGACATATTTGCATGATTTATAACTACTTTTCCGTTACGTCTTTCAGACATCTTCAAAATACTCATCCCAACGATCATCCGTTATGTTTTATGCCATTTGAAAAATTGATGATGTGCACTATTGTAAAGGTGTAACAACTCTTCTACTTCTCGAATCACAACAATATTAACAAAATTATTTTAATAGAAATGATATATACGTATATTGAATTTTGGATAAGTTTTGGTTATATAATTTAATTGTCTTTTTTGAATTTAAATTATTTAAAAACTTAAGAGTAAATGCAATTTAAAAAATATAAGACAAAATGTTTGATTGTATTTATTTGAAAACTTCAATAGGGAAGTGTAATCAGTAAAAAATAGAAAAATAGGTGTACATTTAGCAACACCCATAGATTAATTGTAGTTTCTTTCTCTTGAATGGTGGATGGATTTTCTTCATTCTCATAGGAATAGAAAACATCAGATCGAATAGTTACCTCTAAAGACTAAAGTATCAACCATACCATAAATAAATTTATTAACTCACAAGGGCTAACAACCAAAACATTAGAAATTCGAGGGTTCAACGTAGTTGTCATGGTTTAATTATGAAATATTACATTATGTGGTGACCTTTAAGAGAACCAAAGGGTGTCATATGCACATCATATTATACTTGTTTTATCGTGTATGCAGGGAATGGTTTTAGGCAAAACACATTTCTTTTACAATAACATGAACTAAATTAAACCATCTACCTCTAAAGACTAAAGTATTAACCATACCATAAATAAATTTATTAACTCACAAGGGCTAACAACCAAAACATTAGAAATTCGAGGGTTCAACGTAGTTGTCATGGTTTAATTATGAAATATTACATTATGTGGTGACCTTTAAGAGAACCAAAGGGTGTCATATGCACATCATATTATACTTGTTTTATCGTGTATGCAGGGAATGGTTTTAGGCAAAACACATTTCTTTTACAATAACATGAACTAAATTAAACCATCTACCTCTAAAGACTAAAGTATCAACCATACCATAAATAAATTTATTAACTCACAAGGGCTAACAACCAAAACATTAGAAATTCGAGGGTTCAACGTAGTTGTCATGGTTTAATTATGAAATATTACATTATGTGGTGACCTTTAAGAGAACCAAAGGGTGTCATATGCACATCATATTATACTTGTTTGATCGTGTATGCAGGGAATTGTTTTAGGCAAAACACATTTCTTTTACAATAACATATAAATTAAACCATCTAACTTTCATTCATAAAATTTTTCAAAATATAAGAAAATATATGGTTGAAATGCACTGTTCACTTTAAAAGTTACGAATAAAATTTGTTTATTTATAGAACCTACATATGTGTAGATAATTATATTATATACGGATGTGCGAGCAAATGTTTAAAAATTTAGAAACATATGATCAAATTACTTTAATGATTATTTTTTGTACATAATCTACGAAGGAAACTTATTTAATATGGATTATTAATAAAAACTAAACGATTTCAGTTTATCATTTCATTCTAGCAGTACTTTGGTATTTTATAATAAAAACTCACTATATATATGTTTATGTTGGTGTATTACATTGTAGCGTATATGGATATGGATTGAAACCGACTACGAGTTTTTTCACTAATAGCATATTGAGTATTATGATAAACATAAATACTAGACACATACATTTACCAAAAAGGCTCGTAGTGCAATCGTACTAAGGTGTTTGTTAAGGTGTAATCCCTCTCAAATGGTAAGGGATCAAGTCCCATTTTTGTAACTAAAATGAAGTGTTTAGGAGTAGCTTAGTTTGCCATTAAAAAAAGCAGAAGATACATATACATTTATTGGCTTCTAAAATTCTTTTCTACATACTTAAGTGTCAAATGTCTTGCAGATAGTTCACACCAAAGGTTTAAACTTAACTCTTTTTTTGCATTGTAGTTAAATAAAATGTACATCTTCTTCTTGTTAACCAACACAAACTAGCTATTGGCTAACATGCAGATTTCACACTAATCAAATTATAACCATATGGAATACATGGAACTAGATCATGTCCCCATTCAGACATTCCACATGGAGAGAGACAATGGACGGCTGGGGAAACTTGTAATTTACACAAAGTATAATGTGAAAAAGCAGACATAATATAGGTAACTGTCAAAAATTTGTCATACAATCATTATATACATACAAGAATGTTGGCAATAATTCTGATTCAAGGGACTAATTCGAAAGTTCTGAATTTGGGTGACTTAGAGATATAACAAGGTTTCCCAAGTTTTAAAAGTGTTCTAATTACGTCACTCGTATCGTTTTTGTCCCAATTAGATAACTTAACATCAAATCGAGTCATGTCCTTTTTTCCACGTGTCAAGAGAAAAATGGAGCATAAGATGATAGGGTCGGATTATATTAATATATGAAATTTTATTTATTAAAAATAAAAACATTTTAATTACATTAAAAATTGAAAAAACAAGTTAAAATCCACGTCATCATTGGACGTTAGCATCAAATTAAAAGGAAAAAAGAAACAAAAATTCATATAACCACGGTTACCTATGAAATGGATGGAAAAACCCTTAATTTTAATAAAAAAATGAATGTTGAGTGACCTGATTAGAACACTTTTGAAACTTGAGTGACCTAATTAGAACACTTTTAAAACTTGGTTACAATTCTACAAAGTTACCCCTTTAAAGTATTATAATTTCATAGTTCATTGAGAATTGATGGATCTTATAATTTCTTATAGTTTTCTTCTTCCTCAAGTTTATTTAATATAAATGGATATGTTACGGTTATGTATTATTAGGTTCAGTTTTAGGCCATCCATAATGGTTAATGTTCCCATGTGGATTATTTTTCGTCACATCAGCATCATAACGACCCTTAAAAATGTGTAACGGTTAACGCCTCTTAATGCCGTTCAATTACTACTTTCCAATTTTTCTCTTCTCGTTATACTAGAAATACCTCCATTACGCCCAGGGGATGGTGTTGAGGGCCTTAACAAGCCCCTTCACACCCCTATAATACCCATTACGCATGGTCTTATAGGAGTCAAACTATAATAAAGAAACATGTCGAAGGATGTTACTTCGAATCCGAGTGTCTTCGTGTTTAGTTTGATTCAATTGTTTATTCCAACAACGTAGTATATATTCCAACAAAACATTTAACCGTCAAGTCTTGTTATTTATGTTGTTTGTTGCATTTTGACATGTGGTACTGGCATGAACATGTTGACCTTATCTTTGTCACATATTGAAGAAATTGGGAGAGTGTTTATTCAAATATATAGAAAGAAATTAATGTGTATTTATTGTTCATTTGATGGAAAAGAAATGCCAAAAAACAGAAAATATAGGAAGTCAACAGAAGCATGTTCATAGAGTCCGTCAATTAAACGAAGTTGAAGATTTAATATTTCAACCAACCAAGGATCGTTGAATCTTTACAAATACTAGAGTTCAACTAATTCTTATGACTTATGAGGGTTAAAACCTGCAAGCATTGGACTAAAATTTAGTCATGAAACTCATTTATTGAAGCAACAGTGTACTCTATGGTTTTCATATACATTATATTATTAATTATTAATATAAAGTCAAACCGATTTTGTGATGATTTCAAGGATTAATTTTAGTATTGGGATATAATGTTTATATCAAGTGAAAAAAATTCACAAATTTAACAAACACTTGTGACAGAAATCACAACAGTTATAAAACAACTATATAGCGCATCCGTTCTAATCGCAAAATTTGCAATTGTGCAGATTGGTGCAACAGTGTAGATTGGCTGCCTCATTCGGATTTCAGACACAAAATTTGCGACAAGTTGAATTCGATCACAAAACAGCCTGAAAGGATAAAAAACAATGAAATGAAATAAAAATGTTGGTCACAACCTGTTGCAGATTTACAAAAAAAAAAATAAAATCTTAATCTTAAAGAAGAATTAGAAGTTTGATACAAAATGATCGCAAGCCGAACACAAATTTGTGAAAAAACTTACAATTAAAAGTTATAGTCATTAGCAATCATATAGAAACCACCGGTTTTAGCACCATTAGCGGCGACAGGCCAAGTGTCGCCGCTATTGGTCGATCCGTGTCCCGGCCCCTCAGACCAAACCCAGCCGTTGATCATTTTCTAGATCTGACGGTTGGGGATTCAACAGGCAATAGCGGCGATAAATGTTAGGCCATTAGCGGCGACGCCCGGTCTCCGCTAAAGGTCCCTAAACCACAATAAACCCTAGCCACACAAATGTTATCCAGGTTCAACCAGTAGCCGCGACGGAAGTACCAATAGCGGCGACAGGGTGTCGCCGGTAATGGTCTTAACGTACAGACCCAATATCAGCGCCTTTCTTCCCTCCTCCTTCATTTTTCCCTCGAAAAAAACGCCTGAGCTCCGTCGGAGACACTCATCTTTTGCCCAAATCGGTTAGTTTAACTCTATTTATGTTAAATTTCTTTTCTACATTTGTTATATACATGTTATAGGCTTTAATTTTTGCTCGTTTTTGTGTATTTTTGTATTTGTGGAATATAACTCAGATCACCACCACTCTTCTCCGGTCACCACCATCATTTCTCCGGCATCACCTCTTCTCCGCGGTCTTCGGAAGAACACAAACAAGCCGAAGAAAGCCTCTAGGTCGCCACTAAAAAGGGACTAATAGCGGCGACAAAGGTCGCCACTAAAAATAGCGATTTCTTGTAGTGTATACCATTAAGACTTCTTATGAACTATTATGACTTATAATGAATCATTATGACTCGTTACGATACAGTATTTGCGCCACTTGTGACATCATAAACAAATTAGATCAAACTTGGTCACTATTCTTGTTATTATTAATAATAATATTAATTATTATTATTATTTATTATATTCATTTTCAGACGACCACAATCACATCATTATCGTTGCAGATTTCTCAATGATTTGATAAACTTTCGTTCTCGGATGTCTAAGGAAGAACACAAACAAGCCGAAGAAAGCCTCTAGGTTTATTGCACGCTACAAAATTATACAACTATACAAGCTTCTTCGTAACCACGCTTTAAAATTGTAATTTACTTTTATAGCATGCTTCCCAGTTTAAATTTATTTATTTAGCTTTTAGTGAATAATTCATATCATTACATTTTAATACGAGCTTTGCTACTTTTCAATTTATCGTTTTATATTTCTATAATTTGGGTATTTTGTTAAATCGTAAGTTTAGTGAAATTTGAACAAATATTTGGATAATTTTATTTCGGGAATTTGTATATTAAGTTTATAACTATATAAATCTGATTGATATAGTTATAAAACCAAGTTTATAACAAAGTTTGTATCATTATAATAAATGTATAAAACTTAAACTTATAAAAGTTAAATCAACCAAACAATATATTATTTTTTTAAACGAGTTTATTAAGGAGGGGGCCTAATATAAAACTCCTTGGGTTAGCATTATCATTTCATGTAGGCCAAGGGTATTGGGTTGGACCCTATCAAGTTATAAAAGGATGGAACTGGTGACTGGTGTTGCTAGATATCATATACTAAAATTAAACAAAACTTGCATAATAAAAGATTGTATGTTACATAGAAACGAGTTTACAAATGTACATTAATTAATTAATTAATTAATTAATATATTACATACGGTGCATTGAGGTATAAGAGATAACCACAAATGAAGGAAAAAATGTTATTTTAAAGGAACTAAATCGTAATTATTTTAAAAGAAAAAAATGTACTTTTATATAAATATTGCCAACTCTCCAACAATGCGACAATTAGTTGTAAAATGATTTATAAATACAAAACCTTGTTCACATAATCTACGTTTATTGAACATATAACCCTAAATAAATCATGCATACGTACGAAGTTTCATCGCATGTTCCTTGCTTTGACCGGCCAATTGTAATCAAACACAAATCCAAGATATAACCGACAACCAAAATTCATGTTTTTAAATACTATTTTTTCTAGTTAGGCTGCCCGCTGCCCATTATCGGCATCTTCAACTCACCACGTTTTACCTTAATTATATTCAAAGTCAAGTAAAATGAGCACTTAATTAAAGACCATATATAATGTCATCCTCTATTTCCAACAGTTGAATACTGTGTTCAAAATTTCAAATCCAACCACCACAACATATTGTAAACTCTCATACATATGTGTGTGTATATATATATATATATATATATATATATATATATATATATATATAGTTAAGCGTGAAATCATATCACTGCACGCCCATCGCTGGCTCGAGATCACAGAAGCAAAATGTCGTTGAAGGGTTCAATTCGTTGCGTATTCTTCCTTTTTTAGTGACGACAATCATGTTCTTAGTGACACTAACGAGTGCCGCAAGAGTACCAAAGGGAGATGATGGATTGTGGATTAGTAAGTTACCAAGAGGGCCTGTGCCACCTTCTGGTCCATCTCCATGCCACAACATGCTTGATCCTTATAGTCAAAGCCAATATGTTTCTCCTCAACACAAGATCAAATCATTATTTGTCCATGATAAATATTTTATTCAGCATTTCGTTAGTTCATTTTTTTTCTTGCTTAGATATACAAGGTAATTGACATGTACAACTCGTCATTTCGTGTTATTATTTTTTTTTCTTCAGAATTCTGAATCTTAGATATAAAAAGATGATCATATTCATTCATCTACTTCAACGTGTTTTAGTTTACTATTCTTGCTAATATTCCTTCACAATTTGCCAGCAGATAATATGCTAACCGTCAAAGCTAGGGTTTATGTCTTCTATGCAGGTAGGCGTGCTTGAAAAAAAAACAGTTAGATATTTGACACGTATTTTATTAATTAGTCTTCTAATGTTATACTCGCCTTTTAACAGCAAATATATTCCGTTGACCAAATATTTTCCTTGGGTGTAATAGAAAATAAAAATCGTTCAACTAGTTGTGTGACTTTAGATGACATATGGGACGGATATTGATAATACCGATTTTCCTGGGGTGTAATAGAAAATAAAAACCGTTCAACTAGTTTGTGCAACTTTAGCTGACATAGGAGACGGATATTGGTAATACCGATTTTCCTGGGTGTAATAGAAAATAAAAAATCGTTCAACTAGTTTGTGCAACTTTAGATGACATATGGCACGAATATTGGTAATACCAGTCTCATATCCGTTTGTAAAACTATGTCTCATATCTAGCCCAATATCAGTCGGGTTTTACCTATCGTGTATACCCATTAATTTGTTAAAAAAAATACGCATTGGGATTATGATGTACACCTTATTCTTTCCATGTGATTTTTATGTTTTTAATAACTACAAGAAAATACAATATGATACATCACCATAAGATGTTTGAAATATATAGATATCTAATTTCCATGATTAAATAAATCTCAAAAGATCACTCCATACTATGAAGTGTGGACCCGAGAAATTCTTTAATGGGGGTGGAATTTTTTAAGGTCATTTATCTATTGCTATATAATGATTTTTTTTCAATCCAATGTAGGTTGGGTTGGGGGCATAAATTCTTACCATGATTCTCATTCACGCCAATAGCTTAATAACATATATCAATATTACATTATCACATATTAAATCACAATTTAAGTATTTAACATGGATTTCACATAATCATATTGGTGATTGGACTCAATTATAACTTATAACTCATGAGTATTCAAATATTCAATGTTCTAAACTTTTAATCCACATTAGCTTCTTTTTTTTGAAACGATAACTTCATTAAAACAACCAAAACCCGAAACGGGACAGCCCCCCCCCCCCCCCCCCAAAAAAAAAAAAAAAAAATAGAAACCACCTAAAACATGTACGAAAGATATTTACACCACTTTATCCAATCTAAATCCTTAAAATTCGACCTATTCTTAAGCCATAAGTATCAGAGGCATTTGGTATCGCCCATTATGTCTTCGACCAATCCCCTACCGTTTGAGAAAACTTTGTTGTTTCTGGTCTTCCACAAATTCCAGCAAACCAAAATGACCAGACCTTTAGTTACCTTTCTTTGTTCCTCCCTAAGCTCACAGTGGAGATGAAAATCCACAACATCTTTAAAAGAGAAAGTCACCATCTCAGGAAGATTGGACCACCTGCAGAATTGAGGTGGAAATATCCCCATTCATAGGTCCGAGATCTACATCTATCAATTGAAAGGTCCGAACGATCCACAGTTTTTAGAATCAATAGGTTTCAAATCGTTCATTTGAAAAAATTGAAACCCTTCTTATTGGATGATCATGAGACTTGCCAAAAATCGAAATTCTTGATCAATGGAGGAACAATATCACCATTTTTGTTCAATAAGATACCAAAGTGGATGATTGACTCATTCATACTAGAAATAATCGCAGGAAATCCTTTGATAACACGGATTCCTATTTCTCAATGATATTCCACGATCAATACAATTGGCTGAATCCCGTGAAATCATTTCATAGAAGTTCATTGAGATCTTCTTTTTATAAAAGAAATCAACTTCGATTCTTGAATAATCCACATCACTTCTCCTTCTATTGTAACAAAAGATTCCCCTTTTATGTGGAAAAGGCCCGTATCAATAATTATGATTTTACTACCCTCATAGAATACTCACAAGCAGTAAAAACATGCTCCACTGATTCCACAAAATCACCATAAAAGACGCAACATTTATCCTGTATAGGGATGTTTCGCTTGGCAATAATAAAAAACTATATGATACAATAATAAAGAAACATTGTTATATGTTACATAACAAATATACGGTAGAATAATAAAAAAACATTGTTGTTAGAATTACAAAAAATACACAGTATGAATATGATTGTCTTTACGAATAATTTTGATCTTTTAAAAACGTTGCTAGACTAACAATCCATAAACAAATCATGAACAAGTAACAGTAATCAAACAATACCTAGAATTCATGATTTACCTAAACTTTAAAGTAGGTATATATTTTTTATATATATGATACTGTGGAACAATTAAAAAAATTTAAGTAATAAAATAAAATATCTAGGCGTTTTTTTAATGTAAACTAAACAAACTCACAAAGTACATATAAATAAAAAAAAGTAAATACTCTCAAGTAAAATAACAGGTTAATATTATAATGTTATTATTTGTATTAATATTTCACACTTTAATTATAGGGTAAGGTGTTATTTTCGTCCCTGAAGTTTAGCTACTTTTGCGACTTGAGTTTAAATGTTTGTTTTTTTTTGCATTTGAATCCAAAAGGCTTAAAATCTTGTCATTTTCATCTAACTTGTTAACTTTTTCCACTTTTAACGTTAAGTTAAGGGCACAATGATTTCGAACCGATCGCATTTATGGCAAGAGTAATTCCCGACTAACTAATTGTTCCTTAATAACTTCTATTTACTCAAATCAATACCAAGTTTAATCACCATTAAAGGTGGTAACAACACGAAGAAGGTTTTGATCAAATTCGTAAAACTATTTGATAAAACCTGTACCACTTGAAAGCTCTGATCATCTCACACAAATCCCCACTGCTAATATCACCTTTCATCAATCACACAAGTTAATCCAGAATAAGATTAGGGCTCAAAACTTCAAGCATCGATATCTCTCTCATTCCTTAACCAAATGAGGTAATTTTTTAGCCTAACTTGGTTAATTTTTCGTACTTTACAAAACCCCAATATCTATTTCTGTGATAGAGAGCATTATGAATCCGAATTAAATTTATTATTATTTTAGTATATAAAATTTGAGGCTTTTGATCTTAGACTAGTGTTTTGATTAAATTGAAGGTAGGATATGGTTTATTACCATGCTAGATTGGTTTGTGTAATTTTTGAGAATTATTGGACACCAACTTGATTTCTAGAATATTATAATAAAAATATATTATGTAGGAAATTATATAAAAAGTATGAATTTATCAAAATAAAATATCATGAATATTGTTTCATGAGTTTTCTATAAAATACATAAGACTTGAAATTATTATAAGTTTCATGATTCATGGTAAATTTCTTGGTAATGAAAAGACTATTTAAATTATAAATATAAATTTAGTCTTTTTAATAAATTTAATAATTTTAAATAAAAATATAAGATAAGGATGGATTTATAAAATTGTAAGATGAATTTTTACAAAATTATCTAAAATTGATTTTACCAACATATAATAACATAATTTGTTATTATTAAATTGCCTTATTATTTCATTTTCATAATTTTAGGCTTATTAGATGAGTATTTCATAATTGACTACATTATAGATATTAATTGTTAAGTTAGTAATGGATTAACTAGACTTAGCATATACTACAATATGTAAATTATGTCATAAATATTTCTATATTATTATTACAAATTTATCTCATTTATCTTTTTAGTCACATATATTAATTTAGTGTATATGTTGGAATTATTATATGTAATTGGATCTTATCACCCCAAACTAATCAATTTTGGCTGTTGCCACTCTCAACTTTTATTTGACTCCCACCACCCCCAACTAGACATTTAGGTTGTTGTGTCACCCCTTCGTTAAATAAGCACTAACTCGGTTTGTTTTTTAATCCTACGTATCCAAGTATTATGACCTGGCCCGTCTACGTGGACTCACTCATTACAACCCATGTAATTGAGTTTTAAAAACCCCAAATCATAAGGTTTTAACACAAACACACATTCTCGACTGCGTTCATCGCGATCAAGCCCTAAGTCTTTGTCAGTTGATTATTGAAGCCAAAATTCATACAAAGTAGAGGTAAGGTTTATGTTAGAGTTAATTGCATTTTGATTTTATACACCGATTCAACTGATGGAAGGTATCCAAGTTATGCTTTCGTGTGGTGGTTGTTTAGACATTGCTTTTGATCAACCTCAGTATATTGGGGGTGATTCTAGGTTGTTGCTCATAGATTATGACCATCTCGCATATTTTGAGCTAGTAAAGTATGCCATGGAAACCAACCGCTACAAAAGTATGGATTTTTACATGTATGGGATGGATGCGGATAATGGTGAATTTAAACTGTTTGGGGATGATAAAGATGCGGATAATTGTGTACACATTAACAAGTTGACTCAAAATTGGTTCAAGTCTGGTCTGGTCATGGTGTACATAGTTTTAGTTTTGGCTATAGTTTCAGGTTTGGTCATTTTGTCCACATAAACTAGTTGAGTCACACATTGGTTCAAGTCTGGTATGGTCATTGTGTACACATAAACAACTTGAGTCAAACATAGATGTCTAGTTTCATCAAAGTAAAAAAACCTTAACTTAGATGTACACATTAACAAGTTGAGTCAAACATTGGTTCAAGTCTTGTGCTTGCAAATTCCATTTAAAACAAATGGGTACAAATGGACTCAAATACAACCAGCAGTCACTAAATACTACTTCAACAAATACAACCATATTGCAATGGCAATTAATAAGGTTAGCACATATGGTTTCTTCGACTTCGTCTCTGTATCAAATCTCTTTGCTTTCGACTTCTTGTTTTCTTCTAGTAATAACAAATTATGCAATTCAAGGTTCTTTATCTTCAGGTCTTCAAATGTGATTGGAGTTGAGGTGCCTTTTGAACGTTCATTGAACATGTTATCAACATCTTCTTTCCACAAGAAGAATTTGCAATCGGCTCTCTATAAAACACAAAAACTGAAAACAATTTGCAATGGGCTCTCTACAATACACAACAACTTTAAAATACAAGTGAACTTACAGGCCAATGAGAGCAGCCGTAAAATTTTTCACCATGTCTTTCACTTTTTGTCACACCCCTAATTCCACGTGTAACCCACCCGGTTGGGGAATATCGTGACGTAGTTGATAACATCATAACCAAACAAACACAACACAACAGAAGTCTTGGATTTAAATTACTATTACAAACCGAGTGTTCAAAGTTCGAAAACAAATTACAAGGCTTGTAAAGAAAGATCCACAGGCGGATCGAAATAAACATATACAGAGTATTGTTTGACAGACTTTAAGCAACCTAGGGACTTGCAAAATCCTCTATTGTCACTATAGCGCAACTCCCGATCTATTGCGTTTGCCACATGTAACTTGATCTTTTGAAAATACATCAGTTTTCACTGGTAAATACTAATAACTGACTCATTTTGAAAATTTTCCAAAAATGGTTTTGGGTGCACTTGGCACATTTTATAGATAACTTTGTATAGTTCAAAATGACCTTATTTACAGTTTTACATGTTTGTCATTACATATGGGGTCCGGTTCAGAAACGGCATAACCTGATTAACCGACACGCCACTTAAATAATCCACCAATGGGATTCAATATTTTATTAGCATTAGCATCTGTCAGGTGTATGTCTACACCCCGCGCTTAAGGTCGTGGCCATTAGTAACTTAAATGAGCCAAGGAAGACACGGTCGAATTAACCCCCAATGTTTAAGTTATCAAACAATACAGAATAAAACAGGTTATAAGGATTTAGTAAATCACAATCCGATAACATGATCCCATACCCGACCAAGCGGTATTATTATACCGTATCCCAAGCCCGTATAGGGAAAATAAGTTAAAAATATTTACCTGAGCTAATTCTTCAATAAATTACCAACTCAGCCGAACAATCAAAAGTAAGCTTAGTTGACAATCTACCGGGAGGCTCTTAGTCTGGAAATGATGGTGTTTATAACCAAATAGAATGCTAACGGGTTCTATCTACTTTGTAGACTCGAACCGGGTAGCTTAAAGATAATAACGGTACTAAACGCGAGATTAATCGATGACCGGAATAGAATCTAGTTTAAACCCGACAAGTATGGAGACTTGTTTAATATGGGTAAACATGTTACATTATGGATTTTGAAAATAAAATGATAAGGTTAAACCCGTTTCGGTTAAATTACGTAAACTAGTTACGTAGGCCGAACCGTACGCATATAAGCGAAACCGGGTGAGTCCTATACAAGTTCCATATGCCACTATACTTTAAACATGTTGTAACATCAGTGAGTTATCAACATGTTGGTTCGTTATGGTTTTAAAATCAATTTATGCTTTAAAAGGGGCATTTTGGTCATTTACGGCTTATAAAAGACCTTATGAGCAAACTGATGTAATGGTCATAAACTTACCGTAGAAATAGTTTAATTATGATGTTATATAGTAGGATGTCAAGTATGCGTGTGGTTTTGAGTTTAAGACCAAACTATGCTTTGAAAGGGCATTTTGGTCAATTCACACGTCACTTGACAAGTTATTTGGGAATCTGAGTTTAGATTATGTACCTACTGTAAATATGTTTAAAATAAGTTTTGAAATCAGTAGGTATCAAGTCTTGATGCCCTACTATGGTTTTAAACCATACTATGCGCCGAAACGCGATTAAGTCGCTAAATGACGATTTAAATGGCGTTTGAGTGAAACTGATGTTATGGACAGGTTTGTATGATGAAAATATGTTATATGACATAATACATCAGTAATTAATAGGTTTTGTTCCTTAAAATTGATAAAAATCCATTTTAGGTGCCGTAAGGGAAATATCGTCATTTAAGGGCTTAATACATGGACTTGTATATAAATTCAGTTTATAATCTGAATAGATATCCTAATTAATCCTAATAATGATATTACATTAGTAGGTAAAGAATTTTAAGGTCAAACTTATGTTTAAAGCAATTAACGTGTTTAAGGGTAATTTGGTCGCAAAATGTGTAAACTATGAGAAATAACCATTCTTGGACTTGACGGGCCGAACATGTTTATACATGTTGTAATACTTATTACCAAGTTATTAAGGTGTTGATACTGATTTTATAGCACCTACATTGCTAGATATGAATTTATTCCAAAACTGACCCGTTTGACTTTTAATTAATAAACTTTGACCTGTCAATTGACCAAGTAAACGTGGTAATCAGGAGGTGCCCTCTTGAGGGATTAACACCTACCTAATTACGATCATGTAGCCATGTTCGGTATGAACATTGGCTGGACCGTAATGGTCTTAGCCGAAAGTCAAAGCGTTTTTACGTCAACGCTTTGACTTTGGCTCAAAGCCTAATAAAACTTAAAGAGGGGAGTTAAGCACACTTACACAATGTCCTAGCACGAAAATAACTGACTTGGGAAGCTCCTATAGGTCCAGGAACTTCCAGAGGAGAAACAAGGATGATAAAGAAGAAGTGTTGCAAGGAATGAGGTTGCACAACACCTCAATTTATACTAGAGGATCAAGAACCAAGTCCCTCAGGTGTTAGCATGTGATAACAAGTGTCCAAGGACGTGTCTTGAGCAGCTAGATTGGTGGCATTCGCGTTTAAGGTGGCAGGAGTAGAAGCTGCCATGTTTCTGCTCGCTGGCACCCACTTACGGGCCGTATGGCTAAGGCCTTGCGGTCTGTAAGGCCTATAGGTGCGTGATACTTTCAAATGGTTATGGACCGTAACCATAATGGCTTGCGGTCCATAACCGCCTCTCAGAACTTGAAATTTTGCATTCTTTCATGTTTGGCCCCTTGACTTTAAAGCTTGCCACTCAGAAGTTATAATTTAACATGTTGGCGAGTTTAGTCCCTCTCGTTGAGCTCGTGGCATTCGAGGATTAGCGGGACACTTGTCGAAATTTTACGGGACGGGTTTTTTACGAGGTGTTACATCCTCACCCCCTTAAAAGAAATATCGACCTCGAGATTTATTCAAATAGGGAGGGATACTTTTGTCGCATAGTGGACTCGACCTCCCAACTGTACTCAGGGCCTCGACGGGCATCCCATTTAACTTTCACAATAGGCACGTGCTTCCTACGAAGCTTTTTAACTTGCCGATCTTCGATAGCAATTGGTTTCTCTACGAAACACAAGTTTTCGTCAATCTGAACGTCTTCGTGAGGCATTGCTAGCGATTCATCTGCTATACATTTCATTTAAGTATGAAATGTGAAACACTCATGTATTCCACTTAGCTTTTCGGGTAGCTTAAGCTTGTAAGCTACTGAACCGATATACATTCGATGATCTCGAATGGTCCTATATATCTTGGGCTTAGCTTAACCTTTTTACCAAAATGCATTACACCTTTCCAAGGTGATACCTTTAGCATAACATTGTCCCCCACTTGGAACTTCAAAGGTTTGTGCCTCTTGTCGGCGTAACTTTTCTGTCGATCTCTTGCAGCTTTTAAACGGTCAAGGATTTGCCCAACCTTTTCCGTAGTTTCTAGAACAATCTCTGGACCTGATAGTTGGGCTTCCCCAACTTCGGCCCAACAAATAGGCGTCCGACATTTTCTCCCATATAAGGCCTCAAAAGGTGCAGCTTTAATGCTCGTATGATAGCTATTATTATAGGAGAATTCAATCAAGAGTAGGTGGTCGTCCCAACTACCACCTAAGTCGATCACACATGCTCGAAGCATGTCCTCAAGGGTCTGAATAGTACGCTCACTTTGTCCATTAGTTTGCGGATGATAAGCGGTACTGAAGTTTAATTGAGTGCTAAGAGATTGTTGGAAGCTTTTCCAAAAGTGAGATGTCCAACTGCCCTATTAATTCTTTATAACGCACTCTATTTTTTTTTGACAAATAAGCCGATTGGCAAGAAATGTGCTGACTTGGTCATCCTATCAACGATGACCCAAATCGTGTCATTACCACGTTTGGTTTTAGGTAACTTGGTTATCAAATCCATAGTTTCCATTTCCCATTTCCAAGTGGGAATCTCTAATTGTTGTAGAAGTCCTGACGGCTTTTGGTGTTCCGCTTTTACTTGCGAACACGTCAGACACTTTGATACATAAGTGGCTATGGATCTCTTCAAACCCATCCACCAATAGTTAGACTTCAAGTCTTGGTACATCTTATCACCTCCTGGGTGGACAGAGTACTTGGAACTATGAGCTTCCTGGAGGATTAGTTCTCTTAAGTCCTCCGAAGACTGGAACCCAAATTCTTCCATTAAATCTGAGGATTCCATCATCACCGGCTGTTAACTGTTCCACAGTTCCACCTAGTTCCTTACTGGCTATGTTCTCCTTTAACATAGCTTGCCTTTACGCTTCCAGCAACTTTTCATTCAGGCTATTCCTCACTTCTATACTTTTGGCGTTAATCCTTAAAGGTTTAAACCTTTCTTTGCGACTAAGCGCATCAGCGACTACATTTGCTTTACCGGGATGGTACCGAATTTCGCAATCATAGTCATTTAGAGTTTCCATCCAACGGCGTTGGCGCATGTTCAAGTCCTTTTGATTAAACAAATGTTGAAGGCTTTTGTGGTCTGTGTATATGATACACTTTGTCCCGTATAGGTAATGCCTCCACAACTTAAGTGCAAACACGACACCCAATTCCAAATCATGGGTGGTGTAGTTCTTTTCATGCACTTTGAGTTGTCGCGATGCATAAGCAATCACCTTGCCTCTTTGCATAAGCACACAGCCCATGCCTGTGTGTAACGCATCACAGTATACTACAAACTCTTCAATACCTTCCAGTAAAGTTAACACCGGAGCATTGCTTAATTTCTGCTTCAAGTTCTCAAAAGATTCTTGTTGCTTTGGGCCCCAATCAAACTTGATATTCTTGCGAGTCAAAGTAGTTAAAGGAGTGGCTATTCTGGATAAGTTTTCGATAAACCTTCTATAATAACCAGCCAATCCCAAGAAACTGCGGACCTCTGAAGGTGTCTTTGGTGCTTCCCAATTCATAATAGCTTCAATTTTAGCGGGATCCACTTGGATACCACGCTCACTAACTACATGTCCAAGGAATTGGACTTCGTGAAGCCAGAATTCGCATTTAGAGAATTTAGTATACAACTTCTCTTTTTGTAGCAATTCAAGAATGCACCTAAGATGTTTCTCGTGATCGGATTGATTATGAGAATAAATAAGTATGTCGTCAATGAAGACTATGACAAACTTATCTAGGTAAGGCTTGCAGACTCTATTCATGAGATCCATGAATGTTGCGGGTGCATTAGTGAGCCCAAAAGGCATCACTAGAAACTCATAATGTTCGTATCTCGTTCTAAAAGCAGTTTTTGGAACATCTTCACTTCTAACCTTTAGCTGATGATAGTCCGATCTTAAATCTATCTTTGAAAAGTAACTTGCCCCTTGTAGTTGATCGAATAGATCATCGATCCTGGGAAAAAGGGTAACGATTCTTGATCGTTATCTTGTTGAGCTCACGGTAATCAATGCACATACGCATTGAACCGTATTTCTTTTTGACAAATAAGATCGGAGCTCCCCATGGTGATGAACTAGGCTGGATAAAGCCCTTTTCCAAAAGTTCATCGAGTTGAGTTCTCAATTCCTTCATTTCTGTTGGGGCTAAATGGTAGGGTGCTCGCGCAATAGGTGCGGATCCAGGTAGGATGTCGATCCTAAATTCTACTTGTCTATCAGGGTAGACCGGGTAGTTCCTCAGGAAAGACATGTAACATCCATCAAAAACGGATTTACCAAACCCGCTCCGTTTATCAACCGAACAGTCAGTTAAAATTTTCGTTGCGAATTAAATACCCAAAATAATTTTAAACGATACATAATCAATTATTATACGGGAATATATAATTAGTTTTTGAAAAACTGTTAAAAAATCGCAAAATAAAAATGTTTTGTTTCTGCCGGGTTTCGAACCCGGGTCTGTACCGGTTCAGCAAACGACTTATCACCCAGCCAATCAACCGCTCCGCCACTTTGATTTTCTGATAATAAAAGGAATCAATTAATTCAAATAATAATGTTCGGAAGTCAAATTCAGTCATTGCGCCCAAATAGCAGTCGTCGGAAATCCCGACGACTTCGCCGTTAATTTACGTTTCCGCTCAAGTTAACCGAAGAATTAACTCCCACGACGGTTATAACCGACGTCTGAACCCGCGACATCAGCCGTAACCGCCGGAGAACGGCTGACTTCGAATTGAGACCGAATTCAGACCCCATACATCTCGATACTACTCTATAAATTCACCCACAACTCACCAGAAATCTTTCACTCTCAAATCGCACCCTTTCTCGGCGAAAACTCACTCGCCGGAAACATTTTGTACGTCGCCGGAAAACCGAGTCCTTAATCTCTGAGCATTACTGAACCCCCTAAACTTTTACCGAAGTCACCACACACCCTTTGTAAGCTTTCTGAAGATTCTCTGCTGCAAGACACTCGTCGCCGGAAGAGATTGCTGTCGCCGGAGTTCTGCCGGAAAACAGAGGAAAGCCAGTCGGTACTTTTCACGCCTAATTTCCTTTCTTTTTACTTTTATCTCATCTGTAATTAATCATAAAACGCTAAAGAAACCTAAATCAACACTTCGAACCAGTCAGTCGTCACTTCCGGTTAAAACCAGTGAAGAAGACGATGTTTCGGTAATGGTTAAGTATAATTAAAATCAAGTTATTTACCGGGTTAGACACACAGTCCAGCGGTGGACTGTGTGCACATTAAACGCTAAGGTCTCGAGTTCGAATATTGTTTCCTCACACGCTGCCTTAATAAAAATTCCTTTTTTTCGCAAACTGAACCGGATTGATTTTAGGTATATGTTAAGTATATTAATAACCGAGTTAATAACCAAGTGAGACACACAGTCCAGCGGTGGACTGTGTGTACGCTAACCCACAGGTCCCGGGTTCGAGACCTGTGGAGCGCACCGGTTCTCTGGATTAAATCGTTTTTAAAATAAAGGATTTCTGTTTAAATCTAATTAATATATATATATATATAATTAAAATCGGATATATGACGGGTTAGACACGTAGCTCAGTTGGTAGAGCTGCGTGCACGCGTACGGGAGGTCTCGGGTTCGAGCCTCACCCAGCGCACAACAATATGCACTCGAACCGGTCAATGGTCAGGTCAACGGTCAACGGTCAGAAAAAGTCAAAATTTTTTATTATTTTTATTTAATTATTTTAATTAAAAATCAATTAAAAATACTTAAAAATAACATTTTTAAGGTTAGAAAATAGCCTCAAACTCACAAAAATACACCCAACAATCCTACTAAAATAGATTAATAAAATCCGTTTACTTACCGAACCAAAATGCTATTTATCTAGGTTAATTTCACTCGTGGTTAAAACCATTTCGCGTGCATTCAACATCATCAACCGAACGCACCCAATGTGAGTGAATTCTTACAAACTCCCCTTTTTTATTCATGTTTTGGGGTGTATCATGTGTCGCTTAAACTAATTCTCTTATGCAAACTCGTGCTATACCATTATATGATCTAAACTAGCATGTAACTATTGTTGGTTGTGATGTATTACATATTGTCAAAGTTGTATGCAAATTATTTAGGCCCATCAGTTCCTCGTGGGAGACGAGTTGAACAACGCGTGCCTTAAAACTCATTCATTAGGCCCATCAGTTCGTAGAACAACGCGTGCCTCAAAACTCATTCATTAGGCCCATTAGTTCCTCGTGGGAGACGAGTTGAACAACGCGTGCCTTAAAACTCATTCATTAGGCCCATCAGTTCATAAGAACAACGCGTGCCTCAAAACTCATTCATTAGGCCCATCAGTTCGTAGAACAACGCGTGCCTCAAAACTCATTCATTAGGCCCATCAGTTCCTCGTGGGAGACGAGTTGAACAACGCGTGCCTCAAAACAATCATTTGATGTATGTGTGTGCAATATTCAATATTGTTTGTTGTGTGAATATATTTACATCTACATTTACTCATATGTGGTTATGCACATTATTTATAATCAATTGGATAAACTTGTTCAAATGTTTTTCCATAGGATTCACTCGCCAATATTATGTTGATCCAAAAACCTTTTTACACATGATACAGGTGAACAGGTTGAAGCAAGGAAAACATAGGATATGCCTTAGAAGAGAACAAAGAAGCTTAGATTGATAGTTAGAACATGTTGTATCATTTATTGTAAATTTCCATTAAATTGTATTTACTGAATATGAAACGCATAATAAATGTCATGAGCTTTGATGATAACCCAATCATGCCCCGATCACCTTTTCCGCTGCGGGTCAGGGTGTGACAGATTGGTATCAGAGCCATGACTATAGGGATATAGGATAGGTTATTAGACCCTTAGAGCCTATACTATAGTCTGCCTAAATTTTAAATTGATTAGGTGGTTACATACAAACTTGTGATATTTATTTGTTTCATATTTGTTTATATTTACAGTCAAACATACATGCTTATATACATATTCACTTTACATATATCAATGTTCATATATTCAATTCATTTTTCATATTCTCATTATTCAAGGATTTTGTTGCAATTTTCAAATCTCATCAAAGTAAGTTCTGCGACGGGCATGTAGTAACCGGAAGGGTACAAGTACCGGTAGTCGGAACGTCCTGTCTAGGTTGACATTCGTATAAATCCAAAATAACGGACCAGTTTGCCTACCTGGGGACTAACGATGAGAGTACGACGGACCTATTAGGCCAAAGCATGCCACACCAAACGTCGTTCGAACTAACCTCACTTTGAGATGTCACCGTGTCCATGCCTTGGCACATTCCGAATATCATACGTTACATATTTCTCGATTTTCTCCGGGTTTTAGTGTACGTAACCAGGCTAACACATGCGAACCATATGAAAAACCCGGTAATCATGGGGGCCCACATGATTACGAAGGTGAAGTATGGCGGCATGCAAGGCCCAATTACGATCAAAGCCCAAGACATCCTATGGATGTAGTAGATTTATTTTCTATATTTATTTTATGAACGTTCATTCCTAAACACGACCCACGATCCCAAAAGCATCCAATCATACTCTTGACATGTATTCCTTGTAGATGTCTTCTAACCTCGCCCGTAGGAAGATGAGAGCAGGAAAAGCCCGTGAACGCATGGCTGCCCAAATCGCTCAGCAAATGGCGACCGTAATACCCAACATCGTAGTTCAAGTTCAACAAGCCCTTACCGCTAATTCCGTTAACCCAACCCAACAAGAAGATCAAAACACTGTCAATCTTTCCCCAAAAGTCACTAAATGCACCTACAAACATTTCAAATCCTGCGACCCTCCAAAATACGAAGGTACTGAAGGTGTCACCGCTCTCCTCCATTGGTTCGAAGAAATGGAGAACACTCTTCTAAATTGCGATTGCCCCGATGATCGCAAAGTGCGTTATGCCACCGGTCGTTTACTTGGGACAGCACTCACATGGTGGAATACAGAAAAGACCAAACGAGGTGTTGAAGATACTATGACCTTGACTTGGGAAGAATTGAAGGGAATCATGACAAGACGGTTTTGCCCAAGAAGCGAAATCAAGAAATTGGAGGATGAATTCCATGCTTTGAGACAAAAGGAAGGCGACCACACCACATACAACAAGAGATTCCTTGAGTTAAATCAAATGGTTCCAAATTTGTTCACTCCCCTCTACCGTTTGATCGAGCACTACATTCGTGGTCTTCCATCAAAGATTCAAGACTCTGTAATAAGTAACTCGCCTGCAACTTTGGAAGCAGCAATGGAGCTAGCAACAGCGCTCACCGAGAACCGAATCCGGAACAAAGATTTCAAGGAGGAGAAGAAGAAGGATAAAGCCTCAACCGAAACCACAAACTCCACCCGAACCGAATCCTCTACACCACCTATTTCTAAGAGGAATCGAGATGGGCAAATTTTCGCCGTTGTAACATCCGGCAAAAACGGATTTACCAAACCCGCTCCGTTTATCAACCGAACAGTCAGTTAAAATTTTCGTTGCGAATTAAATGCCCAAAATAATTTTAAACGATACGTAATCAATTATTATGCGGGGATATATATTTAGTTTTTGAAAAACTGATAAAAATCGCAAAATAAAAATATTTTACTCATGCCGGGTTTCGAACTCGGGTCCATATCGGTTCAATCAAACACTTATCACTCAACCGAACAACCGCTCCGCCGCTTTGATTTTATGGTAATAGGAGGAAACATTTAATTCAAATATTAAAGTTCGGAAATCAAATTCAGTAATTGCGCCCAATTAGCAGTCGTCGGAAATCCCGACGACTTCGCCGTTTAATTACGTTTCCGCTCAAAATAACCGAAGACTTAACTCCTACAACGGTTATAACGGACGTCTGAACCCGCGACATCAGCCATAACCACCGGAGAACGGCTGACTTCGAATTTAGACCGAATTCAGATCCCATTCATCTCAATACTACCCTATAAATTCAACCACTACTCACCAGAAACCTTTCACACTCAAATCGCACCCTTTCTCGGCGAAAACTCACTCGCCGGAAATAATTTATACTTCGCCGGAAAACCGAGTTTTTAATCTCTGAGCTTTACTGAACCCCCTAAACTTTTACCGAAGTCACCCACACCCTTTGTAAGCTTTCGGAAGACTCTCTGCTGCAAGACACTCGTCGCCGGAAAAAGATTTCTGTCGCCGGAGTTCTGCCGGAAAACAGAGGAGAACCAGTCGGTACTTTTCACGCCTAATTCCTTTCCTTTTTACTTTTATCTCGTCTGTAATTGATCATACAACGCTAAAGAAACTTGAATCAATACTTCGAATCAGTCAGTCGTCACTTCCGGTGAAAACCAGTGAAGAAGACGAAGTTTCGGTAATAGTTAAGTATAATTAAAATCCAGTTATTTACCGGGTTAGACACACAGTCCAGCGGTGGACTGTGTGCACTTTTAACGCTATGGTCTCGAGTTCGAGTATTGTTCCTCACACGCTGCCTTAATAAAAATTCCTTTTTCCGCAAAACTGAACCGGATTGATTTAGGTATATGTTAAGTATATTGATAACCGAGTTTATAACCAAGTGAGACACACAGTCCAGCGGTGGAATGTGTGTACGCTAACCCACAGGTCCCGGGTTCGAGACCTGTGGAGCGCACCGGTTCGCTAGATTTAATTCATTTTTAAAATAAAGGATTTCTGTTTAAAATCTAATTAATATATATATATAATTAAAATTGGATATATGACGGGTTAGACAAGTAGCTCAGTTGGTAGAGCTGCGTGCACGCATACGGGAGGTCTCGGGTTCGAGCCTCACCCAGCGCACAACAATATGCCTTTCGAACCGGTCAAACAGTCAGTCAAAGTCAACGGTCAAAGTCAACTGTAGCAAAAATCAAATATTTTTTTATTATTTTTATTTAATTATTTTAATTAAAAATCAATTAAAAATACTTAAAAATAACATTTTTAAGGTTAGAAAATAGCCTCAAACTCACAAAAATACACCCAACAATCCTACTAAAATAGATTAATGAAATCCGTTTACTTACCGAACCAAAATGCTATTTATCTAGGTTAATTTCACTCGTGGTTAAAACCATTTCGCGTGCATTCAACATCATCAACCGAACGCACCCAATGTGAGTGAATTCTTACAAACTCCCCTTTTTATTCATGTTTTGGGGTGTATCATGTGTCGCTTAAACTAATTCTCTTATGCAAATTCGTGCTATACCATTTTATGAACTAAACTAGAATGTAACTATTATTGGTTGTGATGTATTACATATTGTCAAAGTTGTATGCAAATTATTTAGGCCCATCAGTTCCTCGTGGGAGACGAGAACAACGCGTGCCTTAAAACTCATTCATTAGGCCCATCAGTTCGTAGAACAACGCGTGCCTCAAAACTCATTCATTAGGCCCATCAGTTCGTAAGAACAACGCGTGCCTCAAAACTCATACATTAGGCCCATCAGTTCGTAAGAACAACGCGTGCCTCAAAACTCATACATTAGGCCCATCAGTTCGTAAGAACAACGCGTGCCTCAAAACTCATTCATTAGGCCCATCAGTTCCTCGTGGGAGACGAGTCGAACAACGCGTGCCTCAAAACAATCATTTGGTGTTTGTGTGTTCAATATTCAATATTATGTGTTGTGTGAATAAATTTACATCTACATTTACTCATATGTGGTATGCACATTATTTATAATCAATTGGATAAACTTGTTCAAATGTTTTTCCATAGGATTCACTCGCTAACATTATGTTGATCCAAAAACCTTTTCACACATGATACAGGTGAACAGGTTGAAGCAAGGAAAACATAGGATATGCCTTAGAAGAGAATCAAGAAGCTTAGACTGATAGTTAGAACATGTTGTATCATTATTGTAAATTTCCATTAAATTGTATTAATGAATATGAAACGTATAATAAATGTCATGAGCTTTGATGATAACCCAATCATGCCCCGGTCACCTTTTCCGCTGCGGGTCGGGGTGTGACAGCCGTCACCCAACGCAACCAACCAGCTTCACAAGTTGTACCTCCCCAAACTATCCCAATCACTCAAGTAGCACCCAACTCAACTTACCCAAATAAGAAGCCTTACATTGGACCTCACCCTCAATGCAACACCTGTTTCTATCACCATCCATCTACCTCACCCTGTCGACTATGTGCGAATTGTGGACGCTACGGTCATTTGAGCAAGGTTTGCCGCACCTCTCAAAACCAAACCCCACCCCCTACTCAAAACATGATACAAACATATCAGCAACCTCAATACCCCATGTTCCCATATGTTCGAGCTTGTTTCAATTGTGGCGACCCTACCCATTTTAGAAACACGTGCCCTCGTTTGGTTAACATCATAAACGCCAAAGCTCAAGCAAACCCAGTTAACCAAGCAAATCAAGCAAACCCAGCTCCACCGCCAGCAAGAGGAAGAGTTTATAACATCAACGCCAATCCTGTTGAAGATATTAACGGTCCAAACCAACCACTTAACTAGCCTTCTCTCACCAAGAATCAAGATTCAACACCAACCACTTAGTTTTTATGTTTTTCCGTTATGTTATCTCAATTTTCACGTATCTCAATTGGAAATTTATCCAAGAATTTTAATGCAAATTACTAGTTCAGTTTGTTTTATACTCATTGATTTAATATTCATATCATCATACCTCACGACGTATCTCAGTTTCATCATTTAAAGAAGTTGAGTTGTGTCTCGTTTCTACATAGACTAACCTCTCCATCATAATAAACGAGAGAGGTATTGTCATCATTCAAACATGTATACTATCAGAATTAAGACTCAAGCGCTGGTTGTTGTGTTTGTTTATGTTGTAGAGTCGCATAGAACTAATCATAACTTGCGGATAAAGTCAATGAGAATTTGACAAGAATATGGTGGATACGCCGCTGGTACTTCCTATATATAAGTATTCTTGTCAAATGATCGGAGGCATTATCAGGCGGTTATGAAAGGTTCCATGTATAGGCTGTTTGTGTGATTGATGTTTAGATTAAGTTACTCATTTTCAGTACATGCAATACGTTCGGCTCCGTTTGATTGAGCCTTGAGCACACAGACAATTTCATTTTCAGTATATGCAATACGTTCGGCTCCGTTTGATTGAGCCTTGAGCACACAGACAATTTCATTTTCAGTACATGCAATACGTTCGGCTCCGTTTGATTGAGCCTTGAGCGCACAGACAATTTCATTTTCAATACATGCAATACGATCAGCTCCGTTTGATTGAGCCTTGATCGCACAGATATATTTCATTTCAGTATTTTTATGTTTGTTGTATTGGTTGTAGAGTTATATAGGACTAATCATAATTCACTGATAAAACCAATGAAAATTTGACAAGAATATGGTGGATACGCCGCTGGTACTTCCTATATATAAGTATTCTTGCCAAAGGATCAGAGGCGTTATCAGGCGGTTATGAGAAGTTCCATGTAGGATTTAGTATTGCCTTGGTTATAATTTGTGTTACATTTATATCATCTCGCTATTTAAAGAAGTTGGATTGTGTTCCATTTCTACATAAACTAACCTCTCCATCACAACAAACGAGAGAGGAACTGTCACCATTCAAACATATATGCTATCAGAATGTGGATTCAATTATTAGTTATATGTATTTGTGTAGATTGTAGTATTAGAAGTTTTGCCTTAGGATATAACCCTAACCTTCTAAGCATATTCAAACTTTTATGCATGAAATCAAAGTTAGCAAATAAATTCTGCTCATCAATAGTTTGACAGCAGGCAACAAAAAGCGATTCCTGTAATAGGGTACTTAATCTTTACAAGGAACGTTACCGCCTCAAACAAAAACTTAAACCCTTACTTTTTTCTAAGCAAGTAACTGACAAACTAAGCACCATCATTCTTTTAGTCAAATATATCACTATTTAAATTTCGGGACGAAATTTCTAAAAAGCAGGGGATACTGTAACATCCGTCAAAAACGGATTTACCAAACCCGCTCCGTTTATCAACCGAACAGTCAGTTAAAATTTTCGTTGCGAATTAAATGCCAAAATAATTTTAAACGATACATAATCAATTATTCTACGGGAATATATAATTAGTTTTTGAAAAACTGTTAAAAAATCGCAAAATAAAAATGTTTTGTTTCTGCCGGGTTTCGAACCCGGGTCTGTACCGGTTCAGCAAACGACTTATCACCCAGCCAATCAACCGCTCCGCCACTTTGATTTTCTGATAATAAAAGGAATCAATTAATTCAAATAATAATGTTCGGAAGTCAAATTCAGTCATTGCGCCCAAATAGCAGTCGTCGGAAATCCCGACGACTTCGCCGTTAATTTACGTTTCCGCTCAAGTTAACCGAAGAATTAACTCCCACGACGGTTATAACCGACGTCTGAACCCGCGACATCAGCCGTAACCGCCGGAGAGACGGCTGACTTCGAATTGAGACCGAATTCAGACCCCATACATCTCGATACTACCCTATAAATTCACCCACAACTCACCAGAAATCTTTCACTCTCAAATCGCACCCTTTCTCGGCGAAAACTCACTCGCCGGAAACATTTTGTACGTCGCCGGAAAACCGAGTCCTTAATCTCTGAGCTTTACTGAACCCCCTAAACTTTTACCGAAGTCACCCACACCCTTTGTAAGCTTTCTGAAGATTCTCTGCTGCAAGACACTCGTCGCCGGAAGAGATTGCTGTCGCCGGAGTTCTGCCGGAAAACAGAGGAAAGCCAGTCGGTACTTTTCACGCCTAATTTCCTTTCTTTTTACTTTTATCTCATCTGTAATTAATCATAAAACGCTAAAGAAACCTAAATCAACACTTCGAACCAGTCAGTCGTCACTTCCGGTTAAAACCAGTGAAGAAGACGATGTTTCGGTAATGGTTAAGTATAATTAAAATCAAGTTATTTACCGGGTTAGACACACAGTCCAGCGGTGGACTGTGTGCACATTAAACGCTAAGGTCTCGAGTTCGAATATTGTTTCCTCACAAGCTGCCTTAATAAAATTCCTTTTTTTCGCAAACTGAACCGGATTGATTTTAGGTATATGTTAAGTATATTAATAACCGAGTTAATAACCAAGTGAGACACACAGTCCAGCGGTGGACTGTGTGTACGCTAACCCACAGGTCTCGGGTTCGAGACCTGTGGAGCGCACCGGTTCTCTGGATTAAATCGTTTTTAAAATAAAGGATTTCTGTTTAAATCTAATTAATATATATATAATTAAAATCGGATATATGACGGGTTAGACACGTAGCTCAGTTGGTAGAGCTGCGTGCACGCGTACGGGAGGTCTCGGGTTCGAGCCTCACCCAGCGCACAACAATATGCACTCGAACCGGTCAATGGTCAGGTCAACGGTCAACGGTCAAGTCAACGGTCAGAAAAAGTCAAAATTTTTTATTATTTTTATTTAATTATTTTAATTAAAAATCAATTAAAATACTTAAAAATAACATTTTTAAGGTTAGAAAATAGCCTCAAACTCACAAAAATACACCCAACAATCCTACTAAAATAGATTAATAAAATCCGTTTACTTACCGAACCAAAATGCTATTTATCTAGGTTAATTTCACTCGTGGTTAAAACCATTTCGCGTGCATTCAACATCATCAACCGAACGCACCCAATGTGAGTGAATTCTTACAAACTCCCATTTTTTATTCATGTTTTGGGGTGTATCATGTGTCGCTTAAACTAATTCTCTTATGCAAACTCGTGCTATACCATTATATGATCTAAACTAGCATGTAACTATTGTTGGTTGTGATGTATTACATATTGTCAAAGTTGTATGCAAATTATTTAGGCCCATCAGTTCCTTGTGGGAGACGAGTTGAACAACGCGTGCCTTAAAACTCATTCATTAGGCCCATCAGTTCGTAGAACAACGCGTGCCTCAAAACTCATTCATTAGGCCCATCAGTTCCTCGTGGGAGACGAGTTGAACAACGCGTGCCTTAAAACTCATTCATTAGGCCCATCAGTTCGTAAGAACAACGCGTGCCTCAAAACTCATTCATTAGGCCCATCAGTTCGTAGAACAACGCGTGCCTCAAAACTCATTCATTAGGCCCATCAGTTCCTCGTGGGAGACGAGTTGAACAACGCGTGCCTCAAAACAATCATTTGATGTATGTGTGTGCAATATTCAATATTGTTTGTTGTGTGAATATATTTACATCTACATTTACTCATATGTGGTTATGCACATTATTTATAATCAATTGGATAAACTTGTTCAAATGTTTTTCCATAGGATTCACTCGCCGACATTTTGTTGATCCAAAAACCTTTTTACACATGATACAGGTGAACAGGTTGAAGCAAGGAAAACATAGGATATGCCTTAGAAGAGAACAAAGAAGCTTAGATTGATAGTTAGAACATGTTGTATCATTTATTGTAAATTTCCATTAAATTGTATTTAATGAATATGAAACGCATAATAAATGTCATGAGCTTTGATGATAACCCAATCATGCCCCGATCACCTTTTCCGCTGCGGGTCGGGGTGTGACAAGACATCTAGGTAATCCGAGATAACAGGTATATCTTCAATCTTCGGCTTAGGTTCGTCAATGGTTACTTGCGGCATATAGATGACACAACCTCTCTTCATACATCGGGAAGCCTTAAGCATAGCTACTTTTTCTGGCAACATGTAGTGCATATCTCCAAAGATGGTGAGCGTTTCACCGGATGGGGTTTTAATCTCGATTAGTTTCTTATCACAGGAAATACGGGCTTGATTATGGGATAACCAATCCATGCCTAAGACTATATCGAACCCCGCCAATTTCATTGGCAGAAGAGAGATTGGGATCAAATGATTCTTGATGGATATAAAACATCCATCTAGAATGGAAGAAGCGGTTTCAATGGTTCCATCGGCAAGTTCTACCTCATATGTTATGTCTAGAGTTCTTACGGGCAAGTTTAATAGTTTGCTAAACTTATGGTCAACAAACGACTTATCATCCCCCGAATCAAATAGAACTTTAGCAAAGGTATCGTTGATGAGGAAAGTACCTGTTATGATGTTTTTGTCATTGACAGCCTCTCGAGCACTCATCTGAAAGGCTCGAGCATTTGTTTTCTTGGCTCTACCAGATTTTGCATTATCATCCTTTGCATTCTTGGAGCTGTTTGTTTTTATATGGCCTTTTTCACCACATTTAAAGCAAGTCGGATCTTTGATATCCCTGCAGTCTAGGGTCTTGTGTCCTATCTTTTTACAAATACCACAAGGTTTAGCTTGTGGATCGAATCGACACTGTCCACCGTGTCGTTTCTTGCAAATCTTGCATTCAGGCCAGTCCTTAGACCGGTTTTGGTTTCTATGGGATCCAAATTTCCATTTCTTCTTGAATCGTTGGGAATTGTCATCCTCCCTTTTCCTCGGCTTCTTTTCGAGCCGACATTCTTCTCACATAATCTTGAGTGAGGGAAAGAGCTAGTTCAACCACAGATTTATAAGCGTTGTTTGAACATCCTTAACCAAACTCCTGATCTTTGGAGCCACATTATTGATAAAGCGCGCAATGCGCTTAGGTTATGGAGTGACTAGATATGGTACCAGCCTGGAGTACGAGTCGAAGTCGGTAACAAACTTCCGACAATCAAGATTCTTCATCATTAGAGCAAGAAAATCCATCTCAATCTTTTCCACCTCATGCGGTGGGCAGTACGTGTCCTTGACTAGGTCCACAAATTGGGACCATCCCAAATTATATAGGTGGACCTTTTCCAAAGATTGCATTAAGGCTTTCCACCATATCAGGGCGCTACCCTTAAAAGATTGTGACACAAACTTTACAATGTCTTTATCAGCACAACCACTAATATCCACCACTATCTCAATCTCATCAAGCCATCTCAGGGTCTCAATGGCCCCCTTTTCTCTTTTGAAGTCTCGTGGCTTGCACGAGACAAAGTACTTATATGAACAGCCGTCTGTAGGAGTATTGGTTTTGTCATGGATTTCCTTTTTCTTAGCCTCATTCCTCACGCTTGAGGAATGTACAGAACACTCTTTCTTATCGGATGCTAGAGGTTTTGAGAGGGGTTTTGATATAGACTTAGAGTGCGAAGCGCTCGTCCTATTAGATTTCTCAAAGGCCTTTTCCATAGCCTTACTCACGGCTGCATCGATGTGAGCCTGGAAGTCGTCTTCATTTATTACTATATTCGCTTTGTCTCGACTGTCGTTGTTGTGGTGACTGCTTGCACCGTCAAAGTGAGCCATTCTAGATTCTTTATGCTATATACCGAAATAAGTATTTTATATGTTAGTCATGGAATGGCTAAACCATTCAGACTTTTTTTTATCTAAACCAAATGTGTATAACCTATGCCTCAAAAGGACCATCATAGGTATTTATAAGATTGGACGTAGTCTATGAATTTTAGATAGCGGATCATAATGTCGCATCTGTTATTGTCACATTGACAATTTAAGATAGCTCGTGAGCTTGTCACAAGGACGGAAGATGTGGCACAAAAGGCTTTTGCTACGAAGACTAACAAGATTTGAACAGAGAGTCAAAAAGTACAGCTGTCACTGTCACTAATGGACAAAGTATATAGATGGCCCTTTGGCACTACATCACTAACCGATGTTATATTATAACCCGTAGGTAATACACCTCTATTGGGTGTTAGAATATTTATCATCATAATGATGACATTCGTCTTAATCACAAGGATCGTTTAGACTTATTATTTTTGAATCAAAGTTAAATATTTTGATGGCTAGGGTGGTTCCTCACACCACGCCATCAGGAGTGTTAATATAACTTGAATATTAACATAGAGTGATGTCTTAAAATGGTTTAACAGGTTAGCCATGATCGCATTGACCATAGGGGCTTAGAGGTTTAAACATAGTTACTACCTCTTAGATAGAAGGGATGATCTTCCAGTTAATGTGACTTAATCACTTGGCAGGTGTAAACCATCAAGAAGATCTTTTGAAATTTATGGCGGAGCGATAAAATCGAATTAAAATCGAGACGCTCGAACGAACAAAGGGAGTAACAAGAATGTACATTAAACAAAAATTCCAAAATTTCACTTAAAACGATAAGGATTACATATTTTGCCTCTAAGGAGGTCTTAATACAAAATCTTGTCCACGCAGGGACAATTACAAGAAAAACATACCCACGCAGGGGTTTAAAGAAATAACAATGTCCTGGTAGGGACTTTTTAGAATTTAAAATTACATAAAAGAAAATACAAAACTACTCATCCTTCCTTCCTTGCACAACCCTATAGAGTCTCTTGATAAATTTGGTTGTTTTCTTTTCTGACTTCTTAACTTGTTGCCGCATTCCCTGACCTAATCTAAGGCCTCATTAATAGCCTCGAGGGGTAATTGCAGTTGGGGTTGAGGCTGAGGTGCAACTGGATACGGATATCCATAAGGTGGATACCCAGTAGCAACATAAGATGAGTAAGGAGGTGGGTGATTAGGGTAAGAGGGATGATAAAGGTTATTATGAATGACTGCATCATAATAAGGATCTTGCTCTAGACCATGGTGGATATAGTTATACAGGCCGGGAGGGTCGGCAGAGTTAAACCTAGACGACCCTTCATACGCAGGTATTGGGTTAGCAAAATCCTGCGGTGGTAGTGGTGGTTGAGGCAGAGGCTCAACGGCTGGTTGTGGTGGGGGTTCCACCACTGGCGATGTGTTTGAGGGCCCACCCAGTTGTGGGTCCTCAGGGATGATAGGGTAAGATGGTGGCAAAGGTGGAAGCGAGCCCGACCTTTGACCAGCACGCACCGACATGTGTGCACCAATCCTTCGGCGTGGTTGTGATGATGACTCGGGTGGTGGCTGAGGTTGATCCACATGTTGCATATCTACATCCTCTTGGTGAGGATGGGATGATGGGGCTTGATGTCGGGGAGTTTGTGATAGGAGGATGTGTTGACGAACACATATTGTGCCCATCTTTGTTCATAATCATCAGGACCTCGAAATGGAGATCCCGCCAAAGACTTCGAGCCACTAGAGAGCTCGATGGGATGACCATATGATCCTGTTTGGGGAAATTCCTCCGGATCGGAATCCTCCTCCATATGTGTTGGCGAGTCGACTGGAGGAGTTTCAGCCTTCAGGTGAGGGTTGGTTAACTGGATTGACAAAGTTGAAGTTAAAGAACTCTTGGTGAGAATGAGAATGAGAATGGTGTGATTGGTGTGAATGGTGAGAATGGTAAGAATGTTGGGAGTGTGATTGGGGTGGAGAATAGTCGTGCGAGATGGAATGTCTATATGGTTTAAATGGAGACGAAGAGTCTCCAGATCCTTCGTAAGGGTTGTGATCATGCGCATCAGCTGCTCCAGCTAGAGAGGGTCTGAAAGGTGGCCTGAAAGATGGCCCTGTCATAGAGGGTCCGCCCTCATGGGACCCTTGCCTTTGACTCCGCGCCTAAATTTTGGTGGCATGATTCCTGCTTCAATAAAAAGTTAAAACAACGCAAAACAATAATAATATCTTAATAATTAAATGAGTACTCTTTGGTCAAAGCCTAGACTCGGAAGTCTAAGGAATGTGCTATTGTGTATTTTCGAGATTAAACACAAAAGGCTAGTGTTTAACTCACTCGAACGTTGGCTCTGATACCAACCTGTCACACCCCTAATTCCACGTGTAACCGGTGGGCCCGGTTGGGGAATATCGTGACGTAGTGGATAATATCATAACCAAACAAACACAACACAACGGAAGTCTTGGATTTAAATTACTATTACAAACCGAGTGTTCAAAGTTCGAAAACAAATTACAAGGCTTGTAAAGAAAGATCCACAGGCGGATCGAAATAAACATATACAAAGTATTGTTCGACAGACTTTAAGCAACCCAGGGACTTGCAAAATACTCTATTGTCACTATAGCGCAGCTCCCGGTCTATTGCGTGTTGCCACCTGTAACTTGATCTTTTGAAAATACGCAATTTTCACTGGTAAATACTAATAACTGACTCATTTTGAAGATATTTCCAAAAATGGTTTTGGGTGCACTTGGCACATTTTATAGATAACTTTGGATAGTTCAAAATGACCTTATTTACAGTTTTACATGTTTGTCATTACATATGGGGTCCGGTTCAGAAACGGAATAACCTGATTAACCGACACGCCACTTAAATAATCCACCAATGGGATTCAATATTTTATTAGCATTAGCATATGTCAGGTGTATGTCTACACCCCGCGCTTAAGGTCGTGGCCATTAGTAACTTAAATGAGCCAAGGAAGACACGGTCGAATTAACCCCCAATGTTTAAGTTATCAAACAATACAGAATAAAACAGGTTATAAGGATTTAGTAAATCACAATCCGATAACATGATCCCATACCCGACCAAGCGGTATTATTATACCGTATCCCAAGCCCGTATAGGGAAAATAAGTTAAAAGTATTTACCTGAGCTAATTCTTCAATAAATTACCAACTCAGCCGAACAATCAAAAGTAAGCTTAGTTGACAATCTACCGGGAGGCTCTTAGTCTGGAAATGATGGTGTTTATAACCAAATAGAATGCTAACGGGTTCTATCTACTTTGTAGACTCGAACCGGGTAGCTTAAAGATAATAACGGTACTAAACGCGAGATTAAGCGATGACCGGAATAGAATCTAGTTTAAACCCGACAAGTATGGAGACTTGTTTAATATGGGTAAACATGTTACATTATGGATTTTGAAAATAAAATGATAAGGTTAAACCCGTTTCGGTTAAATTACGTAAACTAGTTACGTAGGCCGAACCGTACGCATATAAGCGAAACCGGGTGAGTCCTATACAAGTTCCATATGCCACTATACTTTAAACATGTTGTAACATCAGTGAGTTATCAACATGTTGGTTCGTTATGGTTTTAAAATCAATTTATGCTTTAAAAGGGGCATTTTGGTCATTTACGGCTTATAAAAGACCTTATGAGCAAACTGATGTAATGGTCATAAACTTACCGTAGAAATAGTTTAATTATGATGTTATATTAGTAGGATGTCAAGTATGCGTGTGGTTTTGAGTTTAAGACCAAACTATGCTTCGAAAGGGCATTTTGGTCAATTCACACGTCACTTGACAAGTTATTTGGGAATCTGAGTTTAGATTATGTACCTACTGTAAATATGTTTAAAATAAGTTTTGAAATCAGTAGGTATCAAGTCTTGATGCCCTACTATGGTTTTAAACCATACTATGCGCCGAAACGGCGATTAAGTCGCTAAATGACGATTTAAATGGCGTTTGAGTGAAACTGATGTTATGGACAGGTTTGTATGATGAAAATATGTTATATGACATAATACATCAGTAATTAATAGGTTTTGTTCCTTAAAATTGATAAAAATCCATTTTAGGTGCCGTAAGGGAAATATCGTCATTTAAGGGCTTAATACATGGACTTGTATATAAATTCAGTTTATAATCTGAATAGATATCCTAATTAATCCTAATAATGATATTACATTAGTAGGTAAAGAATTTTAAGGTCAAACTTATGTTTAAAGCAATTAACGTGTTTAAGGGTAATTTGGTCGCAAAATGTGTAAACTATGAGAAATAACCATTCCTGGACTTGACGGGCCGAACATGTTTATACATGTTGTAATACTTATTACCAAGTTATTAAGGTGTTGATACTGATTTTATAGCACCTACATTGCTAGATATGAATTTATTCCAAAACTGACCCGTTTGACTTTTAATTAATAAACTTTGACCTGTCAATTGACCAAGTAAACGTGGTAATCAGGAGGTGCCCTCTTGAGGGATTAACACCTACCTAATTACGATCATGTAGCCATGTTCGGTATGAACATTGGCTGGACCGTAATGGTCTTAGCCGAAAGTCAAAGCGTTTTTACGTCAACGCTTTGACTTTGGCTCAAAGCCTAATAAAACTTAAAGAGGGGAGTTAAGCACACTTACACAATGTCCTAGCACGAAAATAACTGACTTGGGAAGCTCCTATAGGTCCAGGAACTTCCAGAGGAGAAACAAGGATGATAAAGAAGAAGTGTTGCAAGGAATGAGGTTGCACAACACCTCAATTTATACTAGAGGATCAAGAACCAAGTCCCTCCAGGTGTTAGCAGGTGATAACAAGTGTCCAAGGACGTGTCTTGAGCAGCTAGATTGGTGGCATTCGCGTTTAAGGTGGCAGGAGTAGAAGCTGCCATGTTTCTGCTCGCTGGCACCCACTTACGGGCCGTATGGCTAAGGCCTTGCGGTCTGTAAGGCCTATAGGTGCGTGATACTTTCAAATGGTTATGGACCGTAACCATAATGGCTTGCGGTCCATAACCGCCTCTCAGAACTTGAAATTTTGCATTCTTTCATGTTTGGCCCCTTGACTTTAAAGCTTGCCACTCAGAAGTTATAATTTAACATGTTGGCGAGTTTAGTCCCTCTCGTTGAGCTCGTGGCATTCGAGGATTAGCGGGACACTTGTCGAAATTTTACGGGATGGGTTTAGATTATGTACCTACTGTAAATATGTTTAAAATAAGTTTTGAAATCAGTAGGAATCAAGTCTAGATGCCCTAACGTGGTTTTAAACCATACTATGCGCCGAAACAGCGATTAAGTCGCTAAATAACGATTTAAATGGCGTTTGAGTGAAACTGATGTTATGAACAGGTTTGTATGATGAAAAAAATGTTATATGACATAATACATCAGTAAGTAATAGGTTTTGTTCCTTAAAATTGAAAAAAATCCATTTAGGTGACGTAAGGGCAATATCGTCATTTAAGGGCTTAATGCATGGACTTCTATATAAATTTAGTTTATAATCTGAATAGTTATCCCAATTAATCCTAATAATGATATTACATCAGTAGGTAAAGAGTTTTGAGGTCAAACTTATGTTTAAAGCAATTAACGTGTTTAAGGGTAATTTGGTCGCAAAATGTGTAAACTATGCGAAATAACCATTCTTGGATTTTAATTCAGAAAGTTGGCCTCAACACAAGTTCAATAATGAAGAAACCCTAGATCAACCAGACCTGAATCTGAGTAGATCTATGGAACGAGCTATGCATAAAGGGGTTAATTCTTCGCTTGGTTTCGTGATGATAACGGATGTAACAGTACTCCGACTGACCCTGCAAAACAGAACACCTTCAGCTCGCCACGGGAGAAGGGGGTTCTCTCCATGACCACCCTCTAGCGTGAGAATAAGTACAGGTAGTCGGAAGTAAAGTAAGAGAGAGAGTAGTTGAGAGTGAATACCTTCTACTTGAAGTCCAAGTCATTTATTTATAGCCAGAGTTTAGGCGCCAAAATGAGAGATGGTAACTTTAACGGAATCTTTCGCTATTCTGTTAATGTTTATGGCAATCCGTTAGTGCACACGGATCGTGAGCTCATCAACGGTTAGGGAGGTGCCACGTGTCATCATGAGATCACTACATTTTATAAAAGTGAGCATGCCATCATCGTGATCTTTCTCAGTCGTCCAGATGTTGCCATGTGGCAATTGGTTATAACCGAAAAGATGCTTTGCACGATTGGGCAATAGTGGCTTCTAGAAGGTTTCACAGCTGTTGCCCATCTGTTGCTCGCCACGTGTCCATTCTGTTACAACAGAAAAGATTCCTTTTGCCTCAACACCAACTCAAGGATTTCTGCTAAGGGAAGGTTTCTCAGGATTAACTATTTCCTTGCGTGAGAAGCGCAAGTTAGTTAACTGATTTTTCCTCTCCCTGCTGCTCAGCGCAACGTTTGGTGAGTCCTTGCTCTGATATAAACATCTGCGCAAGGTTTGTACATGAAGTGTTTATTCAAGGAAATTGATCAATGTTAACTTTGAACCTTGCGCGAGCCTGCGCAAGGTAGTTAAGTGATCCTTTCCTTCTTTGGATATTCGGCGTAGAGTTTTAGTAGGTCTTCCCTTGGCAGAGAAATCTGCGCAGAGTCTCCTTAGCAGTTAATAGTGGGTATGGTTTCCTTGATTGGCGCAAGGTTTTTGGGACCATACCCCTTCAAGTCCCCCCAGTCCAGTGTTGCTCCTATGTGAAAGTAAAAAGTAGGTGGAGCACTGGACTTGAGATAAATATGCTGTGTTGTATGGGTGTTGGTCTTTTGTTGTCTCCTGCCTCTTGGTGACGTGTCATAAGTGATCTTTGCAGAACTTTTGAATTTCAAAAATACTTGGACACGTGTCGCTCATCCAGAGAGTGTAGTTGGTGAACACGCACATTCCTGAGACGTGGTGGTACTGCTGACAGGCTGTCAACAGTACATGTCTTACTGCATTTAATGATAATTCGGCAACACTCGCGCGCGTGGGGTGATTACTGTTCCCCACTCGCCCTTGCAGTTACCTGGAGATGTGTGATGGTCACAAAAGTCGCTGCCGTCATATCTGGCATTAATTGCGATTGGTATATAAAGGGAATGTCGTTCCATTTGCTTCTTCACCAGATAATATTTTAGAGAGAGAAACAACTTGTGTTTATATTTTCCGGTGACTGCAAAAATTCCAATCAATCTTCTTTTTTCTGAGAAAAAACCCTTCCTTTCAAGATTTCCTTCTGCAAGTTTTTATGGCGACCGGATCTAGTACTGGGAAGGTTGAAGCACATGCGACAACTACACTTCCAGCGTTAAAATGGGGGAAAGCATATTTCGATGCCTTGGTTGACAATTTTCTATTTGCCAAATCCTGGGGAGCTTTTTACCCTACTGAGGGTTCCATGGCGGCGGACGCTCCGGCCGGTTATATTACTTTATTCTACGATTACTTTGCCGAGGGAAATTTCAGACTTTCGGTGACCCACTTCATGTTGGAGATCCTTGACTTCTACAAGTTTTATATTTCCCAACTGAACCCGATGGGAATGGTGAGGATCCGGCACTATGAGTTCGTGTGCCGGTCGATGCAAATTATACCGACGGTGGAAAAGTTTCGTGTATTTTATCAGCTTCATTGTTCTTTAGGCTTCTACTCTTTCCAGTAACGTGTACAAGCCAAACGTTTGCTGGTAGTGCCACCCAAATCTTACCACGATTGGAAGCAGAAAATTTTCTATGTGAAAGCAGCGGTTATTCCGATGACGATGACATTTAGAGCCGGAGAAGATATAGAGTTGGAAACGTTAGCCATTCTGACCAACGAAGTGTGGTACCAAAATATAAAAGATGTGCCCAACATTATATTGCCGGAGAGGGCCCTAATTGCTGCAAGGGATGAGCATTTTGTGGAAAAAGGAACGTCAAGAAAAGCCGGTTTACACCAAAGATGGAGCTGGTAAGTAACTTCATGCTTCCTCAGAACTATCTTTCGTAAGTATTGTATATTGATGAAGTTTTATTGTTGTGCTCTGCGAAATAGTTGTGCCGTTGTACTTGGTGGCGTATAAGAGGGATAATGGGAAGATGGCTGTTGTGCCTCTTGGGAGAATGAAGAGCCATGGTTTGATCAGATCTTTGGAAACTTTGAAATCCCTAAGAAAGATGATCTGAATGCGTAGCCAACTGCTACTACTGGTAAGTCATATACTGCGAAGCCTGAGTTAGCTATTGCAATATTAATTGTAGATACCAACTCTTAAGTAATATTGCAATATAACTTATGCGCAATGCTTTCCCTTTATTATTGATCATGTAGGTGATTTGCTAAACTTGGGCGTAGGCACTGAATCAAAGAAAAAGAAGAAGCCAACTGCTGCTGCTGCTACTGCGCATACTTCTTCCAAGACAGAGCAAAAGGCTAAACCATCAGTTGCTGCGAAAGCTGAAGGCAAGAAAGGTACGCGTCTCGTATCTGACTCTTGGTGTGATTACATGGTGGTGTCGGATTCATTAGATGGTCTTGCACCTGTAGGTTTAAAGAAACCAAAACCAGAACCCGTTGACACCTCCTCTCTTCCTGCTTCGAATCCAGATGATCCTTTGGAGATCCCTTCAAGCCCTGAGGAGGCGTTGAAGTGTATCTCCAAAAAGAGGAAAGAAACTGAGACTGCACCACCGTCTCCGCCTAAAAAGGTTGCGCGACCGCACATTGGTAAGAAAGGCAATCTAGACACCTTTGCGAAGAAATTTTCTTCTGGTATGTTTTCTACTTTGCACACTGTTTGTAATAGTAGTTGCGTGGTGCCTTGCTTGTGACACGTTTATTTTTGCAAGAAAATTGTGAAGGCTGTGCCGGTCACCTCTTCTTCTTTACCATCTCCGCGCAGGCCTGATAATATCGAAGAGGGAGATTTGGATCGAAGCGCACCTATCTTTGATGCAGACCCCATTATCCCAGAAAGGGTGGCTCCAGAAGAAGAGCCCAAACAATTTGGTGCTGAGAATCCTGTGGCGAGTAGGTTAAAGATACTGCCTCAGATGTCACGAAGAATCCTGCTGGCGAGCAGGTTAAAGATACTTCCAAAGGTGTTTCTGCCAAAAACATGCCGGTGCGGAACAAGATAAAACATCCACACCCATCACCGAGCCTTCAACGCTTATATCTAAGGGTGCTGGCCCTTCCACGCAAGGCGAAGGTTTTATGCCTTCTTCTGATGATTCTGATGAAGACTCACCGATTCGCCTGAAGACACGCCTGGGGATTTTTACCATCGCTCCTATTCAGATAAAAGAGAGTCTGAAATCCACCAACCTGTGTGGAAGGTAAAACAGGGTGATGTCTTCACAGATTGGCGCTCCTGCAGGGAATGGTATAAGGGCATTTTCCCTCCGGCGGAAGGTGAAGCGCCAAGAGGAGAAAAATCATGAGGCTACATATGAAGCATACTTACAAGAGTCCGCCCTTGCCTCCTCCACAATAAACAGGATCGTGCGCGAATGGCGCCACATGAATAAGGAGCGTGATGACGTGGAAAGTGACAAGGCGAAAGCCAAGATTGAAAAGGAGAATACTTTGAAGATGGTTTTTGATTTTGAGGCTGCGAAGGCTAAGTTTGAGGCAGAAAAGAAGACCGAAGAATGGTCTGCGCTCTCATGGAAGCGCAAGTATGATGCTGCTGCCTCGTAACACACAGACGATCGCAAGCGCTTTGTGGAGGCTTGTGATTGGGATAATAATGAGAAGATTTCTCTGCACAACGAGATTGGAAAACTTAAAAAGGAGAAAGAATATGCGGTTGCTGCAGCGGCAGAGGCTATTAGGGAGAGGAGTGAGCATAATGAGGTAGCAACCAAAATGACTCTCCTCCTTAAGAATAAAGAGATTGACGATCTAACCTCTATGTTATTTGACCAGGTGCGGCTGCAGGATGAGGTTGATACTTTGAAAAAGGATATTAACCTTCATCGTATTGAGAAGGCCGAGCTGACCCGCCGTTTGGCCGAAGGCGAACAGAAAATTAATGATACGGAGGTCGCTCGTGCTACCGCAGAGAGCCTAACAGAGTCCCTAATGAACCAGCTTACCTGGTTGCGGGAATATGGGATTGTGGAGGTATTATCCCTTTCTTGGAATATATACATCTTTGCTGAATTATTATATCTTATACTGATGCGCTTGTTTACAGATTGCGAACTCTATCTTGAACTCTACGGAGTTGGATGAGAGAGTAGCGGAGCTGATGGTGGCAGCGCGGAACGATGGCCATGCGGAGGGCTACAAGGAATGCACACTGCATGTGGCCCATGCGCTAAAAACTCAATGGGATACAAGCCGCGCTGCCACTCATGGGACCGATATTGTCGCTCTCTACACCGCTGCTAAAGAGAATTATGATCACTTGCATATCCCTGTTATGGATCTTGTGGATAGACTAAAGGAGATCTTTTCAGAAGTGGAGAAACAAGAAGTTGCGAAGGATGCAGGGAAATAGAGTTAGATTGTTTCCATTTTCGTAGGTGTTTGTATTTTCTTTTTGATGTCTCGTTGCGCTTGATGCGCAAGTACTTTTAATGTGAATAGAATATATTTAGTTTACAATTTTTGCATGTGACCAATTACTTGTTTAGGATAGACAAATGAACAATAAGTAACCTCATGTGTGAGCGTAAGCATTGTGTCGTCTTGTGGCTCATGAGTATGTGTTTTTGTTTATCCAAAGGAATTGCATGCATTTGTAATAAATATATAAAAGAACGTAAGTAGTGTCAGAAAGTATGTTATTTTATTGATAATGTGTAATGCTTACAATATGCCACTAAGATTACAAATGAGAACTGATGTAAGCATGCTCATGTAAAGCGCAGGGCTTAATGAGCTCTGAGCTTACATGTAACACCTGCGCAACTGCTGGCGTTCCAGGTCCGCGTGACGCTGGAACCGTCCAAGCACTTTAATGTGTATGCTCCTTTTCCAAGGACTTCATGAATCACATAAGGTCCTTCCCATTTTGGTGCCAGTTTTCCTAGCTTTTCAACGTTTGATGCTTCATTGTCGCGAAGTACAAAATCACCGGGTAGGAAGGTGCATACGCGTACCCGTTTGTTGTAATATTTTCCATTTGAGATTTGTACTTTGTTTCACGTATCGCTGCATTCTCACGTCTCTCTTCAACTAAGTCAAGATCAAGTCGGCGCTGCTCTTCATTATTCTGCTTTTCAAGAGCTATCATTCTAGGTGATGGAAGACCGATTTCCGCAGGTATTACAACTTCTGTGCCGTAAACAAGACTAAATGGTGTTTCGCCAGTGCTTGTTTTTTGCATAGTCCGGTGCGCCCATAGTATACTTGGTAATTCATCAACCCAGCCACGTCGCGCCATACCTAGGCGTGCCTTTATGCCTTCCACCAGTTGCTTGTTTATGCTTTCTACCTAACCGTTTGCCTGCGGGTGAGCAACAGTGGCAAAAACATGTTCGATTTTCATTTCCTACATCCAGGCTTGTAGTTCTGCAGCTGTGAGATTGGGACCGTTATCGGTGATGATTCGTAATGGTATGCCGAAACGGCAGATAATATGTTCCCATATAAATTTACGAACTACCATGGCTGTGGTGGATGCTAATGGCTTAGCTTCCACCCATTTGGTGAAATAGTCCACTGCAACAATAACAAATTTAACTGCGCCCGGCGCGTCAGGATATGGTCCAATAAGATTAATCTCTCACTGTTGGAAAGGCCAAGAAGTGGTTATTGGAACAAGAGGATTCTTTGGGCGCAGAGTCTTCGGAGCGTGCCTCTGGCAAGACATACACTTGCGTAGAATTTCAACAACATCGACATACATCCCAGGCCAGTAGTAGTCTGTACTCATGATCTTAGCAACCACCATGCGCGGTCCAGAATGAATACCACATAAACCTTCATGTATTTCTCGTACTAAATTTTGCGCATCGTGTTTGCTCACGCAACGAAGCAAAGGTCCTGAATATGACTTCCGGTATAAGATACCATCTGCCATTTCATAATTGATGGCCTTGCATCGTATCTTTCTTGCTTGAGCTTTGTCTGCTGGAAGCGTCCCATGTAGCAAGTACATAATAATTGGAGACATCCAAGATGGATCTCCGATTCCACCATGCTTACCTGTTTGAGTGGTACAGATGGGTTGCTTAACACTTCGATGCGAACCTCTCTTGCCTAATGTTGAAAACTTGTCGCAGCTACTTTGCTCAAGGCATCAACATGTTTATTCTCACTCCGGTTTACATGGATAACTTTGAATTGCTTAAACTGAGTGATGAGTGCTTTCGCTTATTCTAGATAGAGGGCCATAACGTCACCTTTTGCATCGTAAGAACCAGTAATCTGTTCAGCAACTAACTTGGAATCAACGTGAGCGGTTAAGTTAGATGCACCTATTTTAATAGCCAAGCACAAGGCTGCTAAGAAAGCTTCGTATTCTGCTTCGTTATTGGTACTCTTGAACTCCAGCCGAATTGCATAAGTGAATTCTTTGCCATCTGGACTTATCAACCGTAACCCAGCTCCAGCTCCATCGTTGTTTGATGCGCCGTCAGTGTACAAAATCAATGCTCTGTCATCAACAGGGGAACTGGGTTTTGAATTGCTTCGCACTCTTCAACCTTATCTGCTGGAATTTCGGCAACAAAATCGGCTAACACTTGACCTTTGATTGCTGGTCTTGGCTTGTAACAAATGTTGTATGCTCCCAATTCAATTGCCCACTTCGCAAGGCATCCCGAGACATCTGGTTTAGATAAGACTTAACCAATATGATAATTTTTCAGGACCGTAATGATGTGTCCTGAAAATACCGTCTCAGCCTGTGCGAAGCGTGAACAAGAGCTAACACTAATTTTTCCATTATAGAATATCGTGTTTCTGGATCATTCAGCATTTTGCTGATGTAATATATTGGAGATTGAACACCTTCACGATCCACCATTAATACTGCTCCAACTGCCATTGGAGATGCTGAAAGATAAAAAATCATCGGCTCTTTGCTGCGTGGAGCAGTGAGTGTGGATAACTGAATAATACAATCCTTCATTTCTTGAAAAGCTTTTTCCGCTTCAGGAGTCCATAAAAACATTTTACTTTTGACACAGTTGCACAAGGTTCGAATGAATGGGAATGATTTTGCAGCATGATTAGCCAAAAAAACGGTTAAGCGCAGCTAATCTTTCAGCTAATCGTTGCATTTCTTTGATGGTGGTGGGAGACGACATTCTCTGGATGGCCTCCACCTTTTCTGGATTAACCTTGAACCCTTCTTTAGTAACCACAAAACTGAGAAACTTTCCCTCTTCCATGCCAAAAGAACATTTCCCGGGGTTTAACTTTAAATTGACCTTGCACAAAGAATCGAAGGTTTTCTGGATATTCTCTAACGTAATTTCTTCTGAATTACTCATGATGACCAGGTCATCGATGTAAACTTCTACTGTCTTGCCAATGTCATCACCAAAGACGGTGTCCATTAATCTTTGGTAAGTAGCTCCCGCATTGCGGAGACCAAAGGGCATTTTTGTGTAACAAAAATACCTTTCTCCGTGCGGAAAGCTGTCTTATCTTCATCTTCTTCTTTCATCAGCACTTGGTGATACCCTTTGTAACAATCTAGGAAACTTTTCCAGTGGAAAGAGGCTAATGAATCAACTTTCTTGTCTATCTCGGGAAGAGAATAACAATCTTTGGGACAGGCTTTGTTTAGATCTTTAAAATCCACGCACATGCGCCATCCATCATTATGCTTTTTTACCATCACTGGTTTTGTGACCCGGGTTTGATATTTAACTTCGCGCAAGATACCAGCTTTTAATAACTCTGCGACTTGCTCATTCATTGCTTCTGTCTTTTCCGATCCAAGGCTGCGCTTTTTCTGAACCACCGGCCACGCTGACGGAAACACGTTTAAACAATGTTCTGCTATCTTGTGCGGAACTCCTACCATATCTGCAGGAGTCCAAGCAAAGATATCCATATTTCGAAACAACAAGGTTTTAAGTTTTGCGCGAATGGCCATAGAAACTGCAGGTCTAAGAACAATTGGTTGTTCTGGATACTTATTGTTCAAAACCCATTTCTCTGGTTCATTTGGTGACGATGGTTTGGCAGCCTTAACCACTAGTTCTTCAATAGACATGATCTCGTTTCGAGCGAACAAAATAGCTACACCAGTTGGCGTTGGGAAACCACAAGCGGCGTGTGGCGCAGATGTGATCATGCTAAAATCTCTCTGCACTCGTCGTCCTAATAATACATCGTGACGGGAAGTTGCTGGCATGAACATAAAGTTTACTTGAATGGTTCGCGAGTGTTTACCGTCTGAGAGATTTACGGGAAAAATTATTTGCCCAAGAGGAAAGACAGCCTCATTGCAGAATCCAGTCAACGGGAAGTCAACCGGTTCTAGGCGTGCCTTATCTTCCGGATCTAATTGCTTGAAACATTGTTCATATATGATGTCCATAGAACTACCCGGATCTATGAACATGTAATCAGTCTGGTAATGGCTGAAAATACCTGTGATCACAACAGGTCTTTCCTCCTGAGGTCCGTCAGGGACAACATGAAATATCACTTGCTGCTCTCGCCATTTCTCTCCTCGGAACCTTTGAAAGCTGCGCTTGCGCGACGAGCTCCCTTGAATCATGGCAACTTGTTTCATCTTTTTGTTGCTTGGCCCTTCATCACTGCGCGTGAGTTGCCTGACCTCTTTTCGAACTGATTGCACTAAATGTGTCAATTTACCACTTTTCAAAGCCTTTTCAATTTCTGTGCGCAGGCTAATACAATTTTCGGTTGTATGCCCTGTGTCTTTGTGAAAATCACAGAAGAGATTTGGGTCTTGGCCTTTTTTATTCTTCATAGGTTGAGGTTGTGTAAATTGGTAGTTCTCTATGCTTAAGACTTCCGCGGGAGATTTGGTGAAAGGAGTCCACTGTCGCTCCCTGTTCTCATTTTTAATGGCTTTCTGAGTTGCGATCTTTTTAATCGTTGCGCGAGCATCCATTGGAGAGTATGGTGAATAAGAACTCTGGTTTGCGTCTTTCCAACTCTTTTTAAACCTACGACCTCCTTTGCTCAGATACTTAGGACGATGCTGAGGTAAAGGAGGTCTGTTTGAATTAAGGTTGCGCTCGGTCTGCGCATAGACCTTGGCTGCTGCCATGAGCTTATCCCAACTTTTCGGTAAACCAGTAGTACTAGAAAGCACCTTAATCATTTCGTCACATCTTACCGCGTACTTGAACTGTGCGCGGATAAGATCTTCATGTACATCACTGATCTCTAAAACTTCCTTGTTATAACGCGTAATGAAGTCCTCCAAATTCTCGTTGTCTCTTCGCCAAATGTTCATTACATCAGACGAATCTCTAACATAACGATGCTGCTGACTGAAATGAGTAAGGAATTTTTCCTTAAGATCATTCCATGAAGAGAGCTTACATGTTGGTAAGTTATAGAACCAGAGTCGCGCGGCTCCGTTTAACGTTTGGACGAACAGATGGCATCACATAGGTAGAGTCCATCCTTCAATAAGTCCTGCGCCATTAAACAAACGCATGTGATCATCTGGATCTGACAATTCATTAAACTTTCCAACGTTTGATGGCAATTTTGCTCGTTCTAGTGGAGCTAGAGCAATTTCCTTCACGAATTTTGATTGTTCAGCAGCTTCAGCAGGTCGATAAATCAAGTTGTAATCATGCTCCGCATCGGGATTATACACTGCTCGGATCCTAGGCTTGTAACTGGCATGATCTGCAGATAGACGATTGAAAACACTTGCACTATCTCCTTCTTCATATGTCTTATCATACTCATCGTGTTGGGTGTCCCGCTTTTGTGATGATCGTGGGCCCAAACGTGAGTGAACTGATTTTCGTTGTTGGAAGTTTTCTTCTTGATGTCTGTTACCAGAATGAACAGAATCATTTCTGGTTTTAGAATACATCTCAGTTCCATGCACAGATACATGCGAAGGTGCACGATCCTGGTTCTGAGTTTCGTAACTCAACGCTCGAGGCGCCGGCGAAGCACGGGCCTTAGGTGCACCAACCTGGAGCTTGAAAAGCTGGAGTTTCGGTTTGAGCACATAATGAGCATACATGGCATTCAGAGCAGTTTGAGACTTAATCAACCATGATAATGGAGTTTCTCCAGGTGGGAGAATTGATGCAATGTCAACATGAGGAGCCGTCGGTGTTACTGGAATGCTTGCATGATCAGGATCATACGGAACATCAGCTTCACCGGACGCGACAGATCTCTGATCGAGGACCTGGAAATGACGATCCATCAGCCATGAAGCTGTAGATCTAGGTGAAAGAAAACGAAAGATGTGAGAATAAAAGAAAATCGGTGGGTGCCAATGAAGAAACCCTAGATCAACTAGACCTGAATCTGAGTAGATCTATGGAACGGGCTCTGCATAAAGGGGTTAATCATTCGCTTGGTTTCGTGATGATAACGGATGTAACAGTACTCCGACTGATCCTGCAAAACAGAACACCGTCAGCTCGCCACGGGGAGAAGGGGGCTTCTCTTCGTGACCACCCTCTTGCGTGAGAATAAGTACAGGTAGTCGGAAGTAAAGTAAGAGAGAGAGTAGTTGAGAGTGAAAACCTTCTACTTGAAGTCCAAGTCACTTATTTATAGCCAAAGTTTGGGCGCCAAAATGAGAGATGGTAACTTTAACGAAATCTTTCACTATTCTGTTAATGTTTATGGCAATCCGTTAGTGCACACGGATCGTGAGCTCATCAACGGTTAGGGAGGTGCCACGTGTCATCATGAGATCACTACATTTTATAAAAGTGAGCATGCCATCATCGTGATCTTTCTCAGTCGTCCAGATGTTGCCAAGTGGCAATTGGTTAAACCGAAAAGATGCTTTGCATGATTGGGCAATAGTGGCTTCTAGAAGGTTTCACAGTTGTTACCCATCTGTTGCTCGCCATGTGTCCATTCTGTTACAACAGAAAAGATTCATTTTGCCTCAACACCAACTCAAGGATTTCTGCTAAGGGAAGGTTTCTCAGGATTAACTGTTTCCTTGCGCGAGAAGCGCAAGTTAGTTAACTGATCTTTCCTCTCCCTGCTGCTCAGCGCAACGTTTGGTGAGTCCTCGCTCTGATATAAACATCTGTGCAAGGTTTGTACATGAAGCGTTTATTCAAGGAAATTGATCAAGGTTAACATTGAACCTTGCGCGAGCCTGCGCAAGGTAGTTAAGTGATCCTTTCCTTCTTTGGATATTCGGCGCAAAGTTTTAGTAGGTCTTCCCTTGGTAGAGAAATCTGCGCAGGGTCTCCTTAGCAGTTAATAGTGGGTATGCTTTCCTTGGTTGGCGCAAGGTTTTTAGGATCATACCCCTTCAAATAACCTAGTACATCAGTTTATAACTCATTTTTATGCTTATGTATGTTAAACTTTGTTTTTAAGCTCTTAGGGACCTTTTAGCAAAATTCGGCATATTATATGGAAACTTGAATAAACACTCGGATTACTAAGTAACCATGTCATATGCCTCCAGAGGGTTATAGTACAATATATCATGGTCACAATGCCACCTAATTTTAGTAGCTAAGGTTGCTAAATCGGGTTAGAACCGAAAGTCAAAGCAGAAGTCAACTTTTGCGACTTTGGTTACGAACCGACATTAGCCCTGGATTTGACGGGTCGAACATGTTTATACATATTCTAATACTTATTACCAAGTTATTAAAGTGTTGAAACTGATTTTATAGCACATGCATTGCTAGATATGAATTTATTCCAAAACTAACCCGTTTGACTTTTCATTAATATAACTTTGACCTGTCAATTGACCAAGTAAACGTGGTAATTAGGAGGTGCCCTCTTGAGGGATTAACACCTACCTAATTACGATCACGTAGCCATGTTCGGTACGAACATTGGCTGGACCGTAATGGTCTTAGCCGAAAGTCAAAGCGTTTTTACGTCAACCCTTTGACTTTGGCTCAAAGCCTAATAAAACTTAAAGAGGGGAGTTAAGGACACTTACACAATGTCCTAGCACGAAAATAACTGACTTGGGAAGCTCCTATAGGTCCAGGAACTTCCAGAGGAGAAACAAGGATGATAAAGAAGAAGTGGTGCAAGGAATGAGGTTGCACAACACCTCTATTTATACTAGAGGATCAAGAACCAAGTCCCTCCAGGTGTTGGCAGGTGATAACAAGTGTCCAAGGACGTGTCTTGAGCAGCTAGATTGGTGGCATTCGCGTTTAAGCTGGCAGGAGTAGAAGCTGCCATGTTTCTGCTCGCTGGCACCCACTTACGGACCGTATGGCTAAGGCCTTGCGGTCTGTAAGGCCTACAGGCGCGTAATACTTTCAAATGATTACGGACCGTAACCATAATGGCTTGCGGTCCGTAACCGCTCCCAGAACTTGAAATTTTGCATTCTTTCATGTTTGGCCCCTTGACTTTAAAGCTTGCCACTTAGAGGTTATAATTTAACATGTTGGCGAGTTTAGTCCCTCTCGTTGAGCTCGTGGCATTCGAAGATTAGCGGGACATGTTTTGAAATTTTACGGGACGGGTTTTTTTACGAGGTGTTACACTTTTAAGTCCAGCTACTCGAATAATTGCAGCAACGTCGTGATGGCAGTAGACGTTTCCATCCAAATCGACCTTGAATAGTTTAGGTTTTCGAATTATACCATAGGTAGAAAATGAGCTCATCTTGAATCAAAGATCTAGAGGTAGAAGATGGCAGTGTAATTGATGGCTTATGGAGGAATTAGGGCAAGAACGGCTTGCAGGGGTTTAGGGAATCCGTTTGATTTGGCTCTACAGATTGGAGAATGTGTGATTTGTGTTGAAACCTTATGATTTAGGGTTTATAACTATACATGGATGATAAGGGGTGAGTCCACGTAGGTGCGACAGGTCATATTATTTGGCGATGTAGGATTTAAAAACAAACTGAGTTAGTGCTTATTTAACGAAAGGGTGACACAGCAACCTAAATGTCAGTTGGGGGTTGGTGGGAGCCAAAATGAAAGTTGAGAGTGGCAACGACCAAAATTGATTAGTTGGGGGTGATAAAATCCAGTTCCCCTTTGTTGTTTTATATTTTAGGATAACTTTTGTCTTTTGAAGTTTTTGCTCAAATTCGTGTGGTTTATTCAAGGATCAATATACACAAAACTGTGAGTAGATTTAGGCTTCCCCTTTTTAAGAATAACTTTTGGGTGTATCATGTGTCATAATTTCCCATGTTATTATTCACTTTAATCATCAACATGGAAAATCAATGTGTGGTTGGTAGTATATACACTTGTACTTATTTGTTTACTCGCTTTGTGTCTCTTGTTTTACATGTGAATCAACTGGCTGACCAGTTCTCAAGGCCATGGCTTGTGCTAGATATCGCCAAAATCATTTGGATTCGCTCTTCGGGGCTTGAATCTCACATTATCGTATTATATATCTCATTGGTTGTGTTGATTATGTTATTGTTAATTTTATTATGATTATATCACTAACACTTGGAATTGCATGTTAACTTTTTGAAATAATAAAATAAATTATTTTATTAATATAGATTTACTCACTAACTTTTTAGTTGACCCAAAAATTATTTTACGCATAATACAAGAAAAAAGGTTCGATGAGATGAAAATGAAGACAAGTAGGAATTGCCCTAGACAAATAAATGAGATTTTACTATATGTTTATGTCTTTGAAATATTGTATAGATTATTTGAAACTTATATGATTATGTGACATTTTTAATTATGACATGATTAAATATTTAATCTTTTATTAGTTGCCATAAGCTCTAGACAATAATCTCGCTCCGACCGATAATCTGCCACGGGTTGGGTTGTGACAGAGACATGCATCATACCTCCTGGTACGATGTAGAGAGAGCTTCTATTAATTCTAGGGAATATAACGGCGGCAGTGGATAAATTTCCAGCGTTTGGTGATATTGAGTTGCCGTGGCGTGTGGTATGATTGTAGTTTGGACCGCCGAAGTAATAACAAGTTGGATGGTACTGTACATAACATGATGGTTCCGTGGAGTGAATGGTGTTGTAGTGGTAGAAGGCCTTGTGGTATTGTGTTTTGGCGATCGCGCCATGAAGAGTAAGAACGAGGGCTTTCAACAATGAATAGAGCTCCTGTTAATTGTTGTATTGAGACCTGAGGCCCACTTTGAAATCATGGTGCCCCGTCATCTTCTTCATTGAATTTATACTAGATCCCTAGTAACAACGGGTTGTGAGGGTATTACGGTGCTTAGAACTGTAGATTGCCCTTGTTGAACTTCCGATGACGGAGCTACGAATTCAGTTATTAAGGCCGTCGTCTGTTTGCTCGCGATCGTTGCAGGTTTGTGTATGACCCATTCCACGGATGGCGCCAATAAGGAAACGTGTACCTGGGGATTGATATCCTTCGGTTAGCTTCCACGACGGTAATCAGAGCTGTGGCCTACAAAACAGAACACCGTTAGAACTCACCACAGAGTTATCCTCGTGACCACCCTCTAGTGTGATAATAAGAACTCAGTTTGTGGGAAAGAGAAAGTATTGAGATATTGAGAGAGTAGATGTTATACCTTTGATTTGGTCTCCTCTATTTATAGTAATTGGTGGTTAGGGTTTCCCTTCATTTGGGAATTATATTTGTACTGGGATTATATCAGAAAATAGGAGATCAGGTAATCTCCTTAATATTTGGGAGATTTGGTTATTTAAGGATATCTATTCGAATGGAATAGAATGCTCATAAATACGATGTGGATATATTATGGTCAAAAAGTGTTTGACCAGTTCGAGTTATGCGAACTGGGCCATACCTCATTAGTCATGTTAGGTTATACATTTTGAAATATAACAAATCTTTTAATATAGTTTTAAGACTACCACTCTAGGGTGGTATGTAAGACGTGTGATATTAATTGCAAGTGCATTCGTAAGATAGGGCTTTGTTTACGAGAGGCACCCCTAAAAATGGCGAGAACACCCATCTTTGTTTTCCATGTTGACTTACCTTGGATTAACGGGTGACCAGATACGAATATAAGGATTCCATGACCATCATGTAAGGTTTTGTTTATTGACCGACAACACCTCACTTTGTAAATAAACTAAACTAGTTTTATGCCCCTTGCGGGACGTTAAGCCGAATATTTTTTTCAGTTTCATAACATGTCGCATGTGTTTCGTTTACTTGTACATACTACTCAAAATACGATCTCAATAAAAATTATATCGACTCGACCAACTAAAACAAAACACTACCATAGTTTTGCTAAAAATTGAAAACTAAAACGAAAGCAACACTACAATTTTAAATTTAAATTGGGGGGCAGTTTTGTAATTTAGCAGGACCAATGAGCAACTACAGGTCATCCGCATGTTGCGACGGGGAAGTGACATGTGAAGAAAAATGAGTAACGTAGGTAACTAACATATTAGATAAAAATCATTGAAACAACCAAAGTATGATCTAACAGCTACTAAACCATGGCATGCAATATGCAACACAATACAGAATATTTTTTTGGTTATGAGAACAGTGGCATGCATTTAGCTATGAGGTCATATCCTTTAGTCATATTTATTGGGTCTACAAAATAACTGTTGGATCGTATATATAACTAAGCTAATGAGCTACTTAATTAACTAATTAAAGATTGGAGTTTATTTGCAATAGAATTAAAACAATCAATTAATCAAGAACAACATCAACCCATACAAATGAAAAGTTAAAAGTAAATTATACAACTCATATTACATGTTGTCGTTGAACAAGTGATTCAAATACCTCAAACTCTATGATTAAAGAACTCCATTATGGCGAAAACGGAAACCAAAGTGGAAAAGAGGGATTAAAGGCGGTGAAAACAAATCTGCACGTCATAATTATTAAGTGAACAAATAATAAAACTATGTCCACAAACCGACCATATATTTAGTAGAAATATAATAACTTTTAAGAGGACACGTTTTGGAACAAATAATAAAACAAATCTTCACTTTTTGTATTCTTGCACCTGTATTTCAACAACTTGTTTATTCAATAAAATCTATATTTTTGTTATAAGAACCCTCTCCGTCAAGCCTATTGATATCACGCATACGTATGAGTTTCATCGCATGTTCCTTGGTTGACCGGCCAAAAGTAAGAAAACATGAATAACCATCCATGTAACCACAACTCCAAGAAATAACCGATAATGATAATGAAATCCATGTTTTTAAATGCTAAAAGTGTGTCGATTTTTCTAGTTAGGCTGGCCCCTTCCAATTATCAGCAAATTCAACTTGCCATATTTTACCTTTATTTCAAAGTCAATAAATTGAGCACTAAATAACCACATTAAGTCAATCTTTATTTTCTATATTTTCAAGACTTGAATACTGCGTTCAAATTCAACAACCACAACATATTGTGAACACACACTATCTCTCACTATGACTCTATATATATATGACTATACACACGCACAAATGCATGTATATGTGTACATATATAAAGATTAACATCATATCATTCCACACCATTGCTAGCTCGAGATCGAAGAAGCAAAATTTCATCAATGAGTTTAAGGCGTTGCGTGTTCTTCCTTGTTTTAGTGACGGTAATCATGCAGTTAGTGACAGGAACAAGTGCGGCAAGAGTACCAAAGGGAGAGAATGAGTTGTGGATGAGTAGGTTACCAAGAGGGCCTGTGCCACCTTCTGGTCCATCTCCATGCCACAACATGGTTGATCCTTATAGTCAAAGTCAATATGTTTCTCCTCAAGATCAAGATCAAGATCAAGATCAAGATCCAATCATTATGTGTCCATGATAAAATGTTTATTCGAATTTTCGTTAGGTCATTTATTTACTTAGATAGAAGGTTATTTCGTGTTCTTTTTATATAGATATACAAAAATTGATCATATTCATTCATCTTCATGAACGTGTTTTAGTTTACTCATTATTATTGGGATAATTATATATTCTTGCTATTGCTAATGTTCCATCACAATTTGACAGGAGAAAGTGCTTAAACAAAGCTAGGGTTTTAGTTGATCAAACGTGTGGGTCTATGTTGGTACTATGGGTGCTTTAAAACATTTAAGATATGATACTAGTTTAACATGTCCTTAACATCTAGTTAGTTTACAAAACATGGTGGGGATCACAAGGTCAAACTTTGACTATGCCGGTATCACGGGTTGAAAGATTTTGGTTGGAGGGCTGCGCATATCGTACAACAGTCAAAGCCTATAGCAACGACAATTGTCGTCAATACAAAGCCTAGTCGTCGTCTCTATTTGCTGTAGTGATTATCGCTACAAGGGTCTTCTCAAGTTTTTTGCCGTAGTAACTTGAACCAGTTGTTGCAATTGCTGTCGTCGGTATATAGGGTGGCTGAAAATGTTTTGCTTTTTTTGAAAACAAAAATTTAGATATTGTGATATATTATGTAATGTTTTAATCAATAGGCTAAATAACATATAAATTAAGTTTTAATTATATTATATTTGTTTAAATGATCTAAAAAAGTAAATATGATCTTAAAAAAATAAAGTGGTTTTGAGGAAAATATATAGAAGTAATCAACCAGAAATGTAGGGAGCTTAGGGAGGTTTATGGTATTTAGAATGGAAACGATGCAACTGGATTGATTCCAAGAAATTGGACTCCCCATCTCTAGCCCAGTATCTATAGCAACTTTCGATATGGGCCTTGTAAAAAAGAAAAAAAACAAGATATTAGATATTTCAACTCATCAACTCAGTTTTCACAATCAAAGACTTTTATAGTGATATCTAAGTTGCTAACTCACCATAAAATTTCTACTACCAATTTGTCCTAACAAAGAGCATTGGTTAGGAGGTATATGTTTCATCTCCAGAACCATACCATCCAAATCTAGGACGTGTGTCGTTCAAAAACAAATATAAACTAGTAGTTCTATGAGTCATAACTATTTCTTCAGTTAATGAAGAACGCAGATCATTTGAAGAAGTCATAATTTTTCAAGCTACAAATTTTACATGTGTTTCTGGCTCTTACGAAACTTATTTCTTCACCCATAAGTCCCGAAGGGATATCCGGTGAGGTCCACCTCTCTATCCTAGTAGTAGATGGTTCAGATCCTGAAATGTGTAAAGTAAAAGTGGTTATAGAAGTAAATTAGGATTACGAGGTGTCTGAAAAAACAATTTATTTACCTACAAATGATTTAAGTAGGAATGAGTTGATATTAGTTTTCTACTAAGAGTATGGGGTATGTTGGCCGATACATCGTCATCAATTTTATTGATCATTTTAAATTTTATTTAAAAATGCATAATCTAAATAGTGGCAATGGGAAGTTTGAGTGATTTGTTGAAGCACAATCTTCAAGACTATCATAAAGGACTGTGTACTTTATAAGTTCTATTTTACATTAGTATCATACATAAATTTCTTTGTCGAAAGTTTTATCAAATGTCTTTGGTTGATTAAAAATTCTTCATCAACCCAATTATTGTGACAGCATGTTAATCAGCCCAGTTATTGTGGCAGTGGAAAAGACCGTTGTCGGTGGGTTTGAAGATTGACAAGATGTTGATTCTTTGCAGCAGGATATACATCGAATTGAAAGATAACCGAGACTGTTGGACTTGGACTGGGGTAGCGGACGAGGACTTTAGTGTGGGTGCGGTTAAAAGATAGATTGCTGGATAAAAACAAGATTCGTACGGATGTTTATGTTCCCGAAAGGTGTAAGTGGCTTCTATTAGTGACGTGTTATTGGAGGGCCGAGATGGACAAGATTGCGACTATGGTAGATCTGAAAAAATGGAACATAAGCGTGGACGATTCTGTGTGTGTTGTGTGGAGATGGCGAGGAGACGGTGGAGCATCTCGTTACTTCGTGTTTCATAGCCCCCGTGTTATGGTCTCAGATCAGTAATTGGTGCAAGATCCCTAATCTATTATAGTGTTCTCCTTTAGAAATCTTTTAGAGGCTCATGAACATACTGGGATAACTTAATTTTATCTAAATATAGGTTGTTGGTAAAATAGTTCTTGAAGAGAATGGTTTATAGTTCTAAGACATTAATTAGATTATCACTCTTGTGGTTTTTATCCTTTATTTGGAATTTAATGTCATCTAGTAACTTAATTGGTGTCATCACTGTAAGATTCTATCAACGTTTCAAAATTACGCGTAGGTTCCTTTGGTTTCTCAGAATATCAATTATATGTTCTCCTGAGTCCCGACACAGAAGCTGACATTGTATTTTTTTAATTATTTTTTTTTTGCATAATAGTATGGCGAAACTAAAACCTTTTGTTCAAGGGTTTATCATAAAGTTATGTTCTTTAATAGTTACAACTATGAGTGCAACTCATCTAAAAAAACAAAAGAAAAACCTCTCGATATTGTATGTAAAAGTTCAAAAATTTTGGTGTCAACAGACCCTCCTGACCTATGGTTCCACCCCTGAATAGTCACACATGTTGTCGGTCATCAAATACCCGATTTTTTTACTGTCCACAGAACTAAACATGTTGATAATACTCAGATATATAGAATAGATCTATTTTGGGTAACTTAGGCCATAAAAAGCTACCTGACGGTAATGTGTGGTCCTCAATAGGCGATCAAATGAACATAAGAAATCTCAATCTTTGATCACTTTGTCATAGAAGATGGATCTAGAAAAAGCCAAAAAGGCCCACCATGATGAGAGCATTTCGCTATGATGACTACCAGCACTTTTACTTTGCATAGTATTTTGGAAAGAACTTGAATATGTTTTATGGATTTCAACTTAGAAAATTTAAAATCTGTCACAAGTTTTGGTTGATAAAAATGAATGCAAATGTCATCACATTTGATGAATCTTGATTTATTTTTTATGTGTTTTACCAAAAATGTATTTTAGAGAAATTAGATGAATTCTAGAAACTTTAGACGAGTAAGGATGATCGTTATAAATGAATGGTATAATTATGTTGTTTTTTTAGGCAATGCTTGAACAATATAACCCTCTACTGTTGAACTTGTTATGCTTTCAAACAAAGTTCAACTGTTCCACCAACTCAACAAACAATAGTCCATGGCTTACCAACAAGTTATGGGAGCTTGACAGCTTGTATCTTTTGCATCAATAATATTCTTGATGTATTTCCATGAGTCACTCCAAATCTCAACGAGTAATATGTATGTTTTTGTTGTGAGAATATACCTAAAAGACCAAAAATTTTCGTTATATAGGTTGTGAATGACATTTTGTTGAAACAATACAATGCTTAATGATGTCACTTTGACAGTTAAAATTGTTGGCGTTTAAGAAAACGGAACATAGTTACTACTGATGATGACTGGCTTATGTCAACACTCAACAGAGTTCATACTTATAGTTGGTCTTCACCCACGAGCACAAGTTCATACTGAAAGCATAGTTCCAAGTGATTGCTCAGTAAGTGACTACAGCATAGTTGCCGCATCACTCGGTTGCTGGTGATTATCTGTACTGACCAAATAGATCACAAGCAAGATCTAGGGCTCCAAAAGCGATCTCTAGAGTCTCCCAGGGCGTTGTCCCTTGGACCCCGCAAAAGGCCGGGATGCTTCTTCCTTGACCAGTTGTTCGCTCGCTGGAGTTAGAAACCATACTAGTATTGAAGGAGCGTGCACTCAGTACATCCTAACTTGTAATAAAAATTTTATTATAGTATTATCATAATAAAAAATAACAATAAGAAAACGGATTTGTCTTAAATAAATCCCAATTGCCAAAAATAAACCAATTACATATTATCGTGATAAATTAACAATAAAAGCTATTTTTTATGCGTTGTCAATCTTTATTCCGTTTGTTCAAACGCAATTCGCAGCAAAAATAAAAACCTTTCAACGTGATGGATGTACCCCTTTTACATGATTAGCACCTAGAAGTATACCATGTCGTTGAGTAAAATGTCCGGATAGTCCTTGTGGTTTGTCGAAATTTCACCTTTAGTCCCCAACTTTCTAAAATTACACTCTTTCTGCCTGTGGTTTGACCAGTTGTTACTTGGATAGTCTCTAAAGTGGATGGGGGTTAGTTTTCTCAGTTAAGTGGGTGTGAAATTACAAAAATAGCCTTATCATTAAAAAATAATAGCAATTCATATATATAGAAACACTCTCTCTCTCTCACTCTCTCTCTCTCACACACACACACTCTCTACTCTCTCTCTAGGGTAAACCCCCACTACATGTTGCCACCAGCACCACCCACTTCCACCACCGCACCACCCCCACACCACCACCGAACCACTCTCACCTTGTCTTTCATCTTCTTCAACTGTGACCAGCGACCACCATAAACCCTCCACCATCTGTAGCCTCCGGCTTAACCTGCACCCCCTCTCCTTCTTCATGGTTTTCCTAATAGGGCACCGCCATTGCAATCAGAATTCGGATCTGAAAATACGAGCGCTTATGTAAGGGACTATTGGAACAGAAGGTTTTTGGATAATTTCTAGAAACGATATCGCTATGGCTACCCAAACACTTGTAATCTGGTTAATGTTGGACATTCTAGTCCCAAATTGATTGTTCAACTTGGCAATGGATCGCCTAGTGCTGGAAATTCTAGTCCCCAATTTGATTTTGCAAATTTTGACCCTACATCAGCAACTAAAATTGAATGAAATGTAAGAAGTGATGGGGTTGTCAAAGTTAATTGATAGCAACACTTGCCTAGGAAGATATTATTCTTATTAGAATTAGTTGTTTGAATTTCAAATTGTGTGTCGTTTAGTTTTTTGAGTCTTGGTAGGGTAAGGATGATATAATCAATTATTACTTTTGATTCAAGTAACAGGTCCTATAAGTGTCGCAAGAAGTTTTTGCAACTTCTATGTATGTACTGGTGGTGTGAACTGCCTAATTTATGTTGATTGAAACTCATTTGTAAATGTAACAGGGGTGTGGTGGTGGTGGTGATGGGATTGTGTGGCAAAGGTGGTGGTAGGAAGTGATAGTTGACGACAGTCGCCAGTGAAGGTGGCCAGAGTTCCTCAATCGGAAAGAGTCGCCAGTGAAACATAGGCAGTGATGGGTGGGTGGGGTGCGATGGGATGGTGGGCTCTTAGAATTTGTTTTTTTAATGATAAAGGTAGTTTTGTAAATTCACACCCACTTAACTGAGAAAACTGACCTCCATCCACTTCAAGGACTATCCGAGTAACAACTGATTAAACTACATGGAGTAAGAGTATAATTTTATAAAGTTGGGGACTAAAGGTGAAATTTCGACAAACCATAGGATCCGAGCATTTACTCCATGCCTTTTTTATTGGATATTGTTGGGTGAGGATCCTGCGCAAAGTGTGTTTTTCCTAGAAAGTCTAGGAAGTGATCTAGGTCATCTGATGTGTGTGTTTAATGGTTGAGATCATCTTGGTGGCATTTTGGTAATATGTGTGTCTTAAAAATAGGATTATTTAATTGATTGGGGGTAAATGTGTCATTTAAGTTGTTTTAAATAAGGAAATAACTACCAATCATAAAACCACCTCCAAAAATGTCGCAAATTTTTTCTCTCTCTCTAATCCCTCACATTTGAAACCACCTAATCACAAAAAAAAATAACGATAAATCAGATCTAGATGTGTTCATGGTAGTGTGTTTTATCGATAAAACACAATGTGACGAACTAGTGACTGACTGCTAAAACAGAGTGTGATTAAACAGTACCTGAAACCAGTAACTGCTAAAACACAGTGTGATGAAACAGTACTCGAAACGAGTAACTGCTAAAACACAGTGTGATGAACCCAGTATAAAACACAACGTGAAGAAATCGTAATAATTTGAAATTGTCAAAGAGATATACGTTTCCATAAATATCTGGATTGTCACACCCCGACCCGCAGCGGAAAAGGTGATCGGGGCATGATTGGGTTATCATCAAAGCTCATGACATTTATTAAGCGTTTCATATTCATTAATACAAATTAAATGGAAATTTACAATAAATGTTACAACATGTTCTAACTAACAATCTAAACTTCTTTGTTCTCTTCTAAGGCATATCCTATGTTTTCCTTGCTTCAACCTGTACACCTGTATCATGTGTAAAAGGGTTTTTGGATCAACATAATGTTGGCGAGTGAATCCTATGGAAAACATTTGAACAAATTTATTTAAATTGATTATGAAATATGTGCACAACCAAACATGAGTAAAAATAGATGTAACTTAATCAACAATCATAAGATATTAAATGAAACACACATGAACAATAATGGAACAATTAGAGGCACGCGATGCTCAACTCGTCTCTCACGAGGAACTGAGGGGCCTAATGTATGAATTGCATAACATGATAATATGAATGACACAACTACAACCAATATAAACTCAATGATACACACATGAACAATAATGAATTTGATTTGAAGCACGCGTTGTTCAACTCGTCTCCCACGAGGAACTGATGGGCTTAATGAATGAGTTTCATATGATTTGGCATAAGGAAATAAGTAAAAACACAATAATATAAACAATCTAAGTTTAGATCATGATGTGGTATGGCACAAGTTTAAATAAATAAATGAATTATTTTCATAACACATGACACACCCCAAAACGTGTAATTTAAAAGGGGAAGTTGTAAGATTCACTCACAGTGGGTGCGTTCGGTTGATGACGTTGAATGCACGCGATGTGGTTTTAACCACGAGTGAGATTAACCTAGATAAATCGCATTATTGTTTTGTGAGTAAACGGGTTTTATTAATCTATTTTAGTAGGATTGTTGGGTGTATTTTTGTGAGTTTGAGGCTATTTTCTAACCTTAAAAATGTTATTTTTAAGTATTTTTAATTGATTTTTAATTAAAATAATTAAATAAAAATAAATAAAAAAATATTTGATTTTTGCTACAGTTGACTTTGACCGTTGACTTTGACTGACCGTTGACCGGTTCGAAGGCATATTGTTGTGCGCTGAGTGAGGCTCGAACCCGAGACCTCCCGTACGCGTGCACGCAGCTCTACCAACTGAGCTACGTGTCTAACCCGTTATATATCTGATTTTAATTATATATATATATATTAATTAGTTTAAACCGAATTTCATTTTATTTTAAAAACAGTTTAAATCCCGAAAACCGGTGCGCTCCACAGGTCTCGAACCCGGGACCTGTGGCTTAAACTAACACACAGTCCACCGCTGGACTGTGTGTTTAACATGTTATATAATTCGATTTTTATTATACTTAAATACAAATTAGTTATTTCCTTTTCTGCCTTATTTAAAAAGAATAGATAATTGTCCGAGTTGGTGCAGAAGACCGGACTCGAACTCGTGACCAGTGATATAAACAAACACACAGTCCACCGCTGGACTGTGTGTCTAACTTGGTTACTATTTCGGTTATCAATATACTTAACATATACCAGTGGCGACTCCGGTTCAGTTTAACTAAAAAATGATTTTATTAAGGCAGCGTGTGTGAAACCGGATTCGAACTTGAGACGTTAGCGTTTTATGTGCACACAGTCCACCGCTGGACTGTGTGTCTAACCCGATTAATTTCTTGATTTATATTATACTTATACGTTATAGCGGTCATCGTCTTCCTCGTCAAGTTATAACCAGAAATCGGAAATCGACTGGTTCAAGTCTTAATCGTTTTCTTTAGTGTTTTAGGTTAATTATAGATGAGATATAAGTGTAAAGAAAAGAAAATAAGCGTGAGGTATACCGACTAGCTTTCCTCTGTTTTCCGGCAGAACTCCGGCGACAGCGACTCCTTCCGGCGACGAGTGTCTTGTAGCAGCGAGTCTCCAGGAAGCTTACAAAGGGTGTGGGTATCTCCGGTATAAGCTCAGGGGCTCAGTGGGGTTCAGAAATGAGGAAACCGGTTTTCCGGCGACAAACAGAAAAATTCCGGCGAGTGGAATTACGCCGAGAAAAGGTGTATTTTTGAGCGAAAAGGTTTGCAGTGGGTTGAGGGTGAATTTATAGGGGAAAATCGAGATGTATCTGGTCTGATTTCCGACTGGATTCGTCGGTTATAAAAACTCCGGCGGTTATGGTTTGGTCGCGGACTTCAAACATCGGTTATAACCGATGTCTTAATACTAGTTTACGTTATAACTGAAAGTGTTGTTAAAAGTTCGCGAGGTTACCGGGATTCCGACGACTGAACTATTGGGCGCCGGTTTTGAATTCGTAACGTTACTTTATGATTTAAATGATTTCATTATTTAACAAACAAAGCAAGTGGCGCAGTGGTTTGTGTGTGTGTGTTAAGACATGTTTCCGGATCGGTACAGACCCGGGTTCGAAACCCGGCAGAGTACTTTTATTTTTATTTTGCGATTTTCAACAGTTTTTCAAAAACTAAATATATATTCCCGTATAATAATCGATTACGTATCGTTTAAAAATATTTTGGGCATTTAATTCGCCACGAAATTTTTGACTGACTGTTCGGTTGATAAACGAAGCGGGTTTGGTAAATCCGTTTTTGACGGATGTTACAGTATCCCCTGCTTTTTAGAAATTTCGTCCCGAAATTTAAATAATGATATATTTTTACTAAAAGGATGATGATGTTTTGTTTGACAGTTGTATGCTTAGAAAAATAAGGGTTTAAGTTTTTGTTCGAGGCGGTAACGTTTCTTGTAAGGGTTAAGTACCCTATTCAGGAATCGCTTTTTGTTGCCTACTGTATAAGTATTGATAAGCAGAAATAATTTGCTAAAAATGATATCATGCATAAGAGTTTAGATATGTTTGGGAAAGTATGGTTATATCCTAAGGCAAAACTTCTAACACTACAACCTATATGGAACATAAATAAAAACACAACAGCTGATATTTGAACATGAGTAAACACAACAGCTAATATTCGAACATGAATAAACACATCAGCAAATATTTGAACATGAATAAACACATCAGCAAATATTTGAACATGAATAAACACAACAGCAAATATTTGAATCCACATTCTGATAGCATATATGTTTGAATGGTGAAAGTTCCTCTCTCGTTTGTTATGATGGAGAGGTTAGTTTATGTAGAAATGGAATACAATCCAATCTCTTTAAATAACATGATGATATAAATGTAACACAAATTCCAACCAAGGCAATACTAAATCCTACATGGAACTTCTCATAACCGCCTGATAATGCCTCTGATCCTTTGGCAAGAATACTTATATATAGGAAGTACCAGCGGCGTATCCACCATATTCTTGCCAAATTTTCATTAGTTTTATCCACAAGTTATGATTGGTTACCAAGAAACTAATAAATCCTACATAGAACTTCTCATAACCGTCCGATAATGCCTCTGATCCTTTGACAAGAATACTTATATATAGGAAGTACCAGTGGCGTATCCACCATATTCTTGTCAAATTTTCATTGGTTTTATCAGTGAATTATGATTAGTCCTATAACTCTACAACCAATACAACAAACATAAAATACTGAAATGAAATATATCTGTGCGATCAAGGCTCAATCGAACGGAGCCGATCGTATTGAATGTACTGAAAATGAAATGGATGTGCGCTCAAGGCTCAATCAAACGGAGCCGAACGTATTGAATGTACTGAAATTGAAATTGTGTGCTCAAGGCTCAATCAAACGGAGCCGAGCGTATTGCATGTACTGAAAATGAATAACTTAACCACACAAATAGCCTATGCATGGGACCTCTCATAACCGCCTGATAATGCCTCCGATCATTTGACAAGAATACTTATATATAGGAAGTACCAGCGGCGTATCCACCATATCCTTGTCAAATTTTCATTGACTTTATCCGCAAGTTATGGTTAGTTCGATGCGACTCTACTACAAACACCACAACCACAAGATACTGATAATGAAATTGTCTGTGCGCTCAAGGCTCAATCAAACGGAGCCGAACGTATTGAATGAAATTGTATGTGCGCTCAAGGCTCAATCAAACGGAGCCGAACGTATTGAATGTACTGAAATTGAACAACTTAATCTAAACAACCATCACACAATCAGCCTATGCATGGAACCTCTCATAACCGCCTGATAATGCCTCCGATCATTTGACAAGAATACTTATATATAGGAAGTACCAGCGGCGTATCCACCATATCCTTGTCAAATTTTCATTGACTTTATCCGCAAGTTATGGTTAGTTCGATGCGACTCTACTACAAACACCACAACCACAAGATACTGATAATGAAATTGTCTGTGCGCTCAAGGCTCAATCAAACGGAGCCGAACGTATTGCATGAACTGGAAATGTAAATTGAAATGTGCGCTCAAGGCTCAATCAAACGGAGCCGAACGTATTGCATGTATTGAAATGTAAAATGAAATAACCGATCAAGGCTCAAACAAACGGAGCCGATCGTGCGGGCACGCCCTGATCAACCGCATAATAAAATGGGGATCAAACTCAACCTCAATGGATGGGGAGCTGCGGCCTCGGCAAAAGCATATACTGAAAACAATATATAATATATAATATACCATAATTACTCTAACAGTCTACACATGTGATAAAGAAAAACATAAAACTAAACGATAGGAGTTGAATCTGGATCTTCGGCGAAGAGGACTAGTTGAGTATCTTCGTTTGGGCCGTTATTATCTTCGACAGGATTGGCGTTGATATTGAAGACTCTTCCTCTTGCTGGTGGCATAGTGGTTGGGTTTTCTTGATTTACTTGGTTAACTGGGTTTGATTGGGCTTGAGTGTTGATAACGTTAACCAATTGAGGGCATGTGTTTCTAAAGTGGGTAGGGTCGCCACAATTGAAACAAGCTCGAGCATATGGGAACATGGGGTATTGGGGTTTTTGATAGGCTTGGGCCATGTTTTGAGTAGGGGAAAAGGTTTGGTCTTGAAAGGTGCGACAAACATTGCTCAAATGACCATAGCGTCCACAAGTTGTACATAGCCGGCAAGGTAAGGTAAGGGGATGGTGATAAAAACAGTTGTTGCATCGAGGGTGAGGTCCAAGATATGGTTTCTTATTTGGGTAAGCTGAGTTGGGTGCCACTTGGGTGATTGGGATAGCTCGGATGGGTATAGCGTATAAAACTGGTTGATTTCGTTGAGTGGCAGCGAAAAGTCGCCCGACTCTTCTTCTCTTAGGATTGGGTTGAGAAGGGGATTCGGTTTGGGTGGAGTCGGAAGTTTCAGTCGGTTCTTTATCCTTCTTCTTCTCCTTCTTGAAGTCTTTGTTTCAGATTCGGTTCTCGGTGAGCTCTGTTGCTAGCTCCATTGCTGCTTCCAAAGTTGCAGGCTTGGCACTTATTACAGGGTCTTGAATCTTTGACGGAAGACCACGAATGTAGTGCTCGATCAAACGGTAGAGGGGAGTAAACATGTTGGGAACCATTTGATGTAATTCGAGGAACCTTTTGTTGTATGTGATGTGGTCTCCTTCCATTTGCTTCATTGAGTAAAATTCATCTTCTAACTTCTTGATTTCGCTCCTTGGGCAAAATCGTCTGGTCATGATTTCCTTCAATTCGTTCCAAGTTAAGGTCATAGCATCTTCAACACCTCGTTTGGACTTCTCTGTATTCCACCAAGTAAGTGCTATCCCATATAATCGACCGGTAGCATATCGCACTTTGCGATCGTCAGGGCAATCGCAATTTAGAAATGTGTTCTCCATTTCTTCAAACCAATGGAGGAGAGCGGTGACGCCTTCAGTCCCTTTGTATTTCGGAGGGTCGCACGATTTGAAGTGCTTGTAGGTGCATTTAGTGGTATTTGGGGAAGAGTTGATAATGTTTTGGTTTGCTTGATTGACAGGATTAGCGGTAAGTGCTTGTTGAACTTGGATTACAATGTTGGGTATTACGGCAGCCATTTGTTGAGCGATTAAGGCAGCCATGCGCTCGCGGGCTTTTCTTGCTCTCGTCTTCCTACGGGCGAGGTTAGAAGACATCTACAAGGAATACATGACAAGAGTATGAGTTGGATGCTTTTGAGATCATGGGTCGCATTCAAGAATGGACATTCATAAAATAATTATAGATAAATAAATTACTAGATCCATTGGATGTCTTGGGTTTTGCTCGCTGTTAGGCCCTACATGCCGCCATACTTTACCTGTGTAATCATGTGGGCCCCCATGAATACCGGTTTTTCATATGGTTCGCACGGGTTTGCCAGGTTGCGTACACAAAAACCCGGAGAAAATCGAGAAATATGTATACAACGTGTGATATTCGGAATGTGTCCAGGTGTAGACACGGTGACACCTCAAAGTAGGGTTAGTTCGAACGACGTTTGGTGTGACATGCTTTGGCCTAATAGGTCCTTCGTACTCTCATCGTTGGTCCCCAGGTAGGCAAACTGGTCCGTTATATTGGATTTATACGAATGCCAGCCTAGACAGGACGTTCCGACTACCGGTACTTGTACCCTTCCAGTTACTACATGCCCGTCGCAGAACTTACTTTGATGAGATTTGAAAATTGCACAAAATCTTTGGATAATGAGAATATGAAAATAAATTGAATACATGAACATCGATATATGTATTATGAATATGTATATATGTATAATGAATATGTATATAAGCATGTATGTTTGACTGAAATGTAAACAAATATGAAACAAATAAATATCACAAGTTTGTATGTAACCACCTAATCAATTAAAATTTAGGCAGACTATAGTATAGGCTATAAGGGTCTAATAACCTATCCTATATCCCTATAGTCATGGCTCTGATACCAATCTGTCACACCCCGACCCGCAGCGGAAAAGGTGATCGGGGCATGATTGGGTTATCATCAAAGCTCATGACATTTATTAAGCGTTTCATATTCATTAATACAAATTAAATGGAAATTTACAATAAATGTTACAACATGTTCTAACTAACAATCTAAACTTCTTTGTTCTCTTCTAAGGCATATCCTATGTTTTCCTTGCTTCAACCTGTACACCTGTATCATGTGTAAAAGGGTTTTTGGATCAACATAATGTTGGCGAGTGAATCCTATGGAAAACATTTGAACAAATTTATTTAAATTGATTATGAAATATGTGCACAACCAAACATGAGTAAAAATAGATGTAACTTAATCAACAATCATAAGATATTAAATGAAACACACATGAACAATAATGGAACAATTAGAGGCACGCGATGCTCAACTCGTCTCTCACGAGGAACTGAGGGGCCTAATGTATGAATTGCATAACATGATAATATGAATGACACAACTACAACCAATATAAACTCAATGATACACACATGAACAATAATGAATTTGATTTGAAGCACGCGTTGTTCAACTCGTCTCCCACGAGGAACTGATGGGCTTAATGAATGAGTTTCATATGATTTGGCATAAGGAAATAAGTAAAAACACAATAATATAAACAATCTAAGTTTAGGTCATGATGTGGTATGGCACAAGTTTAAATAAATAAATGAATTATTTTCATAACACATGACACACCCCAAAACGTGTAATTTAAAAGGGGAAGTTGTAAGATTCACTCACAGTGGGTGCGTTCGGTTGATGACGTTGAATGCACGCGATGTGGTTTTAACCACGAGTGAGATTAACCTAGATAAATCGCATTATGGTTTTGTGAGTAAACGGTTTTATTAATCTATTTTAGTAGGATTATTGGGTGTATTTTTGTGAGTTTGAGGCTATTTTCTAACCTTAAAAATGTTATTTTTAAGTATTTTTAATTGATTTTTAATTAAAATAATTAAATAAAAATAAATAAAAAAATATTTGATTTTTGCTACAGTTGACTTTGACCGTTGACTTTGACTGACCGTTGACCGGTTCGAAGGCATATTGTTGTGCGCTGAGTGAGGCTCGAACCCGAGACCTCCCGTACGCGTGCACGCAGCTCTACCAACTGAGCTACGTGTCTAACCCGTTATATATCTGATTTTAATTATATATATATATATTAATTAGTTTAAACCGAATTTCATTTTATTTTAAAAACAGTTTAAATCCCGAAAACCGGTGCGCTCCACAGGTCTCGAACCCGGGACCTGTGGCTTAAACTAACACACAGTCCACCGCTGGACTGTGTGTTTAACATGTTATATAATTCGATTTTTATTATACTTAAATACAAATTAGTTATTTCCTTTTCTGCCTTATTTAAAAAGAATAGATAATTGTCCGAGTTGGTGCAGAAGACCGGACTCGAACTCGTGACCAGTGATATAAACAAACACACAGTCCACCGCTGGACTGTGTGTCTAACTTGGTTATTATTTCGGTTATCAATATACTTAACATATACCAGTGGCGACTCCGGTTCAGTTTAACTAAAAAATGATTTTATTAAGGCAGCGTGTGTGAAACCGGATTCGAACTTGAGACGTTAGCGTTTTATGTGCACACAGTCCACCGCTGGACTGTGTGTCTAACCCGATTAATTTCTTGATTTATATTATACTTATACGTTATAGCGGTCATCGTCTTCCTCGTCAAGTTATAACCAGAAATCGGAAATCGACTGGTTCAAGTCTTAATCGTTTTCTTTAGTGTTTTAGGTTAATCATAGATGAGATATAAGTGTAAAGAAAAGAAAATAAGCGTGAGGTATACCGACTAGCTTTCCTTTGTTTTCCGGCAGAACTCCGGCGACAGCGACTCCTTCCGGCGACGAGTGTCTTGTAGCAGCGAGTCTCCAGGAAGCTTACAAAGGGTGTGGGTATCTCCGGTATAAGCTCAGGGGCTCAGTGGGGTTCAGAAATGAGGAAACCGGTTTTCCGGCGACAAACAGAAAAATTCCGGCGAGTGGAATTACGCCGAGAAAAGGTGTATTTTTGAGCGAAAAGGTTTGCAGTGGGTTGAGGGTGAATTTATAGGGGAAAATCGAGATGTATCTGGTCTGATTTCCGACTGGATTCGTCGGTTATAAAAACTCCGGCGGTTATGGTTTGGTCGCGGACTTCAAACATCGGTTATAACCGATGTCTTAATACTAGTTTACGTTATAACTGAAAGTGTTGTTAAAAGTTCGCGAGATTACCGGGATTCCGACGACTGAACTATTGGGCGCCGGTTTTGAATTCGTAACGTTACTTTATGTGATTTCATTATTTAACAAACAAAGCAAGTGGCGCAGTGGTTTGTGTGTGTGTGTTAAGACATGTTTCCGGATCGGTACAGACCCGGGTTCGAAACCCGGCAGAGTACTTTTATTTTTATTTTGCGATTTTCAACAGTTTTTCAAAAACTAAATATATATTCCCGTATAATAATCGATTACGTATCGTTTAAAAATATTTTGGGCATTTAATTCGTCATGAAATTTTTGACTGACTGTTCGGTTGATAAACGGAGCGGGTTTGGTAAATCCGTTTTTGACGGATGTTACATGGATAGTTAGTTAGGATATATAATATTTCAAAATTAAATTAATAATCAAATTACAATCATGCCGTTTTAAATAAAAAAACCAAAAGCTACATGTCAACTCCCTATTGCTTCCTAGACTTTCTAGGAAACATAGGCTTTCTAGCCCAACTCCCACTCATTGTTTCAAATACAAAGGGTTTAAATGCTTGGATCCTTGTACCTCCCGTATCTATGTAACCCGTCATGCGCGTTTTGATGAAACATACTTTCCTCTATATTCATCATCCCCTTCCAAACGAATTCCTTAATTTGAATTATTAACCTTTTTAGATCCCTTATCTACTACGCCACACAACATTAAACCATCACAACAAAAACCAATTGTTCAAATAAATCCCCCAACTACCTCATGCACCAACCCCATGCATCCTATTTTTTTCTCCCATTCACAACCCTCTAATACCCCACCGACGTCTGAACCTTACACACCCCTCCACCAATAAACATCTCCACCACAACGACCCCTGCCAACTCTAGGTCAACCTCCGCAACCACCACACCTAACGAGTCACCCGCCATTCTCCGTCTCGCTTTCGATCACGATCACCGCTACCTCCCCGCACTCCACCACCGTCGTACCCTATGACAACACGTGCAAAAGTGGGAATTTTTAAACCACGACACCACGTTGACTTGGCATACACTCGTGTACTTCAACTTCATAAGGCCCTATTTGCATCAACTGACCCTAAAACTTATCATTCCGCATCCAAAGATATAAAATGGGTTTGTGCCATGAAAATAGAAACTGGGTACTAAGTTTGTTCCAACCAAGCTTCATGTGGCTGACATCTCACTAAAAGTCTCCCGGCTTCTCAATTTCTTACCTTCAGACAAATGCTTAGCCTTGGTTCGCCACCGTTTCGCTTGGAAAGGGATGTTAGATAATAAGATCTTATTACTTTGTACCATCTTATATTACATTAATTCTTTAGGTACTTAAGTGTAATCTGTATTTGTATATATTGTTGTCTCTCCATCAATAATATTCATTCAAAATCAAAGCCTTTGATGTTCTATACTCCAAAACCAAAATTTCAAAATGTTCTTCCATTCAACTATAAATGAAAATAAAATAAAAATGCAATGTCACGAGGAATACAAATTAGACATGGAAATAAACAAATCCCTAGGCTTTTTTTGCCACACCACTTGATGTAGAGTGTTTGTAGGCAACAAAGCCTCTCTGGTCCACCATAACTCAATATAAAAAGTTGCACACATCATTACATGGAAGTTAGTGTTGTCTAGCAATGGTTTAGGAGTGTTCGCCGAATCAAATTTTGAATACTTAATTGAATCAAATTAATTATCGGAATTTTGAAAAATTGAGGCTGGAATCCGAAACAAAAACAGATTACTGAATTTGAATCAAATTTCGTGTTTTTCTAGTGTGTTTTGAATACTGAACACGCACAAAACTACATCTAAATTACAAGTTCATATCAAGTGATAAACCATGCGATTAAATTAACTATAGCTGTAGGGTTGATTAAATCTACGACGGAAATTTGAAAGGGCTGCTTGAATTAAGTAACCATGACAATTGTAGAGAAGTAACAGACCTGGGATGGGAACTTGAGACGGTAGATGACTGAAACTTGCGACAATCTTGCACAATCTTTCTCAACTTTGTCTTTAGGGTTTTTCTTTCTTTCTTTTTTCTTGTTTTTTTTCGATTTTAGAAATTATGTATCAAGATTTTAGGGTAATTATTTTTTGGGTTGGAGATTTTATTAAGATTTTAGAAATCAAGTTTTTAGATTTTAGGGTAATTTTATTTGGGATGTTGGATATAAATGTTAGAAGGCCCAAATACAAAATAACTGAATTTACGTTGGTTATAATAAAGATTTTTTTATTGAAGCTCAACTAATCCTAAGATAAAGACTAACCCTAAAAGATTGAGTAAACTCAACTAACCATCATTCGGAATTATCACTTGGTTTCATAAACTCTCACCTAACCTCTAAATGGTGGGAGATGGAGACTAACATGCATAAACATTTCTCTTGTATGGACTCACGAAATTAGATCATCATAATACTAAAACAAGGCATGATTATTTATTATTAATTAATCATATAGATTCTACATTAATGTTTACTACCCACTACAACAACAGTAAACAATTAATATAGACTACCGATAAATTAGAAGCATCTAACTTTAAACAGAATCCCAAACATAGTTTACATAGCATCACCATCTGAGTTACTATAGGCTAAAAGTTCAAAAATAAGGTAAACTTTTATAGGAAAAAAAAACTCTATTAACTTTAAAATTTATGACCAAAGTGTTTGTAGCTCAATTGTTTCAATGTTTTATTAAGGTGTATTATCTCTTAAATGATGAGGGTTAAAGACTTAAAGTCACATTTGGGTATAGTAAAGTATTTAAGAGTAGGCTAGTTTGCCGCTAGAAAAAAAACTTGAAAATTTATACCTTATGCATCCTTAAGAGTAGTTTAGTTTGCCGCTAAGAAAAAAAAAACTTGAAAATTTTAAACTTGAAAATTTATACCTTACGCATCCTAAATGTTTTTAGTTTTGAATATTCACATGAGGTTTATATTTTCTATCAGTAGTGGCTAGTACTACACTTGTGGAAAGAAAATTATGTAATATTATTATTGAGTGGTTCTTGATGTGATACGTTTTATTGTTTTACATCAAATGGCTTATAGTGATGATTTTGATGAAACCCTTTTAAACGGTCCCACATTGTTCCAGTCATCTTCGAAAAGATTCTGTCACTATTCTTTCAATGTGGTCACTAAATGTCCGCCGTTTAATATTTGATTAGTTTTTTTTAAACCGTAAAATTCAAAGTAAATCATAAGTGTTTTTTTTTCCTTTCAAATCCAGTCATCTAACGAGATTTAAAATACCAAAGTAACAAATTACAAACAAATAGCAGGTAAACGGGAACAAGCTGCGCCGAAATTTGGTACGTTGTTTTAAAACTATATATCAAACAACAAACCTATGACACTTGATCAATTAAATAAATCGAAAGTACAAAATGCAACAATAGGAAGCTGCATAGTGTGATGAAGGGGCCATAGGCTTTTGACACAAGGAGCCCCACTTAATTAAGAGCACAAAATGTTCAACTAGGGATAGCTTCCTTAAAATTTCCATTTTCGCCATCAACCCAACCAACAAATTCATAAATCAACCTCATCTCAAGCCAAAATGTTGGAAGCCAAACCTACCTAACCATTCATGTAACAATTATATATAGAGGTGGTAATTTTTGGTATAACTTGAATCAAGACACAAAATAATCAAGTTGTAGGTTGTATATCTAACTCGTATAATAAATAAGCCAGGTTTAGGTTGACATATTTAGTTAAATGAGCTGCGTTCGGATTAACCTGTTTAGTCCTTTTAATTAGACAAGTCGACATACCAACCAGCTGCTTATTTAAAGAGGTCAATCGCCAACCCGTTCTAGATCCCTGTTAACATTTTTTCACAACCTCCAACATGATTAACATGTTAGCAACTTGATTACTACCTACTAACTTATTAGACATGTTTAGATAAATAGGTCGAACAGATCGTACGTATCCAGGTTACATTATTTAAGTGCAGGCATATTAAGGTTAATATTTTTTACACAAGTCAAAATATGATCCGTGTTTGGTGTTTCAACCCTCCAATCTGCAAACCCACTAACACTACTTCACACCGCTATTCATAAAAATATATTATAATTTAAAAATGGAAGGGACAATCTCTCTTGTGTGCTACGCTAACTCCGTCAGTTCTATTAATGTCAGAAGTTCTAGTTTTTTTTTTAAATTACAATCTTTACTCACTACTAATATACACCAAATAATCCTAATCTACTTTTTTTGCTTGGGATTGAACCCAAGACCCCACTAAAAGACAAAAGTCTCTACCAAGTAAGCTAGCCCCACCCAGAAGTTCTAGTTGGATCAGTTAATCTTCATGAGTAAATCATTTACAATAACGATAATTGGCCATTGAATGCATGATATGTGAAAGTTTGGCATCTATTTCTTTTTTAATAGTTACATTAAATCCGTCTTTAACGGGACTCGAACTCTTGACTCAAGAAGCACAACACCTTAACTCCGATGATTTTTGCAATCGGACCCAACAACTAGCCGCATTTACCTCTTTTTAAGACAAAAATAATTTTGATGCATAAAATTATCACGATATAGAATGGTGCTCTTTTGGTGAGTTAGATGGAAGGAGTGCTCCCCAAATGGGGAGTGGTAAATTTATTCTCTAGCCGATAATGTCATGGCATGTCAAGTTCCCACTCCACTTCTTATTTTGCACCCAATCACTAGGCGTGCTCAAACACATGGGGAATCTATTTCTTTTTTTATATATTTTTTATTTCTAGAAATTATGAATTTATTAATAAAACATATTTTAAACAAAAATAAAAGTACATTTAATTAAAAATATTACATTAAATTAAAATAAATAAAATGACATTAAAACATGAAAAGACATTTTAAAACTAAAACTAATTTAACCATGCGTCGTCGGAATCCCCCAAAAGGTGGGGTAAATCTTTTTCTTCAAGATGATCCACAAGATATTTAAGTCTATAATGCGTATCTTCATCAATGAGCTCGTTATAAACTGTATTATCGAAAACGGGCTCGACTGGAGGATCCCGAATATGTGCCGGTGCAATCCCGTTTTCGTCATCTTTAGAATCATGTTATGCATAATAATGCACGCATATACGATATTCCTAAATTTTTTTTACACTCATAGCACGCATCGGTCGATTAAGTACACCCCATTTTGCTTTTAAAACACTAAAAGCCTATTCCAGTCTTTTCTTGCCGCCTCGTGTTGCCTCTTGAACTTCTTTTCTTTCACAATGTGAGGATACGGAAATGATTTCACAAACACAGACCAGGTAGGGTAGATTCCATCGGTAAGATAGTATCCATGCTTGTACAAGTGGTTGTTCACATAAAATGAGCATTTTGGAGCAGTTCCATTTCATTGAGTAAGAAATAACGGAGATTGTTGAAGCACGTTGATGTCGTTTTGTGAACCTTGTGGACCACAAAAAGCATGCCAAATCCACAAATCTTGAGAGGCCACTGCTTCGAGCATAATTGTCGGGTACATATGACCCCCTTGTATATTGGTCTCGCAACTCTGTTGGACACATTCTCAAAACAAAATGTGTACAATCAAGACTACCCAACATCATAGGAGGGTGATGTTTATCCTCATGAGCTTGATACAAGAGCGCAACGTCGTGCTAGTTGGTCTACGTAAGAACTCGGAAGCGTATAAATTACATACCGTTTCGCAAAAATAATATAGACACTCACCGGAAGTCCTTTTGACCATATTTAAATAATCGTCGTTCTCTTCTGGAGGGTTACCGGTTGCAAGTTGCTTAATCGTTGAGGTAACTTTTTTGCATCGGTGTAAAACTCTTCTTCATTCCCCCATCCACGCCCTCTTGAAACCACGAGTTATTCGCTTGCACGTCACGCACACCAACCTTTTCGACATACGAAACCTATGACGAAAAACATCTTTGTTGAATTTGGGCTCCTCGACAAAATAATTTACCATAAGGGTTTCTTGACCTTTCTCTCGATCTCGACGGACAACTTTCCTTTTTCTAGAAGTATCGTGCCTTCTAGTGCGGCGACTTCCTTAATAAGATTTTGAAAAAAAGTAAACTACTATCGCTTGAGGAAGAATCATCGTCTTCACTAATATCAAATGGAATGAATAGCGATAGTATGTCATCCGCCATTATTTAGAAAATAGGGTTAAATTTTTTAAATGTAAAACAAAGGATTTATTAAGTTGAACGGAAGTGAAAATTGGGTTTGGATGGAGAAGAGAGTGGTGTTGTTTATAAAGAAAAGTTGTAATTTTTTATTTTTTTTATAAAAAGGGGGCAACGGAAGGATCTTTTCCATTCGGTGATTACTCACCGAGTACACCACTCCCCGCTCATTGCACAAACACTGGCGGCCTCTTCTCGATCGGTAAACCCACTCCCCGAATGGTTCCCCGATTACGCCCCTTCCACCCTTATTGGGAATTCCTAACTAAAAGAGCATCCCGCCTGTAATTCATAGGTGATACCTATTGAAAAACACGACGTAAGCAACATACCAACGAACTGCCGACGGCTTTTACCAAGATATTACAAATGCATACTCACGAAAGATTTCAGAACGTGTCTTACTTATTTTGTGACGAATTTGGGATCATGAATTTGTCTCTTATACTATACACATAAGTATAATTGTTTTCTTTTTTGTATTCTCATTTTATACTATACACATAATATAAAATTATTTTCTTTTTTGTGTTCTCATTTTTATCCCATGTATAAATAATTAAATATATCTGAAAAACATAAATATATACAAAATAACATACCTATACATAATCAGAAATAAAACAAAAGGCATATGAAACTTTTCTTTTTTACCAAGTGAAACACTACAACTTTGGTATGAAAGAGAGTGATACTCAATTATCCTAGTTTATAGTAAGTTTTTGTTTTATATATAGAATTACTCAGTATGGTGTTTCCACAATTGTGGCAAATTTTCTTGGCTTTGTAACCTTTAAATCTCGACCGCCATGAGACTGTGCCCACCTAATGCGCGGGAACTGAATGGAATTCGTAAACTCTCGCCCTCCATCAGGTTCGAACCGGGAATTAAAGCCCCGATTTGTTCACTCATCTAAATGTCCCTCGAAAATGGCCCAATCAGATATCAAACCTGCGTCTCCACTAGCAACTTTTGACTACTATACCAAAATGTCAAGATAGAAACAATTCATGTCGTAATAATCTATTTTTCATATATACAAGTTTTATCATCGGCCAGAACAAAATATTTGATCCATTTTCTATATCATCCTCTTTAGTTTTAAGATTAAAAAAAATATTTGGCAAATCAAAACTTATTTCCTTGTCACGTGTGAGCTTGTAGTAGGTACATAATACATTAGGTCTTGAATTGTTGTTCACACACTTGATAGACTTCTTTCATCTATAAAAGGAGCTATTCCATACACCTCAAAACTCAAAAGTGGTACCTTCATCATTAACATATGCCCATTCCTGACACATCTTTTAGGTTATTGTCTTTCTGTTGTAATAACTTTTTGCTCTTCTAGAATATATTTCTGTTACTAATTAATATCTCTAATTTTATATTTTTATAATTATTTTTTTTATGGCAGATGATTCTTTGATTTGGATGTTCTAAGAAGATGCACGAAACGTATCAAGCGTGAGGGGTTTCTGTGCGATTCTTGTCAAGTGAGCAGTCTTTGCGGTTCATCTCTTTTTCGTTGTCTGTTCGACCTTGATTATGTTATATACATATCAAAACCCTTAGTTTTACAGATTATTTTCTTGCTCTAACACAGTTTTTTGGTCCCTTTCAATCATATATCCTGTTAATGTTTTCGATCTATATTTTCATAGAAGTACTGATCAACCAACCTCTAGCTCCCCCGTTATTTTAAAACCTAGCTTTGATCTGGTTAGATATAGTTATAAACTACCAATCTAGATACATACAAACAAAAAAAACGACGAACCAAATAAACAAACGCACCCACTTATAGCATGGTCTGGGAAATTAGGTGAGATAAGGACAAACTTTTTCTCCATCACAGGACTAGGGTGTAAACGAGTTGAGCCTGAGTTCGGGCTCATTCAACATACGAGAGCTTGAGTTCAAACTCGGGTTAATTCGAACGCATTTCTAAAATTCGAGCTCGGCTCATGACTAGTTTTTCATACTCGAACCCGATCATTTATTTAGTTAATTTATACATGTTTATAATTAACATTTTTAATATTTAATCCTTGCAAATTTGTATATAGTAATAACTATTATATAAGTATGTTGTATATTAAATAAATTTATGTTAACAAGCTAGATAAGTGAAGTTGTGACTTGGGATTGTATTAAATAAGCTTATTTTTAAACTCGGGCTCTGGCCTGAGCTCCTATAAACTTGGCTCGGATTGACCTTTTAGCAAGCCGAACTCAAGTAGCTCACGAGCGGCTTAGATCGTTTAATCCCCTACCCATGACTAAACAACAAATTACTAACAATCACCATTTCTGCAAATCTAGCCTATTAGTGTATCATTAGAACAAACTAGCTATAGGTAGTGTTTATTTCACGAAATGAAATGAAGTCTTGATGGAACTGGAATTTTGATTTTGTTTCATATTTAGTTGGTTTCAACAAAAAATTGAATTGGAATTGAAAAACATAAGAAAGAAAATTTATATTTCAATTCCATCTAGATTACATTTCATTTTATTAAATAAACACACCTAAATGCAAATGAAATTTCAATCTCTCACGAATTCCAATTCCAGATTCATTACATTCATGAATTCTTGAAGCGAACTGCCTAAGGTTCACTACCGAATTGAGACTTCAATGTGTATAATAGATTAAAGGTTGATCGATACTTCCAAGTATCGAATGATTTAATGTGTAATATTTATATGCAACTTTATATACAAATTTTAAAGGTAATAATTAAGGCATTCAACGGTTTCCTCACCTACCCACATACACCAACAAAGAAAAATAAGCTTTCTTGAATTTTGATAATGACCACCCGATATTTCTAGAATATTTACCCTTTCAATTTTATCTGCCCATAATTTAATACGTGTATTAATTTACCATCAACAAATATCCAGCATATTATACATACCTACATATATACACACGGTATCGGGATTTCTATCACTCCATTTTGTATTTGTTCAGTTCAATTTGAGTCCGATTTTTTAATAAACAAACGTTACATGTTCGAAATATTTATTTTATTAACAATGTACGACGAAAGGTTTGGTCCACATTTTTTGGATCTCATGTTATAGCCGTCGCTTAGTTAGATCTGACCTCCAAATATGTTATACCTACTACCACTAAAAGACGATTAATTTCAAAAGAATCCTCATGTATAATATACAGTTTTTTTTGTGGATTCATGATTCCTGAACCCCATGGCTATGACTTATGTGGCTTAATAATCACCACCAGTATCATCCACCACCATCAGGAGGGGATCTACATGTAAAGTAACGTTATTATTATGGCTCTGTAAAGTTATAAACTATTTTAGTGGTCCTTGATAACTCCGTTGCTAGACTACAAACACATAAAGTCCCATGTTGCTAGTTTTAATTGATTTTATAATTATGATAATTTATGGTGCCACATAAAAGTTTTTACTAGATCCACCACCCCATCCATCTTAGCCCTTTGTATACATCTACCTAACACAAACAAAAAGCACTTCTCTATATGGACCATTGTTAGGCGTTGGTTGTCATACACGCTCATATACAGCGGCACACTCTTTTCAAAACCAATTGTATGTTGTAAACTACGAGAACCGTGTCATATACATGTTGCTTCGATCAGTGGCGGATCCAGGGGGTTCCTGAGTTCCTAGAACCCCCTCGGTTTGGAAAAAAAATGAAAAAAAGCTAGTGGAAACCTTGAATGTTTTAGAAAAAATTAGTAAGAATATACCAAAAGAAACCCCCTACAAAAAATTCCTGAATCCGCCACTGACTTTGATGAAAACAATAAATATGAAAAACACTTTAAAAAGATATCCCCACTTTTATTTTGAGTTTATCTACTCTCTCCTTATTATATTATATTATAATATATATTATAATTATAATTATAATTATATTATGGGGCTGGTTATTGTACAAAATGCCTTATCCTACAAAATATACGCAATAATCTCAGCCGCCCGATCCCATGCGAAATCACTCTATTCCATGCGAATTCATCTCCTCTCATGCGAAATTAGTGTGCGAATCCACTCTACTCCATACGAATTCATCACTAAAGGGTGCGAAATCACATGTCGTACGTAATGTACGTTAAGCCATTTTGTACAATATATATATACTTTCTCATTATATTATATTATATATATATTATATTATAACACATTATGTTATCATACAGTTAACTTTTCATTTTTAGATTTTGAACACTAGATTTTAATATTTATTATTATACAAGTAGGACCCACATATTTCTTTTTTTAACACTAACATTTACATTTTTTTTTGAACGGCATTAATATTTACTTATTTTTCATTTCAACCAACTAAAAAAAGGTAGATGCACGGTACTCCTGACCGCGGAAGGATCAACCTTCCCAAGCTAGCGACCCGGCAACGCTGTCTGGCGGTGAATACCCTACCAACTCGAGAGGGAGCGAAGACCCTGGGTTGCCAGGATTCGAACTTGTGTCAGTGAAGACCTCGAGCCGGTTTAAAGAGGGTGCCGGTGGCCACGGGTCTATATAAAGAAATCATTTATCACATTTATTTTCTAACTTATATGTGTATATGCATTTTGATAAAAGACTAGTGGTACTATATTTATTATAGGGTTAATGCAGTTCACAAAATACTATTTGCGATGAAAAGAACACACATATGTGTGTGTGTGTGTAAATTATGTATATCAAGGTGGAACAGACGATGAATGTGAGGTGGTAACAAGCAAAAAGACTGGTTATTTGACAAGAGTATGCATGGAAACCAACACTGATGGGGGCCCGGAAAAGAATAATTAATTGGTGATAGATAAAGAAAGGTTCGGTAGTCCCTCTCCGTAGATTTGAGGGGGGTCACTGCAGAAGATCGATCGAAAAGACACCAATGATTTAATGATGGATACCAAGTTCAACAGCATTGTTGTTCTTTCTTTTTTTTTTTTTTTTAATTCTTGAGGTGTATTACAATGTTATACATGTACATAAAAAGTAGTTTTTTCATCATATTTTTTCAGTGTAGAAAAAGAAAGACGTATATCTATACGTGTTGCATATCTGTTTTCTTTTTTCTAATCACAGTACATATTTTGATTAAGAAAAGCAATGTTGTCTGACAACTAAACTATATCTTGTAAAGCACATCCTGCGAATGTGATGTAATTTAGATGCATTTGTGCTTTACCATACTAGTTTTTACATTAATAACACTCTTCATGATTTTGGAATAAGACCTGTACATTCTAAGTATAGTGTGCATATATATACCAAAGTCGTTTCACTATTTTTTATAGTGAATTTAATTTGTAACATATATTTGCCTTGGTAGGGGCGGCTCAACTATTTAGGGGTCTAGGTCGACATAAAAAACCATGCTCTTTTTATAGAAACAGTTCGCGATTGTCATGGCATAACACATCGTCACTTCTAGTTGTAAGAGTTCGCAAGAAAGAATTTCCGAAACAAGAGAGAAATAACGAATGTAACGATTTAAGAAACAACCACAACTGGATTTTCAAATAATAACCACGAATCGAAAGAGAAAATGATGTTCGTTGTCGGTCCGGTGTTTAAAAAATAACTACGGTTGGATTTTGGAAACGATTTTTGAGCCTCTTTGTATTTAGTTCCTACTTCCTCGCAACCATTGGTATTCGATGCCATTTCCATTCTAGCTTTTAATAGTCCCAAACAAAAACTGAATCCTTTTCATGAAAACTCAAATTCGACTGTAAGTGTAGACATGTAGCAGGTTGCTCATTGTTGGGTATATACTGATTAAAACATAAATAATTTTATATATGGAGCAAGCTGGCCAGACCTGTGTGCCTCATTTATGGTTCGTTTTGGACCGAATACAAAAACGCCATAAAACCCAGGGATCTCATACGTTGGATTTACTCACCGAGACATAGGTCTTAAACAAGAGAATTCCATAAACATTGAAGTGGAAACATGCTTAAAACATTAAGAGTAAACTGCAGTTTAACCCCCTGTGGTTTGGGGGCGCTGACACCCTTACCTCCTATTTTCAAAATCTTGCTGCCTTACACACCGACGTTTCCTGATTGCATCAATCTTGGACCCTGGACCTAAACTCTGTTAAAGTCAACCGTTACCCACTAACGGTCAAAGGTTAAATGGTCATTTCACCTTTTTAGTCTATCATTTTTACACCCTCATCGGCTCTTCTCCTTTCTTTTTTACACCCTCATCATCTCTTCTTCTTTCTTGTTGGTCTGAAACCCACTCTCTGGCGAACACTCTCCGGTGAACTCAATTCCAACATCCGGCGAACACACACACCTGCAACTCCTTCAAGAACACATTCACCATATCTGACTAGCCTGCATCTGTGACTTACCAGCAGGTCCTGAGAGTAATATATCCATACTTGCAGGTGAAAGATTTCTGGTATACTTAAAAACATTTAAGTGTTTCATCACACAAAAATTCGAAACAACTATAAATAGTGATTATATGAGATGCAATCCATGACCTGTTTTTTATTTTCAAATTCACAACCTATGTCACCTTTATAACCTTCTTCTACTCCTAGATTTCAATAGATTATGCGATTAATATAAATCACACAAGATACTTATCATCAATACATGTCAAATACAAGATTAAAAGATGATATAACAATGGATGGATGGATTACATTGATAGGGCAATATATACTTATTATAAGATCGTAAACAATCAACTTTTGCTAACAGCATATAAAAATAATAACTAGAGCTCTCTCTTTTCACACTTCCATTTTAGAAATTTTATCCTAATTCTAATTTCGAAATCATTTCCTGTAATCTAACTCATTTCGAATCGTTTAATCGAACTTTGATTGTAATGAGTTGATCAATTCTTAGTATGAAAATTCGCATCATTTTAATACACGATTTATAACATTCTATTTCGTAACATGTACTTGTTTACGTATTTGATAAATTCACAAACTTTAACATCGTTAAACGAATTAAATCGATGTATTCGTAATTTATGAAACGATCATCTTTCATAACAAAATAACTTGTTTATTTCAATCATGAATTACGATTTACTTAGCACTTTTCATCATGATGTTATTAGATTCATAATGTTGCAATCTGCATACAATTCAAGTCGTGGTAAACTTTTAAAAACGTGTTTTTTATACTAAATAAACACTAGATTATGATGTCCGTACGCTTAAAACATCACACCACACGTTTATATACGTTACTTATACATAAAATAACATCAAATAACCAATTAATAACAATTAAAAGAAAAAAAAAAAGACAAGCTGCTTGTACATGTTTGGTGGTCTTGTTTCAAGCTTAACACTCACCTAATTACCTTAAATGCTTCACCTAACTTAACCCTAATCCCTCCCCATTATAAACAACACTACCCCCATCCTTTTTCCCATTTTGCAAGCCTCAAATACTCTCAAAACACTCTCTAATTCTCTTTTTATTTCAGCAAACTCAGCAGAAAGTTCTGAGTTTTTAAGTGAGTTCTAACCCACTTCTTCAACTATTTTCTTCTTGTTTCTTCTTCTAAAACACTTGGATAACCTCTAGGAAGGTTTTCACAAGTTTTGGGCAAACTAAGGTGAAACCACACCAAATTTGAGGCCAAAGTGCAGCAAAACTTTCTGCTTGTTTTTATTCTCTTATATCTTCAACTTTTTCATGTTTTCTTTACTTCTTCTTCCTTTACAAGGTTTGGAATGCCTCTAGGGATGTTACCATAGGTTTTCTATAGAAAACCAAGGTAGAACAATACCATTTATAGGGTCAAACTTTCTGTTTTGGAAGAAGAAGTTGTAAACTTTATTTAAACTTACTTTCTCTCAACAAAGTTGTGCTACTTGTGCCTCTATTTAAGTCCATGGTTAGTGAGTTAGCCAAAGTTGTTTCATACAAATTCGGAGGTGTAAAGTACCTCTAAACTTTCTGTTTTGTTAGGGTTATTTACCCATAAGTGTTGAAACCATCCAAGCTTGACAAACTTGTGTTTTGTAAAGGTGTGATTACTTGGAAGGGTTGGCCTTCCTACTTTCAATCCACCACCTCACTTGATGATTTCTATGTTTAACCACTAAAATATGTTCAACCTTCAATTAAGTAACAAGGCTATGACACATCCCCAAACGTTACCATGTTTGGGATGCACGCACCTAGCTTGCTTACTTGGTCGATACATAGTTTAGTAAAGTATTTCTTTCATTCCATTCATGACCATCCAAATCATCCCTGTGATAATTTTTGTATTTGTGAATCTATAACGAGGTTTAATGGATGTTCATCATCCGACATCCATGCATGACTTCAATGATAATCTATGACATATATGATGGACTTAATATATATTGTATAATATATATATAAATAGACTTATACATAACCGAACTTTTGACGATGATCATATGGTTACTTGTCATGACATTAGGTTATATTATCTTGGACTTAACCTCCTCATTACGATTCTAATGGACATGACCCATGAAATCACAACCACCCTACGGGGTTTATAGTGTCAAAAACGAGTGCTAACGTCTAGATAATTACTTTTTTTTAATACATACGTTTTACATACTTTAAGCTCCTATTCTGAATCCTATGTTATCATTCCAATACTCACACACCTGTGTTTCCTCGTGTAGGATAACTCGGTGTTTCGTTCTCCAACCAACCAAACTCTTCACGGGATTTAACAAAATGAAGCTTTGCAAAACCGTGAGTACACTCGAACACCCTTATTACGTTTTTACACTTTTTGGGTGAAATATGTTAACCAGTTAAAATGCACAAACACTAATATTGTTATGCAATCACACAAACAATCCATCATACATGCTATAGTTACGTGATAACGATTTGTATACTTTGAATATTCTTATGTGATACCAATTGTCATTAACTTCGTACGAGCCTCCCCTTAACATGTATAGCGCTATAGGAGTAACGCACCGCCCGTATTCTTGTGGACATGTTAAGTTTATTCTATTTATGAAGTGACACTTGAGGATTGACTTGTAGATCGCATGCCATGTTTACAGTAATCTAGTATGCTAGTTATTCATGTGGATTCGTTCAAACTATATCGTACTTATGCTATATTAACCTTGTGTACTCGCCAATGCTTTTGTGTTGAACTATACTTTTAACATGTTGCAGGATGATGATGATGTCGATGAAACTTAGTAGGGATGACATAGAAACACATCTAGAATGCTAGATTGTTATGTTGTATTTGTGTTAAACATGTTGTACTTTGAATATTTAAATGTTGTATTTGAAGTTCGTATGTTGTACTTGACAATTTGAATCATGAAATGAAATCAGTTTTGAATTTAATTATTGTCACAATAGTGTTATGAAGTTTCGAGCAATCTATTTCGTCTCATTCCGATGCTTCCGCCATCGGTTGGGGTGTGACATTAACTGTGTTCACCATGGAATGAGTATGTATGGCTGAATCTTGATTGGGGTTAATGATTTAGGGTTTTAACTGGGGAAGAAAGAGGGATATAAACATCATTTCACACATTACTAACAGTCAAAGAACCATTGACTTGATGGAGGGTCTAAGATTGATGCAATCAGGAAACATCGGGGGTGTAAGGTAACAAGATTTTGAAAATAGGTGGTAAGAGTGTTAGCGCACCCAAACCTCAAGGGGTAAAATTGTGGTTTATGAACATTAATTACTGGAAAGTAAGCATAACTATAACATTACATAGTGTCTCCAAACAAACTTCTTGAAAGAGATGCAGTTCTATGTCAAGAAAGCCTTCAGAGCCACGTTGTGCAAGCCATAGCGACAAACTTGCACTAACCTGATGTGCATACTAAAAGTCAGCTACGCAAAATGAGTTCTTGGGTTTATAAGCAACAATAAAACTATCGCATAATAGATATCAAAACATAAAAAGTTATGTATATTCATCACATGTCGCGTGGGAACCAATACGTTCCACGCGTCCCGTAGGACAGCGACCATCGCCATTACCCTCTATAAGTTCATAGAATGAGTAATCGTCATCACTCCGTTCCACATGTCTCATAGGACCCGTTTCCTATCATACATATCATAACATATATAGTACCTACTCATACCGTTAGTTGTAGCTAACACCCATTCATCCACATGATCCTTACATTACTTTACCATTGCATTTACATTAGTTGGTTTAACATTTGTTAGTTCATTCATTAGGTCATTACAATGATCATTAACAATCGTTCCTGCTAATTACTAAGGTATAAGCCAAAACTGTTTTTAGTCATTAAACCACACTTTACTTAGTATTTTGTCTTTCATTAAGACTAACTTGTGCAAATAGTAATAATCATATTAATGAGATGCTATAACCTAGTTTCAAAGGTAAAAGACCTAAAAATACTAACTACACCCGTGATAAGGCAAACGTACCCCATTTAACGAAGGTAAGTTACCGAGTATCAATCCATGGGCATGAGAACTCTTTATACTAAATCCGAATTTAGTATATAATTGATTCATAAAAGTGTTTTGAAATAAAAACCCGTTCTGGATGAGAAAAGCATAGATTAAGAACATAGTTGTAAATCAGTGAAGTAAAGATAACCAATAAGATACCGAATCCTTCTTTTTATTAAATGCTTACGAGATTGAGCAATCATGAAAACTCGTTTTAGTTGTGAATCAAAGAGATGTGTGAAGTGCAAGAGAGATCAAAGCCCAACCAAGCTAATGTTAGAATCTTAGACATCTAAGCTATAGACACACCCAGAAAATGCGGATTTAAGTAAGCGGTTTGTTATACAAATCCCTTATGATTTAAAGCCTCTTAATTAGGTTCTTACAGGTTAACGAAAACAATGTGACTTACACCCGTACAAATCAATTTAAAGACAACTTTAACAAATTTTCCAGATTCATTTATTTAGACACTTCTCATAGTTATCTCGTACATTTAACCAACCCTCAAAGTAGTTTGTTAATTACCAACTAGGTGTCAAGCCCTAAGTTAACGATCGATATATAACTCAAAAAATGGAATAAACTAGATCTAGCATGCATAACCTCATAGAAAGATCGGATTCGTCCGCACAAACTTATTCAAAGACCAACATAAGTTCAATAATAAACAACTAAGTATATCATAGTTTCATAAATAGATCATCCAAAGCATAACAAACAACTAGTATTCATCTATCCTAACTGGCTATAACGCGGTTAGCCGACCATTAATAAGTCTAACACACACAAAAATTGAAAATATGATAATGGTTCAGAAAAATAGAAGACATAGGTCTTAAACCCGAATGGTAGCGTGATTACGACAAACTGGATGTTAGATCTTTGGTTTTTAAGCTTCTTTGCCTTTAGATGTTAATCAACTCTAAACAGACCCCTTTTTTGCAATTATAGTCTCCCAATTTCGTCCTATAGGGTTTCAACAGTCATCTTCTATTTATGGGTGCAAAATAGGGTTTTCGATCTGCGTATGGTTAAAATCGTAAGGATTGTACCATGTGTTGTCTGGGCCTATTTAGGGTTTTAACTAATCATTTGGCAACGCATAGGTATGGATGTACCTTTCCTGATTGCGTACGCCCTGTACCCTGTCTTTTTCACCTCTGTTTCGTCAATTAAGCTGTCAATTAAGTTGGTTTTCACCTTCAGAATCTTTTATTTTAGCCCTAGGGCCTGCTAAGCACAAATATACGAACAATCAACCAATTCAGGGGTATTTGACATAAAAACACATGTGTTCTTTCAGATACATCAAAGACCTATATTGAGTATGCACCCCATGCCAAAACAACTTTAAAAACGGGATTTGAGAAACTCACTTAAATGTTTGCTTTAACACATAACTTGGAGAGGAAATCTTGACCTTATGCATTAAGTCAACCTAGCCAAATATTTAATAAACTGAGTCAACTTTTCGTTCATTATTATGTAAAAGGTTAGACTTTTCACTGGTACATAAGACACGCAATATGTGACTTCTCGCTTGGACAACATTTCATCTCAATATAGAACTTTTCTCTACCCAACATTTCATTAAACATCAACTTTTTGTTCCTCGTACATTTCATTTACCGAACTTCTCATCAGGCACTAACTTTTCGTTAGGCATTACATCTCGCTTTGGTAAACATTTCTTTAATTATCTGCATATTGTTAAACATACTTTTCGTTGTGTGAGTTGAGCGAAATGTATCTGTTCTTGTTGAGAAAACCTTAACCAAGCAGTTATGGCAGTTGTGGTGTTGCAGACCCATAACCAAATCAAGTTTTCAACTTTATGATCCCCAATGCTTCGAAATAGTCATTGATAAAGTTTAATTAGATGCATAATTAACTAATCCCAAATCTATGGGTATACAGTGAAATCTTAACTATTTAACCGAATACAAGCTTCAAGCCTCGAAGCCAATTCCTTTTCGCTTGAAACAACTCTTCCTCCTACTCGACAATGATGACGCTCACCACCAAGTCTTTTTTAAACCGAGAACCAAGCTCGAATCATGATTTTGGCTAGGATCACCTTTTTTCTCTCTCTTGATTCCCATCTTTATCTTTATCTTTCTCTCTATCTCTCTCTGTAATATTGAAAATCTTAAAGATAAAAATAATAAAAATAATTTCATGAAAGTAACACAAATTAGAATATGGTTAACTTAGTCATGTTCGGTTTGATCAATATAATTAAAATCTGGTTAACTTAGTCATGTTCGGTTTGATCAATATAAGCATTGTAAATTTGAATAAAAATGATTTGGTAATAGATTAAGGTTATTAATTTGTATTCATCGAATCTTTGACTTAGCTAGGATTAGAGCAATACATAAATTTATACTATATATTTTTATTTATATATGATCCGCAAGTACTTTTATTTAAAACAAAAAGAAATCTGATTATATGGCAACTGAAATCTTGGGATTACGCTACCATAAGTAATTCTGTAATTCACTCACGGTAGAACTGATCCGTCATTTAAAAACCCTTTGATACCATAATAGGGTTTTTAGAATGCCTGTAGTGCTTACGTGAAATGGCGTGGAGGGACAAAAAACGCCCAAACACGCCCACACCACCGCCCCCATGGGTGTTTAAAAAAAAATTAAGGGCGTCTAAAAGAAAATGCCGGAATGAATTTGGTTGGCCATTCAGACCATTACACCCTTGATTTTGAGTAATAATTGAAGGGGCAAGCAAGGGGCTTGAACCACTACACCCTTTTTGAATGAAAAATGTCCTTGATGACGTGGCGTTCAAATGACAAAAAACGCCCCTAAGGGGCTTGAACCATACACATGGTCTTAATTTGATCGCTTGTTCAACTTCACAACTGCACATCACCAGGAGCTTGCCACCTGTTTGAATTTCGATTAGCCACGCAACCACCTGAAGTTAGCGATCGCACTCCCCCTTGATCATATCTTGCTATTAATTATCATATCTTGCTATTAATTTGTAGATAAAAATTGTATACTTCAACTCCAAGCTTTCTCTTCAATATTCTATCAAGAGGTTAAAAGGTATGGAATTTTATTTTAATAACACATTTATTGTTAATGTATTCTGTTTTTATTTAAATATTTGTGTATAATAAAAGCAATATACAACATACATTAGTTTCAATAGTTTGTGTATAATACTTTTTGATATATGTTAATAAAAACCTTTAAAAGCAAACAAAAGCAATATACATTTAAAACATAAATAACTAAGTAGAACAAAAGTTTAACATCTGTATATAATAAAGCAATGTTTAAAAGTCTGATGTGTCAAACTTCTAGCCTCCCCCTCCCATGTATATATACTATATCTATATATATGTGTAATTTGTTAGCGTTTTCATTTTTATTTTATATATAATGTTGAGTTGTTATACACGTCAATGGATTTTGAAAATGCATGTTCTGTTGCAACACCAAAGAAGCATTCTGCAAATCCCTAAATCAAAAAGTAGTCTGCAATTAGTATTGCCTCATTCCCAGAATTCAAAATTCAAACTCTCTCTATTATTTACCATGAACGCATGACTTTTCATCTTCATTTCAGAGAGGGATAGGGTTTCCATTAGTGATCTCTAATTGGATGTTCCTTCAAGAATAGGTTTGTATGTCTCATCTACGGTCATCAACGGCGGGCGACTGATCGGGATTACCGGTGCCTGATTTGGTGGGGTTAAACCCATATTGCAGTGTCATATCAGATTCCGGTCAAGGCTAGGGTTCCGACGAGTACTTAGGTAAACTTTTTCAGTTTCATGATTCTATTTTTGTTTAGATCGCATACTTCAAGGACGTTTGGGTTATGTTTCAGTGCCTCACGACTACGCCGCCTACGAGCTTGTTTTCCGGCGACTAGCGGTTTAATTCCGGTGATAGGTGAGTCCCGAGTAACGATTCTATCATCTAAAATGTGATATTATACAATTAAATTAACTGATCTTTTGGATCAAACTAAATGATAAATTGTTGAGGTTGAAACGGCAAAATTCACCTTCCATAAGGTTAGAGGTCAAATTTAGTTATTGGGAAGATTTTACATTTTGGTTACACATTTTTTGATGAACAAAAGTTTTTTTTCCTAAATTTTATTGTTATCTTGGATGTTAATTTTCAAAAGAATCACATAATTAGTTGTAACAAACAAAATTTACCTATTGTTGCAGCTACTTCAAAGTTTAATTGTTTTCGCCTTAGTTTTAATAATTACTCACATCAATATTTTTATCATCTCTGCTAATGATCCTCAGCCTAAGAATCAACGATGTTGTTTCCCAATCTTCGTTTTTAAACCATGAACTGCTTTACAATTCAGGTATCAGTTTCGACTTATTTTTCATTTGATAGCAACGATTTGGGTTTTGTTTTAATTGATTGATGTTTGTATTGTTTAATGTCAGTTGGGGTATTCGGGTTTTTTTTTTTTTGCAATGTTTCAGCCAGTTTCAAAGCGTAATGGTTAGTCATTATTTTTCTTGGAAGGTGGTTTTGAAGATGCGACAATGGTTGTCACTCAAGCAACTTATATTCTATTATATTCACCATTGTGTATTCTTGATGAATCAATATGCATAAAGGCGTAAGCAAGTATTCTAATCTATCATTGTTTTCATATTTCACTTTTGGATCATCTGCAACAATATTGGGCCTGCACATACTCAGGTCAGCTTCCAAGTGTATGATATCCTGCTTAATTTGTCTTCTTCTTTAATGGATGTTCTATGGGTGCCAACAACAAATAGCATAATAGGTATGTATATATACGTAGATAGGTGTAAATTTACAAAGCAACAAATACATGCATGTATGTAGATTTGTATCATACAAATATGGATATACATAATCAGGGTGAGAGTTTGCTACAAAGTCCATTTTTCCTACAAAGTGTAAAAAGTCATAAAACACCATAATATCAACCATAAAACAACTCAAAACCACAAATAACAAAGTGAAGGTTACTAAAATCGCCATATTTGTGGGTTTTGTGTTGTGTTTTGGATGATAAAGGGCTTTGATTAGAGAATGACTAACATTAGTGTGTTTTTATGTTGATTATCATATTGTGTTTATATTCATAGTTCTACGATTATGTGTTTGAAGTTTGTAAGGACTGTTAGGGTTTGGATATTGTGTTTTAGTGATATTCACTCGGTTATTTGAGGGTTTTGAGTTTGATTTATGTTTGAAATTGTGGTGTTTTATGACTTTGTACACTTTGTAGGAAAAATGGACTTTGTAGACGAACCCTACCCTACATAATCATATATATAAATCAACTATATACAATTTCTTCAATCCTGTTACGTATGGGGTATACGTATATTAGGATTGTCACATATATGTAGCTTTTTCTTAGTCTTCATCTTCTCGACCATAACCACCGCCATCATCTTCGTCTCTCACTCCTGCTACACTTAAGTATATTGTGTTAGCTACAAATCACGGAAGAGATCAGCCACCATTCAAACCAAATAGAAATGAAGTAATATCAAAGAACAAATGGATTTTTAATCACCAGCTGATGGACGCAGGTCAAACAGAACCAAGCCGAACATTGGACACTCCAACGATATTAGCACCCGATGGTGTTTAGTCATTATCGTTCATTGGCGATGACTGGACCAAACAGGGAGTGATTGGGAAGATTCCAAATAACCAACTAATTTTAAACGATGTGTCACAAAATCACCTAACGTGATCGAAATTAGATGGTAGCCATGATAAGGCGAGGAATCCGGCTGATGAAGTGGCAAGATCGCAGGGAAGGTGTACGAGGAAGAATACAACTACCAATAGGGAAGGAGGGAGTGAATTAGGGCTTTTGTGTTTTGAGAGAGATGAGATAAATAGAGAGTTTGAAAAAAGTTACCAAAATTAAAAGGTTTCAAAAAAGTTTCCAAAATATATGTGTGAATCCTATCTAAGATTTGATAAATGTGTAATCTTGGTTTATTTTTCTTTACCTGATGAACAAAATCGATGTCGTCCGAACATCGATACCAATTTCATTGGTATGAAATTTGGTGAAAACTAAGTTGTATTCGCAATACAGTATTTTTTTGTTAGCGTTATATATATAGCGCATGGCGATACACTAACGATACCGTGACGGACCGAAGCAAAACTGTCTCGGTATCAGTGTTTGTTTTATGGTTTTCGATTGATATAAATATGCGTTGATATCCTCTTAGGCATATCTCTTTTGTTTGCAGTACTGACTACTAATATCATATCAGTACTCTAGCGAAAGGAACTAATACCAACCAAAAGTCTGTTGTGATGCGCAATTAGAATCCCACTAGTATATATAATATTGGTTGCATTTTTAATATTAAATAATTTTATGTATTTAGTTAAAAATGTAGACGGTGTAAGATACACATATTACATAAAGTGGTGTGAGAATAATAAAATTTTGTATTTTTAATTGGGATTTTTATATATTTCCCCCTCCTAAGAGAGCTTATTACATATTTCTCCAAATAAAAAAATTCAATTACATATTTCCCCTTCTTAACCCATATAAATTACATATTTCCCCTTTCCATTAAAATTCTCTTATTAATTACTATTTTACCCTTAATAAACTTATTAAATTACTAATTACATATTTCCCATTTCTATCATCAATTACATATTTCCTTAGTTATTCTATTTTTTCAATTCCTATAATGTTTCACCAATTGTTTACTGTTAATATTTCATTGGTTCAGTTTTCGGGTTTGTCGGATTGAAATTATTTTGGCTATAACTTATATCTCAAGTTCCTTCTTTTCGAATATGGCTTATTTATTCACTCTATTTTCGCTATATGTTTACCTTTTATTACTTGGATCGTGGGAAGTCTTGTTTTCTAGAAGGCATATACATGCTAAAGTTGCAATCAAGAGGATTGGGGCGATGTAAACTAGAATATTCCCTCCTGCGCATATAGAAGATAATAAATAATATGAAACAATGTAGCCAAAATGTGTTTGTAGGCATCATGGCCATGTATCCCAAGAACATCACAGTTGCCATCAGCATTATTAATTGTTGAATCATGCTGCTCATTTTCTGTTAACTCAAGGTTGAATTCTGGTTATATTATATAGAAATTAGTGTGGAATCTTATTAGATTAGCAGTCGTTATAGAGGGGTTAGTAGTACAAATTAAGAGCTAATTTTCACATTTTGAGAAAATAGACGAACTAGGAAAATATGTAATTGATAGTAGAAAGGGGAAACATGTAATTAGTCATTTAATAAGTTCATTAAGGGTAAAATAGTAATTAATAAGAGAATTTTAATAAAAAAGGGGAAATATGTAATTTATATGGGTTAGGAAGGGGATATGTGTAATTGAATTTTTTATTTGGGGAAATATGTAATAAGCCCTCTTAGAAGGGGAAAATATGTAAAAAAAAACTCTTTTTAATTAACTGTTAACATGCGTTGAAAAACTTATTGGGCTAGTGGCCTATTTTGGGCTGAAAAAATTATTGGTTAATGCCTGATGGTTGCTTTATTTGGGCAGAAAAGCTTGTTGAGCTAGATGCTTTACTTTACTTTATTAGGCTAGTTGCCTATTTGGGCTTAGGTATTGTTCACAAAACCGTTTTCGGACTAAACCGAATGGGTTTGGAAACCGGTTCGGACTGAGGCAAACAAAGTCAAAATTGAGTCCGTTATAAGTGGAAAAAAACTGAACTGATACCAACCAGCTTGAATCGCTTTAGGGACTGGTGTTGAACTCTGTTTGAAAAGTTTGTATTCCATAATTTAAAATTTTTAAATTAATTTAAACTTTCTATTTAGTAACTCTTTTAATCTAAATATTTTCATACATTAAAATTCAAAATTTTATGGGCTAAATAAGTCATTTTTGGATTGACCCGAAATTTTGTGCGTGCAAGTTAGGAATGAAATCTTCGATACAAAATAATTATATGGGTCTTATTGTGATTGCACATTTCAACTCATCAACCCGACATGATCGACCCTAGAGATGGGCATAATAACCGGTTCCAAACCTGACCCGGTGGAACCTACCTGGGACCGGTTCCGGTTCCTACCCGACATATAGTAGAACCGGTTCCGGGTTCAAAATACCCGATGGTTCCTACCCGGTTTCACATTTTTGGAAAAAAATAAGTTCCGGAGCCGGTTCCAACCCGTACCCGGTTGTACCCGTAACCGGTTCTTATCATACCCGGTTCCTACGGTAACCTTCCAGACCCGGCGTCAATATATTTTTAATGTGAGTTTTTTTTATAAGTCTTTTGCTAGAAACAAGTACCCGGTTACACAAACAACCTAAACAAGAAACGTTAAACAAAACATATAAAACACTAAACATACTAATCATAAAACACAAATGGGTTTACAATAATAAAACAAACTAAACTTTCGATGACCCGGTCCCGGATGCTTCACCCTTTTCATTGTTTTTCGCCTTTGTCACCGGACAATGGCGGTCGGTGTGTTTCTTGAGCGTCGAGTTGGCCGACGCCTTCATGAACTTCCCGCACCCCTTGCATCTAGCCATTTCATGGCTATCCGACATCAAGCACAAGTCAAAGTGCTTCCAAATAGCGGGGTTTCTTTTGGTTTCCAAAACAACCACGACCTCATCGTTGCAAGCCATCGTTATCTCTTTGATAGTATTAGATTTGAAGTGTAAAGTGTTAAGTTTATATAGAAAAATCGATTCTGTAAAGTGTAAAGTGTAAAGTGTAAAGGGGTTTATATAGAAAAACCGATTCTGTTATCAGGAACCGGTTCCAACGGTAACATTTATCAGGAACCGGTTCTGAACAGTGAATGGCAGGTTTGACTGTCAGGAACCGGTTCCCAATAGTAAAATGGCAGGTTTGACTGATCAGGTTTGACTGCCAGGAACCGGTTCTGAACAGTAAATGGCAGGTTTGACTGCCAGGAACCAGTTCCCACACTATCAGGAACCGGTTCCGCACCATACCCGGTTCCATAATACCCGTACCCGGTTCTACACGGTTCCATATTCTTGGGTGTGAACCCGGGTAGAAACTGGACCCGGTTCCACACCATACCCGGTTCCACACCATACCCGGTTCCAATGACATCCAAGCAGAACCGGGTCCGGGTTGGAACCGGTTCCGGGTAATAATAAAACCCGATTATGCCCATCTCTAATCGACCCCATACTAAACAATTTTATTGATAACATATAATATTTGTTCGAAGTAGGAATATTGTAATATCTGACAACAATAAAATGTTGTTATATGAACTATCAAGTATAACATAACATATTTTTCCATCGTAAGTTTAATATGTCGTAATTAGATATCCGACTTAACTGATTGTACTATTAGAAAAGAACATCATTGTATGCTGAGTTTTGAAGTCTCACAATATATTAGGTTGATACCTTCTAAAGAATCCTGTTTAAAATCTAAAAAAATAACACTTACATAATTTTTAATGGAAAATGAAAAAAAAACAATACAAAACACCACACCAAACTCACCGATAATCGGTGAGCACTTCTCCGACCCCCACACACCGTCCACTCTTAGCGTTGTGGGTATCTCTTGAAATGATTGGCGGGTTGGGTCGTTAGCGTTATCTGGGTTCGCAGGGCGTGAGTGGCCTTTCGCCAATGGTTTACCCGGATGATCGAGCTTATAGTTTTTGTTAACCGTTCAAACAAAAAAAGAATGACGATTAAAAAAATTTCACTCCTATATTCTGCAATAAAAAAATAATAGATCAGTTAACTTTTGCTAATTAGAATTAATTGCTCAAAACATATTTGGTTCATTTAACTAAACACGTACATATAATCAGTTAATTAATCAATGAAGAGGGATTGAAGGATCATGTCCAATTCAAAGCCTAACTTTTAGGCTGGGCTGATCTTAGTCACATGCTTTTAGACTCTTATCTTGCTTCTTTTCTCAATCTAACAAATTCAAAATACACCTCACAAGTCACAAAGTTTTATGTGCTACTATCAAAAGGCTAAGCTTTTATAATTTAACTAGTTTAAGAACCCGCGAATTTCACGGGTTGGTAAAAGAAAATATCTTCATTATCACCGTTGACATAAATGCTATTACTTTATACACACAAATGAATATATTAGTGTACAACGACAAATTGAAATACATGAATATACAACGATCACAATTCGTTGAAAATCTCCTTATAAACCACATTAGTTGTTTTATTCGTATGGTTAACGTCCCTATATACACCAGAATTAGTTAAAGACTTCTTTGTACACTTCTTTAGAACCAACATTTTAAAATTCTACATGTTGAAACGGGTTAACGTCCCTATATACACCACAATACGTTAAAGACTTCTTTATACACTTCTTTAAAACCATAATTTTAAAATTCTACTTGTTGTAACAGGTCAGGTTAAAATCAATACAATTCCTGCAACATTTTAAAATTCTACATGTTGAAACAGGTCAGGTCAAAACCAATACAACATTTTTAAATTCGTTTAGTACCCGTGTGTTACACGGGATGGTCTCACAATACATAATATTATTTAAAGTGTTTTTATATTCAACAACTTGATCAACTTATCAAAAATCCAATCACGAACATACCCATGCCCAGCCAAATATAATCATAGCAGTAAAACCCATAAAACCTACAACAACAATCAATCCAAAAAGCCTCCGTGTAACCGCGCACCCTCTCTTCATTCCAGCCGCACAATTTAACCTCCTTATTCTACTCAAATATTGTATAGCTCTTTAAAACATACAAATCTCCTTTCATAAACAATATTGTATAAAAAGTAAAAGCAGGCAATCGTTTAGTAACACATACCCGATGCTGAATCAAAACTCACGAAGTCGAAACCACATCATCTTATCAATCAATTCAATGAGAAGCTCCTTCAACAAGCTTCTTTTATACTTCTCAATCGCATTTGCCACTTCTACAGGCATATACTATCCATCTTAGTGAGCCAAGACCTCATTCCGCAAAAAATAACAATCGATACTCCTCGCCTTACCTCTCCGTAATCGGCTTCACAAAACCTTTAACCACAACAGAATGACCTTATCTAAACAAATCAATCACATGTCCTTCATACCTAACCTATATATCCGTAATCAAATCAAAAATCACTAATTGAATCTCATGAGACGATGCAGGATGCGCTACGCTTCCTTCTAGCATCAATCCCTTAAGACGGAACTTGTTTTTGCTAGGGTTCTCGGAGTATTTTGTGAGAGCGTATGTCGGTGTGACAAAACCAAAGTGCTGACTCTACCCAAGCTGACCCGTACTATTATAGAAATGCCTTGTTATGGTGAGTCCATATTGAATTAAAAATAAATTAGTTAGCAAAGAAATTATTACACCATAGAACAATAACCCATCAAACAAATATGAGCAGAAAGGTTTCTACCTCAAACAAAGGAACCGCTGATCACCTTGAAATCAAAACAATAACCATTTAAAACTGTAAGAAAAGAAAGAAAGAAAGAAAATGAGATTTCTATGTAGGTTAGTCTTTTGTATTATCACACATATACACCACATTTGTTAACTACCATAAAAGAGTGAATTATTAAGAATCATGAAAGAAAATACAGTTTCCATATTAATTGCTAATAAAAGAAACTCTTTGTAAGATATTATAACAAATGCAAGTTTCAGTTAGTAAAATGTCAATTTTTCTATCAGTTGGGAATTTTGCATATACGATACGGTTAAAGGATGCACTCAGAAAAAAAGGTAATTATAAGACATTCACTTGTGGGAAAAAAATCTAAGATGTTCTTTGGCCTTGATAAGTACACGAAGCATTTCGAGTAACCCAATGGTTATGTGAACCTATTCTTCATTGGCAAACCATTCATAACTCACTTTGCTAACACTCTTGTATGTTCAAATATTGAAATTCATTAAACATATCAAAGATTAAGACAACATTCATGTTATACTAACAATAACTATATACCTTTACTAAATGGCTTAAAACGTTGAAATAAACAATATTAATAGATAAAATATTACGTGTTAGTCCTTTAAGACTACTAAATAAACTTGTGTTTTGCCACCATCTTCCTAATCTTATTGCTTCTTCCTACATATCCATATTACAATATAATCTTGAAAGTCACTTTCATATATTCATACTCATAAAGTTTAAACTAATTACCTGATAAATTGATGGCCAAAATAAAGTAAAAATAAAATAAAAATAAAATGTGGCTTGTAAATCAAATGTTACTTTCAATGTACTTGCTGAATATGTATTAGGATTGATAGTTGCAACTAATATGTAATCTGACCCGATACAGCTGACCAAAACTCCTGAACCGTTACAGCTGACCAGAACTCCATGTGGCGATCTGACCCACGAAATGTCAGCTGCAAGCTAAGCAAGAATCCAAGCCGTAGTCTAACCCGCAAGAGGTACCTTTGTAGAGTATTTAATTGAAACTTAAAACCTAAGTTTAAAGTCGAAAGAGATAAATAAAATTATTAAAATCACCAACAAATCAAATCATAAAATAATGTTTTTGGCCTTCTCCATGTTATTTTATTTACAGTATAATCGACATTATTCTACTTGTCAAGTCATCTAAGTATAAAGTGAAACGTGAAGCAAGAACTTGTGCAACTATCTAATTTCTTTCTAATTAGCATCCTTATGTGCGGGACTTACATGTAGAAAGTTATAAATACCAGAGAACTAAAATTAGAATATAAACATAATCTTTAATAACATTCACTTGTTAAAAAAAAGACTCAATTAGAACAAATAAAAAAAGTCATGTACCTTATTTAAATATTTATTATTTGTTTTCTATTTATAATAGGAATTTATGTCTTCATGAATTAAGTCATATTTTAACTTATACAACTTCATAGGATGCAAATACTAAACCAGAAACCAAAGACTGTAGCAATTTGATCTAAAGTAGTTTTTGTTTCTAACAGACCAAACCAATAAAATAAACAAAAAAATGGCTTACAATATCAGCCCGCAAACCAAGCCAACAGTTTTTAAAGGTTTCGTAAACTAAATTTCAAGGAAAATTGCACGTAAAACTCCAAAATCAAACATCAAGAGTCTTAATCCTTCGGATATCGATACCAAATCATAACATAGCAAAAACATACGAAAACCTAAAGCACACAAATTTTAAGGGTTTACCTCGAAGCAAAAATAGTAGCAAAGTAATAGCGCAGATGATTAAAATTGACTATGTGCGGCCACCGAATTGCAAAATGGAAGAGTGGATGCCGAAAAACAGATAATAGATTTATATTGATAATGGGTCAGATTAAATAAGACTAAAAAGCTAGGTAAAAAACAAATGGATCAAAGAGTTTGAAGGGGCTTGAAAATATACCCAAGGTCCCAAGCTTTAGTATTTACATCTGCATAAGATATTCTTTATTCCTTTAATTAACCTAATAACACTAACATAAACAACTTTGAAATTTGAAAAAATAAAATAATATAAAACGTAATCATTATAAATAGAATTACGGTAGGGATATATTTTTAATCCATATGTCAAAGCAGAGCATCATCAAATAACTATAGATGCTTATTTTTCTACAGTATTTTTAAGAGCAAAAAAGATAGTATAAAAACACATCACTATGCACTATAAGTAATTTACATTAAAGTATTAGGTTAAGAGTAATTTACATTTGAGCATATTTATCTAAGCAATTGCTTCCATATACAACTAAAGGTAACTTTTCTAAACAAAATTACACCTTTTCTTTTTGCAGAGTCCGCAAAATAAGACTGGTATTCCCCAAGTTTTATGAGTGATAAGTCTTGTTCATCCAGATTACATGTATCTGCGAATTAACTAAATTCAGAAATTTCACCATTATTTTTTTTTCAATTTCTATTTTTATCTCTAAATTGTTTGATTTTTTCTTCTTTTTTTAATTCCAAATCTTCTACCAATGGTGTCAATAAAGACTCTGTAATTTAATTGCAAAATAGATTATTGGTTATAATTCTTGCTATATTATCAATCAATCAGTTTTTATCAATTATACTCGTTTAAATCTTCAACGAAACGACATAGATGTATCATCTATGCTAACTAATCTAAAATTAACAGGATCACTCAAACATGGTAGGGGAAATAATATAAAGAAAAACAATGCGAACTTGAATGAGGCGAGTAAGAATTTGAATCAAAAGAAAAAAACTAAATAAATCTGAAACATACCAGTTGCGATTCAGAAACCGACGACTGATTAAGGGTTCCAAAAGAAAGAGATGCAAACCCTAATGGAAGAACAAAGGAATGATGAATATAGATCTAACAAAAAGAACTTCATAGATGAAATAAGAACACTTAAATTACCTTGAATTCCCAAGGTGTGGTGGCGGCGTTGATTAAGCCCATATGAAGGTTTTGGGTTTTTTCATTGGAAAATGTTGTGATTCTCTCATGTTTAGGGTTCAAATCAATTTTGAAAGATGAAAAAGATACAGAAGCGTGAGAAAACAAAAATCGGAAAGATTGAGGGTTTATAATTTGAATATACAACGTGTAAAGGAAGGATTTCATAACTAGGAAAGATTAAAACTGATGGAGAGAAAATTTGTGATTTCCTAAAATATAAACCGTGGTTTCAAAGAGAAGTGCAATCGAGCAAGATAGGAATTGTAATCCCATTTTTTTGTAATGTTCATTTTATAAATTCAAATCACTAAATGTTGCCAAATTATACTATATAGTAAAGATAATTAAACTAATTTCAATAACTCTAACGTGATTATCGCTTGGATTCCCATAGTTGGCTATAAATAACACCGTATCATGTGCATGGGAAATCCTGGGGTGGCAGGAACAGCATGGCCGATATTTGAGGAAACTTTTTAAAAAACTTGTATATTATTGTTGTAAATATTAAATTGTTATATATGGTACAAACCATACAAACACAAACAACTACAAACTTCTTCATGGTTTAGATCAGTTGTAATTGGCATATATGTTAACTTTGGCAACGTCCAACTACCGCCAATTTGTATAAGGTCTAAGGCAGATATGTTTCGAGATCAACAGGTAATCGAACGGGCCGATCAATGTTGGACAGTTTGCGAATAATTGTGATAAGCTAATGATATGAGCAATTGGAACATACAATTTATGTTTCTATGATACTTGAAAATGATAATTCATTAGTTTAACTAGCTCAAACAATTGAACGTTCGGAAACATTTTGACTTCGGATAGATGGAAATCGATGTGTGTTAACTTTATTAAACAAACGACACATAACACAAAATTTGATTCGTTTGTAAAGAACAACATACAGATGGTGCGTTCTTTTATGTTCTGAACGTCGACGTGTTGCATTTGATCGACGAATACTTATTTTAAGTGTTTAGTTTATGATTTTATTTAATACTCAAAATCCAAAAATATTTAATAGGTTATTTTATATTTTTTTTTATTGTTTGTGTGTTTGTCATTTGTTCATAACTTTTTGTCTATTTGTGTTATACTTTTTATTGTTTATTTTAAATTAAAACAAACAAAATAAAGCAAAATTAAAACAAACAAACAAAAATTTTCGAACTTGAACCGTTTGAACACATATTGTCGTTACAAAAGGACCGTAGAAGGGACTGTTTGGTGTGGTTGTGCACTTAGTTGTAACCCAGGGCGCTTTCGGGACGCGGGCGCCCAGCCACCGAACTTTTCGTGTTAACGTTATAATTGTGTTTTCGTATAGAAATTTTCGTAATTAGTTTTCGGGTTTAATTTAAAATTTTTGGGAATATGTTTCGCCACCGGTTTCGAGCGTCGAACTTCGCCACTGGTTTGTATCAAATGCTACACAGAGATATGTTACTGAACATGATGTTTACATAAATAAAAAATGCAAATTCATGTACCATCAATTTAAAATAGTAGTTTATATTGTCGGATAAACTAGCTTCGTTAGGAATGACTGCGCTTACAAGGTTTACTACATCAGTAAAATGATGTGTGTCCTTAAACGTTAACTACAATTTTAATAAATTAACCACAGTGGCGGACTTTGCTTCTTCAGATTCTTTATATCACAAACAACTATATCACCTTCTATGTTAGGAATAAAATTTTATTGCAATAGAATTTAATGTCAAAAAAAAGGACGTACGTGAACGAACAGATATTTACACAGACTCGAATGGTCGATCGCTTATTTGTTAATTTCCTTAGGCAAAACAACCAAACATGTTAAGATCAGTTTATATTATTCTAAATTCTTTTTCATCAGTATAAAATTGTTGATCAAAAAACCGTTATTTACAATGAAAATATATTCATAGAAATTATTTATTAACAAAATATCGAAGTAAGATATATTGATGATATTGAATTATATAGTTAACAATGATGATAAGAATATATCAGCAGATTACGAATTATTTGTTAATGTGCAAAATTTAGTAGAATATCTGAAGGTCGAGGGGCTCCCCAGGAATATTCGTGCGAATTTTGAAGCGAAACCCCAAAAATTCGTTTGGTTTGTATTTATTGGGAAATGATACACACTTTATAAATTGGGGTTAATTTGTATTATTTTTATCAAGTACAAATATCACGTGACGTTTTAATGACTGAATATCAGCGAGTTTAAAATTTGTAATGTGAGTACGATTGTAAAACTATTTTTATAAAAAAGAAACTGTCTAATTGCAGAATTACCTTTATCTCGTATCGTTATAAATGTTTTGTGTTTGATTTGTGTTAAATAAATTTAATTTTTTCATATATCAAAAAGATTACGTGCTGTGTTATGTAGATGTTTTATGTTTGACTTGACCTGAAATATCGCAACAGAAAATAATTTGACTTTTTCTTTACCTTTATATTTCCCACTTTATTGAATCTTTTGTTTTTTACATTCTATTGTTATTATTAACGTATTATATATAAAATAGAATTAATATAAATAACAAACGAAATTGTATATAACTGTGATTTTTTCCATACTATAATACCAAGCCGTTTAAACTTATCAGAGGCTTCGTATTCCTCTTCTTTCATTTCTCTCCCGAAACAACATATATCCGAACAGAAACAAGCTTCTGGGTAATCTTCGCGCCATTTGAAGTTCTTCTCCACGTTTATCCCAAGCTAAAACCTAAGTCCCTCCCGACGACGCCCAGCGTACCCTGAGATGATCAATAACTGGCTTGTCTTAAACAGTTGTCTGCTCCACCCCGCGCAAGCCCCAAAATGTCTCACGTCCCTTTCCTTGAAATGCCCTCCATCCACCCCTACATTTGACATGATCTTCAAGAAAATTGTATTTCGATCTCACACTTCCTTGCCCAATTTGTGACGCGGCTCATGTTGGGAGAATTGTGCTTGGCTCTTTGGTAAGTGATTTCAAGACTTGGATGCTACAGGTCCTACTCTTTCGAGTATCTTGAAAGGTCCTACGTAGCGTGGTGCTAGCTTGCCCTTCTGGCCAAAACGAACTACTCCCTTCCACGGTGATACTTTTAAAAGTACTTGATCACCAATGTTAAACTCCAAGGGCTTTCGTCGTTTGTCTGCATAACTCTTTTGACGACTTTGTGCCGCTAGAAGATTGTTTTGAATTTGATGAATCTTGTCTGTTGTTTCTTGGATTAATTCTGGACCGGTGATTTGTGCTTCTCCAATTTCGTGCCAACATATTGGTGATCGGCACTTACGACCATATAAAGCCTCGAAAGGTGCCATGCCGATACTTGAATGATAGCTGTTGTTGTATGAAAATTCAACTAATGGTAAATGAGCGTCCCAATTCCCTTTGAAGTCTATGACACATGCTCGAAGCATGTCTTCAAGAGTTTGGATGGTGCATTCAGATTGTCCATCAGTTTGAGGATGAAAAGCGGTACTGAGGTCTAATCGTGTACCCAAAGCGGCTTGTACGGCTTGCATGTTCGTGAAGTGAAACGACCATCGTGGTCTGAAATGATGCTTAGAGGTACACCCTGACGGCTTACGATCTCGCTGATGTAGATACGAGCTAACTTCTCGTTCTTGAAGTCCTCGCGAATTGGAATGAAGTGAGCTGATTTTGTGAGACGATCAATGATTACCCATATAGTGTCATATCCACTGGAGGTGCGAGGTAACCCGGTAATGAAGTCCATGGTTATGTTTTCCCACTTCCATACAGGTATTTCAGGTTGGGTTAGAAGTCCTGAAGGTCTTTGATGTTCATCTTTTACTTTAGAACAGGTAAGGCACTTTGAAACAAAAAACAGCAATATCCTTTTTCATGCGAGGCCACCAGTAGGTGTATCGAAGGTCTTGATACATCTTGTCGGCTCCTGGGTGTACAGAGTACCATGTTTTGTGCGCCTCATTCATACGAAGGTTATTGTGATCGGGAATCCATATGCGATCTAGATAGTACAGAATACCGTCGGATTTGGTTTCGATTTTAAGTTCTGCTCCACGAGATAGCTCATTGCGTACGTCGTTTTCTGTTACAGAAACATGTTGAGCTTCTCGGATTCGATCTTTGATGTCGGTTATGATTTGCGAACATAGAAGACGAATGGAGTTCGCATAACCTTTTCGACTGAGCGCATCGGCCACCACGTTTGCCTTGCCAGGATGATACCGAATTTCACAGTCGTAGTCATTAAGAAGTTCGACCCATCTTCGTTGCCTCATATTCAACTCCTTTTGGTTAAAGATATGTTGGAGGCTCTTGTGGTCAGTGTATATTTCACACTTGGTACCGTAGAGGTAATGTCTCCATATCTTGAGAGCGAATACAACGGCTCCAAGTTCCAGGTCGTGGGTGGTGTAGTTCTTCTTATGAACTTTGAGTTAGAAGCATAGGTTATCACTTTTCCTCTTTGCATTAATACACAACCTAGCCCTTGCCCTGATGCGTCGCAATATACTACAAAGTCATCGCAACCTTCGGGGAGTGTGAGGATAGGTGGCGTCACAAAGCTTTTATTTAAGGGTTTGGAAGGCTTCTTCTTGTTTAGGTCCCCATATGAAGGGTTTTCCTTTATGTTTAAAGCCGTGAGTGGTACAGCAATACGGGATAAATTTGCAATGAAACGGCGATAGTAACCCGCCAAACCAAGAAACGATCTTACTTCGGTAGGGTACGTGGCGCTTTCCATTCCTGTACTGCTTTGATCTTTGAGGGGTCGACATGTATTCCCTTTTCATTGACGACATGTCCAAGGAATTGTACTTCTCTTAACCAGAATTCGCATTTGGAGAATTTAGCGTAGAGCTTTTCGGTTCTTAAGAGTGTAAGGATGAGTCGAAGGTGTCGTTCATGATCAGATTTAGACTTTGAATAGATGAGGATGTCGTCGATGAAGACTATGACAAAACGGTCGAGATAGGGTTTGCATACCCTATTCATTAGATCCCAGAATACAGCTGGGGTGTTGGTCAATCCAAATGGCATGACCATGAATTCATAATGACCATAACGAGTTCGGAAGGCGGTCTTTGGGACGTCTTCTTCATGCACTCTGAGTTGATGATAACCAGAACGAAGGTCGATCTTTGAAAAACAAGTGGCACCCTGAAGTTGGTCTAGAAGGTCATCGATACGAGGTAATGGGTAGCGGTTCTTGACCGTTAATTTGTTGAGTTCTCTGTAGTCGATACACATGTGAAACGTTCCATCTTTCTTCTTCACAAACAGAACAGGTGCACCCAAGGCGATGAGCTAGGACGTATGAATCCTTTGTCAGTCAGCTCTTAAAGTTGACTGGCCAGCTCTTGCATTTCGGATGGGGCTAACCTATAAGGAGATTTTGCGACTGGAGTAGCGCCGGGTATAAGATCAATGCGGAATTCGACTTCTCTCATGGGAGGAAGTCCTGAGATGTCGTCGGGAAAGACTTGTGGGAATTCTTTCACTACAGGTATATCTTCTAGTTTCTCCTCCTTGTTTCCCTTCTTGACGACGTGAGTTAAGAATGCGACAGAGTTCTTGCGGAGATACTTTCGGGCTTGAAGGCAGGACATCAATTTGAGTCCTTTCGAAGGGGTTTCTCCAAAGATTCGTAGGGTTTGACCGTCTGCGAGAGGAATGCGAATGAACTTTTCGCGGCATACCACTTCAGCATGATGTTGGCTGAGCCAGTCCATACCGATTATAATGTCGAAACTTCCCAACTTCATAGGAATGAGGTCAACTGAAAAATCGTGATCGTTTAGAGTGAGGGTACAATTTCGTATAATAGAGTTTAATGAGACCGGTTTCCCGTCAGCAACTTCCACCGTTATGGATTCCATGAGATTATCACGAGTTTGGTTGAGGATGGGTTCAAATTCTAAGGACACAAAACTCTTATCCGCGCCAGTATCAAATAACATGGATGCATAACTACCATTGATGAGAAACGTACCGTTAACCACGTTGTTGTCGGCCCTAGCTTGATTGGCGTTGATGTTGAAAGCTCTTCCTTTAGCAGGTGGAGGAGCTTGGTTAGCTTGGTTCACCGGATTTGCTTGAGCTTGGGTATGAATGATGTTCACCAAGCGTGGACAAGTGTTTCTATAGTGGTTTGGGTCACCACAGTTGTAACAAGCCCGCATGGGTTGCATCATGGGGTAATTGGGTTGGTAGTAGGTTTGGGCCGTATGTTGTGTAGGTGGTAGAAGTAAGGGTTGTTGGGCTTGACCCACTATCTGATGGTGGGTTTGGGTTGAGGGTTGGTTGCGGTTCATTCGCTGAACTTTGCGACAGGTTTGGATGGTGTGACCTGCACGGCCACAGCTGGTGCAATATTGGCAGGGATGTTCGGGAAAGTGATGGTATTGGCAACGGGTGCATTTCGGGTATGGGCCGGAGTATGGCTTTTTGTATGGTGCAGCTGAGGGAGCAACTTGGGTGATTGGTGCGGCAGTGATCGGAAAGTTTGTTTGAGTGACAGCAAAGTTTCTGGTGTTTCGCTTCCTTTTACCAGTAAACTTCGAAGAGGAGCCAGAATGGTTTGAAGTTTGAGCCTCAATGGGGGCTTTCTTTTTCTCCTCCTTGAATTTACCATTTCAGATGCGATTCTCGGTAAGTTCGGTAGCTAGTTCCATTGCAGCTTCCAGTGTTGCAGGTGAAGTGCTTAGAACCGAGTCTTGAATTTTCGAGGGGAGGCCTCGAATGTAGTGTTCAACCAGGCGGTACACTGGGTTGAACAAGTTGGGGATCATTTGGTTCAGCTCGAGAAATCTTTTATTGTAGGAAGTATGATCTCCTTCCTTTTGTTTAAGGGAGTGGAATTCGTCTTCTAACTTCTTGATTTCGCTTCTTGGACAAAAGCGTCTTGTCATTATTTCCCTTAACTCTTCCCATGTTAAGGCCATGGTGTCTTCGACTCCTCTCTTACCCTTCTCTGTGTTCCACCAGGTCAGGGCTACCCCAAACAGTCTCCCGGTTGCGTAACGTACCTTGCGATCCTCGGGACAATCGCAATTGAGGAAGGTGTTCTCCATTTCCTCAAACCAGTGGAGGAGAGCAGTGACACCTTCGGTCCCTTCATACTTTGGGGGATCGCAAGACTTGAAGTGTTTGTAGGAGCACTTTTTGGAGGAAGGGTTGTCGACGTTCTGGTCTTCTTGGTTGGGAGGGTTGATGGGATTCGCGGTGAGAGCTTGTTGGACTTGAATTACGATGTCAGGAAGCACCGCGGCCATTTGTTTTGCAATTTGGGTGGCCAAGCGTTCGTTTGACCTTCCTGACTTTCTACCTCCACGTAGTTGCCTAGCCGACATCTACAGGAACATACATAGGAAGATTGTGAGTTTAAGAAGTTTTTAGGTGTCATGTGTCGTTAAAAATAATAAAATAACATAATCATCAATAATGCAACTACATCCATAGGATGTCTTGGGTTTGCTCATGTTTGGGCCTCCAATGTCCCCCATACCATCGCCTGTATAGTCATGTGGGCCCCCATGACTATTGGCTTAGTAGGATTCACATTGGTGTTGGCGGTTTAACACTCGCATCACCCGAATGAAAACCATGAAATATGTTTGCGAGATGTATGGTAGGAGGGTGTCCAGGTATAGACACAATGACAACTCAAAGTGGGTTAGCTCACACGACGTTTGGTATAGCATGCTTTGCCTAATAGGTCCTTCGTACTCTCATCGTTAGTCCCCAGGTAGGCAAACTGGTCCTTTATTTTGGATTTATACGAATGCCAAGCCTAGACAGGACGTTCCGACTACCGGTACTCGTACCCTTCCAGTTACTACATGCCCGTCATGAGAACTCACTTTGATGTGATTTGAAAAATACAAAAATCATTGCAAAAATCATAGGAATTGTGAGGTGTGTGCTCTCATGGATATGGTATGTTATGAGGATATGATTCATGATGAGCATTGTATAATAATATGTACTTATGAACATGATTGCATAACATTGAATGTAACAATAAACATAAAGCATATAAACATCATGAATTTTGCATGTAACACACAAACAATTTAAAAATTCTAATCAACTATAGTATAGGCTCTAAGGGTCTAATAACCTATCCTATATCCCTATAGTCATGGCTCTGATACCAATCTGTCACACCCTGACCCGCAGCGGAATAAGAGTCGGGGCATAATTGGGTTATCACCAAAGCTCATGATGTTTACTAAAATGTTTCATATTTATTAAATTCAAATTACAACTTAAATGTTCAAGCCAAATTCATACAATACAAGGAAAGGAAAATTAAATAAACAATCCAAAATCTAAACTGATTTATTCTTCTAGGCCGTCCTATATGTTTCTTGCTTCAACTGGATCACCTGTATCATGTGTAAAAATGGGAAATTTTGGGTCAACAAAAGTTGGCGAGTGAACCTTGTTAAAAACCTTTGTTATTGATTTCTTGTTGTATTTATATGGAAAATTGTGCAATAATCATATGTGAGCAAACGTAAATAAACAAACAATCACAAACCACCTTGCATGAGTATATGACATGAATGATAATGTATATGTTGGCAACGTCACGTTCCGCTCATAGGTAATGGGGAAACATACGAGCCTATGATGATGTATGTGAGATCAAGGCTCAATCAAACGGAGCCGATCGTATGTTGGCAACGTCACGTTCCGCTCATAGGTAATGGGGAACAGTTCCGCTCATAGGTAATGGGGAACAGACGAGCCTATGATGTTGTATGTACTGAAAATGATAAATTTAATCTAAACATTAACCTCACAAACAATTGATACATATTGGATACACATTTGATCATGGATATGATGGATGCACAAGTGTTTAAATGTAATAAATAATAAGCGACACATGATACACCCCAAAATGTGATTAAAACGGGAATTGGTAGAGATTCACTCACATTGGGTGCGTTCTTTTGATGGTGTTGAATGCGCACGAGTGTTGGGATTTGATCGACGAGAAAAAAGTAACCTAAAATAATAACGAAATGGTTCGGTAAATAAGTGGATTTTATTAACAATTTTAATAGGATTTTTAGATTTATTTTTGTGAGTTTAAGGTCATTTTCTAACTTTAAAAATATTATTTTTAAGTATTTTTAATTGATTTTTAAATTAAATAATAAATAAATAAATAAATAAATTTGACTTTGACCGTTGACCGTTGACGGACCGTTGACCGGTCGGACTGTGGTGTGAGTGTGCACTGAGTGAGGTTCGAACCCGGGACCTCTCGTACGCGTGCACGCAGCTCTACCAACTAAGCTACGTGTCTAACCCGAAATAATCTGTGTTTTAATTATATATATTACAAATTAAATGTTAATTTATTTGGTTTATATTAAAAGGTTTTAAATGGTCGATCCGGTTTGCAGGAGCCGGATCGAACTCGGGTCCCTCGGTTTGTAAGCGCACAGCCCAACCAGTTGGGCTGTGTGTCTTATCTGTTTAACTTACGGTTTATATTAATCTTATAAACAAAACTGGAATCTGTTCTGATTCAGTTTTAAAAGAATGGTTTTAATTCGGAAAGTCGGTGCGTTTGTATGGTTCGAACTCGTGACGTGCGCTATATGTTTGCACACAGTCCACCGCTGGACTGTGTGTCTAACCCGGGTTTAATATTCAATTTATATTATACTTATACACAACGTCGACTTCGTCTTCTTCATTCAAAGACACAGAACAACGATATTCGACTGTTCTTGTTAAAATCGTTCGTCGAACATTTTATTGATTGAATTGTAATGGATAAAAAGAGTTAAGGAATCGAATGTACCGAACAGACTGATTTTCTCAGAACTCCGGCAATGGTCGTCGGCTCTGATTTGTGAATCCCGTCTGGATGAATCAATTAACAGTTTTGATCGATGAGTTGTGAAATTGAGTTACTAAACAAGGATTATCCGAGGGTTTTAGATGATTGTACCGAATCACAGCGTGATTTCGGAAATTTCCAGAAATTTTCCGGCGAGTGCAGAATATCCGGCAACGTCGTCTGGGATTGATTCTGGTTGATGGATTGAAGTTAGTATAAGTCTAACAATGGATTGAAAACGAAAGAGTCCAGAAATTTACCGATTTGATGTATGTCTCGGTTTTCCGGCGAATGTCTGGCAATTGCAGAATATCTCCGGCGAGTGTAATTGCTTCGAGAAATTGTGCGATTTTGAGCGAAAAGATTACCAGAGACTTGGGTGTGTATTTATAGGGAAGAATCAAGATGAATTGGGTCTGAATTTGGTCTTGATTCGTGGTCAAGACTTTCTCCGGCGGTTATGACTGAGATCGCGGGATTAGACATCGGTTATAACCGACGTCGATGTTAATACATGCGTTTAGTCAAAGGAAACCGTCGATAATTGGCGAAATCGTCGGTATTTCCGGTGAGTGCGAATTGGGCGCGCTGATTCACTGGGTTTGATTTAGAGTTTCAATATAAGTATTAATTGTTTCATTATATCAACAAACAAGTCAAGTGGCGGAGTGGTGAAATGTGTGTTGGTTGTTTCTTCCGGTTGACCCGGTTCGAAACCCGGCAGCCTATTTTCTTTTTTATTTACTTTATTTTTACTTTTTAATAATTATAGTTTATAAGTTCTAAATTGTTTATTAATTATGTATTGTTTAAAATTAGAATTAATCATAAATACGCAACGAAATTTTATAACTTGATATTCGATTAATAAACGAAGTGGGTTTGGGAACCCGTTTTCGACGGATGTTACAAAGGATGAGCAAGAGAATTGAAATCCCTCTTTTTTGTGAATTATCTTGTTTTAGAGATATGGCACATCATCAAATAATGTGGCAAAGATGTATTATTTTAGTATAGTAGATAGATGATTAAGCTGGTATTTCAGTAACCCGACGTAGGATGCGCTTGGATTATCATACGCGGGCTATAAAATAACCCGGTTATAACTAGCATGGCCGGTCCTGCGGTGGGCAGGGAGGACCACCAGCCAGGGCTCGATATTTCGAGGGGCACAGCTTTTTATGGAAAAAACTCGATACATATATGTAAAATATTTTTTAATAGGGTACACCCATACAAATACCAAGACAGACCCACTTACAAAACTGTTCTTATGGTTTAGATTAGTTATTAATCCCTTGGCATTAGGTTTAGACCTTTCGTGAGTCCAATACCCAATTTCGTTAAGGTCTAAGGGCACATTTTTTCGAGATCGAACAGTGTATACGAATTCTCAGGGCCGGCCCAATGTTAGACAGTCGAATAAGTTGTGATAGCTAATGATAACTGAGCACATTCTACATACAATTTAACTTGGTTCTCCTATGATACTTCAAATGTTCATCATTGGTTGTATCTAGGGCTGCAAATGAATCAAACGTTCGGCAAACAGTTTGTGAACCGTTCGGCGGGAAGTTCGTTTGTGTTCGTTCGTTTATTAAACAAACAAACACAAACAAGAAATTTCGTTCGTTTAGTTAAATGAACAAACATGAACAGATGGCGCGTTCGCTCATTTATGTTCGTGAACGTTCGGTAACGTGTTCATTTGTGTTCGATAGTTTATTAGTGTTTTTAGCTTTTATATTTTATTTAAATACTTCAAAATTCCGACAAATAAAATATTTAATAAGTATTAATGTATTATATATTTTGTTGATGAACGTTTGTTTGTGTTCGTTTGTTACCATTTGTGTTCATGAACATTCGTTTGTGCTCATTTGTGTTATCATCTTTTTTTTTCTTTCATTGCCTAAAATTAACAAACAAACACAAACGAACACGAGCAAATTCATTTCCTTAACAAACAAACACGAACATAAAATCTCGTTCGGTAAGCGTTCATGAACAGTTCATGAACACATATATTTCTTAACAAACGAACATGAAGAAGGACTTGTTTGTGTTCGTTCGGTTCGTTTGCAGCCTTAGTTGTATCCAGGGGCGCAGGTTTATAGGGGCGGGAGGGGGCGCCCGCCCCCCCGAACTTTTCGCTTAGTAGCGTTATATATGTAGTTTTCATATAGAAATTTTCGGGTATATACATTTTCGCCCCCCGGTTCTATAGAAATTTTTGGGTATATACGTTTCGCCCCCTCGGTTTTCGACGACAAGCTTCGCCACTTGTTGTATCAAAATGTTACACAGAGATATGTTAACTGAAGAGATGTTTACGAATAAATAACAAGCATTTCATGTACCCAACAAATGTTAAATACTAGTAGTTTATCACTTGGTGGGACTCAACAACTACATTCGTTAGGAATGGCTACAGCTTTATCATTAGGCTTTACTATATCAGAAAAAAATGAATGGTATCTCATTAGTAACGTCTACCTACCAAATTTACAAAAATACCTACGAGTTGAGCCAGGACTTTGCTTTCAAGATTTCTTTTTATCGCAAACACAATACCCCTATCTATGGTTAGGAAATAAAATTTTAGTTGCAATAAGAAATTAATTTCAGAAAAAAAGAGACCTACGTGAACGGATAGTAATATTTGACACAAGCTGAGTTCAATACGCTTATTGACTCTCAATTTTTCTTAGGCAAACACAACCAAAATGTCACTAAGAAAATAAAGTTCTATATATTGCACAAATTCTTTTTCAACTACATATAAAATCGGTTGGTATCAACAAACCAGACTATATTTAACATATCAGAATAAGATATAATTATGAATACTTGAATAATATTATATAAACATAAATATCAGAATAAGATATAATTATGAATACTTGAATAATATTATATAACATATAAGATTAAGATATTATTATCAGGCAGTATTCGAAATTAATTTGTTAATTGCAAATTAAGTTGAACTTCGTGAGAGGGGGATGGAGGGGGGCATCCCATGTGCAATATTCGTGAGATACCTTCCTAGTTAAGCCAACAACCTCACAATATTCGTTTTGCCATTTCCGTTGGTCATTTGTGCTGAAATTAATAACACACTTTATACAATTAGAGACGGGTTAATTTTTATTATTTTTATTCAAAACGTACGAAATATAAACAGCTTGAACCTTTTTTTAATTGAGAAAACTTTGAATATCAGCGCAGCTTTTTAAATTGTAGATGTGAGTTTACATACGTAAAACTAGGTTTTATAAAAAAGATAACTAGTTCTTTGTTCGGAATTACCATTTATCTCGTATCGTTATAAATGTTTTAGTCTTTATTTTTGTTAAATAAAATTTAACTTTTTTTGAATATATGAATATTATGTAGTTTTATTTAGAGTTATTATTGTTTGACTTGACCCGAAATATAGCAACAGTAAAAAAAATTAATCTCATGACTTTCCGCTCTTGCGAGACCTTTGATCAAACTTCGCCCCCTCTTCAATATGAATCCTTTTTGTTCTTTTATCATCTAGTTACGTATATATTAACGTATAAACAATATAATATAATAAAGAGAAAATCTAATATAAATAATAAACAAATCTAAAAGAAGCTAAAATAACTTGTGCATCTTTTCTCCATGCACTACTACTACCACCTCTTACTAAATAAAACCACGAGGCTTCTATTCTTCTTCTTTCATTTCTCTCCCAAACAACAAACTCCCACCACAAGTCCACAACCACAGCTTCTAGCGTCACCACCGTCTTCCGCTCATGTCTGATATCACCGATCTCCTCCTCATCTTGGCCGCAGCGGTTCTAGATCCAAACAAAGCAACAAACCCTAGGAAGCTCACCTCCACCGACACAGCCCCAGGTGCAGCCCTAGATGATCAATTTAAGTGCGGGGTTGTCCTTGCAACAAGCCTTGCTACACTGCTCCACCACCGCCGCCGCCACCCAAGAAGCCGTCTCCAACACCTGGCCTTAACTGCCCTCCACCACCCTCATACATTTACATGACTGATCCACCAGGAAATTTGTATCCTGTCGACCCCTACTCCCACTCATCCGCTCACCGCCAAATCTTGGTGGCGCCGCCGCTCATGGTTGTCTTCGGAGTACTAGGTGTGCTTGCTTTTTGGTAAAGTGATTATCTCCATAGAAGAATCTTGGAATTCTAGGAAAAGTGATCAAAAGTTCATGGGCACCGTGGATCATTATTCTGATTCCATGCAAAAAGGAATTTTTATGAATCACAACAGTTATTGTCTAAGTAATGTAGCATTGCTAAATAATTATATACACTAATTTTCAAACTTTCTGTTTCTTGTTTGGTTACTTAGTATTGTTAATCTCGAGTATCATTGTCATGATCTTCTTGTTGTCCACTTCGAATAATTTGGACTCTTTGAAATCAAAGTGTCCTCTTGATACTTAATTATTAATTAAAGACATTATTTTTGTTTATTGTATGAGGTTGCACTTATTATTCCAAATAACCCGCTTATATCGTGTTACACACACCTATACCACTATATAATACATTTAAAGAGGGCGACACATTATATTATAATTTACCTTAAATTTAAGACGCCTAAAATAAATTTGTTGTATTGTATACAAGTACTGATCAATGCAATAGTGTGTCTATTGCGTAAGCCAACCCACTAGCATATACATATACGTGTGGTGGGAATCTATACAAAAGAATAAATTATTATGAGAACAAAAGAACAAATCTTGATGGTTTAATTTGTTGATCGGTAATTTATAATTTTTTTGTTTTACATAAAAATTCATATGATATGTTTATTAAAGAGTCATCCTATTGGGACACCAAAATTTCTTATTTTGACACCCTTCCATGCGGTCGCATAGTGTTCAAATAGAAAAAGTGGGTGTCCCAATAGACGAGTCTTATTAAAACCACTAAACTAATTTGTTTATATTTATTTTTTTACTTTTAAACATTAGCTACACGTATTTAGGTTGTATAACCTACACATGAATTGCACATCTCTAAATTAATTCTGTAGATAATGGACTTTGTTAATACTATTTTCTATAATTTATTTGAAGAGAGATGCATGAAAGTACATTTCAAGCAATTTCTTATACTATTAAAAAATTAATATGAAAGTTAAAACTTTTTTTAGTTTCATGTTTTAAAAAAATTGTGTTCGGTCTAAACTTCATGAAAATTCAAAACGTAAAGAACTATAACATTGAGAGTACTGTTACACAACATATCTCTATATTATGGAAAAATACAAATCCCATGTATATATGAAGGTAACATCCTACCCACCACTAAAGTACGAACTAGTGTTTACACTTTACACTGGACCACTATTATCCCTATTTATTTGTCTGAAGTGAAAACACACAAAATATTTATTAAAATATCATATTAAGATAGCTTTTAAGAAGGATGTAAAAAATTTGAAATTCGTAAGAAAATAGGACACCATTATATGAATAATATTTTTCCTTAAGAAACGATTTACTAACAACGAAAAAGTTTTTTTTTAACAAAAGATTGACTGAAGAGAGAACCACTAGTTTGTTAGGAAAGATAGAAATAACTAAACTGATATGTTTTAGAAAAGAGTATGAACATGGATCTTAGACCATTTGGAGTCGAGAAGCATGAAAAGAGAGTGTTATATGACATGTGGCAGTCATGTCAGTATCTAAACTTAGATAAAATGATGATCACCACTAATACTAGTGTGACAATATTGGTGATAACGAGAAGAGAAAACATAATCATTACCTGTTTAGTGAGGCATTGAAACAGTGAGCTTTATCGATTAAAAGAGAAGATTTTAGTGAACGAAAACTCTAGGCTTAACATTGAGCAGTGGCCATAGGGTGTTTTTATTAACATACACCAGAACCACTATACTTCTAGTATCATCTATTCTGTTTATGTTAAAATAGTTTCAAATCTTTTAACATTTCCAATAGATTAACAAAAGTTGTTTAAAAGCCCTATTCCCGCTCCCAATTCATACACAATAAGTTATGAAAGTTTTATGAATAATAGATAGAACAATAACTGGACCTGACCCTCAATTATTAATCATGTAGAAGACGTGCATATTAGCACTCTAGAAGTAGAATGCAATAGCGGAAAGTCATATGCTACACTAAATTCACTTATGATATAGAGAATGTAATTTATGTATGGTATAACCATGGATATTGCTAGATTATAGTCTAATAGCTAAATGATGGTAAATATTTTCAAAAGAGAATGTCCCACATACGAGGATGTTAGAACCTTACAAGGGTTTATAAGTTGTAAGCTTCCATGTATATTACTACCCTAGTAATATTGAAGAATTGGAGCAAAAAAGGGTTTAGACTTTAGACTATAGAGTGGGGGCTTGAAAAGGGAGTTTTATGCGACACGTGGACGTCACGTCTGCACGTGTCAGAAAAGTGGTGTGGTTAAAAAACGGAAGGAGTGGGACGGAGCGTGAAAGAGTGACGTTTTTCGACCCGTGACACACACTTATTATTATTTTATATTTATAAACTATAAAAAATCTATAAATTTTAGAACTACTATAAATAATATTAATAAAACAAAGATTACATAATTTAAAATAAAGATTACATAATTTAAAAAAGTAATTACATAATCTAAAAAAAACGAAATTAAAAAAAATAACCGAAAGTAATAAATAAAAAAACGAAACTAAGTACGCTATTTGTCCATTATTTTTTCCCTTTTTTTTTCGTACATTTGTCGTTCTTCCAGTCCAAGATGATCGGTTTTCATAGCGAGGAATTTCAAATCCGCTCGCCTTTCTCCCGCCAAGTCCTTTTGTTTTTCAAATTGACTTTTTGTTCGAAGTAGTGTGTGGTATTTCGCCCACACCATAGGGGTTGTTCGGATCGAAGTTGTGGTTGTGTGAATGCGTTTTTTTATAAAAAGGACAGAGATTTTATAAAAAAGTTTAGAGTTGGGTAGAAGAGAATGAACTAAAATATGATGGAATAGTTGGGTTTTTTTTATAAAGGTTAGTTAGATTTCTTTTTTAAATTGAAAATCTTTTTTATTTAAAAAAAAGCAAGCCTGTTGGGTTCCAACAGCTATAAGCCACACCAACTGGAACACGCCACCTCATTACCCCTTATCACTCCACACGGGTGGAAAACTTGCCGCCCTCCACGCCGTGCGGGGGACGGTGTGCCCAGCGTGAAGAGGCCACAACACTAATATTCCAGCCCACACCATGTGGTCTTAGGTCGACCAATCACAATGGTTCAATTCATACTTGGATGTTGGTGTCTGCTCAATACGGTTACACGCCTGAATCGCACCGGTTTGAAAGGGTGTCTTGAAGTCTATGAAATATACCGAATCTCCTACATTTTGAGATGCGGAAAACCACTCAGAACACAGAAGGAAACTTTCAATTCTCTGTCCTTTCATATATACTAGAAATATCTACCGAGTCACATTTCTACCTGCATCATTTTTTTTAAACAGCGACTTTCTTGTATTAGGCTACCGTGATTAAGATTCTATGTATATTGTTTCATTGTATCTTGAGAGGCAATTCCTCAATCAACAACACACAAGTAAGAAAGATAAGGGGGCAAAATTTGTTTAAAGGAAAGATACATTGTCGTGAATACATAATCATATTTTACCACCAGAATGTAACAAGGGAGTAAAGACGTAAATTTGTTTTAATATAGTATCCAGAACAGTGGCGATTTTGGTAATAATCTTCTTGACCTATAAATATTTTGAGAAAAGAAGGTTACGTGAGATCAAACTGTATCAAAGTTTGTTATCTGCTGAGTCAGAGATCGACCAAAAACTAGACGTTGGACCCCTTGATGATGTGTACCACAACCCTTCATGTGGCCTTTCCATTTTTATTTTCATAATCACTTTTCTAAAGTAACACAAACTTTGGGATTTTTCTTTGATATTCATCGTCGGTTAAACTTATCCAATGTTTAAAGACATAAATATAAATGTGTTGTAATTTTTCATTAGTGCTGAAAACAATATAATTAGTACAATGCTATAATATTCTTTTTAATTCTATAAATAATATAAACTCTGTAAACAAATATACGAAATTGAAGACTATGAACACTTTAGTTTGTGGCAGGCACTTGTTCCAGTGCATGATCCTTCTGGAGAAGCTCACATTGGCTATACGAAGATAATTAATGTGGGTTAATCTAGGTGATTTTGTGGATTATATAGATTTGGTGTGGATCATATATATAGGTTTCCGGTGATTTGGTTGTAATTAAGATTGTGATTATGGTAATTTTGATTATGTGATTTGAATTTGGAAAAAAATATTTTTTGTAAAACGCTAGGTTGCATTATGAGAATAAGTTTAAAACATAGGGACATGTACGTATTGATATAAAAAAAAGGGTAAAATAGTCTTTGTACCTGTCAAAATAACAATAAACAAACAAAGGTTTTAATTTGAAGCGAATTGCAAACGTTAATGGTGTAATTGTCTAATGTTTTCCTAGGAGCGTCATAATTGATTTTGGTGTCAAACTACAGGATTGTAGACTGAAGTTTACTCTAGTAGTAATATAAAGAGTTCAAACGGCTTGTCCAACATTCAAACCATCAACCAAATTAGTTTTTCAAGGTCGATGCCGTGCTTTGACCGTAAATCGATCGGCCAACCATTACATATATTCTTTTAGCAATGGATTATTGTTGATGGCCAACCATTACGTATATTCTTTTAGCAATGGATTATTGTTGATGTACACAATCAAGATTATTCATTAACAAGTTCAAGATGAAGAATAATTAAGTAGCAAGTGTTGTATTAATTTTTGCTTTGAGCACTATTTGAAAAGCATGCAATTTAACTATGGTTCAATTAGAATATTATTTCTTGAATTCATTACTTCAAGAATATTAGCTTTATAACACACTTGCATATTTATCATCTCAACACTTGTCTGGTGTGTTCTTATACTTAATTCTAATACCACACACTAGTACACAACTCAAATGTTGGTGCGATGGACTTCTAAGAGCTTCGAACAGTTGGGGGTGTCATCCAACAGACCGCCTAGTTAGCATGTCACATCATTTCAAACCACCACCACTGCAAACCCACTTTTCCTAATTTAACTTCCACTCATTTTTACACTTTAAAAAAACATAAAAAACTGGGTGGTCCCACTCCTAAACCAAACCACGCTCCCCCTACTCCCTACTCGCTCCTCAACTTGGACCACCCTCCTTTGTTTGCTTGAGCACACCACCCCAACGGACCACCCATTGGGGTGCTCTAATTGATGTGCGGTTCAAATTACAACCGCACCTTTATATGTTAATTTCCCTAAAAATTAAAAGCCCCAGCACTATTAAAGGACCCGCACCTTTATGCTAACAAAATAAAATTGGCTAAAATTCTTCTTCTTTCATTTCTTCAATAGCTTGTACCTGCAAAACAAGTTCAAATTTGCTCCTCATTTTGTTGTTCGCATTTCTCTCTTCAACGCTACATTAAGGTTTATTACATTACTTAAGTAAGATATTAGTTTTATTTGATATCGTTATGTATTAATTGAATGTATTCTGTTATATGTAGTAAAAGGTGATCAATTACTTAGGTGCTTTCAGTAATTCATTCAAATCAAGTAAAGGTATGATAACACATGGCTTATTTGTTTAGTGGTTTGGCATTCTCTATTATAAATAAGATGTTATGGGTTCATATGTATTTTAGTGCGAGATAAAGGTGAAATTAAGATGATAAAAAATTTGTTATTCAAAAAAAAGTAAAGGTATCACAATTTTAATTGTATTAGATTTATTGTTGATTTTCTTATATTCATATGATTATAATATGTAATTATATGGAGAAAACCCCTCTAAGTGAGAAAACCTAGAAACTCTAACCTCCTGACATTTTTTGATTTTGAAAAAAAATCACACATGTAATATACATGTTTTTAAGTGTTTTGAGCAAAAAAAATCAAAAAAGCGCCTAAGTGGATATTTAAAAAAATAATAAACAAGTTTTGCGCAACGCGACTGTAACATATGTTACACATGAATGTAAATATGTTAAACAAAAACTTGTTTATTTTTTTAATAAAATCTTGTCGGGCTTTTTTGATTTTTTTTTTTTTGCCAAAACCCTTAAAAACATGTATATTACATGTGTGATTTAAAAAAAAATGTCAGAAACTTGGAAACTTCCTGGGTTTTCTCACCACAAGTGGGTTTTCTATATATCCTTTCCCTATGTAGTTATTTGTATATATACTAGTAGACTTTATACAAATCATATGTCATAGAACTTTTAGTTCTTCAAATAAATCTAAACCATCAATATCTATACTAGTATCAGTGCTTTAAAGAATTTTCAAGATTAATACATTTTTCTTTGAACTATCATCTTTAAAAGATTTCAAGTTTTTATACTAAATAGAAAACCAAACGTGCTTTCAAACACTATAAATTGATCAAATCTAGTGTTAATCGAACAAATAGCTTTGATCCACAATATATAAAAAGTAATCGGTTTTTAAATAATTCAATCGGAGTTTTATTAGTTTCATTATCAACATTTTCATCAAATCGCCTATTTCTATGAATCATATGCTTTTCACAAAACTTTGGTTCTACATTTAACTCTAGAGTCCCTTTTTTGCCTCGATCATAGCATTTTCAAATCCATTTTCTCTATAATTTTCAAAGTAACACATAAGTCCATGTAATTTTTTATAGCATCACCAATACATGCAACAACTCCGAATTTCGTTGTTATCTTTTTCTTTTATATTCGTTGTATCTATCTCGTGTAATCCCGAGATTCGAATTATAAGAAAGTTATGTTAATAAATTATGTTTGTTTATAATGAATATCACATCAAATCGCTTATTAAACGCTCGCTAATCTAATCGCAATCACAACTAAATACCCATTATACGAGCCGAGTGGGTTTTGTATAAAAAACACTTGTGCCATCGCACCGCTTATCTCATCGCGTGCAAAACGCAGTTAATTATGTGGTTTTATGTTATTTATGTGTTATGTGTATTTATGGCTATGATTACACTCGCCGTCACATCGCTTAATCGCTTAAACGTTACTTTATAACTCGATTACATCGCTAGAACAATCAATAAACGAATGAAAAACGAAGAAAACCCAACAATTGGGTCAAGTTCGCTCGAACTTGGTGTTACCAAGTTCGGTCGAACTTGGCTGGCCAAACAAAAAAAAACTTCCATTTCTCCCCAAGTTCGCTCGAACTTGCAATGATTCTTCACAGAATCGCAAGTTCGGCCGAACTTGACTAGGATCCCTTGAACATCTCACAAGTCCGCTCGAACTTGTACAAATATGTACAAGTTCGACCGAACTTGACTCCGACCAGCTCTCAGTTTTGCCTTCTCCTATAAATACTCAGCTCCATTCTCTCATTTGAACTTGCTACAAGTTCGCTCAGAGCTCTCAAAACCCGAAACCCTTTGTTTTCTAAGTAAGATTCACCCATTTCAACTACAATGATGTTCAACAACGTTTTACAACGATTTTGCACAAGGCTCTGCCTTCGTTTTCATCAAATCTCTTCTGTTTACGAAAATCTTCATCTTTTTCTATAAAACTTCTGTTTTTCACTCAGATCTATACTAGATCTGGGTAAAACCTTTCAAAAACATTGATTTCTACACAATATTTGGACTACTGTTTCGTTCACTTTTTAGTGGAACGAGGCGTTGAGCGAGATCTCATATCCGGAAGCACAAGGACGAAATCGTCACTTTACACAAGCTGGACTAACCCGTACGAACATTCAAGTTCACCCGGATTAGCCCGAGTTTCTGTAAAATGGCTAAGTTCGCTCCAAAAGACCTCTCCAGCCTAAGTTTTACTCAGTTGCTTAAGGTTGGAGGGATGGACACTCGATTTCCTCAGCAAACAGCGCAAAAACCACGATTTGGATGTCAAAACGATCAAGTTCGCTCGAGATATACTGATTTTATACAGCTCAACAGTCAAGTTCGCTCGAACTTGCACCCTCTGGGTCAAGTTCGGCCGAACTTGAGTCAAAACCTTCAACAGAACACCACAAGTTCGCTCGAACTTGTCAAGTTTCTCAGGAAACTTAACAAGTTCAACCGAACTTGCAGGATCTGTCAACACCTTATACAAGTTCGACCGAACTTGTCAAGTTCCTTGAGAAACTTAACAAGTTCGCCCGAACTTGCCCTCTGCCCAATCCAAACTTAACCGTTTCAGCAATTCGGAAGACTCATGCACTTTTGTTCGCTTACAGGCTGATCTGGCGCTTTCCCCGACTCTCCTCAGATCCCTCATCTCTCCCAAAACGCACCAACGGTGAGTATACTTGAACCCCTTTTACACTTAAACGCACTTTTGGGTGTCACATATGTTCGTATATTGAAATCACATCACACAAATCTCAAATGCTTATTCGCAACCCGCTGTTACATGATTATACGTGAAATCTGCTGAATTGCATGTATTGCTTGATTGCTTGTACGCCACCCTTAACATGATAGTATACTAGAGGTTGACCCGCCACCCGGAGGCCCGGGTTTGTTAAGGCTCGCATTTTTATTTCGCATTTATTTTCTCTTTTAGGATGTGAACACTTGTTCGCATGCCTCGATCAATCGCGGTTTGTTGGTTTGCATGAATCTAAGTAGTTACATCATTCACAACTATTACGTACGTCATGCGGTGTATGCTAAACGTTTTTATATCTATATTGTATGCTAAACGTTTTATATCTATATTGTATGCAAAACTCGTATGCTCCTCTTTACATTATTGTATTGACGTTTTATTTTAACATATGTGGCAGGTTGAGGATTTTAGCATGGATGCATAGTGATAGGTGTTGCCTTAGAATATCTTGTAATAAATCTAGGGAAGATCGGATCAGATTATATGTTTAAGGATTTGTTTGAAATGTAATGATTTGTTTTAAGATTTTATGAGTTTAATAGTATGAGATGTTAAATGTTGATTATTGTCTTTGAATTAATCGTTATAGAATCTCTTGATCAATCTAATTCGCCTAGTGCCGCGCCCCGATGTTTCCGCCATTGGTTGGGGTGTGACAATACACATATCTTTTGATTGTAAATTCTTACTAACACGATTAATAGCACTCAAAGCATCATACCGTATAACTATTCCTAATAAAAAATCAAAGTTATCAAATTCAAACATTGCCAAGCATTGAGCCTCACTTTCAACTTTTGCATCATCCTTTATCCTGTATAATGCCCAAAGTGCATCGCGTACGTGTGGTGCTTGATATCTAATTGCCCTAACACTTTCTACCCTACTTTCCCAAAGTGTTTGTGATAAAGATTTAAGAGAATTTTGGTAAATGATCTTGTAATATTTTCCACCTTTGAGGTGATGAAGCAAATATTGTATAAGTACGATGTATAACTCAAAAAACTCACGAGCTTTATTACACGAATTAGCCATATCACTTATAACTAAATTAAACTATGACAACCACATGGAGTATAGAAACTCCATGTGGTTGATATCTAATTGCCCTAACACTTTCTACCCTACTTTCCCAACGTGTTTGTGATAAAGATTTAAGAGTTAATTTTGGTAAATGATCTTGTAATATTTTCCACCTTTGAGGTGATGAAGCAAATATTGTATAAGTACGTTGTATAACTCAAAAAACTCACGAGCTTTATTACACGAATTAGCCATATCACTTATAACTAAATTTAAACTATGACAACCACATGGAGTATAGAAACTCTAGGATTAATATTTAACAATCTTTTTTGGACACCTTGATGTTTTTCCTTTCATATTTGAACCATTGTCATAACCTTGTCCTCTAATATTATTTATATCAAGTCCTATATTACCAATTTCTTCAACAATAGCATCAAAAAGACCTTTACCAGTTGTATCATCTACTATTATAAATTCAAAAAAGTATTATTTAACTTCAATTGGAGTTGATGAAATATCCACGCATCGTAAAAAAATTGACATTTGTTCTTTATGACTAGTATCAGGAGTGCAATCAAGTATAATTGAAAAATACTTAGCTTCTTTAACCTTGTTAACAATTTTAGGTTTAAATTCATCGGATAATAACTTGATAAGCTCGTTTTGCATATTATGACCAAGATAATGATTAAAAATTTCTTTGTTTGTTATGCATCTAATATGTTCTTGCATAATTGGATCGAATTATGCAATCATCTCGACAATAGCTAAGAAAATACCACTGTTTTTTTATAAAGTTTTTCATTATCTCCACGAAAAGATATATTGTGTTTGCCAAAAGTTTGTACGATGGAGATAATTCTTTTAAGCACATTTTTCCAATGTTCTTTATCTTTATTTATTCGATCTTAAGTTTCCTTATCAATCATTTTATTTTTCGCTAATCTTAATTCTAATATAAACTACTTGCTCATAATCATAATATGTTCTTTACTTGATTCATGCTTTTTTAGTTTATCATTCATATTTCTCCGATCCTTACTACCTCCTTTTGCTAATTTACTTTTACACGAATTCACGTCAAATATTTTGCAACAAAAACAAAATACCCTATCTAACTTTATAGAGTAAAGCAACCATTTTCTTTCGTATTTTTTCCCATTTGCCATCTTTTGCATATAAAAAGAAGAGCTAAAATTTCTAGAATATTCATCTTTTGGAAAATCATAATCATAAATCTTTACCGGTCTTTTTTCTACAAGCAAATCTCTTAAATTAGCATTAATAACAATCCATTCAGTTGGATCGTCTAAATTTATAGTTTCGTCTACATTCAAAGGTACATCGCTATTATTTTCATTAACATCTAAAGGTTCATCACTATTATTTTCATCAACGTTCAAAGGTTCATCGCTATTATTTTCATCAACTTTTAAAGGTTCATCGCTACTAAGGCCATCCACTTTTAACGATTCATCACTATTGTTGTCTTTCACAGTTGTTACATATTTTAATTTTAATAAAGATCCTTTTAATGATTCCATCTGAGCTTCTAATTTTTGTTTCTTTTTTCTTTTAGAATGACCCGATTCATGCTTTCTATATCTATTAGACATTATTGATTCACTAGTTGCAAATAAGTTTCACACAAAATCTAAACATGAGAATAATAATTATCAACAATTCAAGAACTAAAAAGGAACAACAATCAAAATGCACAGATTGCAAAAATGTAACTAGTAATAAAAATCAACAGTAATCTCAAATTGGGATTTAGGGCTAGTGTACAAGTCGAGTACCTTAGAATCAAAAGCTTTAACGTTGCTGCTTCGGAATCTGCCACTCAGGAACAACATTGAACAACCGTCAATTTGCCAGAACTCATCATGATCAAGAACAAATTTGCAAAATTGATTTACTGTATAAGAATAAATCAAAGATTATTGCATAATATATATATATATATACACACACACACAGGGGTAAACCCAAAGTCAAAAAAGACGTTAATAAAAGATACGTTAGAAGATGATGGATACGGGATACCTAAAGTTAGCGCTGCAATCTCTCTAATCTCCATTTGGGGCGCCCAAACCTGGCATCCATCATGATTGTTTCCATCGAACGAATCCGGATTGGTAGTTCCCTTTGTCGATTCATTGCTCTAGATCACCTTTGTTCCTTCGGTATTCCCTAGAGTATCATGCGTATAGTTTATTCTTGCCCTAATTATAACTAGCGGCCCTTGTTTGTTCTTTCACTGATTATAACTTGTGGCCCCACTATAAGTCCAATTCAATATAACACGTAAGCCCAAACAGAATACATGCTATATAAATCGTTTTTTGGCTGGAGGCCCAAAACAGTGTGGCCTAAAGCCCTAGCTTGAGTTAGTTGGCCCATGGGCCGGCCTTGTATAGATATGAAGTAGAATATTCAAAAAGTAGGTTAGGATTCACCGCCTTAATTAGTACAGGTTACATACATTTACATCACTTGTTTGTTTATTTTATGTTTTAGATGGATCGTGATTATTGGATGTACAGAACTTCACAAACATCCAAAATTTACATGGAAGGTGTTCGAAGTTTTATTATAGCTGCCGAAGCAAATCGCGTGAATAAAGGAAATAGGTGGATTTGTTGTCCTTGTGAAAAAATATAAAAAACTTTCAAAGATTTAATGATACCTAAGACATACAGTTTCATTTGTTGTTAAATGGTTTATGCCTAGATACACTTGTTGGTCAATGCATGCAGAATCACTACTTAATTGTAGCACGTTGTCGTCCAAATTACACATTAAGGATGGTACATACAACAACAGTTCGTACCTTGATGATGAAGATGATGACCGTTTAAATGACCTCTCTGACAATTTAAGTGAAATGTTACATGACATATAGACTAATATGGGTGATGTTGAACAAGAACAATTACAACACCTATTTAAAGAGGCGGAATAACCGCTATATACCGCTTCCAAAGTTATGAAACTAGATGTTGTGTTGAAGTTGTTTAACTTAAAGTCGAAAAACATATGGTGCGTAAAAGTTTCACAAGTCTATTAGTGATTTTGCATGGCATGCTTTCGGAAGAGAATGAGTTACCAATTTCGACGTACCAAGCAAAAAGATATGTAACACATGTTTGTAGAAATTGAGATAGACTCAACGTACGTAATAAATATACCACAAGTATCATATGTAATCCTTTGATTAAAAAATTCATGCAACTAAGAATTAACATCATGCAAATGTTCATATGGTGCTTAAGGGTGTAAGACAATAAGCGGCAGATCAACAAGTCACACTCCGTGTGCTGCGCCATGTGATGTGAGGATTGGCTTGGCTTGCTCGGCATGCAGTGGCAAATGTATATCGAAAAAACCTAAGGTGATGTAGAGGTTAGGTGGGCTCCTTTGTGATATAAACCAATCCTTTCTTTCAATTACTTTTTTAGATTTAATTTAAAATTTGGCATTGGCATGAGAAGCGTATAAAGCCGTAGCATTTCCCGTGATTTGGAAATTTGTGGCAACTAAAAAGCAAGAAGTGAAAAAAGCTAATGTGGCGCTAAAGGGGAGAAGAGAGAGAGGTTGTAACAAATGTAGCAGTATTGGCAAACAAACCCTCCACCCTAGCAATACTACCTTGTCTTGATGCATGAAGCTTAAGATAAAGATAGCCAATATATGTGAAATTATATGTCATACAAATGATGATTGGTATAAAAATGTGCCTTACATGGCCGGGCAGCATTATTGTGACATACATAGTACTTATCTTTTTTTAACGTAAGACCATGTATCATACCATGGTTGTATAAATGTGTATTACTTGGGGCCCATATCTTATGCTATATGTAAATCAAAAGTACAAGTTGAAATGTTGACATAAACGTCGTAGTAAGACTGTAAGGAGTAACTCCTAGGTTCCGAATTTAACTGCTTATATGGTAAGTACAATAATTAAATACAATATGATATAACAAGTAAATCAATTTAAAAAAAAAAAAAAAAAAGCATGCACATAAGTACTTGTCTGCTCATACTATCTTGATGAAATTTTTAGAAATCATGTTTTAAAAAGTTCCAGATAAGCAAAGGGCCAAAAAATCACTGGCAAATAATTTCAGTTCATATGCCATTCAAGAAAAGGTGTCGTGCCTGTCACAATTTTGTTATGCCTATTTCGGACGCTAAACTCTTATCACAAAATAGATCCAGATGAAAAAGTATCTTAAACATATTAACAATGAATTTACCACCGTTTGATGAAAGTAAATACAAATACATAATTGTAGTTATTGTAAAAAAAAATACACATTTTCTCAAAGTCACTTGCATGCTACTTTTATCGACCAGATCATATATTAAAAAGTTGTCTTGGTATGGTATGACGTTTGCTCTTGATAGAAAGTTCAAAGCTTTTAAAACTTTTTTTGAATTTAAAAACACCAATATTAACTGCAAAATATTTGTTGGGAAAGCAAAGTAGTCTTTTATGATTAGAAATCACATAAACACATAATAACATTAAAGAAAGGGGAAATTACACAAACGTCTGTTAACCAAGTGGTTTTACCAAATTGTCACCCTCATACGTCCATGGAGAGACACTTTAACAACGGTATGCGTCCGTCTGGCCATCTATTGTGTCCTTCAGTGTGGTGCTGCTGACACGTGTCTGACAAGGTTATTGCGTCAACGGCAGACTCTTCCCAAGTGTCAGGCGGACTCTTCCCAAATACCTTTAAAATACTTTAAGAAAATACTTCAAATATTTTTTTTTAATTTAAAAAATATATTTTTTTAAAATTTATATACATGAAGTATTTTTTAAAGTGTTTTAAATTATTTCAAATTTCTATACATAAAGTATTTTTTTAAATATAAAAAAATATTTTAAAGTTTTTTTCTAAATATTTTAAAGATATATAAATTTAAAATATTTTTTTTAATTTAAAATAAATATTTTTAAATAATATTTTAAGTACTTTTTTAAAGTATTTTTTGTAAATATTAAAGTATTTTCTAAAAGTGTTTTAAAAATATCTTTACGTATATAAATTAAAAAGTTAATTAAAAAATATTTTAAGTATGTATTTTTTTAAAGTATATTTAAAATATTTTAAAGTATTTTAAAGCTATTTGAGAAGAGTCCGGCTGACGCTTGGAAGAGTCCGCTGCTGGTGCAATAACCTTGTCAGACACGTGTCAGCACCACACTGAAGGACGCAAGAGATGGTCAGTCGGACGCTTCCCGTTGTTAAAGTGTCTCTCCATGGACGCATGAGGGTGACAATTTGATAAAACCACTTAGTCAAATGACATTTCTGTAATTTTCCCAAAAAGAAAATATATGGATGAATAATATAAAACATTTATAAATTTAGATGGTTTGATTAAAAATGCCTTAACTTAATAGTGCAACATAGTTTTTGCATTATTTATATATGATACCATAAAGTTTAATATTCCCTTCTCAATTTTAACGCCAAAAGGTCATAAAAGCACTAAAAGAACTTCAGTTGGCCCGATACCTTGAACACAACTCTCAAGCCAATACTCATAGTGCTTCTTTACCTTTATAGAAGAAATTATTGTCCTTTTGTCTATATAAAGTAGGTGAGAAAATTTATTAAAACGGGTCCTGGTTCAATTGGAATGAATCCGGTTGTTTTAAAAAAACATCAAATTAATTGGTCGGGGTCAAATGAGTTCTATATGCAGAATGACATAACTTGAAAAGTGTCGTTTTAGAAAGATAAAAGAAAGATAAAAAAATAGTATCAAAGAGATTCGCTCATTATATATTCATGATGGCTAATGACGAACTAACAGGAGGGACGAGTGGTGTCGACAGACAACGTGGTGATGTCGCGTTTTATTTGTGAGTTTAATATTAACGCATAAGTTTCATATATATAAAACATAAGTTTCATATATATAAAAAGGTAAATATATTTATTACATCCTAGTATAGTTACGATGTATAGAAACAGTCAATTTTTTAGCGGCGAGAAATAATCAAATAATATAATTTGAATCGAACTATATTGCCATCAACATTAGTTAAATTTAGGAATAATGGATTTTAATAATCCTAACTATTAGCCGTTGGCCGATAACACTCCCAACTTAAAAAATAAACGAGTGGTGGTCCCATCTTTTCACATATTGTAAGCTAATGGACCTTTACTAAACCGAAAAGGGTTAAGGGGCAAAAAGAAATTAAGGTTTTGTTAGTAAATGTCCATTAGTTTATAATATGTGAAAATGTGGGACCACCACTGGTTATTTTTTAAGTTAGGACGTGTCGGCAAACGGTTGATAGTTTGGATTATTAAAATCCATTTTTCTTTAAATTTATTGCTTATTTTATGGTGTTATTGAACTCTCATTGTCACAAAGTTTTGGTTCATATATTTGTAATGGATTTAATTTTTTAAACAGTAAACTCTCATTGTCACAAATTTTGGTTCATATATTTATAATGGATTTAATAGTTTTAATCATTAAAAAAACTACAACGTTATATAAACTTTAGCATAATAATAATAATAATAATAATAATAACAACAACAACAACAAAAACAACATGAACTAAAAAAATATAATTTTACTATTATTTAAATTATTTTTATTCTTATTACAATAAAGTCAATGTAGTCTAAGTTTATACACATAAAATAATTGCTAATTAAACATTTTGTAGAAGCCTAAAGTTTGATGATATAGAAAACTAAATATGGAAGGAAACAAATGTGGGAATTAAAGGTTATAATAAAATCTGATAATTCAAAAATGCATGTAGTGTGATTTGGACTTACTTAGTAAAAATATAAAGGGCGTACATGATTCATGAATCATGAATTTCTCAAGTTACGGAAATCTTATAATAACTTTGGAGTATGGGAATTAAAGGTTCCTTGTATCAACAATGGAACAAGATCCAAGGCCTTGAGAAATTAACCTAAGAATTTTGCTTCCATTTGTTTTGTTGACAGATAAGTTCTCTGTTTGAGATATCTTGGAGGTCCACTCAACACTTGGGAATGGTTTGGTTGGCAATGAGATGATTCAAATGATTATTTTAAATGCATGATGGTTATGAATAAGGCGTAAGATCATTGTAATGGTTAATGCTTCTAAGGGTATTTCCACTACATAAACATCATAACGTTTCTTTAAAAAATGCGTAATGGTTGACGCTCTTTATTGCCCTTTCCATAATTACTTTTCATTTTTTTCTCCTCATGTTGCGTTATATTAGGGTGAACAGGCTACATGCGGCAAAAAGGGCGGTGAACCCCTTCACCGCGAGGGGAACATCGCTGCCGCCACTTTTTGCCGTGCAGGGTGTTACATGTGCGGGGTATGTCACCTCTTTGTAGGGGAGAGGACGGAAGAGGAGAGAGAAAGGTTCCAACCAATCATGCATTTTTCCTTCTTTTTTTTTAAAATGGTTTAGGTGAAACCACCCCTTGTGATTAAGTGCTTGAGGGAGTTGGAGAGGGGAGTTGACATGGACGAATTTCATTGGCTCCGGTGAGGAGAGTTGAGGGGAGCACCCCTCTCACCCTTAGAAACGCCCCCCCCCCCCCCCCCCCTTCTCTCTCTCTCTCTCTTTCTCTATCTCTCTCTATCTCTATCTCTCTCTTTATGCTCCTGCAACGTCCACGGGACGGTGTTGAGGGCATTATCAAGCCCCTTTACGCCCTTATAATATCCATTACGCATTATCTAACAAGCTAGCAAATGTGGTCAATATCTTTCATTTTAATAGATTAAATAGGTCGAAGCAAAATAGGATTCCATGGAAGAACTAATGTAATGTCGCTTTCTTGTAATTATACCCTTATCTTGCTTGTAGGTGTTTGCTCGTATTTTTTTTTTCTGAACGGACAAAAAAAACATCTCATTTAAACATGCTAACGAGTTGTTTGCCAAGGCCTTGAGAAATGAACCTAAGAATTTTGCTTCCATTTGTTTTGTTGACAAATAAGTTCTTGCTGTTCTTTGTTAGAGATCTTTTGGAGGTCCACTCGACACTAGGGAATAGTTTGGTTGGCAATGAGATGATTCAAAGGATTATTTAAAATGGATGTGGTGTATTTGGCAAGCTACGAATAAGGTGTTTTTATTTAAAGTCATCTGTAATAGTTAATGTCTCTAAGGGCTTTTTTCGCTACATAAGCATCATAACGCCTCTTTAAAAAATGTGTAATGGTTGATACTTTTTAATGCCCTTTCAATCATTACTTTCCAATTTTTCTCCTCATTTAGCGTTATATTATAAACGACCCTCTCTTTTCATGCTCTTGTACCGCCCAAGGGACGGTGTTGAGGGCATTATCAAGCCCCTATGATGCCCATTACGTATTGTCTAACAAGCTTGCAAATGTGGTCAACATCTTTGATTTTAATAGATTAAAATAAGTCGAAACAAAATAGGATTCCATAGAAGAACTATTGTAATTTCGCTTTCTTGTAATTATACCCTTATTTTGCTTGTAGGTGTTTGCTCCTATGTTTTTTTTTTCTGTAAGGACAACAAAAAACATCTTATTTAAAAAAGCTAACGAGAAGAAAATACAGAGAATCCAAAAGAAAATAACAACTCCAAGAATACAAGTTTCTGCAACGAAAAATATCAAAATTCTATCGTGACTCAAAGCATGGCATGTTCCTTTGCCCCATTTTTGACGCATACGTAACCTTGTGCTTTAATGCTTTCCACCACCCTTGCTAGTGAGGTCGGTTATTCTTGGAACACTATCTCGTTTCGTATCCGCCAAACAGACCACCTTGTCATAAGAACCACTGGTTTAATAGCTTTCTTCTTTTTCTTTGAGTTGTGGCGGAACTTGTGTTCGTTTAGAAGATCCCGTATCCCAAATGCGTAGAAAGGATGAATCATGCACCGTTGGCCGATCAATTGCAACACTGAAGTTGCAAAGACGCAAAACAAAAAAAAATGTTCACTAGTCTCCTGATGCCACCACAAAACACATAATTTGTAGCTCCCAAAATGAATGTTTCTCCGTGCTGCGCTGCCTTGCCTTACTTGGAAGTCTTTCTTGCTCCGCTCTCCAGGCAAGAATCCCAACTTTTTTGGGGCACCTAGTTAGACCATTCAAACACATACTCTGGCTCAGATTGATTGGTTGAATTGAATCGTTTTTTTATACTTCTAACCGAGAATATCACATCATCTTCCATTGACCAGGACCACCCATCTGGATGCAAAGCTACAACAATATTTATTTACTAGTGTTGTTAATAAATTTAGTTCCGTTAACTCCTGCTGGTGGCCCAAACTTTATTTCTAGACCTAATTAAATTTCACCCCAGCGGACTTAGATTGCGTCCTAACTACTATTGTTAGGGTTGAACAAGGTTCGGTTTTAAGGTAAAACCGAACCTTAATGTTCGGTTTTTTATGGGAAGGGTCACACCCCTTTTGTAGATCTCATCAAACAATTCTGTTTCTTGTATTGCCATAACGAGTCTAGGCTACATTAAAATTTTTGACGTGGATTTAACATTAGTAACCAATTCTTTAAAAAAATTGATTTGAGAGTTTAAACTAAGATTCAGTCAAGATTGAATAAGCAATGAATTATGTTGACTATGGAACTTCTAAGAACCAGATTTACCTGACGGACACTCATGAGCGTATAAGAGGAATTTAAGAGCAGGACCACAGTCTTTCTTCTCATATGTGGCATACTTGGTATTTCCATAGTAACCTTGTTCAATGAACTCTAGATCCATATCAGTTTTGGAGAATTTGTCAACTCCTTCTGCATCTTTGAGTTTGAGACGAAGTGATAAGATCTCTGAGGTGATAGGAATCGTAATATCTCTAATCTTGATGAGAGCACTGATTTTGGTTTAGCTTGGCGACGGTTCAAAAGTCATTTAAAGTGGTTTTATAGATGGTCGGATTCAATGTAAATGCATGATGGAACAGAGATTTGTCAATGAGATCTATTAGTGTATATGACACCTTGTCTATTATCAAAACTCGATTACATATTATAATCTTGTTTATGTTGAACATATATCATTATTGTGAGCTCTTTTGCTTTTAGTCATAGATTTGAATCAATGTCATTCTTGGTCTGTTTATAAATACTTTGGCAAGGTAAACTATTTCCTTGGTATTCAAGCTACTTTTTTCTCAAAAATCTCATCTTTTTTTAATGAGAGACGATGTTACCGAGATTCTAACACTTGACCTCCCACTCTTAACTCCAGTAACTTTACGTAGAGCTCCTTGGTACTATAGCATACCATGTTTAATTAGTGCGAATCGTTGTGTACACAGGTTCATTCTAGATGATAAGTTTCTTGATATTCAGGGATCTTTATGGATGATCCATTATGTTATTATCTTAATTCGTACAGTTTACAATTAGAATAATGAAAAATACAGACATATATGAAAAAGAAAAAACAAGGAAGAGCCTTGAAAGAGGAGCAGAGGAAAAGAACAGCATGTGATTGAACACTTAATCTCACAATTATTATTATTAGAATTATTTAACTACTAAGACAACACGTAGGTTAAAAATCGATTTGTCACCATATATTTTAAATAATGACTGACATATGTTAATTTCTTGGAACTGTATTATATGATAAATAAAAACATGTATGACAACTATACTTCAATAATTAAAATATATATATGTATGTAAGATGAGATGGTTCAACCGAAATAAGGTTTTTTTTTTCTTTTGTGTTTAAGTGATTAATTCAAAATTAAAATTCGTGAGAACTATCTTAACTTTTGGTAGTTTTTTTTTACATGCGCATATACATACATAACATAAGTACGTACAGGGAAAGGATCCACTAAAAAGTGGATTTTGCCTAAGTAGCCTAATAAGCATTGTGGTAATGATATCTGGCACTCCTTAAAAGTACGAAGAAGGGCATTTTGGTACTAAAAATTTTTTGTCCTTATAAGTGTGAGTGTGAAAATGACGTGACATTTTTTTTGTTTTCTAAAAAAATATAATAAAAAAAATCTAGTACAAAAAATTTTACACAAAAAAATATAGTACAAAAAATATAGCACAAAAAATATGGTACAAAAAATATAGCACATAAAAATTAAAATCCAGCACAAAAATTTTCAGGAAAAAACAAAATTTAAAACAAAAAATTTCAACACAAAAAAATGTAATACAAAAATCCAGCACAAAAATGTTATACAACATAGAAATATAACACATTTTTGTGGGGGTTTTTTAGTCGTCATATCTTATATAGCGATATGTTACTCAAATTAAAGATAAAAATACGCTCGATTTTATGGTGAAATTTTTATGAAAAATAATGTGGTATAAAAAAGTTATGAACGTTTAAAAATGAGGGTGAAATACGCATGTGCTTTGCATGTGGAGAAAAAACTCAATAATTAGGATTTTACTAAAATACCCTTATCTTCCTTTTTTTTCCTACATTTCCATCTTAATCATTAATTTGAAAAATAAATGGTTAATATTCCTTCTCATCCTAATTAGGCAAAATCAACTTTTTATTTGATCTTATCCTAGTACGTACATACACCCATATATATATACATATATATATACATACATATATACATACATATATATATACATACATATATATATATATACACATACATATATATATATATATGTGTATATATATATACAGGGATCGGTTCAAGGGAGAACCAGGTCGAGTTGCGAAAACCACTCTCCACCAATAAGATAATAACAACCAAAAGGGTATTATAGTCATTTAATCAAAACCATCAAATCATATCTCTCTCCTCATTAAAGTTCCTTTTAAAGTCTTTTCAATTTCTCTCTCTTCAATTTCTCTCTCCGCTTTTTATTATTTTGTAAAAAAAATTATAAAAATTTTTTTTGTAAAAAAAAGTTTAAAAACGGGGCGTAAAAACGAGACGTAAAAACCGGCGTAAAAAAGTTTAAAATGCACGCGTAAAAACCGGCGTAAAAAAGTTTTAAAATGCACGCGTAAAAACCGGCGTAAAAAAGTTTTAAAACCGGCGCGTAAAGAAGTTTATAACCTGCGCGTAAATAAAATTTAAAATGGACAGTTAAAATCGCGCGTAAAAAAAGTTTTATACCGGCGCGTAAAAAAAGTTTAAAAACGCTCGTAAAAAAATTTTAAATCGGCGTGTAAAAAACGTTTAAACCCGCGTGTAAAAAAGTTTTAAACCGGCGCGTAAAAAAGTTTTAACCGCGCGTAAAAAAAGGTTTAAACCGGTGCGTAAAAAAGTGTAAACCGGCTCGTAAAAAAAGTTTAAACCGGCGTAAAAAAGTTTTAAATCGGCGCGTAAAAAAAGTTTAAAACCGCGCGTAAAAAAAGTTTCTATATCGGCGTGTAAAAAAAGTTTAAACTCGCGCGTAAAAAAAGTTTTAAACCGGGGCGTAAAAAAAGTTTATAACCGGCGCGTAAAAAGTGTAAACCGGCGCGTAAAAAAAGTTTCTTTAACCGGCGCGTAAAAAAAGTTTTTAAACCAGCGCGTAAAAAAAGTTTAAAACCGCGCGTAAAGAAAGTTATATACCGGCGTGTAAAAAAAGTTTAAACCCGCGCGTAAAAAAAGGGCGCGTAAAAAACGGGGCGTAAAAACGGCGCGAAAAAACGAGTTGTAAAAAACGAGGCGTAAAAACTGACGCTAAAAACCGGCGCGTAAAAAATCGGGCGTAAAAACGGACGCGTAATAAACGGTGCGTAAAAAAAACTGAACGTAAAAAAAAACGGCTCGTAAAAATGTTTTTTTGTAAAAAAATCTTAAAAACATCGTTTTTTGTTTAAAAAAAACCGATTTCAAAATATTTTTTAATAAAAAAATTCTGATTTTAATAAAAACAATAAATATAATAAAACAAAAAAGTAAAAAAAAACAATAAATAAAATAAGACAAAAAACAAATTTACCAAACCATCTTTTTGGCATTAAAATATAAAAAACATAATAAGAAAAAACGATTTAATATTACTTTTTATTACTTTTAATCTCATCCATCCATAATCTAAGATCCAATGGTTAGAAAGTGGTTCTCACGGTTCTCGCAACTGGAGCTGGTTCTCATTTTACCCATCCCCTATATATATATATATATATATATATATATATATATATATATTATATAGGGTTAGGATCATGTGAGAAAACTATGCTAATTGAGAAACTTGATAAGCATTCTGTACCATACATTTCTCGAAGCTTTTCGTAATATACATATATGTATAGTCAATTTTAAATTATACATATGCGTATATTGCGAAAAGCTTAGAGAAATGTGTGGTCCAGAATGTTTCTCAAGTTTCTCAAATAGGGTGGACTTCTCTTAGGATCCTTACCCTATATATAATATATATATATATATATATATATATATATATATATATATATATATATATATATATATATATATATAAGGAGAGGATCATGAGAAAACTAGATATAAATGAGAAAACTAGAAACTAACTAAAAAAAAAAAAAACATAAAAACATACAATTTTTTTCACAATTTTTTTTATAGAAAATCGCTGCATTTTATGTATAAAAAAACTTTTTTTTCAAAAAAAAAACTTGTACTTCACATGTGCACTATATGTGTACTACAAATGTGCATTATATGTTTATGTTGCACATGTGCATTATATGTTTTTTATTTGTTTTTTTAAGTTTTTTTATATAATATATATAGCGAATTTTAATAAAAAAATTGATATGTTTTTTTTTTGCTTTTTTAGTTAGTTTTTTTGTTTTCTAATTTAAACTAGTTTTCTTATGATCCATCCCCTATATATATATATGAGAACTACCACGAGTTGCGAGAACCGCGAGTTGGGTCAAAAAAATTTGCGAAAACGTATTATAAACACATATTTAAAAAAAAATTAAAAAAATTGCCGAGTGGTTAATTTTGACTGATGCAAGTTTTTTTAAGTCATATGTAAATTTTGGAAAAAAATAAATATTTTTTACGCCTCATGTAAATGTGGGTATGCGCCATTTTTTTCAATTTTTTTCTTTTTTACGGGAACAAGTGATTCTTTTTACGACTTTTGAGAAAAAAAATTCGGAAAAACCTTTTGGATGGCCTAGTTCTCGCAACTCGTGGTAGTTCTCATTTTAACCGGATCCTATATATATAGACCTATATCTATATAGGGGTTGGTTAATGTACAATTGAGCTTAACGTACGAGCGTACGCTAGGGTTTTACAACATGCGATTTCCTTTTTAAGCCATGCGATTTCATGGGTCTGCACACTCCATGCGAATTTGAAGACACTTCATGCAATTTCATGCATATGTTACAACATGCGAATTTGCACTGTGACACACGCGCTTTTTTTATAAACATGCGAATTGGTTGTAGCGTACAGTTCGTACGTTAAGGAGATTTGTACGCTACTCTCTCTCTCTCTCTCTCTCCTCTCTCTCTCTTCTCTCTATATATATATATATATATATATGAGAAGGTTCTATGTAAAGGGGTTAAGATCAAATAAAAAGTTTATTTTGCCTAAGTAGGATGAGAATGAATTTTAAACATTTATTTTTCAAATCAATGGTTAAGATGAAAATGTAGGAAAAAATGGTATCTTGGTAAAATTCTATTTATTGACTTTCTATCTTCACATGCAAGACACATGCATATTTCATCCCCATTTTTTAAACATTCATAACTTTTTTATACGACATTATTTTTTCATAAAAATTTCGCCATAAAATCGAGCGTCTTTTTATCTTTAATTTGAGTAACATATTGCTATATAAAATATGACGACTAAAAAAATCCACAAAAGTGTGTTGTATTTCTATGTTGTATAGCATTTTTTGTACTGGATTTTTTTACTATATTTTTATGCTACATTTTTGTATTTAAATTTTTGTCTTAAATTTTTTTTTCCTGAATTTTTTTGTGCGGGATTTTTTGTACTATATTTTTATGTGCTGAATTTTTGGTACTAAATTTTTTTGTGCTATGTTTTTTGTACTATATTTTTTATGCTATATTTTTTTGTACTAGATTTTTTGTGCTATATTTTTTTGTACTATATTTTTTTGTACTAGATCTTTTTTTTTGTTATATTTTTTAGAACACAAAAGGGATACCACATGTTATTTTCACATAAAGACAAAAAAAATTAGTACCGAAATGGTCTTCCTTCCTACTTATAATGAATACCACATGTTATTACCACAAATTTTCTTATGCTATTTAGTCAAAATCCACTTTTTAGTGTATCTTTTTCTCTATGTAAAATAATAAATATTATGAGAACACCCATTTTTTTAATCCTAAAAGTCTAAAGAAGTGAGTTTATTTAGTGTTTTTTTAGCATATGTTTATTTATGGATGCTCTAATAAAATTAAAGCTAGCGTCCACTGACAAAGTAGAGTTCCACAAGGTCTGACTAAAGAAGTGAGTTAACTTCAGCCACATTTAGCATGACTCGGTCATTATGGATGAATGGGATATGTAGGCCCTCACCATAAACAAAAGTGACCCCTAAATATTGCAAGTGTTCCCTCTTTGAGTTCATAATATTCACCACCTTTGTTGACTAGTTATAACTTCCACTCAAACAACCCTTCTACCCACTTTGGCCTTTTCTTCTACTCTTCTATTTTATCTACATTCAACACTCTCATTCCCCATTTTTCACAACAATATGTCCACTAAACTCCACAAAATTCTCTCAATCTTCCTCTTTCTCTACATAACCCTAAATTCCGCAGTTGCGGTGGTGGATCAGGAGTGTCCATATCCATGCTACCCACCACCAATCGGCGGTGGTAATAGTGGAGGAGGCGGTGGCAGTGTTGGTGGAAATAGTCTACCAAAAACCACCTTTCCACCGCCTTCTCCGACAGGGTATTACCCTTCGCCTTCTTCTATATTCCCATATAACCATCCAAACCCTAACTACTACAGCGGTGGACAGCCACCGCCCGACCCTGTAGTTCCATGGTTCCCTTATTACTACAAAAAGACACCTCATAGCACTGATCAACCCTCATCAACAGGCAGCCGACAACGATCGACTGTTGTGATCTTTTCGATTGATCTTCTTGTTTTATCATTGTTGTTACTTGTTGGTTAAGTTACCTACGTACCATGTTTGAAATTCTTTACTTTCTGTTACTCTTCGGTGAATATGAATACTATGGTGTTAGAGATGTTGCAGAAGGGGCAAAATTAAAATTGGAAGAAAAAGTAGAGGCAAGAAGGTGGTGAAAAGATAATAGAAGAAGGGCCACAATTTTGAAGGCTGCTGATTAAGAATATTGACAACTTTTCTCTATTATGTTCTTGTTAATCATTTTGTCATCTGCATATTTTTAATATTATTGTATCTAATCATTGATGTTCACTGGTTGGTTCTTGGAATCTTGGAAGTCTTTGGTTTATTATTATTTTACTTTTTTAACTCTTATTTAGGATTTTCTAGAGGATTTGTTTCTATAATAGCATCCACAATGTATCAAGTCTTCAAACCTTTATAAATTGTCATCTTAAATGATATTTTCAAACTTTCCTCGAAAATCTTCATTTTCTTCACAATGTACGAACTTCAATTCCACAAAACTCCACAAACCCTATTAAAAAGTAATACAATAAATATAGTATATATATATATATATGATGTTTGTGTGTGATAGCTTTGTCCGAACCAAGGCCGCATGCACAGACCAAACTTCCACAATGTACACCTCATAAACAGGGGTGAAGCTTAACGTTTTCGACAGCGGGGGTCGAAAACGTATATGCACAAAAAAATTTATAGAACCGGGGGTCGAAAACGTACATACCCAAAATTTTCTATACGAAAACTACATATATAAGAGGATGGTATAAATAGTTTTAAAGTTTGATATATAAAAAAAAAATTGACACGAAATATAAAACTATCTTATCTTTTTTGTGTGGATTCCGTGCTAACAAAATATAAAATCTGAATTAACAAGAAGATGCGAAGCACAAAAGAGACATTAAAGAGATTTTAGAATCATACAAATAAAAAAATATATAATATATTTGAAATTCGACCAACCACCTGGTCTGGTTCACCAATTCAACCGGGCAGTTCAAATAGCTTCAACCAGGTTGGTTATTCCGATCAGCCAGTCAGCTCCAGTTATGGTAACAATGGTTTTTCTTCATATAAAAAAAATTTTAGAAAGCAGACTGACATATAGTTGATGTTGTGTTGTTTTTTTCTTTCGTTTTATAATATGGGCATCTTAATTGAATAATCATGGGTTCAAAGAGTCGATGTTAACTTTTCTTGTTTTTTTATATTTTTATACTTGTTTTTTCGTTGTCTTCTTAACAATTAATAGATTTATAATTTCTTTTTGGCTCGAGAGATATTCTAAATTATCATCTTATTTCTTTTCTAAAGTTTTACAATGTCCGTTTGTACTTTGTACTTTTCTAGATTGGTCTTGGGCCCAACCCAATGCCACCCTATAAAAAGCCCGAAATCCTAAAGTAGTCTTAAATCCTAATGTCCCATAGTTCCATAAAGCCCAGTATATATATTTCTTTTGATTATATAATAATACTTGTTATCTAAGTGTAAGTTTCTTATATTTATTATATAAAAATTAACTAGAAATGTAAATGTTGAAGGTGTATATTTTTATGCTTCACAAAACTAACTAAAGTTAAATTGCTGAGGGCATTGTTCTTTTAGTTTAAGATACTTTATTAGTTTAGTGTATGCTCACCAAAGATAAATCCAACTTTATTTGAGTAAGTTGTCATTTTAGTCCCTAAAGTTTGATCAAAATTGCCACTAGTCTAAATAATTTTTTTTCTTGTCATTTTAGTCCAAATAGCTTTGTTGTCTGCCATTTTAGTTCCTTACTTTTGTCATTTTTTGTCATTTTCATCGACCCCCACCACCTACCCTATCACAACCTTCTATCTTCGCCACCACCTGCCTGCAACGTCACCACCCACCCATCCCACCTCCATCACCACCCACCATTTCCACCACCACCGGCCACTTTTCCGCCATTTCAACAAACACCCCGCCATCATCGTAAAACCAACAACCACCACCATCATCTTCACTGTAAACCAGCATAACATCATCCCCATACCATCGCACCTGCAAAAAAAGAAAGAAAAATGTGTTTTGATCAAAATTCACCTAATTTAACTAAATTTTTTGAATGGAGACAGTGGGTTGGATGAAAATGACAAAAGTTAGGGTCTAAAATAGCATAAAACAAAACTATTTAGACTAAAATGGCAAGAAAAAAACTATTTGTACTAAAGTGGTAATTTTGATCAAACCTCAATAACAAAAATGGCAATTTACTCACTTTATTTTGCTTGGAATAGATTCTAGTTATTAGCTTTATTGGACGTAATATGGATTTGACATGATGTATAATGTTCTTTTTTAGACTTTATACGACATATATATATATATCATAACAGGTTTTAAGTTTTATATTCAAACAAAGGTAACCATGTGCTATTTTTTTGTTATCTTTGTAATAAAAAAGTTACATATTGTTGGTAAAAGAAATTAAAAAGGAATTGTTATAGGTTTTTTTTTTGTACGTAAATAAATACTAGGTCTGAAGAAATCATAGTGAAAAACTGAAATGACAATTTGATGAATATGTAATAAAATACTATTAATGTGGTATAATGTTTGCATAACTTTTTTTATTTAGACTTATTCTTATTGTTAGGGGATAAGAACACCCACAAAGACTTCAAGTTAGCCATAACACAGTTTCTATTAATCTTTTAAAAAACACTCAAAAAATTTCCATATCTTTAAATCCTTACATTTCCACATGTTTTCCATAATCAAGTTATTTTCGATACCAAATGAAACTATTTAAACATTTAGTTACCATATTATAAAATAAAAACAAATACTTTGCTAGTAGAATAATTTGTATACATTAAGTATTGTACCTTAAGAAATGCAAATGGTATAAAAACAAATGAATAAATTAAAAATAAACATAACATTTTTTTTCATTTTACTCAATCAATAGAAGTATACTGATTTAACGGATTAAAAATAAAGGTGTTTACCAAGTCATTAAAGCACATTTATGTAACTGAAGCACATTAAGAGGACTGAAACAAAAAAAATGGTTGTTTTCATTAAAAAAACATTTTTTTTTTGTTTTATTACACAATTTTTATATTTAAATGATTTAAAACTATAAATAAAGGTGATGTATAAGACGTTAAACAAGTTATTAGCGTATTTGAGAAGGTTTAAACAAAGAAAAAGTTGCTTATTTTGTTTAGGCCCACCATCTTGTTCGGACAAAATTCTTACAGAATGGTACAACGCCCAAGGACAAGCTCTTCTTCATCACAGCCCTTGCATTCTACATGGGATAAGGGCAGGCCCCCCATGCCTCTTTGAAATCGGGGTCATCATTATAAAGCTCACGCACGGTGTCAAAACTTATAACCTTATGCACACAGTTGCAAAGCATCAACAATTTGGATTTACACCCCCCGCTTTGTGGTGAATAACGAAGGAGAACCCTTGTACTCCACCCACTTAGTGTGACGAGCAGTAAACTTGTGTGTTTCGACAATGTACTTCAACCCCCTGTGATCTAAAGGAGACGACAAACTCATTTGTAAGGAGATAATGACAGCACATGTCAAGTGATTGAATACTTTCTCTCCGTGTCATTCAGCTTCTCCCCAATGAGGATGATATATCTTTGACCTTGGCTTAGGACGCCACCGACTCCCAACCTTGAGGCATCACATTCACCTGACACAACACAGGAGATTGTGTAACCTGCTCCATAGGCATAGGCTCTTCCAAAACGAATCTTATCTTTTTCAAGCATGCTAAAATGCAAAAATAACCTGCTCCATCACATTATGCATGGCATGGGGCATTCCAAATAATGCTCACCTTGGAAGGGTCCATATGTAACTCTTCACCTGATATCATATAAACGAGAAAGGAAGCTACACTTCTGATGCGTATAGCTTTTGTTCTCATAAGAGTTGAAAAACCTGTCGCATGTGTGTGTAGACGCCCTTCTAGGCCACGACTAAAAATCAATACCAGACTACTAAGAATTTGTCAGGTACATCTCTAAAAACCTGGTTCAACAGTTGCATGAATGTACTGGGTCATTAGACAATCCAAATGGCATCACCATCTATTCATCTTGAGTCTTAGAATTCTTATTTCACTCGTCTCCGAGCCTCAACTGAATCTGATGCACAAGTCGATATTGGAAAATAAATGTGTGCCCGGAAACTGATCAGCTAGATCGTCAAACATGGGGATAGGGAACCGGTATTTATTATAATCTTACTAACTACACGAGATTCGATAGGCATCCAATCTTACCACTGGGCTTTGGAACTAATAAAATGGGGACTGAACACAGGCTTGTGCTTTCCCGTACCAAGCCCTTATCCAATAACTCTGAAACTTGACGGTGCAGTTCCTTATATTCTTTATAGGTAGGCTTGTTCTGAATTACATATTCACGCACTAGAAGATGCAATGTTGAATGTCCCGAACCATCAACAATAATGTCCTCTTAAAAGATATCCCAAAACTCCTATTTAAACAAAACCACTACAGGAGGAATCTAGTTTCCTTTTGCATGTGTTTCGAGCATCACAAGAGCGAAGACAAACTCGTGATCCCGTAAAGTTTTCCCTATCTCACATGGCCACCCTTGGATTACAATGCAATTTTTATCCCTCGTTCTTAACTTTTTAAGAGGTGTGCTAGCCGTCATATACCATTCGTCGGTTGAACTGCCAAGGCCTACCCAACAAAACATGACACAATTCCATGGAGACCACGTCACACCAAGCTTCCCCGCGTAATGTGTTGTGATCATAAATTTAATAGCCATCGTTTATTCATTGTGATCTTGGCTTCTTTCTAACTCAAGCGAGCTAGTACGGGTGAGGATGGTTTTCAACTGGCAATCCCAACAGCTTCACAACGACACAACCCATGAAGATATTAGATTCTTATTGTTGCCCGAACCAAATCACAAACTCTTCCCTGAATTGTGCAACGTGCAAAATAGTTGGTTCAAGGTGCTCACTATATGTTCCTCATTAGTGACCTGATCGGTACTCAACAGCCATCGTGAGACTAGACAGTGGCAGGCCCGAGATTTATTTGTTGGGGGTGTTATTGAAGGATTTAACCATACTTTTAAGGGGCGCGATGGAAACTTTGGTAAAATAATACACTAAACTTCTTTACATGCTACCCCAACCCACTTGGCTATAGGTTCGCTACTAAGACTAGGGTCATGATTGTTGGGGCTAATCTTGTCATAACGCGAAAGTCGGAGGGTGCTAAGTGGTTTAGTTTATTTTTAGTGGAAGATTAATTATTTATGGTAGTTTTATTTTATTATTATTTAGGTTTCCTATTTCTAGTCTAGGTATGTTTCTTGGGCATTAAGGTTGTTTAGTATAAATAGGGGTTATATGTTTAAGGTTTATGTACCTTCAATCTTAATCAAAGTATTTTTTTCTTGTTAAATCTATTGTTGATTATATTAAAGAAGGCCTGATTTCCAACAACGACTCCATCTTGCTTTACTTCCTAGGTTGCTGATTGCAATGTTTGTCATGCCACCTCATTTAGTCGGTGAACCCTATTGTATAAACCCCGAAGGATCACGTCCTTTGGGTCTCGGTTCCCACACTCGTTGCCACATCTGACAATCGAAGATAATGGTTACCTTGTGTGATAAGTTTCTGTGAATCGTGCCCTTGGACATTGTTGCCTCGTTAGGTGGATCTACTATCTAGGTTAAACTGGTCTTCACGAGAAACTGTTTGATTTGCCATAGTTCTGACACCACTCGATGCAATCAAAAAAATTAAGCAAATACTAAGAAAACTCACGACCCTAAATCAAATTTCATATATTCAAAATAAAGGATAAACGAAAACTCTTTAAATCGGCCCATGATTCACAAAACCTTATCAACCCGGATCCTCGGCAGCAGCCCAACTGGCACGGTGGCTTGATTTCGCGCGTTCTCGGCCCAATTCTGTTTCAGGCCCGCCCTTTCTTTTGGCCCCCTTCATTACCATCTTGATGACCCGATGCCCTTGCATCAAAATGAATGCAATAAAATCTTGTATGGTCTTTAAAAGTTTCTGCTTTTATAGATGATTCTCTTTCAGTAATATGAAAGGAAAAGTCTTTTAATCTTATAATATGTTTTTAATTTATTAGTTACTCCATATAGAAATGTGGAACAATTAACTGGTGACACAAAACGTCTATCTATCTAAATATGAGTCTAAGGCCCTATGCATTTATTTTTATTGTTGCAAGATCGAAAAATCCAAAAAATATGGTGAAATTCATAAATGCATATATATAAATACCAAAAAAAACAATGAAGTTACACACGTGGGGTATCGGTTAGATACAAGATCTCATCATCTTTAGAGGGGGATGTATGGTCATGATTCATGAGAGTTGCATCTCGTGAATGACATATGATATGATGTTCCATTTAATCATATGATTGAGGACGAGGATTGGTGATGCATGTACTCTTTAGGTTCGTGAAAAGAGCATGACACTGGGTACGTGGGCTCTACATTTTGAACTCTTAAGTAGCATGATAAACTTTATTTTTTTTAAATTCTGTATCCATCTATTTGGTATAACTAAATTTTCATACATAAAATTTTATGTTAATTTATGAATAATACTTTTTGTAAATTTATTGAGATGGACAAAAAAACCGGTTTGGTAACTCAACCCAATTTGCACTAGCAAACCGGTTTAAGCCAAACTGATTTCAACCCAACTCAGACCGAGTTTGTATACCGGTTCCATATCTCATCACCCAAAAAAAATAATTATGGGTTATGACCCAAATCGGTTTCAACCTGACCTAAATCAATTTAAATAGGTTTCAGATATTTTTCACCAAAACTGGTTTATGACCCAAACGGGTGTAACAACCCTCAAAAATAGTCCCGACGACAACCCAAGTACGCGCGCCAAAACTTGCATACTGAATCAGAAAACTTAGCGGTTAAGAAAAAACTTGACGGTTAACGCACCAAAGTACACTTGTTAGATTCATAATTAAAAACCGAACCATTTGGGATCAAGACCCGAGCATACGCAATAAGTATTGGCACGAAAATTGAGAAAAACACGCGATTGGGCGAAAAAGACGGCCGAGGACACTTGTCACACGGAGGGGCCATGTGTCAAACCTACCCTGGACACGTGGCAACTTAAGCCAGGGCGACCTCCACCGCGCCACGCGGGAGATGCATGGTCTCCTGGCGCGACGCGCGGGAGAAGCCCATTTAGGCTATATAAAGGCAAGCGTGGGACAGAAACATTTGCACCAGTTCGATCGAATTTTGACGAACTGTCTCTCTCTCTCGTCCCCCATTTCTTGCAACACCGCTAAACCCTAAACCTGCGAAACGTTGCCCGTTGTAAGTATCTTAACCCAAGATCACTAATTCACTATCCTAACCTATTTAGGACCAACGCATGTAAAGGCTCGGCCCGACTAAGTTCATTGGAATCCTATCTCGTGTTGTACAGACACCCTACCCGATCGATCTAGAATCGCCAACGCATGTCTAGGCTCTGCCTGACTAAGTTCGTTGGAGTTCTGTCGTGTGTTGTATGGTTAAAATGACTTGGGTTATCTTACTTAACACTCGTGCATTGTATTGTTATTATTAGGAACTCACGATTAGACCAGGAGGCTACTGCTGAAAACCTAACTCACGATTAGACCAGGAGTTTGTCGTGTGTTGTACAGTCATTCTCTTTTTATGCTTTTACAAAACCTAAATGTTTTCCAAGTTATATTACAGTGATTAAGTCTTTGTATTCTTACTGGGAAACTATTGTCAGTATGTGGGGTTTCGTATACATTACTTGATAAGCTTCACCATTGGACAATGGGTTAGCCAATGTGTGATATGACCACAGTCACAGGAACTGCCACAGAGTGACAAAGACTATTTAAAATAGTTTCTTTACTATTAGACAATGAGTTAGCCAATGGTAGTTTGGTAAAGATAAACAAATGTAAAAACTCTTAATGCTGTAAATATAAGAATGTGCTATTTTGTACAAACTAAATGTACTCAGTACGAGTATTTCCTGCTGACAAAAAATACTTTTAAACATGTTTTAGGTAATTACAGTAGATCTGAGTAAAAGTTGTGGGACGACACCAGAAGGCTTAAAGAAGTGGCTTATTTTATCAATTAAATTAAAAAAGTTGTTTTATGAATTCGGGTTTATCTCTTATTAAAAGCTACCTTTATAAAACATAGGTTTTATTCCCACCTGTTTAATAAATAAAATCCGGTGTTTTTAAACTCTGATATTTTTCTTAACTACGGTTCTGATAAAATCTCCGCTGCATTGTTTTCAAAATAACCACCGGTACACCTGACTGGTTCGCGGCTCCCGCTCACAGGGTGGGGTCAGGGGCTGTGACAGAAAGTGGTATCAGAGCCACTAGTTTAAACAATTATGTGCTGTGATAATACCTAAGCTTAAATAAAAGAGTTAGGAAATTAATATTAACTGGTAGCACCAGGATAGTATTTAGACTTGCATTTAAGAAAGATGCACTTTTAAAATCATGGTTTGAGAACAATCTTTTACGGGAAATACAATTACCTTTCCGGCAAGATTGGGTATGGTGTGGTAGACTCTCCAACTTGTCCGGGTGAGATGGGGTAGCGGGTAAGATGGGGTATATGATATGTTAAAAAGTTACAAAATTCCCTAAATAATAACATGACCTGATGTTTGATCTGTTTTTGGAAAATATGAAATTGTTAAATACGTTAACCTTCTTAATTGTATGTATATCACAGTATATGAAACATATGATCGTGTGTATATATATATAAAATGCTATTTTAAACTTAAACCATAAAGTTAAGAGGTTAGTATAAAATGACCTATGTGTTATTTATGTGAATATAAATTTAAATATATATGATTGTTTTGTTTTAATTGTTCTATGATATTCAGATGTCGAATGAAGTATCACATAATCAAGAAGTTCATACGAATAATGAAAATCCCTTAGACAAAGCGGCCATAGAAAACATAATCGCCCAAGGAATAGCCAATGCTATCCCGTTAATTATTCAGGCTGTTAAAAATCCCATAGAACATACTAAAGCTGTGAGTAGCAAGCGTACTCATAGTGACAACTTTAGCCATAGCGTCAATGGAGATAATGATGATATTATCAAAACCCCATTTCCTAAGAAGATGAGGGCAATGACTGCTGGGTGTACTTACAAAGAATTTCTAGCTTGTAAACCAACTGAGTTCGCAGGCAGTGAAGGAGCTACGGCTGCTCTGCGATGGTTGAAAAAGACGGAAGTTGTTCTTAAGATCAGCAAGTGTGCCGAAAAAGATAAAGTGATGTATGCTTCCAACCTCTTTAAAGATGAAGCCTTAGAATGGTAGAATACTATTCTTCAGGCAAAAGGAAGTGACATGGCCTATGCCATGAACTGGAGAGAATTCAATGGCAGAAAGAAAATTTTGTCCTCCTTATGAGAAGGAACAAATGGCAAACAAGATTCTAAATCATAAAATGGTTGATGTGAAGTGTTATGAATATACGAAAACGTTCTTCGAATATGCTAGAATGGTACCAACTCTGGCTTCGCCAGAACCTTTGCTAATTTCTCGGTATATTTGGGGACTGATTAGTGAATTCGCGATATCGTCAAAGCAACTAGACCTCAGATTATGGAGGAAACAGTCGAACTAGCCAATACCTTAACAGACGGACTAATTCGCCCAAGAGAATAAAACAAGAAGATAGAGTTAGCCCGGAAAATTACCCAATAATTTTGCCTTAATGATCCCCATTAGAAGAAAGGAACTGAACCGTCATTTGAGAAACCTACCTGCAGAAACTGTAATAAAAAGCATTCAGGAAAATGCTACTTTAAGAGGAATCCCTACTGTAACCTCTGCAAAACATCTGGCCATAAGGAAGAACAATGCAAGAAAAAAAACCCAGTCTGTTTTAACTGTGGAGAAACAGGCCATATCCGCCCATATTGCCCAAAACTGATAACCGACAACAAGGCAAAAACAACAGACGGAGCTAAGAAGAACGTGCGAGCATTCGTACTTACTACGCAGGAAGCAGAAATAACTCCAGACGTGATCGCTGATATGTATATCAAATTTTAGTTATTTGACCCTAGTACGAATAAAAGTTTATAAATAAATGCATCCTGTCAAGTATTTCATCTATGATAAACTTGTTTGGTCTTCACTTTCATTGCATCATTTATTTGGTTACGACACCCTGTGGTGGCGTTTTCACTAACTTGAGGCTTGAGCTAATTTCGTTCGCACACCTGATATACGGGTTTATTTATTCTTTAAACACATCTTATTGATTCTTTGTCATAAAATAGTCTTAACAATTGTGTGTTAAGATAAGAGTACACCAATTCGTGTTATTTTTGATGTACCTCTATAGGTTCTTTCATCAATTATCGAAAATTCTACGATAATTCATTTGTTCTTTCATCATCAATTAAAAAAAATCCTATGAGATTTAATTGAAATAAATATTCGAAAACCTTTCAGTTGTTACGAACACGGTGAACTTGTCCAGTCACCATAATTATTGAACTATTCTACGACACCATACGGCATCAGTATAAATTTATAGCCTAAGCTAAACGTGATTTTACAAAACTATGTATGCTTTTCGTTTGTCTCATCATTGAAAATAGTCTTAATGCAACTATGTATTAAGATAATGATACACTGAATTATGTTGTGTTTCAAGTGTATCCCTGTCATTCAATAAAGTCAACACATTAAATTTTCCTTATAACGTGGTTCGATAACTGACACATGCTTCTATTTCATTGGAGCTTGTTGATTCTATTTTTTTCTTTGCTTGGCAACCAAAGTAAGTTTTCATTTGACAGTGAATTCTATTGTTTCCAATAGTCATTCATAAATTGTAAACATTCGATTTAGACATCTATTGGTCATAAATCCCTCCTTTGATTTGAACCATGTAAATTAGTCACTCTGATGATTACATTATTACATTTCGTTCGTGTGATATGGAAACCATTGAGTTCTATTCATTGTAAAACATATATTCACAAAATTCGAATATTTCCTGATTCATTTATAATGTCATTTACCTTAATCTACTAGTATTGACCAACGCAGTACACCAATCGAAAATGACATCATAACCTAAATCTCGAGGACGAGATTTAAAACAAGGTGGGGAGGATGTAAAACCCTCAAAAATAGTCCCGACGACAACCCAAGTACGCACGCCAAAACAGGCATACTGAATCAGAAAACTTAGCGGTTAAGAAAAACTTGACGGTTAACGCACCAAAGTACACTTGTTAGATTCACAATTGAAAGTCGAACCATTTGGGATCAAGACCCGAGCATACGCAATAAGTATTGGCACGGAAATCGAGAAAAACACCCGATTGGGCGAAAAAGGCGGCCGAGGACACGTGTCATACGGAGGCGCCGCGTGTCGAACCTACCCTGGACACGTGGCAACCTAAGCCAGGCCGACCTCCCCCGCGCCATGCGAGAGAAGCATGGTCTCCTGGCGCGACGCGCGGGAGAAGCCCATTTGGGCTATATAAAGGCAGGCGTGGGATAGAAACATTTGCACCAGTTCGATCGAATTTTGACGAACTGTCTCTCTCGCGTCCCCCATTTCTTGCAACACCCCTAAACCCCTAAACCTGTGAAATGCTGCCCGCTGTAAGTATCTTAACCCCCGATCACTAATTCACTGTCCTAACCGATTTAGGACCAACGCATGTCAAGGCTCTGCCAGACTAAGTTCGTTGGAATCCTATCTCGTGTTGTACGAACACCCTACCCGATCGATCTAGAATCGCTAACGCATGTCTAGGCTCTACCTGACTAAGTTCGTTGGAGTTCTGTCGCGTGTTGTATGGTTAAAGTGACTTGGGTTATTTTACTTAACACTCGTGCATTGTATTATTATTATTAGGAACTCACGATTAGACAAGGAGGCTACTGCTGAAAACCTAAGTCTGCAAAGTGAGTCATTCTCTTTTTATGCTTTTACAAAACATAAATGTTTTCCAAGTTATAATACAGTGATTAAGTCTTTGTATTCTTACTGGGAAACTATTGTCAGTATGTGGGGTTTTGTATACATTACTTGATAAGCTTCACCATTGGACAAAGGGTTAGCCAATGTGTGATATGACCACAGTCACAGGAACTGTCACCGAGTGACAAAGACTATTTAAAATAGTTTCTTTACTATTAGACAATGAGTTAGCCAATGGTAGTTTGGTAAAGATAAACAAATGTAAAAACTCTTAATGCTGTAAATATAAGAATGTGCTATTTTGTACAAACTAAATGTACTCAGTACGAGTATTTCCTGCTGACAAAAAATATTTTTAAACATGTTTTAGGTAATTACAGTAGATCTGAGGAAAAGTTGTGGGACGACACCAGAAGGCTTAAAGAAGTGGCTTATTTTATCAATTAAATTAAGAAACGTTGTTTTATGAATTCGGGTTTATCCCTTATTAAAAGCTACCTTTAAAAAACATGGGTTTTATTCCCATCTGTTTAATAAATAAAATCCGGTGTTTATAAACTCTGATATTTTTCTTAACTACGGTCCTGATAAAATCTCCGCTACAATGTTTTCAAAATAACCACCGGTACCACCTGACTGGTTCGCGGCTCCCGCTCCCGGTGTGGGGCCAGGGGCTGTGACAACGGGTTTCTTCTCAAACTGGTTTTTTATTAAAGTGGACCGTGTGATTTAGTTTATAACCCTAATCAGTTTGGCAAAAAAAACACATGGCTTTACACCTCGTAATACTAGAGGTGCACAAACCGGGTTTTTTTTTACCAAGGTTCGGGTACATACCCAGGTACGGGTATGACGGGATTTTTAATTTTTGGGTATTGTCAATACCCGGGTCGAGTTCAGGTCCAGATTTTGGCCAGGAAATCCATACCATGTGTGTCCGGATTCGGGTAGGTTTCGGGTTCGGGTTTTCTATACCTGAGTATTAGAATACCTTATTTCCGGGTTCAGGTATGAAAAAAATACGGGTGGGTATTAAAAAAACTTGGATGGGTATAAATATGAACTTTGTAGTTTTTTGTTTTCAACTTCATTTTTTGGTTTATAAACATGAACTTTAATTATATTTTCAACTTCATTTTTTGATTTATAAACATGAACTTTAATTATATATAACTTTAATTTAACAAGATTACATGTTACAAGGAACTAGAACTTTATTTTTTGGTTTATAAACATGAACTTAAAAAATATATATATATAACTTTAATTAAACAAGATTACATGTTACAAGGAACTAGAATAATCAAAGTGCATACATTTTTAAAACTCAGTACTGGGTATTCCTAAAACCCAGGTACAGGTATTCCTAAAACCCGGGTATGACTATTATTAATCCCAGGTATACAGAAAAGCTGGGTATAATTGGGTACGAAAAAACCCAGGTTTAGGTTCGGGTACTAATGAGAATATGCATACCTAGACCCTACCCGTAGTAGGGTTCGGATTTTTAAAACCCAGGTCCGAGTTTTTTCGGGTTCGAGTCCTGGTTCGAGTTTTTTTGCACCTCTACCTAATACTACTTAATGAACTAATTTTATAGTTCTTTGGGAGGGCCGTTCTTGAGTTCTGGCCATTTGGCCCGGCTTACATCTTTCTGTCGTGGATGTTTTGACAAGAGATGAAATATATAAATTACTGAGTGAAAAATATTAGCTAACCTATATAGTATATATTGGTTAAAGAGGTCGAATAAATCAAACAGGTTAGAACTATGATTCACAATCACTTTTATTTTTTACTATTTGTTTCAAATGTGATACATAGATACATATGACACGGTATGTAATTGCTTATCTCCTTATTTTTTCTAACTTCATTTACGTCAGGCACTGCATATATGGGTATAAGCGATTCTCATCTCAAGCCCGTTTTTGAGTCTAAAAGAAGTTCCTTCAGTAAATAAGCATGGACTTCATATATTGAGTTCAACTAGTCTCGTGAGCCTAAATGAGTCTTTGTTTTTCTGAATATAATAATTTTATTTAATATAAAAACTGTATATGTTACTTAATATACATAATCAAAATCAAATCAATATATATATATAACTAACTCTTTGCTACAGTAGCTAAGGGTGTTTTAGGTATTTTCATTGTTAATTAAAGACAAAACATTAAATAAAGAATCAAATATACTACTTATATATTATGGTGGATTTTATTTTCTTGAAACAGATTCAAGATAAGAGTATTTTGTCGATATTGTAGGCTGTAGCGAGTAACTGTGTTGTATCGCTACTGTGATGAACCTAAATGATTCTGACAAAAATCGGTACCAGTATTAAAATTATTGAAACTAGTACAGATATTCGTTTTCATGGGTTTTGATTGAAGGCATACATGTGCTGATATCTTTTTGGACAATCGATGTAAAACACGTGTTGATATCTAGCATGTCATGACTGTATTTTTCGGGTTTTCTCTTTTGATCTCTATAACGAGTGTCATTAACGTAACGAATTGAATCGATATTGACCGAATTCCCGCCACGTAGTGCGGGTGAATCTCACCAGTTTATTTATATAGTTATAAAGAAAAAAGATAATCTATATCTAATATTAGTTGCGTTATGTGTTACAATTTTGTTAGCCCAATAGCATTTTATCATGTTTCTCTTATTTCATGCATGCCTTCTTATTTCATGGATGCCTATTGTGTTTCTTAATTTAAAAATGTCAATTAGAAAAACAATAGTAACGGAACATAATATATTAAATATAGTAATTTGTACGCAACTTCAGTCATATCTTATATGAAAATAGTAAAATACCGTTTTATAAACAAGCTGAATCTGAATTTGCAGAATTTATCACATGACAAACTCGAGCTTTGGATAGAGAGCACCGAACGAGTTGAAGCTAATCGGGTTTAGACTCATTTACCCCGTATCCAGCTAAGATGCATTATTAGATTATGATGTTACTTACATACATACTTAAGATGTGTCGGCCAGAGATTACCCTTGTGTATTTTTTATTTTTTTTAACGGCCAACAGAATCAATCCCGAGCACTCTCGGGAAACTCACTAGACCAAACGGAATACTCCGAGAGTAACCTGAGTCCACCACCAATTCCAGGGAAAACCCGATAACTCACCCACCCGTAGGCACGATGATGAAATTACCGATAAAACTCATTTGACTCAAGGATCAAACCCAACTTTCCTTAGGTCTCCTATTATTGACCACCAGTGTCACTCTACACCAAATGGAAGTCGAACTTGCATCTCTCAAGAAAAATGCAAGACTACTACCACTTGATATAGAGATCATTGTCTATTACCCTTGTGTATATTACAGGTTTGATGCAATAATTGAAGAGGGGGCCATTGAAGAAATATGTGAGCACAGCCAGACAATTCTCAATCGGATAATTTGGGTGCAGTTGTATTTCTCTCTCTGGATAACAAAACATCTCACTTTTATCCTACTCCAAAAGATTTTGATATATATTACCAAAATAATATTATTTTATACTTTTATAATAAAATCCCCAATATCTATTTAATACGTAAAACTGAAAAAAAAAATTAACATAATGGTTAAATCAACTCAAATCAAACACAAGCATTTTTTTTTCAAGAAATAAAATGTCATCTTCGTCTTAGAGGTTTGATCATTTTTGCAAGTTTCGTCTTTTCATCCAAAAAGGTTTGAAATCTTGTCATTTTCATCCCTGATGACCAAATTGAGAGACGAAAGTCGTAATAATTTGTCAAACTCAAGGATGAAAATGACAATAAAACGCAAATATAAATAACTCAGATGTACAAAAAATTATTTTGAATAGAACAAGCAAGAATTACTAAATCTCAACGAAGATTTTAGCATTTTACTTTTTTGTAAATACTAACATTAAATATTTTTGTGGGTCGTGGTTTCTGTTCAATCAAGTGTAAATCACTTAGATTTATTCACTTTTTTAATATTTTTATTTTATTCTTGACATTAAAAAAATAATTAAAAGGAAAAACATCGACACAAAGTGGTTTCTTGCAAGGAGCTGTCTTTCTCGTCCCTCAGGAGAATGGTCCCCTTCTACACCTGGCCACCCACCCATGCCACCATGTCTGTAGTTCACCCGACAGCGAAAACGACCCGTCTCTCACTCTCGTTCTAGCCATTCGACCCACCGAGCTAACATCCGGCCTTGTTTAACAACTTAAATGTGGTCATGTGCACGTTCTACGCCTTAAACGCGTCTTACGTTGGGAAATTGCTATATTGTTATTTGTGAACAATTTCGTACATTAAAAAATGTACGAATAATTAGGGAAATTTGAGTAAATGCAACATGCGATATGTCTATTTTGGTGTCTGAATTTGGACAACAAAACGTCGAGAAATGTATATTTTGCCACGTCAAGTTGCAACAATTGTGGGGACTCATGAGCTGCATGGCCTCTGTCAGCCACACAAAAAGTAGATGAAAAATGTGTGTTGAAAGAGAAAGTAGAGAAGAAAGAATAAAATATGGAGGAAAATTATTTGTTTATCAACAATTCGGGTGTATAATAGGTTATTTTATAAATGTAAAAAATCGTCAATGGAAAACTCAGAAAATCTTGTTAATACTCTGCTAACCAATGCAACTTTCCGCTCAGAAAATCTTGTTAATATTCTGCTAACCAATGCAACTAGATGAAAAGCATGTTCCAAAGGCATGTGACATCCAAAGATTTAATAAGATAAAGCTGGATTCGAATCTGAATCGTATGTCAACAAAATTAGACTATGCTATCGTGGCACCGGCACGTTGAAGGTTTGAGTGTTTGTTTTTCCTTTTCTTAGCCCGCTTTATTTTTAAGGTAAGAATTTAACTAACTTGTCTCTATTTGTCTATTAAGTTGCCTCGAGCGAAAAAATACTAATAAGGTTGGGTGGGGTAGATTACTTTAGAGACTCATGTATCTAACTATATATTTATTACGAGCATATGGACTTTAAAATTTACAAGATGTATGTATGATTACAAAAAAGGTGAATAGTTGGTGTGGCGTCGATAATGGTTATAGCATTGGCGGTGAAGACGGTTGAGAGAGGTGACATTGTTGACGATGGTGGCGGAGGCATTGTTGGGACATCTCACGGGGTGGTAACGATGGTGTTGTTTGTGGTGGTGGTAATGGTTAAGAATGAGGAAATTCCAATTTTATTGATTGAATACATAACTAATATGAAAGTTTCCACAATGCTGAATTCCTTTGCTTAAAATAATTTGAGTAAATCTAACTCGATTTCATTTCTCTTTAGTGTCCAATTAAACATATTATCCCGTTAAGCTCATATAACGAAACAACGAGAAATAGAATTCACTGGATTTCTCTTTTTGATGTCCCATGTTTAATTTCTTTTAGCATCACTTTAAAGGACATTGGTGATGGCAGTAAAGTTTAGAACTAGGCCTCTCTCGAAGTCATCAATTCGAAACCGAGCTAAACCGGGTTTTACCGCGGTGGGGTTTCGGGCGGGCAGGATTTCCCCAGATCTGGTGGCTCGGGTATGCATCCAACTCTGACTGTTAGAGAAAATAAGATGTATTTGTTCAATTGAGGCATCTCTTAATTTTTATCTAATGATTTGATTGGTCATTGAAAAAAAAATTGGAATAGAACTCAGATTTTATCATAATTCAAAATTCCAACAAACCAGAAATCCTCTACTTACCTTTTGATGTACACTTTTGGTAACCATAAATCCTCTACTTACCTTTTGATATTGTAAACTTTTGGTACTTATATTTTTGTGTGACCAATTCTTGAAAACGTATCCAACTGCAATTTCGAAATACATGTCAAGTTCAAAAAAAAGGTTAAATGGCAAAAGATAAGTTTCGAAATACGAATAAAAAAAGGTTAAATATATTTTCATACACCTTGTGCTAGTTATATCATGTAAATTTTTTTTCTTACTTATTCAAGTTCTATAGAGGATATTCATACAGTTAGCGCATATAACTTTAGGCCACTTTAAGAACATGTAAATGTCACACCCTAAAATCTTATTTTTATATCGTACGGACCATATAGAACAAACTGGTACATAAGTCTTTATACCAAATCAGTTTGTACAACATAATAAAATATACTCTAACTTGTTAAACTTGTCACGAATCCATTTTGACCATCCGAACCCGTATATGCGCACACGACTCGTTAATATGGCGTAAAACCATATAACCTAGTCGTAACGGGTCAAACATTTTCAAAACACTTCCAAAACTGAATGTAAGGTTTCACAATTCATATTACACGAGACTTTTCGCTCGTATGGTTATAAAGCACCTTCTATCCAATCTTTTGGTTAGCCTAATAAAAACCATAACTAAATCCATGCTAACTATATAATCAACCTAATTACTAGGAAATACTTGTACTCCTTGAGCATGTATAAAGTCATCATCAATAACCAAAGTGAGTACATAGTTCCCCTTTTTCTTAAACCTTTAGTGTGATTTATATGTGCTAAGCTATTTTTCACATTTACAAATTTACTACATATGGTTTATATTAGATATATTCTCGTTTTGTATGAAACTTAGTAGTGCGTCGTTCAAAATCAAAATACATTCATTAACTTTGACCAAGCCGACCGGTAGTATATCATAGCGATATGGGGGTGATGCCCCATTCCCGCTTCCCGTAGGTTTTGTTTGTTTATGGAAGTTACGTTGGGAATGACAAAAACCGAACAATATATTCTTGGTGAACCCTTTTGAGTTTATCCTATAAGTCAACAAATGCTTGAATGTATTTTCAAACGACCACACTTTTTTGTGCAAAAAATACAAAACTTTCTATATAAAGCCATACAATTTGTGCTTAAACAAATTATTTCCATACGATTATTACAAAAACCATATTTTCTACAAAACTTATTTTCTCATCAACTCTTGTAGTTGGTCAACGTATTGCAATATCAAAAAAATTTCCATGTATTTGGTTATAAAACTTAATTTCGCTCCCTAAGTCTTGTAACTAGTCAACATATTGCAATACCAAACTTTTTGCCATATACTTGGACACAAAACTTATGTTACTCACCAACTTTTGTAGTTAACTCGTATTATTTTTCACATATGTTTCAGGTACTAATTCATAATGCTAATCAAGTGTGCTTCACATAGGAATCAGACTTGAGCATTAGTTTACTTTAATTTGAAAGCGACTACTTGCGATGTTTTGTGTTTTGAAAACAATGTAACACATTATATTTAATATAATGAAACTTAAAATTTAGTGTCATATATTAGGAACAATCCGTGACTACCCGATGTTTCCACCATGCGTTCCACATGGTCGGGGTGTTACATTTAAGGTTGTTTCCATGGTGACGTCAACAGTAGTTTTCTCTTCTATATATAGTTCTGCACACAATATAATTCACAACACTAAGAGCTGAAAAACAGAAGAGCTTAGTGAGAGAGTGCACCTGGTGAGGGGGAGTCTTTTATACCTTTAATTATGCTGAAAACATTCTCAATAATATGAAATCATTCTACAATCATTCATAAATCAAGTTGTGTTTACGATGATGTGTTTATTATCACTGTTTGATTGAATTTTAAAATTTATTCAACTATTTTATCAAAAACACACACACTCGGATCAAACATTTATTACCTTAACATATAAAATTGGAAGCCTCATACCCACCTTGTTTATGTAGCATTTCTCTTTCCTTCTCATTATTCATATCGATAAAAGCTCATACTGTTGACCTTTGTTCCACGATTAGGGCTTCAAGTTCTAGCGATGTTCCCTTCGCCATCCCCTCTAGCCTCCGTTTCCTCTGCTAATTTTATTTTGTTCGGTTGTGTTCGTTAGCCATTTGTCAACACATTCATTTTCTTAGTTAACGAACACGAACATTAAATGTTGTTCGATAAGTGATTATGAACCATTCGTGAACAGTATGATTGCTTTCACTCACTTGTCTAAATTATCATTTCTTAACAATAAGCGCCATAAGGTTTTGGTTGTTTTAACCATCTTATTTAATGCACATTTTTGCATTATTAAAAGGTTAAAAGTTGGATGTTTCTTAAAGCATATAGCCTTTCTTACAATGTTGTATAATCTTTGTTAATCGATTAGTATGTAATATGACATGATTATGAACACCCGACATTATTGATTTCACAATCAGTTTAGCTTTGTTAAGGATAACATTTCGGGTTTTGTAGGGCATGAGACATACCCATATTTTAGTCAACTAACCAACGATTGATAAGTGTGTGAAACATAAATGAAAACACATGTTAATATTTAATTCAATATCTTTGGACTAAACCAGAAATCAAAAGTGGTCACTTTTTTCTCATTCATTTCTTTGTTGAATTTTTGCAGTTGCAACTTTTTTCCAATCATGTTGTTTACTTTTACAAACCAATTGATCAATAAAGAGCTTTATTTTGCACTGAGATATGAACTGACACACACCACATGCTTCACATGAAACAAGTTAACAATAAAACCGTCATGATTTCTTCTTTCCTTCTACTTTGCTTCATTTTTCATATTTTCCCACTTAGCAAACAAATATTCATAACAAATAATATATAGTAGACAAAATTAGTGCAAATATAAGATAATTTATACATGCATGAGACGCATAGAAAATGCAATTATGACAAAGCTAAAAAGGTCTTGGCGAGTTACATTCTTCCCAAATTTAGTTGGATCCTCTATTTCCCTCTTTCACATACAATAATACAACCACATGGCCAAAGCATGGGAAGTGTGGAGCATGGACCCTCCAACTCAATAAATGAGAGTGTGATTGGTTGATTGTTTTGCACTTTTTACCTTTTTACAATCTTAAACATATTAATTTTCCCAAAAAAAACACGTATAAGAATTAGTTGGAATTATTTGTTGAGTAGTGACGGATCTAAAAAATTCCGTCAAGCGGTAACGTTTAAAAAAAACTGGTAACGAAATCGAAAAAACGTCAAATTTTTCCAAATTTACACTAATTACACTACCGCCGAACGCCAAGCCGTAGCGGAGGTTGCCCTTAGTTATACACTAGGTCCGCCACTATTGTTGAGTCAAAAATATAATATAATATAAAATAATATAAAACTGTAAAAAATAACCTTTTAAATACAATGAATGTGGATTTAGGAGAACTAATCCGATTATCGTATTTGATTTAGAACAATCTATAATGGGTGATCGTGTATTAAGCTTTAACTTGGGTTCTTAAATTCTTTTGAGTAAAACAGACAATATTTGTTACTATAAGAGGCTCAAATATTATATTATTTTTTATAATACAAACTAAGATTCATTTTGACCACACAAGTATACCTATATTTTTATTTAAATACCTTCAAACTTATAACCTAAAGAAAAAATGTTAATCATCCGTTACATGAATATAAAACTCATTCTTTCTTATTAAAGATATTTAATTTCTTGAAAATAAATGAGTTTATTTACTAAAGATAAACTCATTTTTATCCGTTACACTATAACGCTTGAAAATAGTTTAATTTCGTATGTTTCTTATAAATACATCAACATCTTTATAACATAGTTCATAACATTTTACAAATATATAACCTTACAAGTTTGTAAACACAAATTTACAAATATATACAAGTTTATATATATATATATACATTTTTTTAATTTCTATAAAAATTAAGCATAACTTACGCTTAAGTTTTTTTATTGGACGTCGTTAAATTGCCTTTGTTCAATATTTGACGTCGATAAGCTTAAGTTTTTTATTTGACGTCATTGTTTTGTATGTTTATTGATACGGTCAGAATATTAGAGTTTGTTTGGTTTCCTAATTTGAGTCGTCTAATTAGGTTTCTTGTTTAGCAAGTATAGTTCGAAAATATAAATAGATAGTTAAGATTATTATAACTTGTGTGCAAGTTTATTGAATACATGAAAGAGTCGTGATCTTGGTCTGATCACATAAAGAATTTATATGTTTATAGAATCGCCGAATTCATCAGTGTTCAATTACTATGCGTATTAATTTGTTGGTGCACTTAGCGCAACATAAAGATGTGTATTAAATACGTTGTAGAAATATAATTAAAAAAATTCTATACATAATATCCAAATTTAAAACTTGAAAGGTTAAGTAATGTTTTTTGTTCGATTTTAAAATATTTAATTGGAACTTTTTGTGGTATATTATATGTAATTTATTGAATTCAGTGATGCAATGTTAATTTGTTTAAAAAGTTGCAACAAAATTGTCGACATGCCAACTACTCCCGTTATCTAACGTGAAAGCATGAAAAGGGAAAATTGTGGTGATGATTACAACAATGTGTCAATGTACATTTAAATTGCATACACAAGTACACAAATTTTTATTATTATCTAATTTCGTATTTTTTTATTATGATCACAAATAATGCAGGCTGCAGAAACATCATCTTGTATATATGGTTATATAAATATTGCCCTAAAAAGTTAAATGACATGATCAGCGTGAGATTGTTTTAATTTGAGCCATGCACGTAACAATAACCATTAAGTATCTAACAGTAAGTTTGTAGCCTAAGACTGTGGGGTATGATGGGGCGTGGGTTAGAGGCATGGGTTGACACGTGGGCTGAGTAGCTCCACTGACAAGACACTAAAAATTAGGGGTATGGTAGGGCTTGGTTGGGGCGTGGCTTGGCCAATTTCTTTTTATTTTTTCTTTTTTTTTTTAATTTCTGGATAAACATAGGGTATTTTGCACCCAATACCCACCCGCCAGCTCAAATGGTAGCCCCGCCCAACACCCCGTCTGAAACACACGCTAAAAGGGTCGCGCCATAAGCCACACCCACCCGGGGTAGCGACCGGGGCGTTGCCCCCCAACACACACCAAAAGTCCCGCCCCATACCCTATAGCCTAAGGATATCATTGTGTAATAAAGGTGTTTATTCTCGAGTGATTGGGAGTTTAGTCATATGATGGACATTGATGTAAAATTAAACCATCATATTGATGTAAATTAAAGAGTAGATTTAAAGGGTGTAAGTTTATCATTCTAAAAATGTTCAAAATGATTTTACATTTAACCGGTCTAGATTGTTTTGACACATTGGTAGACCTAAATATGGAATGCCTGGTACCAACCAACCACTACTGATACATTCATTGAATTGTTTCCTTGTGTTTTTCGGTAAGGACGACTCAACCTATTTCGAGCTAAAAAAACAAAACTGTAATTTCAAGTCTTTCTAATTAAAATGTAGAAAATAACAACCGTCCTCTAATCTAAAAAACTAAATTAAATCTCACGTTTATTAGGAAAAAAATTGTGTAAAAAGATCTCTATAAAACAAGCATCCACATCCAATCCAATGTTGACAAGAAAGAAACATAGACCATAAGATGTCTTAAAAAAGAGCTCCAACTTAAGTCTTTTTTTTTTAAATTTTGGAGGCTTTTAAATTTAATTCCCTTAAAAGGCTTTTTTTTCTTAGTTAACTGCATTTAGTATATTCTTAAAAGCCCTTTCCAGAATTCCAGTTACATTGTCTTTCAAATGTAATCCAACATGTCAAAATTTTCTGATTAATTCCATTAATTATTTTCTTATATTGAAATATTAGAAACATTTCCATTTATTATTTTCTTATATTGAAACATTAGAAACATTACAAAGGCTAGAAGTCAAATTCTTTTGTCTAACAATGATCACAATCACAAAATGTAATCATATATATTAATATATATAGTTGTAGCTTTAGGGCAATCACAAAGTGTAATCATATATATAATAGTTGTGGCTTTAGGGCACACAACAACGTAGCAAATCCAAAACACCCACATCTCAAGTAAGATTTGCAACAAGTCCCTAAAATATAAATTTAATTTTCATCGTCTCACAACACATTTCAAGTAAGATTTGCAACAAGTCCCTAAAATATAAATTTAATTTTCATTGTCTCACAAAAAAATAGTTAGGGGTTTTCTCAGATTTATTGGGTTTCTTTCTTTACTGGTGTATATGCATTATAGCCCAGTGGAGATGGATATGATCGGGTGGTAATTCCGCTGGTAACATGATGATACTTCAGTGGTCCATCAGTGATCCAAATTCAAATTTTCCGTTAAAAAAAGAATAAAGAAAATAAAAGGAACCTAACATGTGTGTATGTTTGCTACTCGATTGTTTGATTCTTCTTGTATTAAAGAGTTACAGCTTTTGTTTGATAATAAATTTCTATTATGTCTTTGTGTAATACCGGTATTTTTAAAATAATATTGTATGTGGTATTAAAAAAAACTCATATACTTTTCTTCCTTGATCATTTTCAGTTTTGATAATTGAAAGAAAAGAAAAGAAAAAAACATAATTGTAGGAGGATGCACGTTAATGAAAATTGATGGATGTGATTTCATTCTCAATCAAGAATAATATCTTCTTTCGCCACATATTTCACTAGTTGATTCTCTCACTATGTACCTACCAATCAAAGGCAACATAACTCTTTTAGAAACAATAATCTCAACATCACAACAGTAATTGTCTAGTGATCAACATAGTTGCAAGATTTGGTTATATTCCTCTGCCTTTTAAAAGTTTAATCGAACCCGATTGATTTACGTTTAACACCCCACATAAGTGTTTTTTAACAAAAAGTGAAGATAGTGTGTCCGCCCCTACCTCAACAATTTAGACAGTTAACAAGTTAAAGAATAATCATGATGGAACATATCTGCTGAATTTGCTTTCATGGATATTTTTTTTTCTTTCGATCACCTAGACCCCCTTTGATTTTATGGGACTAGAGAGGAACAATTTTACGTACACCAATCTTGGTTCCGTTATGATACAAGCCTTTTGGTATTTGACTTCTTAGATATTGTTCATTTTCTAATACTTTTTAGGAGTGTATCCTGCCTTTCATGCGTTAGAGGTGGTTTATTGAATCATAAAACTTGTTTATTAAGAGTTATGGGCTTTCTAAATCAACTAAATAATAGAGTAAATTAGCGTCATCTAGCTTGAGCTCGTTTATTCTCCTAAACCCTGAGCATTCATTTAAATTAATCTTCGAATGCTATCTATCATTTGTTGTGGTACTACTTATAACATGTTAAATTTTAACAATGTCTTTCAAATAAAATACAAATCATCAAAAATGAAACAAAATATTATATATGAATCAGTGTTTTGCAACTAGACCTAAAATCTTTGGATTGAGATGGAATTGTCCCAACTTTAAAATCCTTTTTTGTTTACAACCCATACTTTTTTCCTACTTCTTTGAAACAACACTAGTGGGAATAAGACTTCTATGTCTCACATTTAATGAGCATAAAGTTAGGTTTTGAATGGGTGTTCGGTATAAGGTAAGTTAAAAAAATATAAAAAGTACAAAAAAAGAAAAAAGTTTACAAAAAATATGGTTTTTAAATTTTTTACTACCCTTGCCCAAAGGAAAAAAAATTGCCCTAGTAAAATTCTAAAATCTAGTGTTGCTGTTCAAAATAACAATAACTTTAGTTATAAATTTATTTTAAAAAATCAAATAGATTAAATAGAACTAATGGGGTTAATAACCCATTGGTAAAGGCAAATCATTTAGGAATGAGTAAATTGCACAAATCGACCTATATGTTATACCTAAACTACACTTTATACATTTCATTATGAAATCGGCCAAACACGACCTTTATGTTCATGTTTTATTACATTTAATAACCTTTACAATTAACGTCGTCCAAAAACTCAGTTAAGTTACCTCACATGCTTTGCATGTAAGGGTACTATGATCTTTTATAACATAAATGTTGATTTATGTAAAAATATTATTTATAAGATAAAGGTCGATTTGTGCAAAAATATAATTATATATATAGTAGAATATTCTTTTTTGAAAAAAAAACATTATTATTTGTTCATATTTTTATATTTATATACATAAAGTTTTAAATTTATTTTTATAAAAGTAATAATTTTAATATTTTTATAAAGTAAATAATAATGACAAGATAAATTACTTTTTATATAAAATATAAATAAAACACAAATTCTTTTAAAATAAGATTATTGTAATATCCTGAGTATTTTTAAAATTACATATAATTATAACGGATGTTTTAAAACTACTCAAGCTAACATGTATTTTTTATGTATATGTAAGTATGTGTTTATGAAAACAAAATACTAGACAAATTTATATCGATAAAAGAAAATAATAAATTAATTTGACGTTTAAAAAACATCGAGTCAATGCATTTGTCTAATATTCTGTCGATATAAAATTTAAACGTCAATGCATTTTTTAAACGTTGAGTCAATGCTTTTTTAAACGTCAAATTAATTTATTAGTTTCTTTTATCGATATAAATTTGTCTATTTTTTTAGATAAACACATACTTACATATACATAAAAACACTTTGTAGTTTGAGTAGTTTTAAAAAGTCCGTTATAATTATAAAAATATTCCGGAAATAACAATAACTTTATTTTAAAAGAATTTATGTTTTATTTATACTTTATATAAAAAGTAAATTATCTTTTCATTATTATTTACTTTATAAAAAATTAAAATTAGAATTTTTATAAATATAAATTTATACCTATTTTTTTTATATATGTGTATATATATAAATATATAATTACCATATTATAAATTGTAACATCCGTAAAAAACGGATTTACCAAACCCGCTCCGTTTATCAACCGAACAGTCAGTCAAAAATTTCCTTGCGAATTAAATGCCCAAAATATTTTTAAACGATCCGTAATCAATTATTATACGGGAATATATATTTAGTTTTTGAAAAACTGTCAAAAATCGCAAAATAAAAATGATTTGCTTCTGCCGGGTTTCGAACCCGGGTCTGTACCGATCCGGAAACAAGTCTTATCTCACACACACAAACCACTGCGCCACGGATTTTGTTTGTTATATATTGAAATCATTTAATTTATATAATGACGTTACGAATTCAAAACCGGCGCCCAAACAGTTCAGTCGTCGGAATCCCGGAAATCTCGCGAGTTTTTAACACCACTTTCAGTTATAACGTAAACCATTAACCAGACATCGGTTATAACCGATGTTTGAAGTCCGCGACCAAAATCATAACCGCCGGAAAATTTAAATAAACGAACACAGTCCGAAATCAGACCAAATACATCTCGTTTTTCCCCTATAAATTCACCCTCAACCCACTGCAAACTTTTTCGCTCAAAACCACACTTTTCCTCGGCGTAATTCCACTCGCCGGAACTTATCTGTTCGTCGCCGGAAAACCGGTTTCCCCATTGCCGAGCCTTACTGAACCTTCTAAGTTTATACCGAAGTCACCCTTACTTTTTCCAAGCTTTCCGGAGACTTGCTGCTGCAAGACACCTGACGCCGGAGTTGATTGCTGTCGCCGGAGTTCTGCCGGAAAACAGAGGGTCCAGTCGGTTAAATCTCACTCGTGGTTAAAACCACTTCGCGTGCATTCAACGTCATCAACCGAACGCACCCACTGTGAGTGAATCTTACAATTCCCCCTTTTAAATTACACGTTTTGGGGTGTGTCATGTGTTATGAAAATAATTTATTTATTTATTTAAACTTGTGCCATACCACATCATGACTTAAACTTAGATAGTTTTATTGTTGTGATTTACTTATATTCCTTTTGTCAAATTATATGAAACTCATACATTAAGCCCATCAGTTCCTCGTGGGAGACGAGTAGAACATCGCGTGCTTCAATTCAAATTCATTATTGTTCATGTGTGTATCATTGAGTTTATATTGTTTGTAGTTGTGTCATTCATATTATCATGTTTATGCAATTCATTCATCAGGCCCCTCAGTTACTCGTGAGAGACGAGTTGAGCATCGCGTGCCTCTAATTATTCCATTATTGTTCATGAGTGTTTCATTTAATATCTTATGATTGTTGATTAAGTTACATCTAATTTTACTCATGTTTGGTTGTGCACATATTTCATAATCAATTTAAATAAATTTGTTCAAATGTTTTCCATAGGATTCACTCGCCAACATTATGTTGATCCAAAAACCTTTTTACACATGATACAGGTGAACAGGTTGAAGCAAGGAAAACATAGGATATGCCTTAGAAGAGAACAAAGAAGTTTAGATTGTTAGTTAGATCATGTTGTAACATTTATTGTAGAATTCCATTTAATTTCTATTAATGAATATGAAACGCTTAATAAATGTCATGAGCTTTGATGATAACCCAATTATGCCCCGATCACCTTTTCCGCTGCGGGTCGGGGTGTGACAGATTGGTATCAGAGCCATGATTATAGGGATATAGGATAGGTTATTAGACCCTTAGAGCCTATACTATAGTCTGCCTAAATTTTAATTGATTAGGTGGTTACATACAAACTTGTGATATTTATTTGTTTCATATTTGTTTACATTTCAGTCAAACATACATGCTTATATACATATTCATTATACATATATACATATCCATTATACATATATCGATGTTCATGTATTCAATTTATTTTCATACTCTCATTATCCAAAGATTTTGTGCAGTTTTCAAATCTCATCAAAGTAAGTTCTGCGACGGGCATGTAGTAACTGGAAGGGTACAAGTACCGGTAGTCGGAACGTCCTGTCTAGGCTGGCATTCGTATAAATCCAATATAACGGACCAGTTTGCCTACCTGGGGACCAACGATGAGAGTACGAAGGACCTATTAGGCCAAAGCATGCCACACCAAACGTCGTTCGAACTAACCTACTTTGAGGTGTCACCGTGTCTACACCTGGACACATTCCGAATATCACACGTTGTATACATATTTCTCGATTTTCTCCGGGTTTTTGTGTACGCAACCTGGCAGAAACCGTGCGAACCATATGAAAAACCGGTATTCATGGGGGCCCACATGATTACACAGGTAAAGTATGGCGGCATGAAGGGCCTAACAGCGAGCAAAACCTAAGACATCCAATGGATGTAGTAATTTATTTATCTATAATTATTTTATGAATGTTCATTCCTAATGCGACCCATGAACCCAAAAGCATCCAACTCATACTCTTGTCATGTATTCCTTGTAGATGTCTTCTAACCTCGCCCGTAGGAAGACGAGAGCAAGAAAAGCCCGCGAACGCATGGCTGCCTTAATCGCTCAACAAATGGCTGCCGTAATACCCAATATTGTAATCCAAGTTCAACAAGCACTTACCAATAATCCTGTCAATCAAGCAAACCAAAACATTTTCAACTCTCCCCCAAATACCACTAAATGCACCTACAAGCACTTCAAATCATGCGACCCTCCGAAATACAAAGGGACTGAAGGCGTCACTGCTCTTCTCCATTGGTTTGAAGAAATGGGGAATACTTTTCTAAATTGCGATTGCCCTGATGATCGCAAAGTGCGTTATGCTACCGGTCGACTATATGGGATAGCACTTACTTGGTGGAACACAGAGAAGGCCAAACGAGGTGTGGAAGATGCTATGACCTTAACTTGGAACGAATTGAAGGAAATCATGACCAGACGATTTTGCCCAAGGAGCGAAATCAAGAAGTTAGAAGATGAATTTTACTCATTGAAGCAAATGGAAGGAGACCACATCACCTACAACAAAAGATTCCTCGAGTTACATCAAATGGTTCCCAACATGTTCACTCCCTCTACCGTTTGATCGAGCACCACATTCGTGGTCTTCCGTCAAAGATTCAAGACCCTGTAATAAGTACCAAGCCTGCAACTTTGGAAGCAGCAATGGAGCTAGCAACAGAGCTCACTGAGAACCGAATCCGAAACAAAGACTTCAAGGAGGAGAAGAAGAAGGATAAAGAATCGACTGAAACCTCCGACTCCACTCAAACTGAATCCCCTTCTCAACCCAATCCTAAGAGAAGAAGAGTCGGGCGATTTTTCGCTGCTACCCAACGAAATCAACCAGTTTTACACGCTATACCCATCCGAGCTATCCCAATCACCCAAGTGGCACCCAACTCAGCTTACCCAAATAAGAAACCATATCTTGGACCTCACCCTCGATGCAACAACTGTTTTTATCACCATCCCCTTACTTTACCTTGCCGGCTATGTACAGCTTGTGGACGCTATGGTCATTTGAACAATGTTTGTCACACCTTTCAAAACCAAACCTCTCCTACCCAAAACATGGCCCAAACTTATCACCAACCCCAAAACCCCATGCTCCCATATGCTCGAGCTTGCTTCAATTGTGGCGACCCTACCCACTTTAGAAACACATGCCCTCAATTGGTTAACGTTATCAACACTCAAGCCCAATCAAACCCAGTTAACCAAGTAAACCAAGAAAACCCAACCACTATGCCACCAGCAAGAGGAAGAGTCTTCAATATCAACGCCAATCCTGTCGAAGATATTAACGGTCCAAACGAAGATACTCAGCTAGTCCTCTTCGCCGAAGATCCAGATTCAACTCCTATCGTTTAGTTTTATGTGTTTCTTTATCACTTGTGTAGACTGTTAGAGTAATTATGGTATATTATATATTATACATTGTTTTCAGTATATGCTTTTGCTGAGGCCGCAGCTCCCCATCCATCGAGGTTGAGTTTGATCCCCATTTTATTATGCGGTTGATCAGGGCGTGCCCGCACGATCGGCTCCGTTTGTTTGAGCCTTGATCGGTTATTTCATTTTACATTTCAATACATGCAATACGTTCGGCTCCGTTTGATTGAGCCTAGAGCGCACATTTTAATTTACATTTCCAGTTCATGCAATACGTTCGGCTCCGTTTGATTGAGCCTTGAGCGCACAGACAATTTCATTATCAGTATCTTGTGGTTGTGGTGTTTGTAGTAGAGTCGCATCGAACTAACCATAACTTGCGGATAAAGTCAATGAAAATTTGACAAGGATATGGTGGATACGCCGATGGTACTTCCTATATATAAGTATTCTTGTCAAATGATCGGAGGCATTATCAGGCGGTTATGAGAGGTTCCATGCATAGGATGATTGTGTGATGGTTGTTTAGATTAAGTTGTTCAATTTCAGTACATTCAATACGTTCGGCTCCGTTTGATTGAGCCTTGAGCGCACATACAATTTCATTCAATACGTTCGGCTCCGTTTGATTGAGCCTTGAGCGCACAGACAATTTCATTATCAGTATCTTGTGGTTGTGGTGTTTGTAGTAGAGTCGCATCGAACTAACCATAACTTGCGGATAAAGTCAATGAAAATTTGACAAGGATATGGTGGATACGCCGCTGGTACTTCCTATATATAAGTATTCTTGTCAAATGATCGGAGGCATTATCAGGCGGTTATGAGAGGTTCCATGCATAGGCTGTTTGTGTGGTTAAGTTATTCATTTTCAGTACATGCAATACGCTCGGCTCCGTTTGATTGAGCCTTGAGCACGCAATTTCAATTTCAGTACATTCAATACGTTCGGCTCCGTTTGATTGAGCCTTGAGCACACATCCATTTCATTTTCAGTACATGCAATACGATCGGCTCCGTTCGATTGAGCCTTGATCGCACAGATATATTTCATTTCAGTATTTTATGTTTGTTGTATTGGTGGTAGAGTTATAGGACTAATCATAATTCACTGATAAAACCAATGAAAATTTGACAAGAATATGGTGGATACGCCGCTGGTACTTCCTATATATAAGTATTCTTGTCAAAGGATCAGAGGCATTATTGGACGGTTATGAGAAGTTCTATGTAGGATTTATTAGTTTCTTGGTAATCAATCATAACTTGTGGATAAAACTAATGAAAATTTGGCAAGAATATGGTGGATACGCCGCTGGTACTTCCTATATATAAGTATTCTTGCCAAAGGATCAGAGGCATTATCAGGCGGTTATGAGAAGTTCCATGTAGGATTTAGTATTGCCTTGGTTGGAATTTGTGTTACATTTATATCATCATGTTATTTAAAGAGATTGGATTGTGATCCATTTCTACATAAACTAACCTCTCCGTCATAACAAACGAGAGAGGAACTTCCATCATTCAAACATATATGCTATCAGAATGTGGATTCAAATATTTGCTGTTGTGTTTATTCATGTTCAAATATTTGCTGATGTGTTTATTCATGTTCAAATATTTGCTGATGTGTTTATTCATGTTTGAATATTAGCTGTTGTGTTTATTTACGTTCAAATATCAGCTGTTGTGTTTTCTTTATGTTTCCAAGAAGATTGTAGTGTTAGAAGTTTTGCCTTAGGATATAACCATACTTTCCCAAACGTATATAAACTCTTATGCATGATATCATTTTTAGCAAATCATTTCTGCTTATCAATACTTATACAGTAGGCAACAAAAAGCGATTCCTGTACTTAACCCTTACAAGGAACGTTACCGCCTCGAACAAAAAACTTAAACCCTTATTTTTTTCTAAGTATATAACTGTCAAACTAAACATCATCATACTTTTAGTCAAAATATATCATTATTTAAATTTCGGGACGAAATTTCTAAAAAGCAGGGGATACTGTAACATCCGTCAAAAATGGATTTACCAAACCCGCTCCGTTTATCAACCGAACAGTCAGTCAAAAATTTCCTTGCGAATTAAATGCCCAAAATATTTTTAAACGATCCGTAATCAATTATTATACGGGAATATATATTTAGTTTTTGAAAAACTGTCAAAAATCGCAAAATAAAAATGATTTGCTTCTGCCGGGTTTCGAACCCGGGTCTGTACCGATCCGGAAACAAGTCTTATCTCACACACACAAACCACTGCGCCACGGATTTTGTTTGTTATATATTGAAATCATTTAATTTATATAATGACGTTACGAATTCAAAACCGGCGCCCAAACAGTTCAGTCGTCGGAATCCCGGAAATCTCGCGAGTTTTTAACACCACTTTCAGTTATAACGTAAACCATTAACCAGACATCGGTTATAACCGATGTTTGAAGTCCGCGACCAAAATCATAACCGCCGGAAAATTTAAATAAACGAACACAGTCCGAAATCAGACCAAATACATCTCGTTTTTCCCCTATAAATTCACCCTCAACCCACTGCAAACTTTTTCGCTCAAAACCACACTTTTCCTCGGCGTAATTCCACTCGCCGGAACTTATCTGTTCGTCGCCGGAAAACGGTTTCCCCATTGCCGAGCCTTACTGAACCTTCTAAGTTTATACCGAAGTCACCCTTACTTTTTCCAAGCTTTCCGGAGACTTGCTGCTGCAAGACACCTGACGCCGGAGTTGATTGCTGTCGCCGGAGTTCTGCCGGAAAACAGAGGGTCCAGTCGGTTAAATCTCACTCGTGGTTAAAACCACTTCGCGTGCATTCAACATCATCAACCGAACGCACCCACTGTGAGTGAATCTTACAATTCCCCCTTTTAAATTACACGTTTTGGGGTGTGTCATGTGTTATGAAAATAATTTATTTATTTATTTAAACTTGTGCCATACCACATCATGACTTAAACTTAGATTGTTTTATTGTTGTGATTTACTTATATTCCTTTTGTCAAATTATATGAAACTCATACATTAAGCCCATCAGTTCCTCGTGGGAGACGAGTAGAACATCGCGTGCTTCAATTCAAATTCATTATTGTTCATGTGTGTATCATTGAGTTTATATTGTTTGTAGTTGTGTCATTCATATTATCATGTTTATGCAATTCATTCATCAGGCCCCTCAGTTCCTCGTGAGAGACGAGTTGAGCATCGCGTGCCTCTAATTATTCCATTATTGTTCATGAGTGTTTCATTTAATATCTTATGATTGTTGATTAAGTTACATCTAATTTTACTCATGTTTGGTTGTGCACATATTTCATAATCAATTTAAATAAATTTGTTCAAATGTTTTCCATAGGATTCACTCGCCAACATTATGTTGATCCAAAAACCTTTTTACACATGATACAGGTGAACAGGTTGAAGCAAGGAAAACATAGGATATGCCTTAGAAGAGAACAAAGAAGTTTAGATTGTTAGTTAGATCATGTTGTAACATTTATTGTAGAATTCCATTTAATTTCTATTAATGAATATGAAACGCTTAATAAATGTCATGAGCTTTGATGATAACCCAATTATGCCCCGATCACCTTTTCCGCTGCGGGTCGGGGTGTGACATAAATTTTCAAGATTTTTGTGCTTCATGGCTTGTACTTCAAGCATAGGTAGTGTTTTCATATCTAGCCCAAAGGTTTACTTTTTTTTGCATTTTAGGCTTTTTGTTTTTTACTTTTACCCAAAAACTTTTCATCTTTTACAATTTAACCCAAAACATTTTTATTTTCAACTTTGATCCACATGTTTTTCATCTTTTGCGAAATTTTCGTTTTACGTTTCGTTCTAATTTTGCGCGTAAACACGCTGTAACGTACGTGTGGGTTTCAAAGTTTTTTCGACTATTTTTTCCCGTTTAACAGGACCGTCATAACGCGTCTATTTTCCCTGTTTGACAGGTTCTTCGCAACACGCGTGGTCTTAGATCGACTTAGTTACTCTTTTCCATTTTTACATTTTAGACTAATTTTTTCGCATTAACATGTCGCAATTGGCATACGTGGTTCAACAATTTTTCGTATGCTTTTCGTTCGGTGTTCTTTTTTTCGTTTTTATTTATTTTGTTTTACGAGTTTTTCCGGTGTTGTTGGTCGCTGGTAGTTGTGTAGCATTAGTGCTACTTGGCACGATCTATGCCCCCGCCGCAACGCGGGGGCCCGTAATACTAGTTGTTAACAAATAATAATATTTTTGTACAAATCAACCTTTATGGTATAAAAGACCATAGTACCCTCACATGCAAAACATGTGAGGTAACTTAACTGAGTTTTTGGACGACGTTAGTTGTAAAGGTTATAGAATGTAACAAAACATGAACATAAAGGTTGTGTTTTGCCGATTTCATAGTGAAAAGGTATGAAGTGCACTTTCGGTATAACATAAGAGTTGATTTGTGCAATTTTGTCTTTAGGAATACTTAGATTTTAACGTCTTTTCATGTAAATCAAATTTATCGAGAGTAAAAATCCGGTAAATAGCATGGTAAAGTTACCTGTAAAGTCTCCTAAATCTAGAAAAGGTACAAAGACACAACCGATTGCAAAATATAACACCATATTGAGGACAAAAGTCACAATGAATCACAAAAAATACAAAATAACGAAAATTACAAAACACAACGCCAAGTAAAAAGACACAAATCTAAGTGAAAACCTACAAATCTAAAAGTGAAAACCTAAAATCCAAGATCGTCGAGTTCGAAGAGTGGGTTCCAATAACACTAGAATGAGTTTAATCGAAATCCGTTTGATACTCTTTCTACGACTTCCTAGTTCTAGGAGACTATGTATTTGTACCTTTTCCATTTCATAAAAACCTCTTAAATTAAGTTTGGTTACTACTCGAATAATAAACTTTCTTACAAAACCGAAAACGGGGAAAATGGGAACCGGTACTGAATATACTTGGTACGGTACCGGTTCGGTACACGTACATTACCGGTATTTGAGGGTAAAAACCGGAATTGTACCGGTATCGAAAATGTCAAAAGACGGCATCGAATCGGTACAAAAAATGTACCCGGTTTGGTAAAGTCGATATTGACACCGGTACCCGGTATCATTGCTCATCCCTATGTGATGTTATTATTATAATGTTAAAATAATAAATACGAAAGAAAAAATACTAAAGTAAAAAAATTATAAAAGAAAAAAAAAGAAATAAAAAAGAAAAGAAAAAAAGAAATGAAAATGTGAATAGTACTATTCACAAGGTTGTATTTTTCATATATAGGAAAATGTTAAAAGGCGGTTACCGAATCGGTACAAAAAAATCTACCCGGTTTGGTAAAGTCGATATCAACACCGGTACCCAGTATCATTGCTCATCCCTAGGTGATGTTATTATAATGTTAAAATAATAAATACGAAAGAAAAAATACTGAAGTAAAAAAATTATAAAAGAAAAAAGAAATAAAAAAAAGAAATGAAAATGTGAATTGTATTTTTAATATATGGTATCGAAGTTTACTGTTAATGTGAGGACATGTAGGAATTAGAAAACTTATATTTTGAATATAATCTTCTAGTTTTATAAGCAAACTTTATTTATTCAAATTTTGGTTTTCAAACAAAAAAAGTTTATTTATTAAAAAATATTATTTTGTGAAAAGAAATGTTTTAAATATAGTCGTTACAAATCTTTTTATAGTTCCTTTTATGGCCATTAGCTTCTTGTTATAACAACTTGCTATAAATATATTCAAAAGGTTATATGAATTTTGTAACATATATATCATCGTTAATAGCAACTTCTATATCATTCGTTTATAACCCTTTTTATACAAATGTCTTTTCCACAATTTCTATTGTTCATGTTTTCATCCGTGGCCACCACTACCACTCCATCTCCGGTCACAACCAAATTCATCTCAAGCCCATAAACATAAACGCAAGGGATAATCTTAGTTGGGGCCAGGGGGCCTCGGCACCCCCTCCTTTTTTGCTTCGAAATATAAATTTCAGCGAAAATTTTATATATGTTGAGGCCCCCCCTCTAAATTAAAAGTTCAAGATATACCATTGCGTAAACATATGAAACCACTTACATGTAACACACATATGAACCATCAAACATAGAAAAACACTTAAATTTGGATCTAAAAACACACAAACATACATGGAAACATGCAAATTCAAATTCATAATTTTTTAAAACACTTCATTATTGGTTATTACATCACTTTTACAGTTTGACATTCATTAACTATGGTAATCTGTTTCACCACTAGAATTCTTGACATTAATTATAATAAATTAAAAAAAATTATATATTCTACAGCTTTTTACGAAATGTAAAGTTAGGCCTCTAAAAAGATTCCTTTTTCTGAATACTGTGGCTAACACATGATTCAATTCCCCATGCCTTGAAACAACTTTTGGTTGATTTTGTGCGGTTTTTATAATATAAAGAAGGGACCAAATGTTTGAATCCTACCACAAACTAGTCACCTTTTTCTTAGACTTACTACACCCTTGCTTTCACAAAGTCCCTTTCATCTTTATTTTATCTTACAAAAGTGTTTACTCAATGCTATATACAAATCCCCTTTTTAATTATTAAATATGAATGTGATCAAAATAAGGAATATATCAATCCAAATATATTGTAGAAAAAAGCATGTTGGTTTGCCTTTTGTTTTAAAGTAACTTTCTTTTAGCCTGTTACAAATGAGAATCCACTTGTTTATGACAATTATGGTAAGAAAGTGGGGATAATGGGACTGTTACTTGTCCTGTAGGCAATGGTATTTGGTCCATGATTTGTGTTAATTTTAATAATGGCATACGGCAATGCTTATGGCGACGGCTTATCAAGGGTGGGAGAGGAAAATTCTAGTTACAAGATATGACTATGCTTCTCTGTAATATGTCTTTATGTGTGTGTATCCATAGACTAATGGATTCGGGATTGGACATTGAAGATGAGTTTTTTTGTGATTTGCGTTAGAAAGCATATTGATAGAGTTACCTTCCCGGATGGTATGGCTCAAAGTAGATGGAATCGGTTTTTATCAAGAAATGTCAATATTTTGATGTGGTGTTTATTTTACTTGCGCTTGCTTGCTCTTTTGAATTTAAGTAATTAAAAAGGTATTAACGTAAACATTATTATTGTTCAGTTTGTGGAAATCATTCAGAAAAAGTCAATCATTTGTTTGGCAAATGTCAAGTTCAGTTCGTGGAAATCATTTAGAAAAAGTTAATCATTTGTTTGGTAAATGTCAAGTTTTTGATATAATACGGAATACTAGAGAGTTAACCTAGCTCAGTGTCGGATCTTAGACCATTAAATAGGGGCCGAAAGTTTTAAAGAAAAAACAATACATATAAAATTTTCAATAAACTTATGTTTAAGGGAAAAGTTAGGTATATTGTCTAAACTTAAACACTTTAACCTACTTTTAAAAAATTCTCACTACAAATAAAACAAAAGATACAAGCTTTTCTATTTAGGGCTCTAACCATTCTTTGTATAAAATCAATTATGTGATGAATATTTCTTTTCTACTTGGATCATTTATGTTAATCATCTTTTAATCAAACCCTTATATAGTTACTCATTTACACAAGGGGTATGCATATAACAAACAACACTAGTAGATGAAACAAGAACCTAGAAATCGATTAAAAACCATAATACTTCTTCCCATCAAATCCTAAACTTTTCACTAATATATCATCACTAACATGCTTCTTTTTCCTTACAAGAGAAACAAAAAAAGATAAAATCTTCCCATTTATCCTCATCTTTGCCATCCCTCTTCAAAAGCCATCTTCTTTTCATTGTTTTCCTCATTTTCTTGAAAATCAACATATTAAAAGATACAACTTTGGGAGATGGAGGGAGCATGATCCTTACATTAAGGGAGTAGGATTTAAATCAAGTCAAAAATTCCATATTCCAATTGTCTTGGACAACTCTTTAACCTTAAAAAACATATCTTCCTTTCTCAATCTTCACAACCCAAGAATTATGTAGTATACTAGAGTTATAGGTAGCGCGATCAACATTCCGAAAATAACCCTGCAATGTTTACAATTTTTTTAAAATTTGGTGTAAAGACTTGCTGGTTTAGAGTTACACATTTAAAGTAGAGTACGACCTAGATGTTACACATTTAAAGTAGATTGCGACCCAACATTACATTAATCATTTAACTTAGACTTATATATCATCATTCATTATATCAGTTACGAGTAGATACACGTGCATGTCAACTTGACATAGACTTTAAGTGTACATTTTTAATACCTAACTCCCAACTTTAGTTATTAAATTTCTAAGGGAATGTTTTTCTAATTCAATACGAAAACCTTCACCTTTCATACAAATTCATTAACACCTAAAGGTCACTTAAAATCAAAGTAAGTAAAACAATACTTACGCAGTACTAAGAATAGCCGGATGAACATTGTACTCCTTTGCAAAAACAAATGGTACAATTCCTTGAGGCAACGCGGCCTATCAATCAAAAAATATAATACATGTGTTAGTTAAATAACCACATAACAATCTTTTTTTCCCACTACATATAAATATTTATCATATATTTTTTACTTTGTTATTTTTTAATCACACGTTTATCAAATGATCACCCATTTCACGTGTTATCTATTTTACTTTAATAAATACAAAAGTTGACTAGAATTTCTATTTCTACTTAAATACAAACGTTGAGCGGGTTAAAGAGAGGAGTGGTACAAGGTTCGGTGACATGTAAACTTTGTGGGGAACAAGATGAAAAGCGGACCATCTATTCACGGCGTGCTATGTGGCGTCGGTTCTATGGCAAAAAGTGAGTACGTGGTGCAAAATTCAAAATATTTTCGTTATCAGTACGAAGGACCTGCTGGAATTTTACAAACAAAGAACAACTGAAGGCTGGAAAAGAAGCTTCATAAAAACGATAATATTGACGACATATTGGATCATCTGGAAAGCAAGGAACGAGCTCATATTCAGAGGTAAAAGGGTGAACATAGAGGCTATCTTTTGCGAGGTGCAACAACATCTTTCTTATGGATCAAAAGAAAAAATAACAAGACAATAATGGAGTGGAATAAATGGTTACAATTTGAAATCGAGTAGGAATTTTTTGGTCTTCAAAGGTAGTGTAATCAACTGTAAGTGTTTTGGTGAAAATTGTTCCAGGTGGTTGGCTAGTTTTTTACTAACCATTTGAGCATGATTTTGTATTTCAATTGGTGATGGAATAAAAAGTATTGTTTGTCCGTTCAAAAAAAACTTAAATACAATAATTAATAAATATATTAAATTAAGTAAAAGATGATAAACAATCTAATAATGAAATGTAGGTGAAGAGTTACCTGTACGATAGCGACATGCAAGAGAGTGCCACGTAGACCGACGGCTATACTAGCCGCTGCCATTACTGCCGGTCCAGTAAGAAACCGAACCGCCATTGCAAATGAAGCCACGGAATTTCCACATGCAATTATCTTCGGTTGTAGTGCCATAAACAGACCTTCATGTACATATACAATAAAATAAAATAAATAAATAAATTCTGATAATAATAAATATCTTTATATTTTTTAATTTAATAAAATATTTTACCTAGACTAAACATAGCCATTCCGAGACCAGCATCCGACAGTATTGAGATAGACTTTTCGATTATTTTTGGCATTGCTAAATCCCACCTGTAATAACAAATTAAATTAAATAATTACAGAATTATATATATTTTAATTCAGTAAAATAATTTACCTAAAACTGACTATTTCTATCGGGTTTGAACACCTTAAGTCAAAATAATATTAATTAATATACTAGAGTGCCACGTGGGATTACCTGAACGCCACGAGGGACCATATGAGACCAATGAGACTCGAATACGTGTTCGGGTTCCGGATCAATTTCCTCCAAACCATAATCAATATCAATCGGGTCACCACACTTGCCGGCGGCATCTGTTTTCCAACACCACCATCTGCAACCGGAACAGCTTTCGGGTGGAGCTCCGCCGTAGAACTTGAACCCAATTTATTCAGACCAATTTGCCCCTTATCTTCTTCAACATATCCAAAATCTTCTCTTCCCATTTCTACACCAAAAAATCAACATTAAACAATCTAATTCCTAAAATACATTATATATAAGATTACTAATATACCCTTGGTTTCACCATTTTGATGATCCGACACCATCATCCTAATCTCCTTAGCGTCATTCGGGTTAGGCCGACCCGAATGCTCCGCACCACCTCCAAAAACATGTAGCCCGCCTTCGGATACCGGCGAGGCACTGGAGCTCCATACAAACATATGGAGCTCCTTAGCGTCATGACTAGCTTTATTATGCCCATCATTTTGTTGCGTTTGTGTTTGAGTTTGTTTTTGACTTTCTGATTGTTGACTTTTAACCGACTTCACACCATTCGAAGCAATATCCGGATTCGGAGCCGGATAAAACCCGAACTTAGGCGAATTCATATTGAGCGGCCCCGGGGCGGTAATCTCTTCAAAATTCGACGGCCTCGGGGTGGCATCAGCGGGTCCAAAATTCGACAACCTCCCACCCGGAAACCCCATCATCGAATAAAAATCCGAGTGATTAAAATTCGATCCTCTAGGAGTCGGGTTTCTCGACGAACTCAAACTATAAATCTCCGCGCCCGTGAGATTCGACGGGCGAGGAGTCATACCCGTAACCGAACCCAACCCTAACGACCGTCTCGAAACATTACTTTTTCTGACTGTCACGTGCAACTTCCCATCATCACCAATCTCAGCATCCGTCTCCAAGAAATCATGTCCATCAAGCGAAACGACATCAGACTCAACTTTAAACGACACAATATCCGCAGCAGTTTCAGGAAACTGCTCCATAATAAGCTCTTTGCACCCCTATATTCAAACAAAAACAACAACAAAGTGTACCATATTATACACTGCAACACAACAACCTGCACCATCAGAGACCCAGAATATTCTCCGTACATAGCAATCAACAGAGGAATCCCCATCACGAGAGTATTCGGCAACGTCGACAACGAAAAGATGGTGATCATCCATTCTAAACTACCGTTAGGGCCAAAGTTTGCCCATAGAGTTAACGCCACAAGCATTATAATCTTTTGCAGAGTGTCTGCAGCGATGAATCGGAAGTTCATCTCGTACGGGTTGTTCATGGAGATGAAGTGGAATGAGAGTAATGGGACGGCGAAAATGGCGACGAAACGGTTGATTCCGGAGCATTGGTCCGGGGTGAAGATTTTCCACCAGCGTACGCTGCCGTAGGCGAGGATCATGGCGACGTATAACGGGACCATGGCGGACATGACCGTGTAGAAGTCATGGCCGGTGATCATTGTTGTGGGTTTGGGTGTGGTGGAGAGGGGGAATATAAGGTGGGGTGGAGGGTAAAATGGGAATTTGGAAAGGGAAAGTAGAAATTCGTTATCTTTTCTGACAGATTTTTTGTTTACTGATTACAGCTGAGCCGCCTGCAGAGATATGAGTACCGGCTAGTGGGAGAGAGCAGGTGAGCAGGGGGGATTAGAGAGAGGATAGGGGTGGGGGCAGTGTATATATAGGAGTGGAGTGAGTGTAAAATGTAAATATGATTAATATTTTTAATGAAAATCGAAAAAACATATACAAAATTATAACTTTTTTTAACGGTGACGGGATATCATATGCAAAAAAAATATAATAATAATAATAATAATAATAATAATAATAATTAACGTTTACATAGAGAAGACAATAATATATAGTAAATAACATTTGATTTGTCTCCCGCCAGAAGGCAGTAATTGAGTGCTTGAAAGGCCCCTATGCGCAGGAGTTTTTGACTGTTATCCCGATCGAGGGGCTGGGGCAATGCATGTCGGCGGTTGAGTAAGGGCTATCCTCAAATACCGACTGATGATCCCTGTGTATCCAGAAGACGAAACTTGCCCAATCTGTCGTAAAGCCTGCTTGGATAAATACGGGAAGCATGTTGTTTATTGTAAGGAGCTTCCTGGTTTCAAATATCGACATGACTGGGTGAGGGATGTTTTGGGGGACATCTTGAGGAGAGCGGGGATTTCTGCCAAGAAGGAGGCCCTGTGAATTTCCTTACAGATTATATGGAAGGGAGATCTACGTTGAGACCAGCGGATCTGCTCGTCTTTGGCTGGGCGGGAGGGAAACATGCTTGTGTGGATCTCACAGGAGTCTCCCCCTTAGCTGGTTTAAGGGAAAGTGGCTTTGTAGCAGGACAAGCTATAAGAAAAGCGAGCATCAAAAAAAGTGGATAAACACGCTAAAGCCTGTGCTGATAATCAACATGCCTTTGTCCCTTTCGCCTTTGACACCTTTGGTTCCTTAGCTCCAGAAGCTATCCGTTTGTTGACTAAGGTCCAAAAGGTTGTTTGCTCTTCAAGGGGGGGGGGGGGGGGGGGGGGCAAGGGTTTGTCTTTAATGGGCTAGGATTTGCTATTCAGAAAGGGATAGCGGCGCAGCTTGTTGCTCGCTTACCTGCGAATTTGATGTAACTCGGCCAGTTTTTATATTAATGGGAAAAAATATATAATAAAAAAATAGATAATAAAAAATAACAAAAAAAAATACCAACTGATACCAAATGACTGTTTTGAAATTGGTTTTATGAAAAGTACGTATATGAAAGCAGAGTTTCTAGTTTTATTCGCTAATATGATATAAGTTGTTAAATTGTGTGTGTATATTCGTATATGTACTTTTGTTTACGTATGTGTAAATTCATGTATGAAACGAGGGGGACGAGGCACCCTTACAGGTGATTCTCTTTGGGATGGTTTTGAGTCACAACATTATCGTCACGTGTAAGGGTACGCAAAGCGGGTTGGTTCAGTCTTAAGGAGTACTTGCGTCTGCATGGCATTGGCAATGTTGTTGTTTGAGGAATGTGTTGATTTTGGGATTGGTTTGTGGGTTTGATTGGTAGGGGTGTTTGATTTTATTAATATTAAAAAAAAAAATAGTTCACGGTAAGAGTAAGACGCCGCTAGTATTTTGTGGCTTAATGGTAGTTTTTAAGATTTTTTACATGACGATATTTGATTGGTTGGGGTAAGGGTGCTACCCTTAGGTGTCCCTTCCCCTCTGAAAATATCTACGGTTTACGCGAGTAGAAGTAATTAGTGAAGTGAGGATATGGATCAAAGATTAATGTATCGTTGGTTATCCAGCAAATATTGTTCAAGAAGTTGCTATTTAAAATTTTATAATACTACAATAACAAGCTTAATACACACTAGCAGACAATTTTTTTCTTTTTTTTATTTTTGTTTTTTGTGTAGATGTAAATTACCTTTCAACTTTCAAAATTAACACTTATAATCTCTCAACTTTTTAAACATTTTGTAATCGAGTTTTATGTACGTTTTTTATTTGTGTGCCAACATCAAGGTGATTTACGTTTCGACGTAATTTTTTTAGGAAATTAGTTGGGTCAAATATAATATGTTTTCGTCTCATACCATTCTTTAGCTTAATAAAACCTTATAAACTAAAACGAGTCAGGTCAAATATAAAACGTTTCCAATAGACGGTATAAATTCAATTAACTTTACATTTCAAACCCGCCACAACACGCCGTAGCAACACGTCGTACCGTTCTTTAACTTAAACATCACATTCTTATGTGTTTTTTTTATGTACGTGTTAGTATAAATTTAAGTTGATTTACGTTTCAACGTAACTTTCTTCCAAAATACAAGTTAGATCAGATATAATACATTTTTTTTGCTTATTTTATATTCATTTTCAGTTGGTCTACGTTTTAATGTAAACTTTGCTTTAAAATAGATCCGGTCAAATATAATGAGTTTTTGTTAAACGTTATAAATTTGAGTTACTTTACGTTTACGCGCGAAAAATTACTAGTTTATAACATTCAGAAATGGGTACTATCTTGATATTTGCTCAAAATAAAGGTATAGGAAGGGACAAAAAAAGTAGAATTAAATTCAAAAATTAAGAAACGTTAGTGTTGTTCAACAAAAGAGTTTGCGTAGGGATAAGTCGATCTAGTGGAAATCAACATGTCTAATCTGAGTTGAAAGTTTTTTTTATTTGAGTCCGCTAATGGCTTAATAACTCATACTATTTTTCATTTAATGAGTATTTATTATCTTTTTTACAAAATAACGACAAATTTGGATAGATTTTGTAATGCGTTTAAAGAAAGGGATATGCGTTGAGGTTGATTTTTTTGTCGGCAAAAATGGCAAAGTGAAGCGAAGAAAAAACTATAGTGAAGTAGAGTAATTACAAATCTTTAAAGACAATTAGCATAAAAAATAATTATATAGAAATAGATATTGGGAATTTAAGATATAAAGCTTGTGATTAAGCTAATAAGCCACACTAAGAAACCTTTTGCTTTTGATGGCCCCATTCACCCCGACCTTGCTTCCAACCACCGTCGTCCTCGGCTTTGTCTTTATTTGCAAGTCTTATCATATTGTTTTGCAACACAAATATGCAATGATTTAACGTTTAATTATTAGCTCAATTTAAAAATTCACTAGACTCTCGGGTGGGACGTAGTCTCACGAATGAATTCACGTCATGTATGTCTGGAGTTTGCCCTATAAACGTGTACTAACGCACGCCCTTCCTTTCTCTTTCCTCTCTCGTATCCTTCACACGATGGATGAAGCAATTAAAGATGCTCAAAACCGAAATGCTTCTTTTATAAAGACAAAATTAACAAAAAAAAAAATATCTCAAAGTTAATAACGTGGTCAGGTATCGCGTTCATCATGTAATATTCACATATGTTATTTGATTGGCTATGTTTAGATGTAAGTGTCTTAATGATTGACCACACATTTTTGTTAGTTGAGAAACTATGAGGCTATGCATTAGACTTGTGATTTTAAGCAACAATTAGTGTCTTTGTTTTCAAGGCGTGAAGATAAAATCCTTAAAGGTGATCAACCATCTACTCTATATGTTCTCTTGTTCAAAAGCATTTGTCAAAACAAACAACTTGCCAAATCATCAAATAAAAACATGGGATCCGACTGTTGCCTTTCCATAGGGCACCTATCTAACTTCTCATCTCCACTTTCTCCACCTAGAAACTCTCCATCTTCCCAAACATCCTGGCCGGTGACGGACTCAATGGTGTCCATCGGAGCCGCAAGAATTGCAGTAGATAGTTCAGCTATTAACTCTTGCAGCCAATGGTTGGTTCCTCCGAAACCCAATCCTTATGCTTCCTGTCGCACCATAAGACATCTAATGCCTCATCAATATGTCTCCCAAGTTTAGGACCACCCAACATCTATCGCTGGAGTTGTCCGAGTCGGACCAGCTTGCAATCTCTCAGGTGGACTAGAACACGAGTCGTTTTAAGCCACATCAACCTATCAAACAACTTGCAATCCCTCCATTAACCCGTCGACTCAATCAAATGGCTCCAACCCGACCCTTCTCAAGGAAATAAGCAAACATTTGTACATAGACCTCATACAATTAATCAAAAAACAATTATCCTAAGAACATCACAACTTTTATTTGAAATAGACCTTTGGTGCGTTCCTACGAGTGGCGATGATGAGAGTGTGTGGGGACGACCACCGCAAAGGGCCCGTGATTTCGAGGGGCACATGTTTTCTTTTTAAATTCGATTATATATATATATATATATATATGTTAATTATTTTTTGAAATATACAATACCAACTCTAAGATAGGCCCACTTACAAAACAACTTTTATGGCTTAAAATTGAGCCAATTGGCATTAGGTTTAGTGAGCCCAATACCCATTTGATTTTAAAAAATAATAATAAAACATTACGTAAATGCACATTTTTTCGAGTTTGAACATGATACATGAATTCTCAGAGACGTCACGAGTTCCTACAGTTTCCTTTAAGGCTCAAGCCCATACGAACTCAAACTCGAGTTCGAGTTCAAACTCATTGTTAAACGAGTTTACCTCAAACTTAATCGGTTTCAACTCAACTCATTCACACCCACAAATTCATTGAAAACAAATGAAAGGAATGTCAGATTTAATTAAGTCATTGCAAAACTTTTTGTAATTATAAACTAGATTCCTATGCATTTCGTTCCCATATAACTGAAACGCAATTTGTAACGTCATTGTCAAGTAAAGCTAACCTACGGCGTTAGTTCATATTATTTGTTTGATTAATGAATATTGAGATTTGAGTCGTATCTTTAGTACACCCGTGCATGTAGATTGTAGCGACACCCGTGCTTGTAGATTGTAGAGAAATTAGGTGTACGGAGGGCCCGAGTTGCAATATAAAGCATGGACTTATTATTAACTTTTTTTTAACGGCTTACAAATCTTTCAAATAAATTACTGGCGAAATGCACTATATTGGGATACACTCGCACCCGAACCGAGGAAAACCCTCACCTAGGGCCGAAGCCCGTGAACACTTGTCCGAAGGCACGACAGTGTGGTGAGATAGAACCCGCTCAGTTCAAGGATCGAACTAGCGATCTCCACCTATTCGCCTAGTCTCCTATCATCATTAGGTGCCATAGAAAATAATGAGAGAGCAAGAATCGAACTTGGGTCCCTTAGAACACCAAGTCTCCCCTTACCACTCCAACACCATCTCATTTGTCTAATTATTGACTTATTGATTATTGATTAACTTAATAAGGTTTATTTTGTCTTATCAGAACATTAGATAATCATTATTTAACAAAATTAAGTTTTTAATTTTAATACTCCCATGCATTTTGCTGTTGGTGGTCGGTCTATTGGCAAAGACAAAGCTTTTCAAACACCTGGATTTGAGAGGAGGTCTTGGATTCAAGTCTTACAGACGACAACGATTAAAAGAAATTTGCTGTTAAAAAAAGTTTGGAAGGAAATAATTAGAAAGAAATTGTATTATTATTTGAAAGGTTATTTATTTTATATCTTAGGATTGATGATAAAACTAACCTTCTAAACTAATAGGAAAAAACTACGTTAGAAAAGGGAGACGAGGTAGTTATTAACGGTTCCTATAATAAACGGTGTGGTGGTAAGGTGATTTCTATTTTAAAGATGGATGATTTAAATTTTACAAGAGGCATGTATATGTGTTTAAGAGGAGTAGATTAAGACTAGGAGCCATTTTTTAAAAGTAAACCGATTAAATTATCTTTGTGGACTGAAATCTCATGTCTCGTGATATCATGCCCATCCGATATACCCCCACAAACGACCATGATTATATTATATTAACTATTATACTAGTGATAAAATTATACTATTGATAAAAGTTGAAGTTTTTTGTTTGTTTACCACTATTGATAAAAGTTGAAGTTTTTTGTTTGTTTAAAATTAAAAATTAGACACTTAGCATTAAACGTATATTGTTGTTTGAAAGTTGCAATCCAACAAAGTATTACCAAATTTTAATATTAGTTAGTGGAATAAATAATTAAATTGTTTGTTATTTTTCTATTAATTTAATTACCAAAAAGTATAGTCAAAATATTCACTCACGTGTCAAATCTAGAGTGGAGGCTTTGACTAACAACCTTCAAAGAGTTGGAGGTCAAAATTAGGATTGATTATCGAGTTTTCGGATATTCGAATTTTAGACATCTGAAAATTTCGGACAGTAAATATTAATATTAATATGAATAAGGATTCATATATATAAACGGATATCTAAGATTATATAAAAAAACTCAAAAACACCTTTCATGCATAGATTAAAACTAAATCTGTATCCAAATTTTCAAATTTCCAACACTGAAACAAAAACAATATTCATAAATCCACATCTGGATCTGACTATTTACCATTTTTTACTATTTTTTTAAATTAAACATAGTACTCACAAAATATGTATATATATATATAGAGAGAGAGAGAGAGAAACGGTATCAGGAGAAAACGATTTGAAGTGTGAGAACGGATCCTGGCCTAACACGTGACAACGGGGCGCTAAATTATATGCGGGGCACGAATGTCATTCTACAGTTTTCGTCCAATAAAAGGAGTTTTCAATTCGTTTCGTACAAAATTCCAAAAATTGCTTACCTCCTCCCCAAGCTTTCGAGACACTTGGCGTTTAACATGGATTCTGATTCACATAGTAATATTGAAGATGACGTTTTATTTTTAATGTTGTTCATCATATATTCAATATTTGGCGTTTGTACTATTAATTCGTATAATATTTGGTGTTTTTTAGGATTATTGTATTGTATGTACAATTTCGTATTCAACTTATGGCGTTTTCCAACGGCTGATGGCGTTTTATGCATGATATTTGGGGATTTATATAAAATATGGCGTTTTATGTGTCATATTGGCGTTTTATACATAAATTGTGTTTTATTCATGAGTATGGCGTTTTATATGTCATATTGGTGTTTTATGTTAGCGAAGTTAAAAGACTCTTTTACCCTTAATGAAGCGCGCCAACGTAATAAAGTTGGGGTTATTTACGAAAACGCCACCGTGCCAATCTAATCCATTGATTGTTTTGATCCAACGGCTGATAGCCGTTATCACCGTTTTCACACTTTTCACCGTTTTCCCTAAATCTTGGCCCTATATATATATGTTTCGGATATCGGATAACCCGATTATCCGAACTTTTTAGAAATTCCAATCAATCCGAACATTCGTATTATCGAAAATTTGTATGTTTCGTATATGGATTTTTGAAAATTTAGGATTCGATTGTGGATCCGGATTTTTTTTAACACCCCTAGTCAAAATGGTAAATTTTGTTATTTCAATCGTTTTGAAGATTCAAGTTTCAAAACATGTTTACTACCCTAATAGAGATACATTTGGAGAGCTCATAGCTAGGGACATTAATCAGATCATATTTTGGTTTTCTCGGTTTAGTTTATTTGGTTTGGATATTTTGGTTTTCTCGGTTTAGTTTATTTGGTTTGGATATTTTTCTTGACTAAGTTGAAAACTGAACCGAACCGAATTGAGAGTTTAGGATGTAAATTGTAGAATAATTACATTCGGTTTTCTCGATTAAGCTTATCTGGTTTGCACATTATTGCTCGTGTGTATAGACCATAAAAGATGGGCATATAAAACTTTAGGATGTATTTGTGGGATGAATGCAACAAGTTCAATTATGTATTTAAGTTGAAATTATAATCTGAGAACTGCTTAAACTGAGAACTATGAATTCTATACCCGAAGGAATTTTATGGTCATTAGCGGGTTGTATAAAAAACTTGCATATAAGAGCACAACCAGTGTTTTGAAACAAGACCGCACTAGTCGGTCAAACCGGTAACTAGGGGTCTGGGAGGTCCGGTTCACACTAACTGACCCGTTTGAGTTGAATCGGCAGGTTGGACCGGGAACCAGCGGCCAGGCCAGAAAACTGAGGGTTGAACTAGATTTTTTATGGGCTGAACCGGATTTTGATTAATTATTTTTATTTTACCATATTTATTTCTATTTATTTACGACATCACCCGGTTCTTACATTTGTTCCAACTAATTCGACTAGCCTGGCTAATGGACCGGTAAAGAGATCGGTTCGACGTCTGGTTTGATCCGATCGTAAAAACATTGAATGTAGGATTAAAATTCTTCAAAATTGTTTTATCTAAAAACATTAATAAATAAATCTATGTAAAGTGATTTTAAAATTTTAGGTGTTGAAATAACATAAAAAGTTAAAAGAGATTCTACAAAGTACAAACCCATATGTCACATCCAAAGACCTAAAATATCAATGCATTTTGGCCATGCATGATTGACTCACATTAATTAAACATAGATGCCTTTGAAATATACTTACAAGTCCTAACAAAACAACCAAACTTTATTCCAACTATTTCAAACATACAACAGTATAAAGCCTTTTATTTATGTTATATTCTGAAATGATGTAGATATATTATATCGGTTTTTGAAAGAAAATGATGGAGTGAGGTGTAAAGGCATCGACGAGTTCCTAAACATTGTGTTGAACATTTTCTCAAAATAAACAACTTTTAAACAAAATGTTTTAATAGTTTTAGTGCTTTTTTGATTTTGTGGTTGATTTAGAAGAACCAATATGGGGATGAGGGCGCATAACCCGCAACCCCTCCAGCCATGTATGCCTTCCCCAAGCTTAGGATGGTTTGATAAGTGTCTTATTTAGTGAAACTGTCAGAGTTTAAGAGAGAAGTTTGATCTATCCCCCTTATTGTCTCTGGGATCCTCATGCTCAAGATGTCCTAACGGTCATCCCCATTGTAAGATTGGGCTAATACATGTCGGCTGTGGAGTACCGGACAATTCTTAAGTTCCGGCTAATGATCAATTTGTTCCCGGTTGATTAGTCCTGCCTAGTTTGTCGCAAGGTTTGTTTAGATACTTTTGGGAGCATGCGGTCCGTTGCAAGGAGTTGACTGGGTTAAATACATTCATGATTTGGTTAGCGATATTCTTTGTGATGTTCTAAAGCAGGCTGAGATTTCGGATAAAAAGGAGGCTCCAATGAACTTTCTGATGGATCCGTTCGATGGAAGGTCTACTTTTCGGCCAGTTGATATTCTTGTGTTTGGGTGGGTAGGGGAAAAACACGTTTATATAGACCTTACAAGGATGTCCCCTTTTGTTGGACTTAGGGATAATGAGTTTGTTGATAGCTAGGCAGCGTTGAACGAATCAAGCAAAGTCGCTAAACGTGAGAAATCTTGTTTAAAGAATCAACACGTGTTTACATCATTTGCTTTTGATACAGTTGGTTCTCTAGCCCCAAAGCTGTGGAATTCCTAAACAAGGCCCGGCGGATCATGAACAGTAATTTCTCAACCGTTAAGAGTCACTTTGTCTTTAGTATGATCGGATTTGCAAATTCAAAAGGGGTTTGCGGCGTAGCTTGTTGTCCGTTTACCTGCTGTTTGTTTGTTATTTGTTGTTTTGGCATTTTATAGATGATGCTAATCGGATATATGGAATAAAGGAATCTTAATCAAAGAGTAATAAGGGTTATTGTTTTATGATTATTGTGTACCTAAAAAAGCTTTTATAAAAAATAATCCTTCAAATGAGTCAGGATATACAAGGGGCCATGTGATATGTGTTTGAACATTACAAAGGAAAAGACTAAACGATGTAAAACAAACAATTTGTAGGAAATTTTGGAACCCTACGATTCTTGTACATGTTAAATTCTATAATTTTAGTTGTTTCGTTTGGATATATAGCTTCACTTTCTAGTGGGTCTAGCTGTCGAGATGCATTCGTGCAATCGGTATTAATCTCGATTCATTTTCTAAATTTTATATATTATTTTATTATTAAAATTGCATTTAATAAATAAAATATTTGTTATATTTTGTAACCGACGTCAAAATCGTTAAACTTAATAAAAAGCCAACCCCATATCGGTCCACCAGTACCACGTTCAGGCTACTTGAGACGTATAAGCTTTGAGCCACGTCCGGATCACTAAGCATAAGCTTGTGACAAACATGTCTACACCACTAGGTTCAAATAAGTAATCGTCACTAAGGAAAAGTTTTCAAGTAAGCTTTCATACGGTAACTGGATTAAAGAACGTTCTAAAGAAAACTACAATGTCATTTAATATAATGTGACTTTGACCACCTACGGCACACTAAATACGGTATCTCAACGATGACATAAGAGATCTCGTAGGTCAAAGAGTTTTCAACATGTATAGTTAGGAAAAGTGATGGGGCTTCCCGTACCATGTTCCGTTTGCTCTCTGCAAAGAAATCGACTATAAAAACAACTTTGACCTTCGAACGAAAACATGTATGCTCTGATTTAATACTAACGTTAACTACCCACATTAAATATGTTCCTAACCAAAAGTTACTTATTCTTACGTCGAATACTCACATTAACTACCCGCATTAAATATGTTCCTAACCAAAAGTTTACTATTCTTAAGTTGAAGTTGGTCACACAGGGTTATCAGCCCCTACCTCTCTATGCTGAGGTTGACAATGGTTACATTTTTCATAGGGCTGGCATAACTGGTAAATCCGATCTGTTAAGACACGAACCTGAGCCACATAAACATGAAGACGACACGAAATCTTATCGTGTCAAATTTTCGAAACACGAACCTGTAATAAACAGGTTGCATGAAATGACCAGTTAAGATACGAGAAAATTACCAACGTATCATACAACCTGTTTAAGACACGCACACGACCTGTTAAGACACGAATACGATCTGTTTAAGACACAAACACGATTGAATTAGGGAAGCTGTGAACAGAATTTGCAATGGTGGTGTTTGTGAGAGAGATTTAAAAATTAGGGTTTGGATTATAGAAAAAGAACCGTGCGTGTTTGTTTATAATTCATCCCAGGTCCCACGATTGATGACCCCATGTCCACACCCACATATAATATTTTTTTTAATTTTTAGTTATTAACATGTACTTAATGGGTCTTAACAGGTTAACAGGTTTTTACCTGTTTAGACACGAATCTGTTAAGGTCTTATCGTGTCGACCTGTTTTAGACACGGAACCTATTAAGGTCAAACGCGAAATATGATAACTTCGTGTAGATTCATGTCGTGTTATCGTGTCAGAATTGCCAGCCCTAATTTTGCATCACAAATAGAAGACCCAGACAGGGTCGTTCCAACCTTTTTGGAGGCTCAAGGTGAAATGAAATTTTGTGACCTTTTTTTTCCTTTTTTTACTATAATAATGATACCCTTTGTCCGTATTTGAAACCAAGCAAAAATCTAACACAACTATAACAGAGAGTTGTTTGCTTGTATATGGAATCAAACAAATATTAAACAATAAGTTTGCATTAATATTAATAGTTAAAGCGTATTAATTTTCTTTTCAGTGGAGACCCTAATTTTTGAAGGCCTAAACCCAAGCCTAAGTTACTTGCAATATAGATCCGACCCAGGACCCAAATACTAATTAATCACTACACAAGCTTGCCAACATTCCAGTCATCTTCAAACGTGTACCGGATGTTTGTAGCAACCCTTCACAAATCGTGATAGTAAATACACATAACATAATGGAACTTGAAACAAAAACATAACGACTTTTAATAAAATTAAGTTATCAAAATATTATATTTGACTATTAGCGCGGCGTGACATGTTTGAAAATGTTTGCTCGAGATCAAGTGAATGCTCCTTGTTGTTTGTTTGGTCAATGGTATTTTATAAAATATTAATCTAATAAAAAATTCAAGAATTAAATAATAATTTATGAATAAAAAAGTAAATTTGATTAGTCGGATAGTGAAAAGAAATTCTAACAATGTTTTTATGAGTAAAGTTCTTGTACAAATCACTTTAACGTACAAAACGTACGAAAGACATGAAAAAAACGTGATGACATTTTTGTAATTATTTGCTCATAGGGTAATTATCAAAATTACTCTACAAATGATCCTGTAGAGTAATTTTGATCTTATAGGGTAAATATCAAAATTACTCTACCAATGTATCAAAATTACTCTGCAAGTTTAACAAACAATATACAATTCAAAATTACTCTACAAAATAATTTGTAGAGTAATTATGATACTCTACAAGATCAAAATTACCCTACAAGAACATTTTATAAAATTACTTACAAGATCAATTCGTACGTTTTGTACGTTAAAGTTATTTGTATTTGATTTTTTGTCACGTTTTTATAACTAGATCGATTAATAAAACCAGTCGTTATACTAGTTCACTTGTTATACCGGCCAGGCCGAACTCAAAAATTGGATGAAATTATAACTAATAAATTAAAAAACTATATTAGTTAAATTCAAATATGCTGTTATGTTACTTGTAATCGAAACATTAAAGAAAGGTATTGTTTACTTAAATATAAAAATCAACGACAAAAAATAAAAAAGTACACCTTTTAAGATGAGAAAGTAGTAGAAATTGAGAGAGGATCAATGGCACACCTACCCAAAGTCATGGGCGGGCAGCTGCATGTTTTGGAAGAAAAGAAGTTTTGTGTATATTTTAAGCAAAAATCCGACCGTATCTTTTAAAAACATGATTGAACGTCTCATCTGCACATCAATATATAATAATAATTTCTTAGTCTATCACTAGAGAGAATTTAGATTACATACCTACCGAGAATTAAACATCAACATTTTTTCTAAAGAGTCGACAATGGTTTCCTCATACATGTATATGAGAATTCTCATTTCAAACCATTAAACTATAAAAATATCTATTTTTAATGTAAAGGAGAAGCGATGACAAATTATTTTCTAATACATTAAAGGTTGAATGTTACACTTTTTGTGGTTGTTAAAACTTTGTCCACTTACCAACCCGGGTCACCAACTCGACCACCTGGCTCATTTCAGACATGCCCAACCTCACCGAATGACCCTATACGTGGTTCTCAGTCCAATCGAGTCGAGGATTCGATCATTTAAAACGTCAATTTTAACCTGAAGAGGTGAAAACTGTGCAATTTTAGTGATTTGATATTGGTCATAACACCATGTAGGCATTTTGTCACATAGAAATAACCAATACTATTAATAACCCTTACAGTGTGATCAGAAACTTATTCTAAAACTATTATATTAAACGATAATTTCTAAATTTGTGACATTTTTTAATATTGACGTAAGTTTGCTACATTTTTCGTATTATTTATTAAATACATAACGTATATAAAATATAAAAAACTACAAGAAAAAGGCCATCATGCCTTAAACCATTGTTCCAAAAATCTACTTGTTTATTTTTCTTCTTTAAACCCAATTAGTTTATAATAAAAGAAAAAAAAAGCTATATGCTATAGAAGTTCAATCATATCAATATACATAAATTCCTCATCTTGCTTGGTCTTGTTCATGTGGCATAATCATCAACCCCATGCACTTTCACATGCACACACACAACCCTAACACTCTAATTGCACCACGTACCTAATCTTTAAACTTATGTTCATTGACTTTAATTGTTTCAATCAAGATCCCTCCATCCATTCTAGATTGCACAACTCCTTTCTTCGAGAGTGGTCCAAGACATAAACTTTGGTAATTAGGAACACTAATTAGTAATTATGCAAATTAGTGCACTAGACATAAACTTTTTCTTCTTAATCTAGTTAGTTTGTTCACTTTTGTTTTCTAGACTCAAAGGTTTTAAACACTAAAGAATGTTCCTTAAGTTATTTATGAGTTTTGTACATATTTAACATGTCCTTTAAATGCTTTTCCCCTACAAAATTATAATGAGTTTTGTACATATTTTAACATGTCCTTTAAATGCTTTTCTCGTACAAAATTATAGTAAAGATTATAGCAATGTTTGTACCTATTTTAACACTTGCTCCACTATAAAAATTATAATAAATGCATTATTAATTAAAAATTATAGTAAACACTTGTTCAATCTGAAAAGTGGTGGATTTACCTTAATGTGTAAGATATTTCAGTGTAATCGGGATTAACTTGATGATAAAGGGAATTGTGATATACATCGAATAAGTTAGGAGGTGCGGGAGTGCATGCTTGTTCGAGTTGTTATAATTCCAAACCACCACAAACTAGTCGATGCCACCGCACCACCTCCACGCCACCAGTTGGACGTCGTTACAACCATCGCTCACATCACAACGCTACCACTATTAGTCCTTGTAGCTATTGACACCTCCAACGCCATCACCACCATAGTTTGGAAGACCATCATTTGGCGACGATTGTGGAGGAAGTGGTACCAACGGAGACTAATAAATTGTGGCGACAGTGAAGGTGGTGTCCCAAGCTTCAATGGTGGTGAGGGTTGCAACAACGATCAAGAGGTGGTAGTGGTGGCGATAGATTATAACTTCTTCATGATTCTTTTTTCAACTAAGTATATATCACAAGTTTCTATTCCTTTAATAAATTCTAATTCCTTCAAATTACAATCGCTTTGACAAATTTTAGTTTCAAATCCAGATACTTAAAATTCCAATTCGTTAAACCTATTCCAAATCATTTATAAAAAAGAAACATAAATCAAATTTCATCAACACCAAGTTATCTCATTCCCTATCCTTGCCACTTTTTGATACAACAAGATCCTCATCTCTTGGCTCAATATCTTTAAGTGTGTTTTTTCTTGCTTATTATTAACAAGTGAAGTGGAGACAAAAAGGGTGTCCTAAGCTAGCTATATGTATAGATAGGTTGGTGCATGAACGTTTCTACTTAACACCACACACCACTCTCTATACGGCACGTCCACCTCCATCCTTTTAATAATTTGTGCATGTTTTGCAAACTTCACTTACCCCCTTGTTGACGTATTTCCATTTTTTCTTTACTAAATAAACTTTGTAAATCGATGATAACACGTTTATCCATTCTAGGATAATCAAATTAGGGCCGTTCAAAAGAAAGTTGAGTTAGTGTTCCTTCCTTTATAAGATGGACATCAAACCAAGAGTTCTTTTAGTGATTATTTATACGGATGGAATCTAATAATACATATTATTAATATATATTAAGGGAGAGACCAAATAGGAAGTATGTTTTGGGTAGGAAGGATATGAAGTAATCTTAGCCGTTCATCTGGAAAAATAGAAATACAAGTGTGAAGGTATTTTAGTCAATCTTCTTTTATCTATTCTTTCTCTTTCACTTCTCTGTATCTTCAAAACCTAGATGTTCAAAACTACCATCTTCAACATTTCATTCCTTTTCTCTCTCTAGAATTATACATCACGATGCATTTTTTTCTTCATCGATGAATGGTTCGAACGCTCAATCAACGTGTTCTTCGATTTCTTTGAAGAAAACCCAGTTTATGTTTATATAATTTCTCGTTTTTTTCAATTTAACATGATGCGATGGAACATGAGATTTATGTTAAAACAGGTACTTCTCTACTCAAATTTCTCAACATTTTTGAATTCAAAGTGAAGATATCTATGATTCTACTCTTTTTCTTGATGTATTCATGCGTTTGGGCAACATCATTATTTCAATTTCATTGAGAAATCATTAATAAAAAGTTGCACAGCAGGTGTTTGACAAAATGTCTCAAAGAAAAAATTGCAAAACACCTTTCAGTTTAGACTTTCTTTTAAAATTGCGTTTTACAAAAGAATGAAAAAACACATTTTTTTGGTGTTTTTGGTCCATTGCGTTTTACAAAATAATAAAAAAACATCGTTTTTTATCCATTGTGTTTTACAAAAAAATGAAAAAACACACTTTTTGGGTGTTTTTAGGTCCATTGCGTTTTACAAAATAATGAAAAACACATGTTTTTATCCATTGCGTTTTACAAAAGAATGAAAAAACACATTTTTTGGGTGTTTTTTGTCAATTGCGTTTTATAAAATAATGAAAAAAACTATTTTTTATCTATTGCGTTTTACAAAAGAATGAAAAAACACACATTTTGGGTTTTTTTGTCATTGCGTTTACCAAATATAAAAACCAGTTTTTGTCCATTGCGTTTTACAAAAGACACTTTTTTGTGATTTTAGTCCATTGCGTTTTAGAAAGTACACTTTCTTTTATATTTTTAGCCAATTGCGTTTTAGAAATAAACTTTGTTTTGTGTTTTAATTCATTGCTTTTTTCGAAAAAAAAACATTGCATTTTGTTTTTTTTTGTCCATTGTCTTTTAGAAAAAAAAAACACTTTTTTTATTTTTTAGTGCATTGTGTTTTATAATGGTTTGTTGAACTTGAAATAAAACTATATGATAATAACATGGAAATTAAGTGTGTTTAAATGGATGTCCAAATGGTAAACCACTTGTCCCACATTGGTGTGGAGACAAAGTATAAGTTATTTATAAGGTGAAACTTTTGTCTAACCAACATAACTTTATGACATGTTTTACCATAAGTCCTACGCGCGGGTGCGCAGGGGGGGTGCAAATTGGAACCGGAATTTAGTCGAACTCGTGTGCACCCGCACGTCCTGCGGACACGAATGCAGTTCAAAAAACAGGGCCCGCGTGTTGCTGGTTTTTGCGCTCGGAAGCTTGCTGCTGTGTTTTTTAACTGTATCCAACCATTGCGTTTTTTAACTGTGTTCAGCTTGTGCTGTGTTTTTTAACTGTGTTCAGCCATTGCGTTTTACTTTTTACCTGTGTTCTGCCAACTTCGATTTTTTAACTGTACTTGCGTTTTACTTTCAGCCATTGCGGTTTTGATTGAAGGACTGTCCGCGTTTTTTAATTGTAGACAGTGGTTGCGTTTTACAAAAAAAATTCACTACGTTTTTTATTGCGTTTTACGCAACTGGGTTTTCAAAATTATTTTTCCGGAATATAGAAATAGCATACTCGTTTTAAAGATAAAAAAAACGCTCGTTTTTTTGGTGCAATTTTTATAAAAAAAATAATGTCGTATGAAAGAGTTATTAACGTTTAAAAAATGAGGGGGAATTGGATGAGAGAGAAACTATTACCTTGGATTGACTAGAATGCCCCTACAAAAACCCACGCGCCTCCTCCTTTTGATTCAATTTAGTTCAATTAATCTTAGCACTTGATTACTAAAGTGATGGACAAGATTAACCCTATATATTAAATAGGGAAAAGTGAATATGGGCCTGTTATGCATCTAACTTAGATACAAAACCCATCAAAACTACGTAGTTTTGATATAAATTCTTTAAATCATTTACTTTCCTATTTTATCTCCTTATCACCTCCATTTTCTTAATAACATCGATACAAGCTGTTGATTTCTTTCAAAATTGATTTCAGCAAACCACTCCCATATGCATTATCGTTCTCCATAATTCATTTCAGTGGACACTCCATATTAATTGTTGCTCACTTTTGTAATTGATCGACACCTTTGTTTCTATTTTTTTCTATTTATTTTATTAATGAGATTATTTATTATGGGTTTATTGATCATAAATTTGTGGTATACGGTTGGAAGGAGATGATATGAATAATTTGAAATCCATAGCAATCATTAATTTTTTTGAAATATATTGCTCCCTGTAAAAAGAAAATTAAAAGTCCCCTGTTCTATATGTTATCTTCTTATTCTTATTAATTTGGAGCTTTGACTGAGATGGTATGTGGTGAGTTCTGAGAAAAAAAAAGATATGTAATCAGGGCAATGGATATCAATTAGAATTGCAAGAAGGAATATAAGTTTGATGTACGATTTTTACCAGGGACTTTCGATTTGGGAACAAGAAGAACAAATTCTATTTCTTTCCCTATGATCCTTTCGATATTCGGATAGAGAACGAAGAAGACGAGGTACTAATATTGATGGACAAATGAATTAGGTTTTTATTGTTTTTTAATCAAAACTATGTAGTTTTGATGCGTTTCACATCTAAATTAGATGCATAACAGCCTCATATTCACTTTCCCCTATTAAATAACATCACAAAATACAACATACTTTTCTATTTTTATCTTTTGACCACAAGTGTTTTAAAGTTTTGGTTTTTTACTCTTTTACCTTTTGGTTTTTTACTCTTTTACCTCTTGCATGTTTGAATATTTTTAAGTAATATTAATATGTTACATTTGCATTATTAATAATATAGCAATTTATATTATAATAATAAGTTATTAGAATAATATCTATAGCAATTTATATTATAATAAGTTATTAGAATAATATCAACTGCAACCTCTATAGTTTTTTTTGGTTTTGATTTAGCCCTTACACTATAAATAATATACGTTTTTAATCCAATGGTTTTATTTTCCTTTTATAACTTTCGTTCGTTGTTTTCTTAGAAGGATTAAACAAGTGATTTTTCGAAAACGGAGTAACACAACGTCACAACCACCACTTTTTGTTCGTTTAGGTTGCTACACCATGTCATAGGTACCACACCACCATTTTTCTTCTTTTGGTATATTTTATTTCATTTTTTTACGTACTTATATTGTACAGGTTCATCGTGGTCCTTTAAATTTTTGGTTCGTATCAAGCTTCTCCGCCGCAACGCGCGGTGGGGAAATCCTAGTTCATAATATATATTAGTAACACATTCTTGCATTGTATTGTATTATTGTACCCTAAGCATGGGGTTTTTCAAAAAAAAGTTGTGATTTTTCACTTTTAACCTAAAGGTTTTCATCTTTTGCTTTTTAACACTTTTAATTTGTTTATTTTAACCAAAATCTTTTCATCTTTTGTAATTTAACCAAAAACTTTTTTATTTATAACTTTGGTCCCCATACGTTTTATCTTTCGCAAGTTTTCGTTTTACGTTTCGTTCTAAATTTTGCAAGTTAAGATGTTGCAACGTGCGTGAGCGGTTCAACGTTTTTGGTCCATTTTTTCACATTTGACAGGTATGTCGCAACGTGTCTATTTCCCCCCTTTGGCAAGTTCGCCGCGACGGGGCGGATCCTACATCGACTTAGTTATTCTTTTCTACGTTATTTTGCGAGTTAACACGGTGCAACGTGCGTGTGTGGTTCAACGTTTTTATGTCTATTTTTTTCAATTTAACAAGTTCGTCGCACCGCGTGAGCCCTAAATCGACATAATTAGTTTTTATATGTTATATGTTTCAGTCTTATTTCTTCGCATTGACACTCCGGAACTTCAGTGTTGGTGGTCGCTACCAGTAATATGGCCTTGATGTAATTTGGTATAGTTTTAGGCCTCGTCGCAACGCAGGGTGGTTAATTCTAGTTAATAAGAAATGGTAACAATACGTTATGCTCTCTTATGGTGAATAATTGAATACAAATCTGATAGGTGGTGTCAAATTTTGATAATTAAAAGTTATAGGAACCAAATCAAGTATAACTAAGCAGCTTATTAGTGTGAACTCATAAAATATAGAATTCACACATATTTAGAATAAATATCTGATTTATTAATTAAGACACTTTAATATGCGTAAGTGCTGAACCAGTAAAATGTCTGAACCATTAAGAGTAAGTATAGTGCTTAACTGTTCAGAGACAAATGTCTGTTTAATTCAGATAAGAGGTTTTAACCATTCAGACTTAGTATAATGCTTAACTATTCAAATTCAGACATTTGCTTGCGAAACAAACAGTCTGAACCATTAAGTGTTGAACCAGTAAAATGTCTGAAACATTAAGAGCCTTGTTATGAGCTAAACAAACAACCCCCAAGTATATGTGAATTCCTTACAAGTGTATTAACATTTTCTATTGTAACACTCATTTTAGTAACTCAGGCATCCTTTGATTATACTTCTGAACTTATATCTTTATCTACCATAAGATTAAAATCCTCCCCCGACTTAAAAAACAACATCATTATGTACTTAATACCGCTAGGCTATAACGCTTTCGTCCACCATAACATATACTTTCTCACTTCAATTATAGCTTTCTCTTGTTACTGTTCTATATATTTTTTTGTCACTATCAATCATTCATTTTTAACTATATATTTTTTCGCCAGTATTCAGTTATTATTATTTTTGGTAAAGTGACTCCTTGATTAAATAAATATAGGAAAAAATGAGTTATAGAAGTATGTGTATGTGAGTTTCAAGGTGATACCTGAATTTGAGCATAGATGGTGGAAAACGGAAATGGTGATTTTGGGGAGCAAGATTTTGTTGATTCCAAGAAGTCCATGTGATAAACAAAAACATTCCTTTGAGATGGATGTCATTCAAACAATTTCATCTTTTCTTAAAAGAATATACATTTAAGGGATAGATCATGAAAAACTATTTTAAATGAAAAAACTAAAAAACTAACTAAAAAAGCTAAAAAAACATATCAAAACTTTTTTTTGATTTTTTTACTAAAATTCGCTATATATATTACATAAAAAAACTTTAAAAATATAAAAAAAAGCATATAATGCATATGTGCAACATAAACATATAATGAACATGTGTAGTACACATATAATGCACATGTGCAGTACAAGTTTTTTTTTCTTTTTTTTTTGGAAAAAAAGTTTTTTTATACATAAAATCCAGCGATTTTTTATAAAAAATTGTATGTTTTTATGGTTTTTTTTTTTTTTTTGGCTTTTTGAGTTAGTTTTCTAGTTTTCTCATTTATATCTAGTTTTCTCATGATCCATCCCCTATACATTTATAGCTATAAAATCATAGATATATATCGATTTCAATGTTCAATCAAAGTCGTTCCAGTGTTTCTGAAGACCCTAGACGAATTAGGACGTGGAGGCCTTTTTGAAAAATTATCATTTTCAACATATTTAGTAATGTAACGTCTCGTATTTCCAAGATTTATTATTTTTATAAAAATTCACGCTCGTTTTCTATTTCCTGAGTCGCAACTTCAATCGGATCGAAAAAAACGGTTTAAAATCGGAAGACTACGCGTTTTTACGCGTTTTAACGAAACGACAACTGAACGCAATCATTTTCGAGCGCCGACGTTTAAATCGCGTGTTTAAACCTAAAAATAATATTATACCCTGTTATGTCACGTTCGGGTTCGAAAACGGTTTCAGAACCATAACGGGCCGCGTAAAACACATGAACCGGGCCTTAGGCCCAACACACTAAAAACCCTAGCCTATATAAACCTAACCCTCTCCTTCTTCATCATTTAGAAACCCTAGCCCCCTTGTCCCTTTCTCTCTGAATTTCCGGCGACCAGAACGGACTCCGGCGATAGACCGGTGACCTCCGGTGGTCTCCTTCTCCGGCCGCCGCACACCCCTCACACTCACACACCCCTGCGATCTCTTAAACCCGACACACACACACCCGCATATATACTTATAGACAGACAGAGAGAGAGAGAGAGCTGTGAGGAGAGAGAGACGAGATAGAGAGAAGGTAGGTGGTGGTGGTGGTGGCGCGACTATGACGGCTCCGGGGGGTTTCGATCGATGGCGGCAGCAGCCGTCACCTCCAGCGGGCGACGGTGGTGGTGGGTGATTCAAACGAAAGATAGAGCGACGGCGGTGCGGTGGCGTGGCGGCGGAGCAGCGTCGCGGCTGCGACGATGCATCGGACCAGCGGCGGCGGCAGTCGTCATGTCTCAGCGGCGACAACAGCAGCGGTGTAGCTGCGGCTGTCCGGCTCGACGGACGGCGGCGGTAGTGGTGGTATTGGTTAGAAATTCTGTTGTTCCGGTTCACCTTCGGCTCGGGTTCGGGTCGAATCAGCCTCGGTTCAGTTCAAGTCCAAACTTGGGGATTTGTTTCGGGTTATCTCGGGTCTTGATTAGAGTCGAAAAAGGTTTGGGTCAGATTTAGTTTGGGTTTGGTCAGCCCCGGTTCAGTGTACGGTTTGACCCGGTTCAAGTTCGAAACAATTTCGGTTTCTTCGGCTCGGGTCATGAACGGTTCAACACGGCTCCGCACAGTTGGTTCGGGTCTCGGTCAAAGCAGGTTAGCGAGCAGATTCGGGTCAGCTTGGTCCATACACGTTTCGGTTCGAGTCAAACCTGGTCAAACAGTCAACGCCAGTCAAACCAGTCAGATTCGATGTTCGGTTCGGTGTTCGGGGCCAAGTTCAGTCAATGCTTTAGTCAACTCAATCAAAACACGTCACGGTATACTATTAACGCCGCAAATTTTTATGTTATTAATTATATTGTTTTGTATTTAATTAGTGTTATAATCACGTAACCGAACCTTATAAAATTTGTAGACATAAAAAGAGTATGTAAACATTTATAGTGTTTCGTCGATTCTTGCGTTGTTTATTGTTGTGTTTTGGAAAAATATATCGACACATATGTTGTCGGGATTGTCCAAAAACAAGAGGAAACTCTGCCCGTTTATCGACAAAATATGTCTATTTATTTTTTATCGACAAAATATATATATATATATATATATTTATCATATCTCTCGACAAATATACTTATTTACTATACTTTCGACAAAACATACTTATTCATTATATTCATCGACAAAATATAGATATATTTATCATATCTCTCGACAAATATACTTATTTATTTTACTTTCGACAAAACATATTTATTTTACTTTCGACAAATATATTTGTACACCATTCGACAATATACATATATATCTCATACAATTCGTTAGAATATAAATATATATATACCAAATATGCTTTTCGTCAAATATATATATTAATTATTTGACAACACTCTTACAACCCTTTTGATGAATTTAATTTAAAAATTCCTTTCTTAAACGATGTTAACTATATACGTACTTTCAACTCCAATTCGAATCCTCCGTCGTAGCTTCTATTATTCATGTACATTCGTTTGCCATTTTTAAGGTGACCTCGATGTCCCCTTTCTCCCACTCATCAACTCGTCGTGGAATTTCCAAAGAAGACTTAGCAATTTTGTGAGTACACTCGACCCACATTTGTTTATATCACTTTTTGGGTGTAACATGTTTCCATATACAAAAATCACAAACACTTAAACTTTATGAAACGCACAAACAATCCTATACACATGACTACTTGAATCGTATACTTGTTGCTTGTCTAGGGATAAACGTTGTGCTGTGCTTTAGTCATTAACTATTTTTAGCCTTTGTTTGACATGCTTAGCGCTATAGGAATTCACGCATCCACCTCCATCGTGTTATTCGTGAGGTCATGTTAAAACATCGTGATTGCGTTACGGGTTTGATTATTAGCATTGCATGCCTTGATATTGCTCCTGTATAGATTCGGTTGCCATGAGGATTGTTAAAACTTTATTCGTATACGTATGCTATGCTTAAACTTGTATACTCGCCTTTGCTTTTGCATTGACTTTATTTTAAAACATGTTACAGGTTGAAGGAGATGACGCTATGAAAACAATATAGCAAGGACTAGATACACACAAATTAGACGTTAGGTTTAATGTCGACGTATCAATTTTGTTATGACTTTGCAAATGTTAGGTTGTTCTTTGTTTTGTTACATTGATGTATTTGACAATTCTTACGAAATGAAATATGGTTTAATTAATTATTGTCACTTAATAATGTTGTGAGCAATGAGCAATCTCGTTTTCGTCTCATCCCGATGTTTCCGCCATCGGTTGGGGTGTTACAGATTGGTAACAAAACCCTTAACATATTAGCCGTCAAAGTTAACCTACCTTGAGTAATTAGCCCTAATTTCGCCCATAAAGGCATAAATTCTCCTCTAATCCTGACGCCGTGACTGATTATTGATAGAGCAAGTTGCGATTGGGAAGTGGGCAAGATTATTGCGGCTATATTTTCGGGATTTTAGGCACTAATAACTGATTCGCTGAATTTGGATGTTGTCGAATGGTCGATGCCCCTTTGTTGTTGCAGGCTTGCTATTATGTGTGTAGGCTAATTCAAACTGGGCCTTGAATGCAGGCCTTTTTCTTAAATAATTTTTATCTGGGTTCCTTTAAGAAAACATTTTGGTCATAATATATACACAATATATAAAACTTATTAAAAATTGGAGGCTTTTGATTTTTGGTAGCCTAGGCTCGTGCCTAGGGGGGAAAGCCTAACGGGCCGGCCAGTTCAATCGAAGGTACTCTTTCTTCCGATTATAAATACGTGCATTAGTTATTACACATATATAAAATGCTCATTACACATGTAATTTGATTCTTAGAGATATATAAACTTATGATTACATATATGTAATCACAAAACTACATTTTATAATATAAGATAAACTAAACTTAAATAATATTAATATAAAATAAATAAATAAAATGATTGTTGTTACGAGTTTTTTAAGTTCTTAAATATTTAGAAATTCTAAAAAGATCCAATACATATATACGAGTACATAAGTCAGTAAAGCCAATTTTTTTTTTCTATTTAAGGTCCTGGAATTATGATAATGAGTGTCCCTTAAACATAGACATTTGAACACATATAAAGAGATATCATAATGTATGGAAGCTTGGTTAGTGAGGGCAGTTATCGAATAATCAACAAAGTTAATATCGGAGGTCTTTCAAATCACAAGATCAATCGTTGCTTGTGGATGGTTTGAAATGTCTAGGTCAACTACTCATGCGAGTGACAGGATGAGTTTTTTTTTAAATTGTCCCCGTTAAAAGAAGAGTTGCACTTATTGATGGTCATCGGATATCATTTGTTGGTTGCGCTATGGGTGTCATAGGTAGGTTTAGGACTAACCCAACCAAAACCAAAAATTCGGTTATGTAATTTTAGAAACCGATTGGTTTGGTTGATATGGTTTCAGTTAATCAGTTAGGCATTGGTTCAGTTCGGTTATGGGTAGGTGATAACAAAATACTAAAGAGTAAATTACAAAAGTCGTCCTTTATGTATGCTACTTATTGCAAACTGTGTCCTTTGTCTTTAATATATACAAGAAACGTACTCGATGTTTGCAAACTCTTGCACATTACATCCTTTAGCTCTAACTAAGTTAGTTTTTATGGTTAAATCATGTCACACAAGGGTAAATTAGTCTTTTCACCTATTTATCTAAAATGTTTTATTAAATCAATTGAAAAAAAACACTGATCCTTTTCTTCTCATCTCTATCTCTTTTTCTCTCTCTCTAACATGCTCCTAGCCGCCACCACCTCTCCACCGCACGACCACCACCTCTCCCACCGCACGACCACCACCTTCTAAACCTAACTACCACCCCTCTCCCATCGCATAGCCACACCATCTGAATCCTTTTAACCATCATCGCACCCACCAGTAACTATCAGTTTCGCCGGCCACCTTCAAATCTTCGCCGGCCACCTACGGATCCGTGGCGGTTATGGGTGGCTGAGATAGATCCAGTAATTGTGGTCTTTAGACAACAAATCGCTGTGAGATTTATAATCGGTGGTGTTTGTGGAGGTTATGGGTGGCTGAGAAAGATCTGGTGGATGTGGCTTTTAGACAGTAGATCAGTGGTGGGGGGTTTTGATCGGTAGTTGTTGTGGCCCTATATTTTTTTTGCAAACAATCGAGGGGTTTTTGATTGTGGGTTTGATCGAATCAAGTATAACTCACGTTTTCATTAATAGGTATGTTATAAAGATTATACAGCTTGATCGAATAGAGTATAACTAAGATTTTGATTACCTGGTATGTTATAAAGATTGTACAGGGAATTGGGTTTTTTATATTTTTGGATTTTGATTTGAGTTTGGTTTGGAGTGTGTAAAATGACGGCAGGTGTTTCCGATTAGGCTCGGTGGTGTTTCTGATTCGTGGAGATTGATTGGGTGCGTCCACCGCATCTGATTGGGCCGGGTTCTGCGATTGGGTTGTGATGGGTAAGTGGTGGTGGCCGATGGGGTTGGGTGGCTAAAGGATAAAGAGTTGAGATACAGGGAGAGATCGAGAGAGGATTTAGCTGAGGTGGCGGCATAAGGATGAACGGTGGTGGTGGTGAAAACAGTCTGTTAGAGAGAGAGAGAGTCAAGACAGAGTTGAGAGAGAGTATATGTGTTATATTATCCAATATATAATTAAGAGTTAAATGTTTGGTTGGTACCTGTGTTTTGTAAATCTTACAGACTTGGTCTTAGTGGTTCACTAATTACACACTTGGTCCCAGTAGTTTCAAATTTTGCACTCGGGTAGTCCTTACCACTAACCTTTGTTAGATTTCTCAGTTAAGTATATGCAAAATTACTATATTACCCTTGAAATAATAAAATAAAAAAATATAAACTGGCCAGCCATCACCACTTAGGTGGCGGCGCACGGCGTGCGGCGGCGTGTACCAGACGTAGAGAGAGAGAGAGACCGACATCTCTCTGTAGCAGCGGCAGTGCCCGCGTTTAGCGGCGACGGCGGCCGCATCTTGTGGCAGAGGTGGAGGCGGTGGCCCCGTTTAGCGACGACTCTAGACTCGCCGGTGTCGACCAGCGGCGACCGGGTGCAGATGACTCAGTTTGCAATAAGTAGCATACATAAAGGACGATTTTTGTAATTTACTCAATACTAAATTTGAGCCTAAAGTTTTGGACATGATAAAAATTGACCCATAGTAACGAATTCCACTATTCCAGTATAAAACATTTTGATTTTACACTTATAATAAAGAGTAAACACATACTTTTTCATAGAAGGTAGCTTTGTTTGTATAGATCGCTTCATGCCTTCATAGCATACAATATAACTCTACAAACAATAATGGACTAGCAAATGTACATCACAAACGAATTGGCTACATAACAATTCCCCAAATTTATCAATAAGCTCACTTTATAGTTTATACCTTCTTCACAGAATAAAGAAAAAACAAAACAAATGATAACTACTTTCAACTAAAATAGCATTTCTGTCCGGTTAACCATTTGGTTCTATTCGGTTTTCACTTGAATATAATGGATAAGGTTCGGTTAAATTGGTTTTGCATATGTGTGTATCTGAAAACGAACCAAAAAATCGGTTACCAAAAACTAAAACGACCATCGGTAAAACCAGTTCATTTTATTCGGTTCTTTCGGTCATGTTTGATTATTCGGTTTGTATGTATACTCAGGTTCTGAGAGATGTATACATACCCCATCCATCTCAAAGGCTATAAAATTTGTTAGTAATTGGTTATGAACACACTATACATTTATAATATGAACGACAAAATACATATACCAAATTTAGTGATTGGAGTTATTGCGAGTGTGTATCGCCTCACCCTCTTGAATGCCTTACTACCTATGATGTTCATGTGCTATGTACTAGACTTTCCTATGATGGGAGCACAGCCGGTGGCCCCAGGTTACGTTCATCTCAAACTCCGTTGTCAAGGCTCAGCCAGGTACACACCTAAGCCCACTTTTCGGGCCCAACCCAGCCTTCTCGCTTCGCTTCAAAAGCTCCACTTTCAGGCATTCAGGCGCATTTTCAAGCCAAGTTTCAACGAAAATATGGTAAAAAATAGTTAGAACAGGTTTAAACACTTTGTCGGCATGAAGATCATCATATCTCATATTACCTACTAACTTAACTTGTTTCCCTAACACCTATATATTATTTGTCGTTGTGCATATATCGCTCAACCCCACGTTCCTTTTGGCTATCGCGTTCTTGACTTACCATAAGACAACACCTATATGCAATGGATCCAACCACTTACCTTTATACGAAACATGTTCACGCGTTCCATTATCGTGCAAGGGTAAGTTGAGAATGTCTTCACATTGTTTGGGCTTTAATAATTAGTTAGGCTAGTGGGTGTGGTGATGAGCCTCCCTTGGAGGATGGCACGCCATGTAAGCGCCACGTAGGTTAGGCATGGGGATGGGGCAAAGAGGATGGAGGTAAGGAAATGAGGGATGATCCTAAAATATATGTATATGTTGTATGTATATATGTGTGTGTGAGGAGGTTTTGTCCTCTAGTGGGACGGCTTGAACGGTATGGAGAAGCCGATCATGCCGAGGATTGGGGGGGTGGGCGCAATGGTGTGTGGGCCGGCGCCACACCGTATAGCCTTAGTGGCCAATGTAAACAATATAATGGAACATTGGCAACCAACAATGCTTGCTTGTACTACATGTTTTTCCAATATGGGAAGATCTTGCAATACTACCAAGCCTTTTTACGCTGCTAAGGTTGTATTCTGTTAGTAAATCAGTCACCAAATTATTAAGGTCATAACACCATGTAGATGTTCTTAATTCATCATAAGACGAGGATGTGTGATCATCAACATGTTCAACGTAATTTTGCTAACATATAATGTCGTCGAGTATTACATTAATTCATGAAAATAACAATCAATGACGATACACAAAGAAACAACTTATACACGGTATAGCGTTGTGTAACATGTAACTTTTGAAATCGCATATCTAATAGCTAGAGGAGTGATTTTGTTTTGTCATTGCTATAAAAATATCACATAAAAAATAACCACTTTCTTGATTTTCGACAAATTAAATTTCAAATTTCTATCAATAAAATTGCTCTATTCTAAATAATCTTTTATTTATAACAAAATAGGTAGATATGATATGTTTATGATCAAACCCAAACACCTCCATAACTAAACTAAATGGATCAATGGCTTTATTGATCATTTAGTTTGCCCAAATTGCTGGAAGATGCCAACATGTAATTTGAGTGTTGAGAAACATATAGTTTGGAATTAAAGAACAAGAAGTAACATAACATTAACAAAATCTTGTCTCCTACTCATGCTGGATTTTGGCTTCAACCACTTCCATCAAGATGTCCATTAGAGGCAATGTGAGCCTGGTATTGCTGTAAAAACACAAAACATGTCAGTAAAATATTCTAAATTTATGTAGTCTGTAATGAACCTATATGTTGAATTGTTGATTGTCGTTTCCAGTCTGAATAGGATGATTATTGATGTTAGACAGGAATGCGATCATATGCAAGACATGTTTATCGGTGCGTAAAGTGTACATGTACACCTGACAATCATGACCCATTTTTGAAGAGTTAGGTTGATTTGGGAAATTTTGTTTACATCAAATAAAAAGACTATAACTACAACAAAGATAAATAATAATTAAAATTCATATAAATTTAACTAGTAAATATAAAGGAGTCGAGCCCAATCTGAGCTCGAGCTTGAAAAACTACTCACAAGCCAAACTCGAGCTCTCATAAGTTAAATGAGCTCAAGCTAAAGCCTAGTCAAGCTCGGGCTCGACTCGTTTACACCCCTAACTGACCCAACCCGTCCGTTTTGCCAGGCTTAGTTACCAGACAACGGTGTTATTTAATGTTTATCTTGGTTGCATGTGCAGACCTAATGTCATAAGAGAACACAAAAACTAAAACCAAAATCTGATGATGATTTGTTCGGTCTGATGTTAACTCCCTGAATAACTTATAGTCTACTAGAAAAAGTATCAGTATTTACCTGCGAATTACGTTCGATATATAACATGACAACTAAACAGAAAAAAATATTCAATCTGTCAAGATAACTTACAGCATGATATGCATACGGTGATTTCCCTTGACGCTCGAAATGTTTAGCCATTATAGACCATTCAATCGGGCCCCATTCTTCCACTTCAAAACAATTCCCCAGTGCAGATTTATACAACTAACCACAAACTAAAAGCTTTCAAAACTCTGGTTAACAAACAATTTTTTTTCCCGAACAAAATGATACAAGTTACCTTAGTAGTATCGGTCAAAAGCTCACTCCCTGCAGGATATGATGCATAAAACTGATCACCTCTGGAAAACCCAGCTCTTGTCCTGCAAGATTAAATGAGGGAAAACAAAGAAGATTATAAACCTAAAATTTCAAAAGCAATCAATAACGGTAGACGTACGTATTCGAGTTGTATGCATAGCTAATGAGCGCCGAGAAAGAAAAGAATATAGTCTTTCCCACCGCTCTCCGGAACTTCTGAATCTTTAAAATCTCATTCCACCCATCATAGAGCCTACTCATATTTAAAACTGATCATAAAATGGAACAATATATCAAGATTTCCTGTAAATTCAAACAAATCCCAGTGAGGCATTTCATCGAACACTTTGTGTGCACAACATGAATAATATTTCTTCTACCTCTAAAGAACTAATCTTTATTAATTCTACAATTCATATGATCAACAACAAGTTACAAAGGATATTAACTCAATTCAACATACACTTGAAATTAGATTTGTTAGGATTTAAGTGAAGCCAGATTAAAGTAAATCATGTGCAAATTCAATGAAACCCTAGTTTAGAGATAAGATATATTTACTTGTTGTGGGGTTTTCCGGTACGACGTCGTAAGTGGTGGTCGCCGGCGGGAACCTCCGAGCGGTTTTACTTCTCCGGTAGTGACGGAGATTGGAGTAGGTAAAATCTTTTCCCCTCTTAATTGTTTTGAATTTCTCAAATTGACCACAATACTTTTTAGTTTTTGTTATCTTACTAATTTTACGTCCGTTCCATTTCTCAATTTCATAACATGTACATATGTGTTTTGGTTTCTTATACATACTACTGATAACATGATCTAAGCAAAAATGACATCGAGTCAACCAATTAAAATAAAAAACTATCATAGTTTTGCAAAAAAAACTAAAACTATAGCAAGACTACAATTTTTAACTATGGACAACATTGTAATTTTTCAGGACCAATGAACGAGTGCCACGCAGATTCTGGCACGAAAGAAAATTATATCAAGTCAACCAATTAAATCAAAACACTACTATGATTGTTTTGCTAAAAAACCCTAAAACGACAGCAATACTGTAATTTTGAACCGGGGTCAAAATTGTAATTTGTCAGGACCAATGAGTGAATGCCACGCAGATTCCTGGCACGAAAGAAAATTATATCAAGTCAACCAATTAAATCAAAACGCTACGATAGTTTTGCTAAAAAAACCCTAAAACGATGGCAATGCTGTAATTTTGAATCGGGGTCAAATTCGTATTTGTCAAAGCCAATGAGTAAGTGACAAGGGACTAAACACGTATGTTAAAGAAGTTGAAGGTTTAAAAGAGAATACAAAATGTCACAACTAATGATAGGATACAAAACAGTTGTCGTCACTATTCCTCTCATGATGTTTGTATTATATATAAATATAAATATAAATATAAATCTAATACTAATAAAAGAGTAACTATATTGTCACATGGCATTTTCTTATAACAAAAAATTTCATCAAAATGCCATGTGATAATTTATCATGCTATATCAACCATATAATAAATAATAATAATAAGTAAATTAATATAAAGACTATTAAATGATTGAATTTAAAATATATTAGAAATAATCTTATATTCATGATTATATTTCTTCAATATTCTTAATTCTTAATAATTAATATTAGTTATCTACTTACCTATACTTTAATATAATATCTCTACTTTAATAAATAAAACATGCTTATCAAAAGAAGATGGAATAGCCAAAAATTTATATACCCATCACTATTTGACGTAACCAAAAATTTAAAACCTTATCATGTTTATAATCTTTTATTATCATTTTCACAAATGTTTATGTATAAACAATATATATATATATATGTGTGTGTGTGTGTGTTTGTGTTCTTAATATATATAATCTTAGATCATGAACTAATTATATTTTATCTTCTACTTTGGTAACACTTTTTAAAATAAGAAAATATTAATTTGAAATAAAATATACTAATTATTTTGTATTAAAAACAAATTTCTTACTTCGTAAACGTATCATTTAAAACGAGTAACGTTATATTTTCTTTAATTTTGTATGTGTAGTTCATATGAGGGTTATATGTATTCATATCAAAATTTATATTTATGATGTGTAATGCAAGAAATAATATGAAATATAAACATAATTTAAAACTTATAATCATTATGTTCTTCAAACGCAACCAACCTCAACAATAACATATTTACTTTAAGAAAAAACTCATTCAAGTTTATATAAATAGAAAACACATTTATTTTCCCAAAGAACTCGATCAACTTCATAATTATCTTAAAGCCTTTCATTTTCTATCCTCAAACCCATATAATACATGGATTTATAGACTAGTATAAAATATAAATACAAATTTGGTGAACTAAAGATGTAAATTACACTTTGTGTCTTATTTTAGTTTCTGTCCCTTTGGTTTTTTTTTCTTTTCATGCTTAGTTTTTAAGCCTCTCCATCTCCTTCCTTTAATGTTGGTCTAAAGGGCTAATGGAGTTATTTATTTATTTACTGTGAGAAGGTATTGAATCACAAAATTGGTAAGCATGATATATGACTTTACATTTTGAGCTAATTAATAAGTTGTATGGAAATTACACTATGAAAATTTTATTTATATTTCTATATAAATCAGATCATAATAAAATTAAAAAACAAATTCTTAACATACAAAGATTATAACTAAAAGTTTCAAAATTAGTTGATCATTGCATTCTCAGGTGGCCGTTTAGCCACTTTTACAATTTTATTACAATATGTCAACTTTCAGCAAGCTAATCGTTTTGTCCAACCCATTTTAACTTGCCATTGCTTATTGTGAGAAGGTATTGATTCACAAAAAAGTCGCGTTGGGTGACATGGTTTTAAACACTTATAGGTTAGAGTTGGCCTCTTTTAACATGAATAGAGATATAGATAAATGCATCATATTATTTCTACCTATCATCCTCGTATATTTAACACCTCTAAGTTCTATTTGAAATCAAAACTGAGTTAAGAGTAGTTTAGATATACATAGAAGATTTGACAATTGATTTCTTTCAAAGTCCTAAAAAAACATACTTAGACAACATGAGCTTCTTTGTTTAACAAAGTCTCACGGTTATAAAAAATGAATCTTAGCATCTCCATCTTGTTAAGATTACAATTATTACATTAATTAAACATCGTTTTGCAATCATGATCAACATATTCATTTATTTATAAAGAATCAAAAAAAAAGAGAAAAAAGGCATGTCAACCCAACCCGCTTGCTTGTTTTGGCATGTACTTAAAATAGCGCGTTTCAACCAGACTTGTTTTGACCTGTTACTCAACACACTTGGGCGGAACATTCCATACATGTCCGGTGATCATCATCAACATTAAAGCAATGCAAGAAGATCGAGCAATGTAGCATAAGAAAAAGGTTTAGAAGGATGGTTCGAAGAAACCATGATTTGGAAACAAAACTTCTATATACATATAGATTACAATTAGTGATTTAGCATCATATACTTCAAGCTTGCATTAAATATGAAACAAAAATTAAGCTTCCTCCGTGACTTTCAACTGGTCATACCTGAAGAGAAAAAAAGCCATTAGTTAGGGGTGTTCACAGCTCGGTTTAAAACCGAATGCATTAAGTGATTATGCATGTAAACATGAGGCTTACCTAATTAGTAATTAACTAATTATTCAAGTATCCTCTTTCTACAAACAACCTTAAACGCTTCCTCAACAGCGTCCCTATCATCCAAGTTACTGCAAATGCTTCCAACAGCTAGCAAGTGTCTCAAGCTGTATCGAGTCATCACACCACAATGCTTCTCAAACAAGTCAACCTTTGATGAAACAAAAACATAATCAATCTCATTTAGTACATGATACACAAGTGGAAACATAAAACTTCCATAGGAATAGGAAGACAGACGGTAGGTTTAAGACATTCCCAGTTAAGCACTAAATCTAGCCCGGGATCATCAACCGGACCAAGTGGTGGTCTGAAAAGAAGCACCTCAATCATTTTCATAGTTATGTCCAAATTCACCATACGTTTCACCGCCTCTCTTATATCCTCTACGTTTTGGGGTTTTTCCGATCTTGAGGACTTCCGGTACTACACATACACATATTATTATACAAAGCTTAGGCTAAATGTACACCCTGACACGTATGGTACAAATTTACGGTAGAATGTGGTTTGCTATTAAAAAATGAGGTTACAACACAGTTTGTAGTTTGTTTACCTGTCACTCTGCTTTCAATTTTCTAGTGGTACAAATTTAGTAAAACAAATAGTTGCACACGTATATGACTTATATACATTTATACGAGTTTTATATAAAATCCATATACATTTAAACGAGGCGTGTACTTAAGCAGCCAAACACAATCTGACATTCCCTTAAGGCGCCATAATAAAAGATTAATAAAATTAATGCTAAATACAAGAATATTTTTCAAAAATAATATATATCTTATAATTCAAAATCTTCTATAAAATCGTAATCCATTTTGAACGATGTCAGTTTTACATCAGTTAGTTAGTTAGTTAGTTGTGTATATAAAGATCCCCATCTCGTCACTCTCTTTTCAATTTCTTTCAAAATATCATCACAATTCACCATTTCTTCAAGAAACATCAGCAGTTACAAGCTTTCAAATTTCAATCATGGAGTACAGAACCCTAGACCTCACTCTCGTCTCTGCCAAGGGACTAACGAAGGCCGGCAAATTGAACGTCTACGCCGTCGCATCCATCTCCGACTCCCTAATCGGCAAGCTTCAAAAGTTCAAAACCCTCATTGATAAACATGGTGGTTCCAATCCCACGTGGAATTTCCCCATGAAGTTCACCGTTAATGAATCCGCGGGCCTTCAGAACCGCCCGACGCTTGTAGTAAAGATCAAGGGTGTGAGAATGTTTTTGGATAAGAATTTGGGAGAAGTTCGTGTGCCGATCAAAGAGCTTCTTGAAGGCGTAAAACCCGAAGGGAAGACGATGCAGAATGTGAGTTATCAGGTGAGAGGACGAGATAGTGAAGTGAAAGGTGTTGTAACTTTTTCATATGAGTTCGGGGGAATAACTTCTGGTAAGCGTGTTAGAACCGGTTAGGTGGGTGGAGCGGGTGGATATTCTAGCTCTGGTGATGGGTTTGGAACCGGTTTTATTGGTGGGTTGTTGATTAGTGATGTTGCTACCAGCGGTGGTAATGGTGGTGGCTGTGGCGGGGGTGGTGGCTGTGGAGGTGGCGGCTGTGGCGGTTGCAGTTGAGGACATATTCTTTCTTCGTGGCTGTGTTTGTAGGGTATTGTTGCAAACTTTTGCATGTGTAGTTCGGTTTTTTTTTTTCCTTTTTTTCGGTTTTTTTTCTTTTTTTGAAAGTGTTTATGGAATAAAAAAAATTTATGTGGATGTTAAAAGTACAGAATTAAATAAAAGGTTTCGTAGTTTTTGTAAATTGGGGAAAAAAAGTGTCTTGTTACGTATGTGTTTTTCGTATAGAAATTTTTAGGAATATAAGTTCCCCCCCCCCCCCCCCCCCCCGGTTCTATAGAAACTTTTGGTTATACACGTTTTCGCCCTCTGGTTTTCGATGACAAGCTTCACCACTGCTGAAGACCTTGGAGTCCTTGGTCAAATTTGTTTAGTCAAACCTTTTTATTTTCACTATTGAGTCTTTTGACCCATTTGTGTGGGGTGAATTTCAAGGGTTGAGATGATGTTCATGGTGGAGAAAAGTTATTGTATTGGGATAAATTACTGATGAAGTCAAAAGATGTAGTCAAATTACACAAAAGTGAAAGTTGGAGAAGCAAGTATATTAGGAGAGTTGAAGACCATGTGCAAATGATAATGATATGTACGTAATGTCAAGATACTATTTATTTTGTCTACAAGAAAATGATATATATGGATGGGTCGGATAAGAGTATGAGAAGTAAGAAGATAGTGTTAAAGAAGCGAACCGTGGAACCCAATCAAAATGGCTTCAAAACAGTTTTGATAATTAGTAAGGTGGTTTCGATTATTAGTCGGGAGGGGAGCGTATATACATAACCATTTGAAGATCATCATGGTCAAGTCAGTTTAACAGGGAATACTAAATTAAAGGATGTTTATGGTTAAAGATGACTTTTTAGTCAATTGATTTTCAGTTTTGTAAAACTTGACTTTTTCGTCAAAGTTGACTAGAAAGTCAAAGGTGAGTGGAGATTAGACTTGTTGCCTCAACACGTCATATCACTTTAGATCTCTACTTTAAAAAGCTAGTTTTTTTTTTTCCTACAATGTTAAACCACTTCCGCCCTCCACCTCATGCTCCATTTCTATATAAAAAATATATATTATAAAACAATGTATGTGTGGGTGGTCCCCACCCCTTGGGTCTGGACGAGTCCACTTGGCACCTCATCCTCCAACGCATGAGCTATCCGGGTTTCAATCAAACTTTTTTTCTTTTATTTATTTTTTAGATACTCCACAACGCGTAGGGGGAGGGGAAGATAGCATTCTCTTGCAAAAAGACATTAAAGCAATGCAAGAAGATCTAGCATCATAACACAAGGAAAAAGGTTTAGAAAGGATGGTTCATGGAAACCATGAGTTGGAAACAAAACTCTTAAATATATATAGATGGCAACTACTAATTTAGCATCTCCTTACAGTTCGCTTTCTTATAAAACAAAAACCAAGCTAATAACTGCAAATTTCAGGAAATCATACCCTTGCAACTGATAAATAGGTCAGAAAATTCTTAGATACATTTCTAAGATGAGGGTTTCTAAATCCTTAAGATTTTGGTTTTACTCTGTAAATCGATCACCCAGTGTCTACCTCGTGACTTTCAACTCGTCATACCTGAAGAGGTAAAAAAACATCACTATCTTAAAAGAAGGGAGCCCAAAGTATTGAACATCAGTTTCAAAAAGAGTGAACCCCCCCCCCCCCACACACACACAAAATTTTCACCACAAGTACTAAATTCGTCGCGTCGGAACACCACACCTCAATGCTATAATAAGTCATGCTTTGATGAAACAAAAACAAACAAACTCGATCTGCTGTAAACCCTAATTACATCAATGTATAAATACAATTATATTTCAAAATGTATAAATATTATTATATTTCAAGTTTAAGTCTAGAAATTAGCAACGAAAAAAATAACCAGGTTACTTACCATTCTCCGCAAGAAATAAAGATGATAATATTGTTGGCTTACACCATCACTCCATCAGACATCTTAGCAAACCGCTAAATGACTTGATCAGCGATCGATTCTAATAATTCCCATTTTATACCGTCATCCACCACCAGTGACTGCAACATAGGTTCTGTTTCGACGGCAGTCCCTACATGTAGAACCACCATCACCGACTGCCGCAGTGCACAGGGTGGAATACGGCTGAAACGAAACGTAACAGTGTTTATAAGTACCAGCAGGGGTGAGAACTGAGAAGATGACGATGTATATTTGTAGGTTTTTTATAGTAGAACTGGCGACACTAACATTCCTAATTTTAAATACTTAGGCCAATCACTTGAAAAGATTATCTAGGGTACTTCAAAATTGTAATGCATATATATACAAAACTAGTAAGTTTAAAAAAATAATCCGTTCAAAATATAGACAGTGAAAAGAAAAAAAACGTACGGCAGGATTCGAACCTGCGCGGGCAGAGCACACATGATTTCTATTCATGCCTGATAACCACTCCGGCACGTCGACTTGATGTTCTAAATTGCTCTTCATTATATTTATTAAACAAATTATTCATTATAGTATTATATTACCTAGCGTTTTAACTTTTAATTGTTTATTACTATTATTAGTAATACACACAAAGAATCATCGGATGAATCTTACGTATCGGTTTTATTTGTACATTGAGGACAAAAGTTTGTTATTTGGTAAACATAAATGATGGAATACACTATAAGAATTAAGAGGTAATAGGTTAACGTCTCTTTGAAAAAAAATATTGAACAAATACAATAAGGAATGCATTATAAAAATGGGTAAAACTATTCTACAAAGTCTCATAAAATTAAGAATTGTACAAAGAACGAGTTAACGTCACCTGCGCGTTGCTGCGAGACGTTGATTATGAAAATCTTTGAGATCACTTTGTCTTCGACACCCATTTGTTCTTAATTAATGATCTTAGTTTTTGAAAATTGTTATTGACGAAACAACTTAATTTGATTTGGAACACAATAACTTGATATAATTTTACCCCAATCCCAACACCACCATCACAAAACAAAACAAAACGTAAAAGCTTTATATTGCTAATGAATAAGAACAGAATTTTGATAAATGTGGTCTTGGGAAAATATGTAACAAAACTTATATGCAATCACAAAATTTTTATTGCAAAAGTTATGAGTGCACAATGAATAGAAACTGAATTTTGGTTCTATAACAAACATAAAACTTTTATATTGCTAATGAATAAAAACAGAATTTTGATAAATGTGATTGAGCAAATTAGTAACATAACTTTTGGATCGCAAAATTTATGCCGCACAGTGAATCGAAACTGAATTTTGGTTATTGTTACAATATTTTGTTTGAGTTGTGGTTTTGTGAAGTTATGAGATTCTAATACATATACAAATAGTCAAATACTAAAAAGGAAATTGAAAACACAACAAATCAAAAAACGAGTTCGAGTCTGTCTTTGTTCCGATTCGTCACAATATTCAACCCTTTTTATAAAACCCAAATACGGAACCTTCCAGTTAGTATTTAAGTTTAATAAAAACCGGTATTCTAACCAGGTTAGACACACAGTCCAGCGGTGGACTGTGTGCAACGTTAAACAACAGGTCCAGAGTTCGAGTCCTGTTAAGTGCACCGGTTTGATATAATTAAAATTCTTTTTAAATAAATGATTTCTGGATAAATCTAAATAGTATATAAGTATAATAAAAACCGGAATAATAACCAAGTTAGACACACAGTCCAGTGGTGAACTGTGTGCAAAAACATTAACCACGTCGCGGGTTCGAGTCCAGGCTCCCGCACCGGTTCTGGCAATTATCAAGTTTTTAAATAAGGACAGAAATGAATTTATCTAATTTGTATATAAGTATAATTAAAAACAGAAATATTTCGGGTTAGACACGTAGCTCAGTTGGTAGAGCTGCGTGCACGCGTACGAGAGGTCACAAGTTCGAACCTCACTCAGCGCAAACAAACACAAGACCGAACCGGTCAACTGGTCAACGGTCAATTGGTCAAAAAGTCAAAATTTTTATTTTTCTTTTATTTATTTATTTTATTTAAAAATCAATTAAAAATACTTAAAAATAATATTTTTAAAGTTAGAAAATTTCCTTGAACTCACAAAAATAAACCGAACAATCCCATTAAGAACACTAATTAAAAATACTAATCTCAAATAAGAGTTTATTTATTTATCGAACTATTATGTTATTATTTAGGTTAGTTCCCTTGCCGATTAAATCCGAATTCGTGCGCATTCATCATCAATCCAAGAAACGCACACACTGTGAGTGAATTCTTACAAATTCCCCTTTTTATTCATGTTTTGGGGTGTATCATGTGTCGCTTAAATTAATTCGCTTATTCAAACTCGTGCTATACCATATTATGACCTAAACTTAGAATGTAAATATTGTTTGATGTGATGTATGACATATTGTCAAGTTGTATGCAAATTATTTGTTAGGCCCATCAGTTCCTCGTGGGAGACGAGTTGAACATCGCGTGCCTTAAAACTCATTCATTAGGCCCATCAGTTCGTAGAACAACGCGTGCCTCAAAACTCATTCATTAGGCCCATCAGTTCCTCGTGGGAGACGAGTTGAACAACGCGTGCCTCAAAACAATTAATTGTTGTATGTGTGTGCAATATTTAATGTTATGTGTTTTGTGAATAATTTTACATCTACATTTACTCATATGTGGTTATGCACTTTATTTTATAATCAATTCAATAAACACGTTTAAATGTTTTCATAGGATTCACTCGCCAACTTTTTGTTGACCCAAAAACCATTTTTACACATGATACAGGTGGACAGGATCAAGCAAGGAACACATAGGAAAAGTGCCTTAGAAGAAAAATAATGAAGTCTAGAAAGATGTATAGAACATGTTGTACTAGTATGATTTGATTGTATGATCTTCTTTAAAATTGTAATAATAAATATGAAACATTATAATAAATGTCATGAGCTTTGATGAAAACCCAATCATGCCCCGATCACCTTTTTCCGCTGCGGGTCGGGGTGTGACAGTTGTAATATATATAGATACATGTGAACTCTTGGATAATCACACACCAACGCATCGTAACATTAAAAGCTTTTCTTAAAGAGGTTAACATCTCGTTGTCTGAACAAATTTGGTGAACGACTTGTCGGTAGACACGTACATAAACCTAGCGTCTTATTGAATTAGGACACGTGTAGGTCGGGAATTATTTGGACATTTGTCTTTGCTAGCATACGCACGGAACGCAAATTTGTGAGTCTTCACGACCCCTTTTACTTATTTAAATGTTTATTTTAAATCGGGGGAAATTCATGCTTGGTTACAGGGTATGGTAGTGGGGTATGAAATCCATTTTTGTCTATTTTGTGCGCATAAGTTGGATGGTTTTAGAGCTCGGAAGTCCTTGTGTTATTGTTTCGTTTAGTAACCATTAGTCGTGGTAATGACCGCGGAACAGTCGAATAGATCTATTGGGTTTAACGAGCCCCGCTCCTGGTCGGTCGTGACCCTGTGGGAGTGCAATTGTGTCCAATTATTCTTAGACATCGTCGTGGTGCACGATGTGGCGAGGCATCATCGTTATGGGTTGGTTACGTGCTTATGTCGGCACATGTATCACGGTTTTTGCAAGACCATGATTAGACTCTCGTGATTTTCATAAACTACGCATACTATTTTTTTATCAAATGTTTTAAGTTTCATTTGTGACATTTAAACCTGTGAACTCGCCAACATTATGTTGATATTTTTAAGCATGTTTTTCAGGTAAGTGAACACCGGTTCATAGCTTTTGAAAGTTGCACGCTTCATGGACGATACCTTTTTGTGGGTTTTGCCTTGTATATTCCATCGTACCGGAAATATACTTGACAAATCCTAGGAACTTTATAAACGTTATAACTTTTGGTCATATGTTTTGAAACTTAGTGTAATATATTTGGGTTGTTTAAACTAAATACGTTGTCATGGTTTGTAAACTTTAACCTTCGGTATCGTTGATGCTTAATCATATTAGTTGTTTGCTATCGTATGCTTGAAAACCTTTCATGGTCGCACCTTGCGTTTCCGCCTTCGGCGGGGTGTGACATTTAACTTCAAGCAAGAACAACCTACTGATATGATAAATGCTTATCATGAGTTGATTGATAAGTATTTGATTGACTGCATCGATGTTTTTTGTAGAGACATGAGGGGTGAGGGCCAATTGCTTTATCACCATGGAGGGCCGTACGTGAGCTGGAAGCTCGTGGAGCTTGCTACAAAACGCAAAATGGTGTTCGATGTCAGTGAAATTGATTGGGGAGATAACAAGTTGGCACTGATCAGATTTATCAAGAATTGAATTTGCCGAGAATACAATGATAACTTTTATATCGTGTTTGATTTTTTTTGTAATAATTCCAAACGATTGAGTTTGGATAAACATCAGTTTCCTGCTTTCCAATGTTTCAACTTCTAGTCAAATCAAACTTAAAAGATTCTCAAATCATTGCATAACATTGAATTAAATTGTAGAAACACGTAAGCAATTCACTCACTATCAAAAATGCTTTGAAGTTCATGTAATAGTTGTTGAAGTTCCATGTTATTGGTGTGGAGGCAGGGATGAAGGTGTTTTAAAAATGCTTTAAAATTCATGTAATAGATGCTGAAGTTCCATTTATCCGTGTTGGACACTATTGAAGTCATTGAATGTAACGGACAAAAAAGGAACTCATACATTGGAGGTTCTGTAACTCTTTATCCGACAAAGCATCAGAGAAATCACCTAGTTGTTGTTTTGTACCTTCCAATAGCTGTGTAGACTCACCAATTTTAAACCGAAGAGTAAGCTTCTTGTAGTCGAGTTCAATAGGTCCGAATGTTATGAGCATAATGATATAAGATGATTTATGGTTAACAATACACATAATGTGACTTTAATCCATGTAATAATCGATGACAACTTAAATACAATCTAGCACTGATGCTTTATACAAATGTCCACATTGTTGTACACGACTGTATGACACCGATCTATTTTCAAAACTAAACTTTGATACAACCACAGTTCACAACCACCGTGGATTGAACGCAAAACACACAAGAAAGCACTGCCAAATGTCACGGTGTTACTTGTTCAACTCGCGTGCGGCCTTAGAACACGGTCTAAGTAAGCCTTCCCGACTTAGTTCGTTGGGTTTTGATTATGAAAGTTGCTAAAGGGAACGTTGGATCGCAAGGAAGTGGCTTGTAATGCTTGAACACAAGTATACAAGAGAATAGCTTTGTATTAGACAAAGAGAGTTTACAAGTGTATGAAGTTTACAAGATGATAGAGATGTCTCAAATGAGCATCCGTGGCCTCTATTTATAGTGCTTGCAAGACTATCTGGAGTGTTCTATATCTAGAACACTCCATACAAACTATCATCCCTAAATATCTATGATATTTGTAACATAGTATCATGATATTTGTTGAAATCTAGATCCTTCCATGGCAGATTTTTATGGTTGTTTTGTCCAGCCGTTTCTAGCAGATTCTAGAGTCTTCTTTGCTGGAAGTTTATGTGTTTTGTGCCCATTATGTTGCTAGAAGAGTACGGGTTGTTCCGGAACCTTACGTGCAGTTCCAGATGCGACTAGATGGTCCCGGAAAGCTCAAGATTGCTGAAAATTTGGGCTGAATTTGAGCGAGGCGTGACATCCTCCCCCACCTAAATTCGCAACGTCCTCGTTGCGATGCGACCTTTAACTTGCGACCTTTAACTGAAAATCCATTCAACTGCTGTACCTGCTCATCAGTTTCCCAATGTCGGTATTCAAATGTGAACTGAGGGCTTCACAACTGATGTGTCAAGGAGGGAGTAGCAGGGGCAACAATGGAAGAAAGGGTAACACAGATTAGGGATTTATATATAGGTGCTGTTGGTCCCGGAACTCATGATTTATCCGGTAATAAGATTCCGGTAGGTGTTAAGGAAGGAGATACCGTTATGTTGCCCGAGTATGGTGGCATCAAAGTCAAACTTGGTGAAAAAGAGTACGTTTTATATGTACATGTGTTTGTGTTGTGTGTATATGTGATCTGTTTTAAGAGTTAAATGCCTGGTTGGTCTCTATGGTTTGCAAATATTGTAGACTTGGTCTCAATGGTTCACTAATTACAAAGTTGGTTATAATAGTTGTAATTTTTGCATCCGGTTGGTCCTTATCACTAACCTCTGTTAAATTTCTTAGTTAAGTTGATGTTAAATAACTATATTACCCTAAAGTTAAAAATCAAATAGAAATGAGTGGCCCCACCCCATCCCACCCTTCTTCTTCCCCACTCAACCCTTTAAGAGCCACCTACCACAATCCTCCTAAACCACCAGCACCTGCATTAATGCATTACCATCACCAACCACTATCTCCCCAAACCACTATCACCTTTTAGAATAACTATCCTCCTCGATAAATTACTAGTATATATCTTATTAAATCAACGTATAAGATATAGATAAAACTTATAAATCACTCTCTCTCTCACCTGCTATACAACTTAAAAAATTACCATCTGTCCCTTCAATTCACAGTACACGCATCTTCAAAAATTGCAATTATGGCTTGAAATTTTGTTTAGCTTATCCCCCAAGGTGATGAAGATTCGTGTCTTCGTCTTTTGAGTAGGCTGATGTGAAGCTATGGTTGTCATATAATCCATAAGACCGCCGACGAAATCGTTGTCGTTAATCACCGTTTCGAACCGACACAGACAGACCCGCGGTTCGTCTGTTCACAGACCTCCAGCACATTTCCGTAAAACAATGATCGGAAGATTCAGGCGCTCAAACTCAATTTCTTCAACCGCAATTGCTGAAAATAACTCGTGCGGATAGATCTTCGGTTGTTAGTATCGACAGTGAACCGGTTTCCGACGATGGCAGGTCAGTTTATCGACAATGAACTGCTTAAACTCTGTTTTGCGGCAAAGTCGTTTAGAGTTAAGTCCTTTTCCGGTCATCGTCTCTAAATTCCGACGAACCTGTTCATGTTGTTGGCTCAGTGTTTGTCTTTCCGGGGACTGTAACCTGTTTTCCGGGGAAGCCTTTGAATTCTTCTGTCAAACAATTGGAGGAGTACAATTATCGACGGTGGTAGGGGTGGCCCTGTTCAGAAAGAGAGAGAGAGAGGGAGAGGTGATGAAGAAAATGATGGGTGGCTCATCTCTTTTGTTTCTTATTTTTACTATTATTATTTTTAATTGTTGAGGGCAATTTGGTCATTTAATATCAACTTGACTGAGAAATTTAACAGAGGTTAGTGATAAGGACCAACCGGATGCAAAAGTTACAACTATTAGGACTAACTCTGTAATTAGTGAACCATTGGGACTAAGTCTGCATTTTTCGCAAACCACACGGACCAACCAAGCATTTGACTCTTAGATTTAATTGGAAATATAAAGGATAGCAGCATTTTGTTTATTTATAAACTTGGTGATAAAGAGTACGTTTTATATGTACATGTGTTTGTGTTGTGTGTATATGTGATCTGTTTTAAGAGTTAAATGCATGGTTGGTCTCTATGGTTTGCAAATATTGTAGACTTGGTCTTAACGGTTCACTAATTACAAAGTTGGTCATAATAGTTGTAATTTTTGCATCCGGTTGGTTCTTATCACTAACCTCTGTTAAATTTCTTAGTTAAGTTGATGTTAAATGACTATATTACCCTAAAGTTAAAAAAACAAATAGAAATGAGTGGCCCCACCCCATCCCACCCTTCTTCTTCCCCACTCAACCCTTTAAGAGCCACCTGCCACAATCTCCCCAAACCACCAGCACCGTGCATTAATGCATTACCATCACCAACCACTATCTCCCCAAACTACTATCACCTTTTAGAATAACTATCCTCCTCGAAAAATTACTAGTGTATATCTTATTAAATCAACGTATAAGAAATAGATAAAACTTATAAATCTCTCTCTCTCTCTCACCTGCTATACAACTTAAAAAATTACCATCTGTCCCTTCAATTCACAGTACACACATCTTCAAAAATTGCAATTATGGCTTGAAATTTTGTAGAGTTTATCCCCCAAGGTGATGAAGATGCGTGTCTTCGTCTTTTGAGTAGGCTGATGTGAAGCTATGGTTGTCATATAATCCATAAGACCGCCGACGAAATCGTTGTCGTTAATCACCGTTTCGAACCGACACAGACAGACCCGCGGTTCGTCTGTTCAAAGACCTCCAGCACATTTCCGTAAAACAAAGATCGGAAGATTCAGGCGCTCAAACTCAATTTCTTAAACCGCAATTGCTGAAAATAACTCGTGCGGATAGATCTTCGGTTGTTAGTATCGACAGTGAACCGGTTTCCGACGATGGCAGGTCAGTTTATCGACAATGAACTGCTTAAACTCTGTTTTGCGGCAAAGTCGTTTAGAGGTAAGTCCTTCCGGTCATCGTCTCTAAATTCCGACGAACCCGTTCATGTTGTTGGTTCAGTGTTTGTCTTTTCGGCGACTGTAACCTGTTTTCCGGGAAGCCTTTGAATTCTTCTGCCAAACAATTGGAGGAGTACAATTATCGACGGTGGTAGGGGTGGCCCTGTTCAGAAAGAGAGAGAAGGGAGAGGTGATGAAGAAAATGATGGGTGGCTCATCTCTTTTGTTTCTTATTTTTACTATTATTTTTTTAATTGTTGAGGGCAATTTGGTCATTTAATATCAACTTGACTGAGAAATTTAACAGAGGTTAGTAATAAGGACCAACCGGATGCAAAAGTTACAACTATTAGGACTAACTCTGTAATTAGCGAACTATTGGGACCAAGTCTGCAATTTTCGCAAACCACAGGGACCAACCAAGCATTTGACTCTTAAATTTAATTGGAAATATAAATGATAGCAGCATTTTGTTTATTTATAAAGTGTTTAGTGCAATTTAGTGTGTGAAATGAGATCTCATAGTTTGTTAAGAGTATAGTTGATCTAGCTTTGGATGTTTAAGTTTCAACATTATGTTAGTAAAGAGCCTTGTGAAATAGTTGTTAAGGTTTGAACATTTGATACAGGCACAATTGTCTGTACAACACTGTAAGATATGGTTAGTATTCTAAATTTGATTAGTAAAGATTTGTACTTTTTATAGGAATATTGGATTTTAATAACCTCAATATTCGTTGTTGGCAGCCAACAGTCCCAACTTTAAAAATAACCGTTGACGGTCCCAACTATTAACATATTAGCCTCCAATGGACCCTGGCTAACAGAATTCTAAAGTCATTAGTCTCCGGCCGTCGGAAAAACGTTTTTGGCTGGAAAATTCATTTTTGACCGGAAAACTCAACATTTTCGTCCCACACCTCCTTGTAACCTTATTACCGACCTTTAAGAACCTTTTCTAGTAAAAGCCCTAATTATTGAAGTCGCCGGAAAACTTCTTTTTGGCCTGAAAACTCAACTTTGTGGCCGGAAACTTAACATGTTCGTCCCAAACCTCTTTGTAGCCTTAGATCGGACCTTTAGAAACCTTTTTCTGGCTAAAAACGGTTTTTTGGTGACCAGAGACTAACGATGTTAGGGTTCTATTAGTCATGGTCCATTGGTGGCCAATATGTCAATAGTTGGGACTGCCAGTGGTTATTTTTGAAGTTGGGACTGTTGGCGGCCAACGGTGAATAGTTGAGATTATTAAAATCCAATATTCCTTTTTTATATGATAGTTTTAAGCTTAAATCCATTATTTTTAAACACTTTTTCAGGTCCCAAACAATTCGTTCCCAAATTCAAAATAGAAAATAGAGCTATAACCAAACCATAAACCGAAAAAACCAAAATCGCTCGGTTTCTTAAAACCTACTTGTGGTGAGAAAACCCAGGAAACCCTAAGCTCCCGATGTTTTTTACACATGTAATATACATGTTTTTAAGGGTTTTGAGTAAAAGAAATAAAAAAACACCGACCAGATTTTTTTTAAAAAATCAACAGGTTTTTGTGTAACATATGTTACAGTCGCGTTGCGCAAAACTTGTTTATTTTTTTAAAATATCCACTCGGCGCTTTTAAGTATTTTTTGCCCAAAACTCTTAAAAACATGTATCTTACATGTGTGATTTTTTTCAAAATAAAAAAATGTCGGAAGGTTAGAGTTTCCTTGGTTTTCTCACTTATAGGGTTTTCTCCATATATATATATATATATATATAATAGTGTGAGGTTCATTGGGGAACACTAAAAAAGTGGGGAACCGGGGAACACTTTTAAAAATTTAACTTAACTTATTAAAAATCATTTTTTTTTAAATTCGGCCTTCTTCTTATAAATACTATTAGAAGCATTTTTAATAAAAAATATCAAAAACTAAAAATATATAAAAAACAGTTAAAAAAGGGTAAATTTTTTTTACAAAATTTATTTTTTCATTTCGAATAGTTTCTACCAATTTTATAAGGAAAAGTGCTGAATTTTAAAAAAAATGATTTTTAACATGTTGAGTTAATTTTATAAGATATATATTTTTTAACTGTTTTTGATACATTTTTTTTAGATTTTTAGTTTTTTATTTAAAATGTTTCTACATGTATTTATAATAAAAAGCGCCGGAAAAAATTTAGAAAAAAACAATTTTAACATGTTAAGTATAATTTTTAAGAGTGTTCCCTTATTCCCCACTCTTTAGTGTTACCCAATGAACCCTCCCATATATATATTTATATTTTTGGTGTGACAAATTAATATTGTGAAATGTTTAATTCTAAAATATTTAATTAATGTCATAAGCTTTGGACAATGATAATGCGCCGATCAATGATTCACTGCAGGTCGAGGTGTGACACCTAATATAAAATTCACGGGTTTAGGTTTAGTTTAAACGGGTTTGGGCCAATTTTAGGTTAAACCTCGACGGGTTGACTCATTTAACCCATTTTCAATGTGTTTTTGTCATAAGTTAAATTAGTTGGGTATTTTATGCAATAATTATATTTAAAGAGAAAAAATTATATAAGATTTTATAATTAAATGTAATTGAATTATATGCACTAATTCGCGTTTGCCTTAATTGCTGAGTGTTATGTGCCTTATGTCCAAGGTTTGATGCAAAACTACTATTGAGCCGGGGGTCTCACTGGAAGCAGCTTCTCTATTCCTACGGGGTAGAGGTAAGGTTGTTTATATCTCACCTCCTGAGACCCTATTTTAGTTTTGCTATTGGTGGGATATACTGAGTATGATGATGATGGCTACACAACTTTAGTCATGGAGAAGAAAAGGAAGCGGGACGTTTATGCTATTTTTCTGCTAACTATCTAGATAGCGCGAAATGACATACTATTTAACAAAAAATTATACGTCCGGTTTGGATCAAGTCTTCATACCGGTAGATAGTGAAAAATGATTAGGAAACAAAACCCTATAACATGACAACTAATGATCTACCATATTCGCATCGCATTAATATATAACAAAAACTAAGCTAACAACTGCAAAATTTAGGATATTATTCAAGCTTAATTCCTGTTGCTACAAGCAACCTTAAACGCTTCCTCAACACTATCCTTGTTACCCAACTTATTGCAAATCTTTATAATGGTCCTCGTGAAGCCCGGCCCCTACCCACTTCGCATGACAATGCTTCTCAAATAAGTCAAGCTTTAATCAAACAAAAACAAACTCATTCAGTAAATACAAGTGCTACAAAAAGTTAGCTAAATGTCCATAAGAAGTAAGGAAGACATATGGTAGAGTCAAAACAATGCGGGCCACCCAGTTTAGGTTGCTCAGGTTCTTCTGTTATACCTACAAGTGGTCCGAAAAGAAGCAACTCTATCATTCTAAGGGTCATATTCAGCTTCGCCTTCTGTTTTAGCGAACTCTTTTATATCCTCTACAGTTTGGGATTTTTCCGATCTTGATGAACTCCAGTACTAAACATACACACATTATAAGCACAAAAGCATCCTAGATAGAAATTATCAACAAATTTGTAACCACATTACTTACTACTTACCCTTCCAAACAAGAAATAAAATGATGATATTGTTGGCTTACACCATCAGGCATCTTAGCAAACCACTCAATGACTTGGTTAGCGATCGATTCTAATAATTCCCATCTTATACTGTCATCCACCACCGGTGACTGCAACAAAGGTTCTGTTTTAATGGTGGGTTCCTACATGTAGAACCACCACCGCAGTCAACGCGACTGCCACAGTGACCAGTGCAACAAACCAGCGTGGAATACGGAAGCTAGACATTGAAGCAACAACTGAAACAAAACATTTAAAACCTCAACTTGTATCTCTAGGTAACAAATTCGATAAGTACAAACCGAAATAACAGAAAAATGAAAATACTTGAGAATCAGATGTCAAAAACAAACCTGTAGCGTTGAAACTGGATGTTGGAATATATAATATTTAAAATTACGAATGTTATATTAAACAAACCTGTAGAAAACTGGATGTCAATAACAAACCCATTATATTTATAGGTTACAATCTCCAACTTCAACCTATAAAGTCAATTTTGTTTCAATTTCGTTTCGTTAGAGATTTCTTCTTCCTTAAATATATATAGTTTAGTGATTTATTATAAGAAACTTTAAAATTACGTTCGTATTTAAATATTTAGTCCAATCACATTGAAAGGTTATCTTTGGGTACTTAAAATAATTTAAATAATGGAAGTAAGATATAAAAAACGTGGACGGCAGGATTCGAACCTGCGCGGGCAGAGCCCACATGATTTCTAGTCATGCCCGATAACCACTCCGGCACGTCCACCTGATGTTTCATAATTCTTCTTAATTATTTTTATTAAACTAAATATTCATTATTAAAAGAATGTTATATATTGTTACATTGAACAGCTAGCGTTTTAATTGTTTATTACTATCATGGTAACTCTAACACTGCCTCGATTTATATGGGTTTATATACCAAGATTCTTTGGATGAATCTGATGAATCGGTTTTTTATTTGTAAATTAAAACAAAAATTTCTTAATTATGTAAACTCAAATGATGGAAAATACCAACGATTTAAGAGGTAGGAGATGAATGTGAATGTCTGTTTGAAAAATAGTGGCTTATTTATTTGAGTTTTTAGTGGCTTGATTCGTAATCTTTAAATTTGATGCCTTGATGGTAACAAGGTAATATATGCTCAGACGTCACGATAAGATAATTATAATATTATTAATTTAATCGGTGATACATGACATATGATTTTAAAATATGTACATAAAACCCAACCTCAAAGTTCGAAGAAAACAACTAAAAGGAAGCGTTCAAAGAGGCCGGGACAAGAAGATTTACCGCCGGTAGAGGTCAAATTTGGATATCGATCAAAGAGATGACGTTTGCAAGGGCGTGAAGCAATACGTCTACGTGTCCGATCGTAGTTATGTTATACTTTATTATTTATACTTTTACAATATTTTTTCAATATAATCATTAATTATTTATACTTTGATATTTTTAGGTGACAATCAAAAGTGGATGGCTTTTGGAAGAAGGTTTCCAACAAATTATATGCTTTGATGCAAAAAGAATCGTACCGAGAAGTGAACTCAATAGGATCAAAGTATCGAGAGACGGATAGGAAGATATCGAACAATGCTTATGTGAATTGGCCAAGTGAGGCGAGTGATGAATCGGGTTTTCTATAGGGTAGTGATTTGGATAGTGGGTTAGAGTGAGGTAACATGACGCTAACATGAACAATCATTGTGATCATGAGTGTGAGTGTTATGATCACGTCCTATAGCCTTATAGGGAGTATGAATGCATGACAATCATTAATAGAGGTGCACAAAAACCCAAGGTATTATATCTTTACTTGAAGAAAACTTAAAACCGTGTCTAAAAAACCTGAGTATTTCCAACTCGGTTTTGTACCCAACCCTACCTCGCAAATATTTACCGGATCCATACTCTATGATTTAAAGCAGGGCCCAACCCAGACATTCCTGACCCTACCCAACCCAAACTAGAAGCAAATAAACCGATCACTTCCTCTCCAAATCCCGGTTCCATATGACCACGTATTGCAATAGACGTTTTCAAATTTACCAACCATACCCGAAACCGGGTATATAAAAAAGCCTCACCTCTAGGATCTAGCCATTAACAATAATAATAGGGCTTGTAAGATAGTGGGCCGGTCCACCAAAAGTTAGAAAAACCCTAAACCCTCAAAAACCACCTAGAACCTTCCACCACCAGATTCCACTGTTTAAATCCTCCTCATCAATATCAGAAAAAGTCAGATTGAGTGTGCAATATCATCAATGGCGAAGCGTCTAATTCCATCTCTCAACAGAGTATTGGTGGAGAAGATAATTCCTCCTTCCAAAACCACCGCCGGTATTCTTCTCCCTGAAATCCTCTAAGGTAATAACTCCTGTCTGTTGTTTGCTGTAGATCTGGATTTCATTGAGTAATTGTGTGGCTTGTTGTGTGGATTACAGTTGAATTCTGGTAAAGTTGTTGCTGTTGGTCTCGGAACTCATAATTTATCTGGTAATAAGATTCCGGTAGGTGTTAAGGAAGGAGATACCGTTTTGTTGCCGGAGTACGGTGGCACTGAAGTCAAGCTCGGTGAAAAAGAGTACGTTTATTTGTATATGTTGTGTTTGTTTTGTGTGTATATGTGAGCTGTTACTAGCTAGGGTTTATAAATTAGTTAGTTTAATTGGAAATATATAGGATAGTAGCATTTTGTTGATTTTTTAAGGGTGAAGGGAGTTGTTACCTATTTCAAATAGGTAAAGTTCCCATTCACCCAATCGAAGAGTGCCACACCTAATTTGTTTATCTAATGCTCAAAACGTCTGCGGTGGTTTACCTAATGGGGTTTAGGTAAAATATATTTTTTTTAAAAGAATAGTTATGTACATTTGATACAAGCACAATTGTCTGTACAAACACTGTAAGATGATCATATGGTTAGTGTTCTAAATTTTATTGGTTAAAATTTGTACTTTGGTTCATAGTTGTTTTTGGATATCAGTTTCGCTTTATGTACAATAAAACTTGCATAGAAACACTTGCTTATTTGTATATTGTATAAACAATCGTTAACGGTTTTGTTTGTTTAAGATGTGTATCAAAATGAACATACCTGCTATTTTAAAAACTTCAGTGAACACATTACACATGATAAAAAGTTGTATAACTTCTTACCGATAAAATTTTAAAAACCGCCTGATATACGGTTCAATGTAACCTGTAATATATTGTGGGCGTGAATTTAAAAAAAGGGGAGAGTCTTGCATCAATGGCTCTGAAATACTTGCAGGTTTTCTGTAGGGTGCCCTTTTATTCAATTGCCCTTCACATCGATTTTATTGTTTATTTCACTTGAATTTTGAAATAATTCATGTGCAATGAATGTAAATGATGGCATCATAGTACGGGTTTGAGCTTTTGATTCCGGGTTTGTCGATAAGTTTCAACTTTAAGTTGTGCTCTTCTTATTCATCCTTGAGTCAAATCCTTCTTCTTGTTCCCGCCTCCAAACGCCATTACATTTTAAATTTTCTATTTTTTTTTCTAAAGTTGTGCTTGACAAGATCTATACTCTTTTAGTGATTTTTTTTTGCATTGTTTGATGCAGGTATCATCTATACAGGGATGAGGACATTTTGGGAACTTTGCATGACTAATTTTTCATAGACTGGCATCTTTTCTTGAGAGGGTTCATTAAATGGATGTTCTGATTTTATGTTTGAGATGTTAGACTGATTAATGAGCTAAAAGATTTGTTGGCAAAGAAATGGTGTTATATTCCCAGATCATAAATGCTGATATGCACTAACATTTCTCTAATATTACTGCTTGTTTCTTTGCTAATTGCTATTAAGATTATTTGATGGTAGTAAGGTTGTCATGGTGCTTGTTTGTATTTCTCATGTCTATTTTGGGCTTTTTTTATAAATAAAATTATGTTTTAAGTTTTATTTAGAAGTGTTTTTGGATTTAACTTTTGCTTTTATAAACCAAAATTTAATTAAAAATAAGGAGAAGTTTCAAATTTTTTATGAGCATCCTAAATTTCAACCAAATTAGAGTTTGATCTCTATTTGTTGGTTAGTGACTAGTTTTTAAAGTTTATATTAATTAGAGGTTGATCTCTATTTGTTGGTTAGTGACTAGTTTTTAAAGCTTATATTAATTTCTTTAGGCTTGCAAGCGGGCAAACTTATTTTTAGGCTTATAATTTTTAACCGCCTAACTTATGAAAAAAAACATTATGAGTTTATAAAATAATTAAACACTGATTATTATTTAATATATAAATATATAATACAATTTATATAATTATTCTTTAATCATTGATTCACTTAATTACATAACCCAATCAATTAAAGCCTAATTTACAATCTATTTTATTAACCCAAGACCAAACCCAACCCAAAGAAACTTGAACTAAATAAAATAACCCAAACCCATCCACCCATTCCAATTCAAAATCCCACCGCAAAAAAACTCCTAACAACTTGACGCCATTGCTCACGACCAGACGACTCTTTTGCCGGAAAAAAAAAATTCCGCAAGACGACCCATATTACACCAGAAGAATTCCGATATAGAACTAGTATGGTTTCTTTATTGATTTTTTTTTGTTATTTTATGTGATGATTAGGAGAAAATATAGATGTATAAGGGTTTGATATTTTTATGTTTTTGTTGTTCAAGACTTGTAGCTAAATGATTTTGTTGTTTTACTTATAGCTTTGTTTGTTTAAATGATTAGTTACAAGTAATCAACATTTAATACTAGGCCTTGAATGTTTAAAAATAAAATTAAAATTTTATGGACTATGATTGAACATGATTGTTTATTTTGTTTTAGTGTTTAGTGTTGTTTTATGAACTTATGGAGCGATTTATATGTGATAGGAACCATGAGTTAGAATGTCATGAACTTATGTAGTTTTTAGTATCTCTAGATGATATTTCAGATAGATTTCAGAAAAAAAACCCTATGAGCACAATTTTAAATATGTTTGTAATGACTTTGACGTGTTTTTGATGATTATATAAATTTTCATTTGATATTCTTTTGTTTTACATGACCGTCCCTATCCTATCCGCGATGAACCGATTTTTTTATATAGATAGGAGTCTAAAATCTTTAAAAATATTCCGCACCCATAGGAAAAAAATCCTAGGTCCGCCACTGCTTCTAAAATCTTCTAAGGTTTGAAGATGGTTAAACACAATCACCCACTACCACCACCACCCTCCATTACCACCACCACCACCTTAAAAATATCAAATATCTTTAATACACCTCCAAACCAAGCTTAAAAATATCAAATATGACTTCCTTTAATGATGTTTCACTTAATGATAATTTTACCCTTTTTACTTTTTTTTAACGACAAATTTGGATCACTGACGGACCACTGGAGTATCATCGTGCCACCAAAGGAACCACCCGATCATATCCATCTCCAATAGGCATAATGCCACACCAATTCAGGAGGAAACCCAATAAACATGGAAAACCCACTTGTGGGAATCGAACCCAGTACCTATTGATCCCAATAGCCTTATCCCACCACTAAGATGCCACTAGGCAATAAAGCCATGGGCACCCTTTTTACTTGATGTATCATTTTAATTCTTTTATTATGAAGCCTAAACTCTCAAAATAACTGATCCTCGTATGACTATTCACAAAGCTTTGAATGCTTTGAGATTCTTCTATCCAAAACCTAAATATTCTTTGAAATGGTGTGCGTTCAAATCAAGCTTTGTTGTCATGTGGAAATTTAGAGGCTTTCATGGAGCAGAAACCTGGTGAGGGTCTTCAAGTGTTAAGATATTGAACGTAAGCTAGTCCAAAAGCTTCACACACATTCCTAATTATTAAGTGAATACAAGCTTCAAACACAATTCTACAAAGTCCTAAATTGTATAGGGCACGTGTTTATCCTCAAAAGCCCCAATAAGCGAGTAAGAGAAGGTTGACGTATAGCACCTACAAAAAGAGAGGTTACCCGGTGACCAAAATTGAATGAAAACATACTAGAATGGAAAATCAAAAAGCCTAAATCGACCGGTTTTTCTAAACCTCAAAAACCTATCCAGACTGATCAATGCATCCTTTGTTGGGATACGGCTCAGAATTTGAGAACACAACTAGTATTTGAGTTGGTGATAAATTCGAATGAACCAGAAGATGTGACCAAAATTCTAATTACGAATTTAGGGATTGGGGTTTCGTAATTGCCCCCTTGGAACCCCTGTTGATTAGGGGCTGCACCCAAACACTTAGAACTATAATAACTTAAACAGGCGTGCATTCCCGTACCTCCTAATTTGCTTGACGTGTATCACAATTTACTTTGATCACCAAGTCAATCCCGATTACACTAAAATATCAAATACCCCTTAATCCTAATCCTAATCCTAATCCTAATCCTAATCCTAATCCTGGAATTTCTTTAAGAAAGTTGTTAAAGGAGTCACGTAACTTCAAGAATTTGCAATCATCATTATTGTAGGTGTGATAAACAAGATTGATGTTGTTTAGAGAATTTGTATTTTTCTTGTCTACAAGTACAAGTATTTTTTTTTCTACTAGTACAAATGATAATGACATTAAAAATATGATTTTCAATCAGTTATGATTAATAATTCAAATACAATCAAAAATACTTGTTGAGACGTCGTATCAAAATATTTGTTGAGATGTCGTATCAATATATTTCAATAGGATGAGGTTCATGAGTGAACAACATCCTTGTTTGTGAACAGAGTGAATCAATCCTAATCATTCATTTGATTAGTTGTTGAAAAGGTTAGGATTGTAATTATACATTTAATCCCTTTTTGAAATTTGTTTTTTATAATTTACTAGCAGTTACATGTCCTTTATTTTAGAAAGTTGGGAGATTTCCTTTGATTATATCAAAGATTCTATTATATCTCTATCCATTTTTTTTCGAAATTATTATGATTGTTTCTAAAATCTTTGCCACTTTGTTTTATTACCTTTTTCATATAAATATTGATGACGTTAATTAATACTTTGCTATTTAGTTTGATTATATCTTAAATTTGAATAAAACCTTTACATCTCCATAGACCACTATTTAAGTAATAAAAAATTCTTAAACTACATCAATACACTTGTGTTCACACACTAAAGCTTCTATGTACATACATATATACACCTCTGTATTTTTTAAGCCATGCACCTATGTTTCAGTAGCTACACAAATCATGTACAAAACAACTATTTGTTTTTTATTCAAATTACCTGAAAAAATTAACTGGAAACTTTAGCCAACATACACCTCTATTTCATTTTTGAAGCCATACACCTATGTGTCAGTTGCTACACATTTGACAAATCCCCATATATACACTTATGTATTTATCGTTAATACATCTGTGCACTTTACCCAAGAACATGTGTGTATATTGATACATTAACTTTGTCAACACAATCTACGTTGCATATTTTGTTAAAGCATATAAATTGAACCATAATATAAAACAACTATTTGTTTTTATTCAAATCATTTGAAAAAAAATTTAGCATGGAAGCTTTAACCAAGGTACCCCTTTGTTTCAGTAGCTACACATTGACAAATCTCCATATATACACTTGTGTATTTGTCGTTAATGCATCTCTGCACTTCACACATGTACACATGTGTATATCCATAAAATAGCCTTTGTCAACACAATTTACGTTTTAAATTTTGTTAAAAACATATAAATTAAACCATATAGTGTGATCTTTTAAATTATTGTACATTAAATTTTGTTAAAGCTTATAAATTAAACCATGCATTTGCTTTGCTGGTTCTCAAAAATACATTAGGTGTAAATTTACCTAAATATCCATATTTGTAAGTTGTATTTATTATATTTTTCCAAATAATTACAAATTTGCCATTAACACTAAATCCCATCATTTAAGAAATGAAGGGACATGATTTGTTCACTGTGTTCACAACTAAATCATTATTCACTCTAAAACCCTACCCTATTTCAATATATATAATTAGTGTGATTTGTAGCCTCGAATAATTAAGGACAAACAGGACTAAAATAAGTGGAATGCGAAATCAAATTGAATATATGACACAAGATGCACAATTGGAACTGATGGAGATTTCTTCTTAATATTAATTTTTGTTGGCGTCATATACTTTTTATTTTTTTTCTCACAAAGTCATTCTACTTTTTTTTTCACTTAAAAAACCAACATATTTTCTTTTTTGTTTTAAAAAATTCCCTTAACTTTCTTTTGCATATAAAAAACCAACATACTTTTTTTTTGTCTCATAAAATTCCTTTAGCCGCTTTATACATAAAAAACATACTTTCTACTCTTTTATCATAAAAGTCTCTTAAAATGTTAAACTTTAACAAAAAAAAAAATCTTAATTATGATCGGATAAAATCAAGAAAACATTATATGACAAATTATGTTATACTTTTTAACGATTTTAAATTATACATACCATTTTATATGTTTTTATTTTATTTCATTTTAAGTCATGTCATCCACGCTCGTGAATTTTAATATAATGTTTTCCGAATAATATTTATTGTTATCAATTTATTGAATTTAAAATAGAAAAGAAATGATAAACATTTAAGATACTTTGGTTTGTCATATATCCAACTTAAAACATTAACTCATCTCAATTCTTTTCTAACATGATATCAATAAATAAAAAAATATTCACAATTTTGTTCAAATTTTACATTTGGAGAGACTTGTATATTGGTTTTTTAAGTGCAAAAAAAGTGAAATGACTTTTATAAGGAAAAAAACAGAAAGTATGTTGGTTTTTTTATGGCATTTGCCTTTTTTTATCTTTTTTTTGAAGAATAACTTTCCTAAAAACCACAAAACCAAGACAAGCTATCACCAAGGCGGAAATAGCAAGCCGAAAACCACAAAAAACAAACGTCCACAGTTACATTACATCAAAATTACACCATCTATCCTAATCCACCACTCCTTGTTTTGTACCATAGAAATCCCAAGATCTTGATATCGGCAACGATATCCACCACATTTGGCTCCTTACGCGAGAAAACCTTATCACTCCTAGCCCTCCACAGACGCCAACACACAATTATAATCACCCCATGAAGCACCATTTTCTTATTCCCCGACACGTCGTGTATATCCACCAAATCTTTAACATGAAAAGCAAAAATATCTCGGATTCGACACCAACTAGAAATCCCATGCCACACTCCCGCTGAAATACCACAACCTGTAAACAAATGTTCGACCGTTTCCTCCTTGCACTCGCACAAGATGCAAAAGTGATTGTCCACCTGAATGCTTCTCCTCAACAAGGTCGTCTTTGTGGGTAACCTATGGGCTGCACCAACCTTCCTAATCCGATCGACCTCCACCACCCTTTTATTTTTTTCCAAGGCAAACAAGTTAGGGAATTTATTTTTTATCGGTTCATCACATAGCCACGTATCCAACCAAAACCGGATTTGCTTCCCGTCTCCTAACTTACCATGAATCATATTATTAAACCCAAACCCTTCAACCTTGTGCTTGTTCCAAAACGTAACACAGTTCTTCCATACACCTGTATAGGCGCTATTAACCGGCGCTACCCCCAACTACGACTTAAACCATGTACTGAAACAACCACCCTTCTCCACATCACATTTTGTTCGTTAAGAAACCTCCATAACCATTTGGTAATCAAAGCGTTATTATTCATCTCTAAACGTTGTTTTTGGTTGTGGGGCGGATAAACCTCAAGGACTGGATGGTTTTAATTTCCGATTTATTAGGGAGTTTTGGGATATATTTGAGAATGATTTTAATGCTTTGATGCAGCACTTCCACAGAGTTGGTCGATTTAGTGTGGGGGTTGGGTCCTCTTTTATTACGATGATTCCGAAGGTTGGCGACCTGGTTGATTTAAGCGATTTTAGACCGATTAATTTGATTGAGATCAACAGCAAGGTGGTGTCTAAAGTTTTGGCAAACAGATTGGAAACGGTGATGGGTACAATTGTTTCGGAGACTCAATCTGCTTTCTTGTCTGGGAGATATATTTTAGACGGGCCTTTAATGGCGGATGAGGTGCTTACGTGGGTGAAAAAGCGAGGGAAGAAAATGTTTCTGTTTAAAATCGACTTCGATAAAGCTTACGATAATGTTAATTGGGAGTTCTTGCTTTCGATTCTTGAACAGATGAGTTTTCCTTTGAAATGGCGAGAGTGGATTCGGGGGATTTTGTTTTCGGCAAGGTCTGCGGTTTTGGTGAATGGGTCGACTACCTTTGAGTTCGGTTGTCAAAAAGGAATTCGACAAGCAATCCTATCTCACCATTTTTATTTATTATTTTGATGGAGACTTTTTCGAGTTTGATGAATTAAGCGTGTGACATAGGATCCTTCGATGGTGTTCGTCTTCCTAATGAAGGGCCGATGTTATCACATTTGTTATATGCGGATGACGCGATGCTAATGGGGGACTGGTCTGCTTTTAATTTCGTCAACATGAAAAGGATTCTTAGAGTATTCCTTTTGTGCTCCGGACTTAAGATTAACTTGCATAATCGGTGTTGTATGGTATTGAGGTTGATATTAACGAGTTGAAGGCAAAGGCAGAAGCCTTAGGGTGCAAAGCTGGTAATATTCCATTTCTTTATCTAGGCATCAAGGTTGGCGCGAACATGAACAGGGTTGCAAATTGGGATCCGGTGGTGAATGCGTTTAGGAGGAGGCTTTCGGAATGGAGAGCTAATACTTTATCAATTGGCGGCCGGGTAACGTTAATTAAATCCGCACTTGACTGTTTGCCTACTTATTACTTCTCTCATTTTAAGGCGCCTATGAAGGTTATTAACGTGTTGGAAGGTTTAATTCGTTGGTTTTTTGGGGCGGGTCGGATGATTTGCCTTTTTTTATCAACTCAAGTTAATACATGAATTAATACGTTTAAACATATATAGCAAGAATGATATATATATTTAAACACCAATAGACTATTAGACTTGTAGTTTAGTGGATGGATAACGTGGTGTGACACGTGACATACACTTTTTTATTTATTTTATATTTAAAAAATAAAACAAATCTATTAAATAAAAAAAATCTATAAGCCACGCCCAATCACCGTCGTCCACATCATCATCATCAACAACACAACGCCCGGGGAACTCTTTCCACCCCCTCCCCATGCCAGACACAACGCCGTCTCCGAAGTGGTGTTCTGTCGTGGTTGTGGCTTCCACGCCTCCACTCCTTATGGTCTTATAGGTACGTGTTTTTTGCTGTTTTAAAATAACACAAGTGGTTAGCTTAAATGAAATGTAATATAAGAACTAGAACGTGGCCAACAGGTACTGGTTGTCTGGTTTTATTGTAGGTCTTGATTTGGAGTGAATATGTATGTATATATAAATTATAAAACTGGACACACCTGTATATGGATGGATATGAATATTTATCAACTTCTTCGTAGCTAATTAAGAATAAATAAAGCATGGCCAACCATAAATAGCAGTTGTTAAATGTTCAAAAGTCAAAATCTGTAAGTTCTGATTGAATTTAAACCAATATATATATATATAATATATATATATATATATATATATATATATATATATATATATATATATATATATGATTCGGTTCAAGGGAGAACCAACCTCAGTTGCAAGAACCGTAGGAACTATTATCAATCACACATTATTAAACTAACATATTTTATTAGAGGAGCAGTGTAGTCTTTTGACATCGTTTCTCTCTCATCTTGTCAAATCTCAATCAGTCATCTCTCTCTTCTATATTCATCCATCTATCCACCTGCTTTCAATTTCTCCTAAAACAAAACCAAATAAAAACTCATACCAAAACACACATCACAATCTGAGAGGTTTGAGAGATGGATTGACGGTGGTGGCAGGGGGACGGTGGTGAAGGGGTGGGTTGTGGTGGTGGGTTTGATGGCGACGGTGGGTGAACGGTGGTGGTGGGTTTGATGGTGACGGTGGGTGAAGGTTGGTGGTGGGTTTGACGGCGAAGGTGGGTGAAGGGGGCGACAGTGGGGTGAACGGTGGGTGTGTTGACGGTTCCGGGAGTGGTGTGGTCAACGGTGATGGTGATGGCGAAGGCGGTGGAAGACGGTGGTGGGGAGGGGGGTCACGGCTCCTTCTCCGGCGACAAGACTGGCGGAGCCTGCAACGACTCCGGCAACTGTCGTGAGAGAGAGGGGGGTCACGGCTCAGATTCGACACAAGTGCAGTGGTGAATCGACGGCATCGAGACTTGTTCCAGTTCTCGACGGCATGGAGGCTTGTTCCAGATCTCAACGGCATCTATAAGATTTTTAATCACCCTGTCCTTCGATCTTCAAGGATCATTAGGTTTTGTGAATCTGATAATAAAGATTGAATGTTTTTTGTGTTTTCCTTTATGAGTTTCTGTTGAATATAATGATAAAGATTGAATTTTTTTGTGTATTTCAAACAAACAATTCAATCATCTCAAATTTACAAACATTAGTATCTGATTTTGTTTTTTCTCTTTCTCTCGTTGAATATGCCGCTCCGGACGGTGGCTAGGGTTTCGTGCCGTTTTTTAGCGCCGTTTGTAGTTGGTTTTTATTTTTTAGTCGATGATGACAAGTATATCTGAGACTTCTATAAGTCGTGACTTTTTGGGTGAGTTCGTTTGTTAAGATTCTCAATTTTGTAAACCCGAAACCGGGTTCGGGGGCGTAAAAAGACGGGTCGTAAATAAGTTTTTTTTTTCTTGGCGTAACGTTTTTTTTGTTTTTTCGTAAATAAGTTTTTGTAAAACCGTTAAAAACGGGGCGCAAAAACAGGGTCGAAAAAACGGGGCGTAAAAAACAAGGGTCGTAAAAAAAGGGCGTAAAAACCGGGTCGTAAAAACGGGCGTAAAAAACGGGTCGTGAAATTTACGCTACCCGTAAAAACAATACACGTAAAAAATCTATGTATGAAAAGTTAAAAAAACTTTTCTTTTAAAACTTTACTTAAAAATTTTACGCTACCCGTAAAAAACTATACACAAAAGACGGGTCGTAAATAAGTTTGTAAACCCGAAACCGGGTCGGGGGTGTAAAAAGACGGGTCGTAGATAAGTTTATTTTTTTGTTTTTTTGGCGTAACGTTTTTTGTTTTTTTTTTAAATAAGTTTTTGTGAAACCGTAAAAAACGGGGAGCAAAAAACGGGTAAAAAAACGGGGGCGTAAAAAACGGGGGCGCAAATAACGGGGCGTAAAAACGGGTCGTATAAACGGGCGTAAAAATGGGGTCATAGAAAACAGGTCGTAAAAAGGGCGTAAAAACGGGTTTTAAAAACGGGCGTCAAAACGGGTCGTAAAACTTTACGCTACCCGTAAAAAACAATACACGTAAAAAATCTGTGTATGAAAAGTTAAAAAAACTTTTTTTTTAAACTTTACTTAAAAATTTTACACTACCCGTAAAAAAACTATACACAAAAAATTATGTATGAAAAGTTTACAACCGCGGTGTAAAAAGGTTTAATTTAATTTTTAATAGGGGGCGTAACGGCGTAAAAAACGCTACCCGTAAAAAATGTTTGGCATAAAAAACGACGGCGTAAAAAAATGTTTGGTGTAAAAAAACCGGGTGATATATACGTCGCGCAATAAAGAGGCGTAAATACGGGCGTCAATATGGCCGTAAATAACGGGCGTAAAAAACGGCGCGTAAAAAACAGACGCGTAAAAACAGGGCGTAAATACGGGGCGTAAATAACGGCGCGAAAAAAACGGGGGCGTAAAGGCGTAAATAACGGGCGTAAAAACGGTGCGTAAATAACGGGGCGTAAAAAACGGCGCGAAAAAAACGGGGCTTAAAAAACGGCGCGTAAACCCAGGCGTAAAAAACGGTGCGCAAAAACGGGGGCGTAAAAAAAGGCTCGTAAAAACGTTTTTTTATAAAAAAATCTTGAAAAAAAATTATTTATAAAAAAATTCTGATTTTCAAATTTTGTTTAATTAAATAATTAGATTTTTAATAAAAAATAATAAATATAATAAGACAAAATAGGTAATAAAAAACAATAAGTATAATAAGAAAAAAAAGCAAATTTACTTAATTACCCTTTTAAAATTAAAATATTAAAACATAATAAGACAAAAAGAATTTTATAATGTTTTAATTACTTTTAATCTCATCCATCCATCTTAAAGATCTAACGGTTTGAAAGTGGTTCCTACGGTTCTTGTAACTGGAGGTGGTTCTCATTTTACGCATCCCCTTGTATATATATATATATATTAGATGCAGATCCAGGCTCTAGGATAGTAATTTTCATCAATCATCTGCAGCAGGCAGGCAGGCCAATCTCTTCTCAACTACTAATGGCTCCTTCCAGCAGTATGAAGAAAAAAGGTATTCATGTATTATTAATCGTTTGTTATATATATATATATATATGTGTTTATCGTCTGTATGTTAAGTTGTAATCTTTTCATATGGCAAAAGATGTGGATGACTACATCCCATTATGCAGAGCTATTCAAATGGGAGACTGGGAGAAAGCTCAAGAATTCTTCACTGAAGACAGACATGCATTGACTGATGTTCTCAACATGAAAGGAGACACAGCACTTCATGTCGCAATCGGTAATCCTGAAAATACTCCGTTTCTTGAGAAACTCCTCGAACAGTTAAACCCAGAGTCACTTCTTACTGTGCTCAACGAGAACTGCCAAAACGCGTTGCACTATGCTGCAATTCTTAACAACCACCGAGCTGCAAAGAAGTTGGTCGAGAAAAACCCGAATTTGTTATTCAGTCTCTACAGGTGCGCAGGCTTGCCTGTCGTGACCGCGGTCACTTTTTGTCAAAGGACCACTTTTCTTTATTTGCTTCAAGCGTGCAAACAACATATTGGACTCAGCCAAAAGGATGGAAATCAAAATCCCTTTGAGGGAGAACATGGTGGTTTGCTTATTCATTATACAATCTTGGGCAGGCTTTTTGGGTGAGCTTGCTTTACTATCTATGTTACTTTCTTGTGTTGGTATACACGCCTTCTTTGTGTAAATATACTCAGTTTATTTGTTGTATGGTAAATCCTACTCGCAGATGTTGCATATGACTTGCTCATTGAGTACCCTGAACTGCCTACAATCAGGGTCCTTGGTTTCAAGTCTGCATTAGGATGTATTACACAAATTAGGATGCATATCCGAGTGCCAAACGATACAACTTCTACCAGAGATTTGTTTATTCTGTATGTTTCTCTAAATCATATCATGTCGTTTTTTTAACTTACGCATGTACTATATTTGAATTCCTCATCCGGGAAATGGCGGGATCCCAAACTAATTAACCATTATCCAAACTATATACAAATTCACACAATCTTTGTTCAGGGAAAAGTAATTTCTCAAGCTGGTAAACTTAATATACATTAGATAAAGGAAGTTGTACTCAAAAGTTCAATAATTTAATTTTGGTCCATCATCTGACTACAATTTATAATTTTCATTTTGAAGATGTGCATGTAGAAAAATACGGCTTAGACGATTCAAAGAAGATTCATGACATTGAGAACCAGGAGACATATAATGCAAATCTTGTCAAGAAGAGCTACGTCTACTCTGGTAATTGGCGTTCATGTTTTACCAAAGGGAATATCGCAATTACTCGTGACAAAAAAAATAAAAAAAAAAAAATACTTAACTCATCATTTCACCAAGCCAACTTAAACATGATCAAACCCGAGCCTTCAAGGGGTGGCTTCGTGGTAAACACTTTAGCTACCGCGTAAAGTCTCATGTTCTAATTCAATCCACCTTAGCTACTTGTTTTTTGCCTTTAAATGCCATCAACTTAGCTCAAAATTCAATTTATATGATCTGTTCCCCTAAGTTTGTAGCGGATCAGTGACATCCATTTTATTTATTAGGTAACAAGTTGTCATGGGCACCAAAAATATAGAACCATTTTGAAGAATACTTGAGTTAATTTTAACTATTTCTCATTCCCCCTTAATGGTGTCATGATTTTTATAGTTGTGGTTGAGTTTACCGCAAGTTTTGTGTGATTATATATGCTTACTGAAAATTGTTTCTTGTGTAGCCATCAAGAGGATTTATGTGAAATTTTGGAAAGTTGCAATACTACATGGTAATCAGTAAATTTTTACTCTAATTTCTCCTTCCATTAAAAAATTATGATTTAATCTTGAAGTATTTTCTAGCCAACGTAAGATTTGTTACTGGTTTTGCGGCTTTTGCCCACAACATCATGAACTTTTCTTCATTGAATGGTTTGATTATATAATTATGTAATATCACGATTAAATTTTTGGTTTCTTGTCTATAGTGCCGCATATAAAGAAGCTTCACGAGGACAAAGTGAAACATCATATAACTCTTAGGATACTCAAGTTTATATGTGAGGAAGTCGGTAAATTGAAATCTAATCATAATGAGCATTGCTATTCTGCAATCACAGATGCGGTGAAAACTGATACACCGGAGGTAGTAGAGGAGATTGTCCGAATATTGCCATAGTTTATTTGGGCAAAGGACAATGGTGGTTATTCACTTGCTCAACTCTCAGTAATGAATCGCTCTGAAAATGTATACAACTTTTTGATGCATGAGGTGACTCAAGACAAGTAATTGCATAACTTAGATTGTGACAACGATCTAAATAACCTTTTGCACATGGCTGGAAAACTGGCACCAATAGACAAACTTAATATGGTTAATGGTGCAGCTTTACAAATGCAAAGAGAATTACAGTGGTTTCAGTTGAATATTTTAGTTCTCCATATTCAAAAAGACAAACATAGTTTTAACTTATTTTTTAATTTCTATCAACTTGTAGGAAGTGAGCAATTTTGGGATTCCTTCATGCAGAATTCAAAAGAACACTTACCAAGAAACACCATTTATGTTATTTAAAAAAGAACATGAGGATTTGAGACAAAAAGGTGAAGAGTGGATGAGGAAGACCGCCGATTCATACACAATCACGGCTGCACTTATTATCACAATAGTTTTCGCAGCGGCCATTACTGTACCAGGCGGAAACAATGGGGATACTGGGAAAGCTATTTTTGAAACTAGGTCAAGCTTCATCATATTTGCTGTATCAGATGCAATCTCATTGTTCACATCTACCACCTCCTTGTTATTGTTTCTATCCATTCTCACAGCACGTATGCAGAAAAAGATTTTCTCTACAAGTTACCAAATAGATTAATACTCGGCCTTGTGATGTTATTTATTTCTGTGACAACCATGATGATAGCGTTTAGCGCAACATTATATATCATGTTTGGGCAAGGGAAGTCATGGATACTGATCCCAATTGCTGCATTAACATGTCTACCAATTGCTTCATTTGTGACATTACAATTACCTTTGCTTATTGATCTCATCTATACGACCTATGGCCGTGGAATCTTCGGGAGACGAAGTAAGCATAGGGTAACATCATAAGAGAAAATCACTTGCTTTCATTTTCATGTGTACTTTGTTTGGTAATGAACAATATATATGAATGTTCTTATAGTAACTAATGTATGCAACATATGTCCTTACAAAAAAGTTGAATTATCCTTTACGTCTAAATATATTGGATTGTTCTTATCTTTAGTATCTTTTTATTGGGTAAACAACGCAAAAGTATTTCAAGGTGTCTTTGTAATCTATAACATCACATGCAAAACGGACGCCAATGTACAACTGATACCAACTTATGACGAAAAGTATCTAAAGAAGAGTATGCCACCTTTCTCTTTGTACACAATCACCCCTTTCACCCAATCATTAATCGACCTGTAAAAGTGTGCGTAATCACTGGTAACGCTCATTTTTCCATCGGCAAACCTATTCCGACAAACCAAAAAACAACCAATGCTTTTCGGTAACCTCAAATCAAGTATTTCAACTGCAAGAAGGAAGTACCCTAGCCCCGACCAATCCTACAGTGTCATGTCAATTATACTTCAAAGTACCATAGAACCACAAAGCATTGGCGGCGCCTACCCACAAGTACCCTAAAACGTTTTTATTTAAATAAAATAAATGTAATTAAAATTTAAATTTCATTAAAATAGAAAAGGTTACATAATTTAAACTAAAAAAATTAAAATTGAAAATAATAAAATAAGACAACTTTTTTTTCTTCATTGATGTGTACGCTTCTATTTTCTTCATGATAGTTATTCAACTTTAGACGTACATGATAGTCCTTACAAAAAAGTTGAATACCAAAAACTCGCTTCCTTCATTGATGTGTACGCTTCTATTTTCTTGCCTAATCCTCCACTTTGGCTTGATGAACCGATTGGCTTGACACGTACCCTTCTCTTCGGTTGTGTTGGACCGACTTCCTCGTTCAAGTCCGACACCGATTTATCGGTTGTCCTATAATCTTTGAATGCACCAAAGTTGACCGAAACAGGTATTTTCTCTTGTTTGAACTTCCACTGAATTCTTTGTTCAACAATGAGATCTTACTCCATTTTGCGTGTTCTTTAACAACCTTCACCGCCCCAACGTGCTTGAGAGCATGTATGAGTTTTTCTCGATAATCATCAAATGCCTTTTCCATAACATCTAAATCGTTGCACCCGCTTCTATGTAAGCGATCCTATAATGAATGTTATTAAAAATTAATAAACATTAAAACTAATTAAAAATAAATATAATGTGTAATTAAAATTAATATAAATTGTACATATTGCATCAAAAAACCGTTTGAACCAATTCATTTTAGTCAACATCACCAACAATTTGAGTTTAGTTGATCTGTTGTTCGCTCGCTACTACCCCCAAGCCCTATGAAGTGTTTAGAACGTCTCTCCACAAACTCTGTTTTTTTGTTGATTTCTTTTCCCGATTGTACGAAATGTGGACGTATGATGGAGCCAACACTATTTCTTCGTTGGAAGTCCAATCCACCCGGTCGGCTCAGTTAGTGAATTTCCCCATATTCTTCCCTTTTAACTTCAACCACAACAGCTTCTACAAAGTCATCACTTGCCACGTTCATTTCATCCAAGTTAGCATCGAATGGTGTTTCTTGGACGTATCATCACATCATCATCATCATCATCATCATCATCATCATCATCAATGTTTTGATAATTAAGTTGGGGTTCTCGAACCACATTTTCGTCTTCATAATGATTAGATGGGTTCCTATACGTTCCAAGTGGCTCGAAGTTACTCATAGCTTATTGAGAGAAATCGAGTCGAACGAGTGAAACCATAGATTGTGAAACAAATAATAATTAGGTTGTTAGCCATACAAATAGGGCATTGGAAGAGGTTGTGTGGGTTAGTGTGGTCTATAACCGTCACCACCAAAAAAGCCACCTTGGCTCGAACCGGTGCCTTATTTGCTTGAACCAGCACCTCGGGGTTAAATGAGAGTGAGTAGAAATGAAATGAAATTGGTTTAAATTAGGAGTGTTTTTGCCTCATGGGGTTATGCATGTTTTTGATGTTTCCGTGTCAATCATATTATTTTTATAAAATATATAATTTAATATTTTTTTGTAATTCCGCCTGGATTCGCACCGAGGCTCACGCCTTGTGACGCGCAGGGAAAATGCCTCTAGGCTCGATTCCTTCTTTTAAACCTTGACTGATTAATTAACACTATAGATCAGGTATGTGTATCGCTTCCTAAAAGAAGACAACCAATTCCAGCATGTATAAATTCAAGAACCCACAAATCCAACATCTTTGTTGCTCACTGATGATCGAACACTTGGTGGGCAGATGAAAGACTCAGGTAATCTTTTTGACGAACAATTTAGTCAAATCTTGCAATGATAGAAAAATAGGATATGTCAGTTGAATACCCAATTCATCTAAACCAAAATGAATATTGCTAATCTCTACACATCCAATACTACAAGGGTTATTGCGTAATTGTGTAATTTAGGGTAGTTATGAGTATGAGGACCAAAGGTGTCAAGTTGGAAGTTGATAAACAACACCCCTAAGGGAATTGATGTGTCCCTTAGACACACCCATTCGATCGGCAGCCTCAAGCAAACAAGGGGACACAACTTTTGGTTTATAGAGACACACCTCTTCATGTTTAATTACAACCACATATCCAAGAGACGCACCCGTTCGTGAAGAGACACATCTCTATAATCACGTCCATTAGGAACTATAAATAGGGATAGATTATTTCTCATTTGTAAATTGTTCAATAAATTTTTTCAGAGATTCAAGTTATATCCAAGTTCAGGTTGTTATATTCGATTCATGTTCTAGAGATCAAAGATCAATTCTGGCAATAATGGGTATCAGAGCATCAGGCTCTAGGCGCATCGAATCGCAGGGTTTTCACGATCAGGTTTTATTATCTTTTGAATTCGCAAGTTCAGTTTTTTTCAGTTCAAGGTTATCGAACCAGGGTTAGAAATCTAGGGTTTTGATTTCGGGGTTTAGTGCGAATTTGATAGTTATAATTTTCGGTTATACGCGTTGGGGTTATACGCGGGTTAAGGATTTGAATGTTTATTGAATCAAGGAAATTGAATTTTACCGGCACAGTTGGTTCGTATTGGTGGTCAAGAAATTTTCTGAAACAAAAAAAAGGTTGTTTGATTACAAGTTTGTCAAAAGTGAAAACCGTTCGGTGAAGAATCATGTTAGGAGCAACCGGACAAACTCCACAAATTGTAATTCAAAAGGAGTGAAGTTCTCTTTCCCCATTTCCATGTCCAATCTTGAAACCAACAAATTACACGGTTTGGCAATTCGCATCAAAACGATTTTAGAAGCAAATGAACTTTAGGAAATGATTGAACCGGCAGAAAATACACAACCGGATGTTAAGAAAGATACGTCGACAATTGCATATTGTTCCAAGCAATACCGGAAGATGTTGTATTGCAAGTTGCAAGTTGTAAAACTGCAAAGGAAATTTGGACCAACTTTTCTGGTTTATCAGTTTATCTGCTCGTTTTTAGTGGTTTGGACCAATTTTTTTCGCATTAGTTTGTATTAGTATATATAATACAACAAAGATGGCTATGGTGCTCTAAAGTGAAAAGAAAACGAGTTAAAAGGAAAAGGAAAACGAATTACAATTTTACAACTATACTCTTAAAAACACAAATCTTGTTTCCATTTTCCTTCGATCTCTCTTTATACGCGGGTTAAGGATTTGAATGTTTATTGAATCAAGGAAATTGAATTTTACCGGCACAGTTGGTTCGTATTTGTGGTCAAGAAATTTTCTGAAACAAAAAAAAAAGGTTGTTTGATTACAAGTTTGTCAAAAGTGAAAACCGTTCGGTGAAGAATCGTGTTAGGAGCAACCGGACAAACTCCACAAATTGTAATTCAAAAGGAGTGAAGTTCTCTTTCCCCATTTCCATGTCCAATCTTGAAACCAACAAATTACACGGTTTGGCAATTCGCATCAAAACGATTTTAGAAGCAAATGAACTTTAGGAAATGATTGAACCGGCAGAAAATACACAACCGGATGTTAAGAAAGATAAGTCGACAATTGCATATTGTTCCAAGCAATACCGGAAGATGTTGTATTGCAAGTTGCAAGTTGTAAAACTGCAAAGGAAATTTGGACCAACTTTTCTGGTTTATCAGTTTATCTGCTCGGTTTTAGTGGTTTGGACCAATTTTTTTCGCATTAGTTTGTATTAGTATATATAATACAACAAAGATGGCTATGGTGCTCTAAAGTGAAAAGAAAACGAGTTAAAAGGAAAAGGAAAACGAATTACAATTTTACAACTATACTCTTAAAAACACAAATCTTGTTTCCATTTTCCTTCGATCTCTCTTTATTATGGGTGTGAATTATGTCATAACCTGAAAACACGACACGAACCTAACACGAAATCACGGGTTTGGGTTTAGTCTAAACGGTTTCAGGTCAGTTTCAGATTGAATTTGCAAACCTAACTGGTTGGCGGGTTAACCTGTTTAACCTCTTTATATTATATTATATTGTTTCAATATGTGTTTTTATGTCATAAGTTAAAATGGTTGAGTATTTTATACAATAATTTTATATTTAAAGAGAAACTGAAAAATATTTTACAATTAAAATGTAATTTTTTATATACATTTGAGTTTTTTGTCCTAAAATTCTATTTCAAAAATATTAATACACGAAAAAGTAAAAAAAAAACAAAAAAAATCCAGGTTAAAAAGGTGTATTCGGGTCAATCCACAAATATTCGTTAACGAGTTCATACGTTTGATGTTATTTTTAAGCTTGGGTCGTGTGTCAAATTCATGAAAAAATTTCAGGTTCGGTCAGATTGAACCCGGTACCAACACACAAACACGACCCGTCTATCACCTATAAAATGACTTTGGAACACAACATTACTCCATCGATTGGATTAGATAAGTCCAACATACCCGACCTGCTTAACACCCAGCCCAAACAAAGTTCGATGTCCGCTTAATCCCCATCCAACCATTATCATCTTCTCCTTCTTCTTCACCTTCATGTGTTTACAACACGCGCACACACACACACACTGGTGTGCGTTAAGTGTATTATATTTTTGTTATTATTTTAAGTTCATTTTACGCATTAGTCAAGTTTTAAATTTATAAAATACGATAATATACTCACACTAAACACACACTTGGGCAAGTGCACCCATCGTGAGCGTAGTATAGTGACCGAGATCGTCCAGGGACAAAAGAGCTTTTAATACCGGTTTATCGTCAACGTCTAATCAATCTAAATTTTTGTGATCAAAGTTTTAAATATAAAAATTAAAAATAAAAATAAGAAGATAAATAAAATAAAATACAAATAGACAAGATAGAATCACTTGGATCCAACTTCTCTTTATGAATCCTTTGATAGTTTTTGCACTTTTGGACTTTTTAAGAGATTATCTTAGTTATAGTAGTAGGCCCCTCTTTTGAAGGTGACGTTACCCTCAACCCAGTGGTTTGAGTCAGCAGGGATACAATCTCAAAGGGTCGGAATATTAGAAGATAATTAAATAAGTTATTAGTGCGAAAAGTGGTAGGCCCCTCTTTTGAAGGTGACGTTACCCTCGGCTAAATGGTTTGAGTCAGCAAGGATACAATCCCAAGTAGCCGGTTTAAAATATTAATAGTAGTTTACATATGAGGGGTTCAAACTATTCCCGCCCCCGCCATCCAATACCCATAGGGCATTGAAGGAGGCCCTCATAAGCTTGAACAAAGTCCTCGCAGGATCTATACACTGAACGAGACAAGAACTTTACCAAACCACCCTTCTAACCCCCTTCCAAGTAGTTAACGCGCTTTATATAGACCGTAAAGACACGAATGAGTAAATCAATGACATCATGAAGAAATGGTTAGGAAAATTCACTTTCAACATAAGAAACTAGTTATTAAAGTCATTAATACATACCCAATTAAAAAGTGCCAAAAGATTAAAAACTAAAAGTAATAAATAAAAGATTAGTCTTCACCTTTAGCCAAGCATGGCCTTTGTTTGACAAGAACCCTTACAATCTATCTTGGATTCCGAGACTAGTACACACTCTAAAGATGATTGATGGATGATGGTGGTGGGTGTTGGTGTTGTAGTGGTGGTGGGTGTTGGTGTTGTAGTGAGAGAGAAGTGGTTTGCCAAGGATGCCTTTGAAGGGAACCAAGCACCCCTATTTATAGTCAAAACAGAGGCCCGGCCACGGTCCCGTGTCGAGTGGGCACGGCCCGTGGCCATCATCCTTCTCTTTCTTCATTAATTGCATCTGACAGTAGAGGGCCCCACACGACCCCGTGGCCTCTGGGCATGGCCCGTGGTCAACTGTTCGCTGTACTATCTGGATTCTGCAAATCTTATAGTTGACCACGCCCCATGTTGGCCTGGGCACGGCCTCGTGATGGGCGTAGAAGCTTCTGCAGGTTTTGTCTTGAAGTGTAGGATCTGACCACGCCCCGTGTTGGATGGACACGGCCCGTGGTCGTCTTCTGTAACCTTGTTTTTGTCTTTTGGGGTGTTTGCTAAGGGGTCGGGCATGGTTCGTTATTCCTTCTTTTCGTATTTATGTTGGTTTTGGCTGCTTATTTGCTTCTTTCGTTTTTTTTTTGCTCTTTGAATCCTGAAAATACAAAAGGAACAAAGAAACTGCTTTTTCCAACATTAGTACTAAAAAGGGTTGTTTTATGCCTCAATTGATGTAATTTATATGTTGCATTTTGCACACATCAAATATCCCCACACTTGAATCTTTGCTTGTCCTCAAGCAGAACTCTTAAATGTGGCTTACACACCCAAATGGAATAGGTAGAGAATAAGTTTTGTGGTTTGTCTTTGAGTGTCAGGAATCCAAGATCTTTATTTTTTTTTTTTGCTTTATTTACAATCTTATTCGTCATGATTTATTTAGAACGGTTTAAAGAAAATTATTTGTTTTGGGCATAACATGCCTCCTTAAAATTCTATTTATATACAAGTTCACATACCTCTCAAGAGATCACTCAACACTCGGCCGAAGATGTATTTTTGTGATATCGCTCGATTCCGGTTTGGAACTTACTTCTACCATATGCTTGCCAAGTGATCAAATCTCCTCTTTTTAACTATAAACCTTTTTGCGAGTATCAAGAGGACTTGAAAGGGTTAGGCTTTGGCTAAGGTAGGTGATTTTTGGGTTAGCGGTTAGTAAAATGGCGAAAAGCGTAAAAAGCGTCGTTTATCGTAAAAAAATTATTTATTTCTTTAAACCAATCATTTTCAAAAAAGATTTTTGAAAGAACTTGTTTGGTTAAAAGATATGGTTTTTTTTTTCATATATAACCGGAGCTTTTACTAAAATAAATGGGTTTGAAATGAAAAGGTTTAGGCTCAAAAGAGGTTAACTAGGGGGATTTTGGTAATGGGTAAAAAGAAAGGAAAATAATGGTTTTGAATGAAAAACGGGTTAGTCCTAGTGCCTCCATCATTTACTTACTTGGGTTTATGTTGGTAAGGATTTGTAATGTATCTTCTTGGCAAGTTCTAGAGTCGTAAGAACCAAGCGGCTATTCACACAAGAAACGAAGATGAGCATTTAGTTTAAAGATGAATGTATGCTTGATAAAGGCTCAAAGCTCACTTATTGTGGGAATGGGTTTGTAATGTGATTAAGTATATATAATCAAATTTTAAAAAGATTTGCCATGCCCTTTTTTATATAATTTTTCTTATTTGGTTCTTTTTATCACGACGCTATCGGTTGTAAATTTGTAAAAACATAACTTTTTAGTACTTGTTATTCCCAAATTAAACCAAGACAAGTAAGAAAATAAAATTTTTGAAAAAGATTTGGGGTGATTAGTGAGGTTCCAATAGAGTTTTGTGTAAGCTTGTTATTAGGACTTTCTAGATTCAAAGTGTTAGTTTCCCCCCACACACATAATTACACATTGTCCTCAATGTGTCCAAAAATAAATTTTTCGGCTGATTCGAATGCGTAAAAGCGTGTTAAAAACAAATTTTTATGTTACTGGGCACCTGGGCACGGGGCCGTGTTGACTGGGCACAGCCCCGTGGTAATATTGCCATATCAAGAACTTACATAAGGCTACCCACGAGGCATGCCTAATGGACACGTCCCGTGGTCAAAGGCTAGAAGTCAAACAACAACTTTTTAAGGTATGGGCACGGGCCATGTTTAGTGAACACGGCCCCGTGTGGCAGTCTGTAATTTCTGAATCTCAGGTTTCTGTTTTTGCGTCTGGTATCCGGTCTGGTCTAGCACTGATTTTCAGTGCACATGGACCTCCTGTACATGTTTTACCAATATCACACCACACAAAGCATACTACAATACCAAATCCTAAATTACGAGTGTTTATCATCCATCACCACAAATAAAGAAAAATAAAATGCGGAAAAGAAAAGTTGTTCGGGAGAGTAAATTGTTCAAACCATGGCACGCAGGCCGGTCAAATTGTTCAAACGGTAGAGAGATTAACCTGATACCGCCTTCGTCACCCAACACCTTACCGCCATCATCACCATTCAGTCCATGTCCATCCTCATCGTCCTCTTCACCATGATACGCCATGTGCTCCCAGATATATGTGATTTCTCCTTGCATAGCATTGATGTAACGTTCCACTGCTCCATCCCGGGTGTTGACGTTGCAGGCCATGTTATAGTATTGCAGGGATAGAGGTTTTCCTACAAAAGGTCAGTTAAATTTGAAAATTAGGAAATCTGCCTCCTTGAGAGGAGGAACCCGTCTGGTAGCCATGGTATTGAGGTGGAGGACGGTTGGGTTCGTCAGCGAGGGCTAGGACTTCTTCTGGGGCCCATGTATTTCCTTCACATTCCGGATTCGGATGGTCCCGTCACCCATGTCTTGTATGAACCCCATGGATCGGCATAGGTCAACATCAACCTTCTTGGACTTTGCACCTTGAGTAAGTGACTTTGGAAACACGCTCGACATAGTTTTTGAACAGCTTGTAGATCCATCCCCAAAAGAAGATTGGTGCGGGTGGATTGGCCAATGGTTTAGGTGCACGTTCTTGAGGAGCATGTAAGTGACATCGAGTGGTTTACGGTTGTGGATGCAGTGGAGGCATGTGAGGTCACGAAGGCTTACCACTCCCGTGCTATCTCGCCGTCGATTCAGTGAGTTGCTTAAGACCCGATGGATGTATCGGTAGAGCGCGTCTCGCAACTGAGAGCTTTTGGTGATGCTTGGATTGTATGATCCTTCTCCAATTTCGGACCATGCTGTTTGCCTCATATTGACCGGGATTTCACGGAGACCACCCGTGACATGCTCATCAGCTGATTCATCCTCGGTGTACAACCCGATATTAACACCAAACTGGGCCATGAAGATGGAGAGAAGTTGCCCGGCACATCTGAATTAAACAGCATCGGAATCAAACGGGTCTGCCTTGGTGTCGAACTGAAGGTGCTATAGAACTCCATGTTAAAATCGTAGATGGAGTGGAGCTTCTTGTCAAGAGCGGCTCGAAGTGGGCCTATGACCAGCATGTCATATCGACCGCTCTGACCCACGGCGTCTAGGGTTTCGTAGCATGTTTGTCTTGGTCCTTCCTCTGCCTCGTTTGAAGGACTTCAAAGCGGTTTTGGTACTCCCACTCTGATGTCTTAAACTTCAGAAACTTGTTTGCCATTGCTGCATGAGAGAACCAATGTACAATCAGTGCGTTACGAATTAAATTTACGGGAAAAACTGAAAACAGAGAGTTGAACATCCGCCCCGTGTTGACTGGCCACGACCCGTGTTCATTTCTTCTACCTGGCCACGCCCCGTGGTGGCTGATCACGGCCCGTGTTCAGGCCACGGTTACTACAAAATTTCATTTTTCGACCTGATTTCGAAAAGTTGAAAATTTTTGGTTGAGTAGGGTTGATTTTCCCCAAAAATGAAACCTCAAGTCCCGTTTTTCCAAAAACAACCCGTTTACCCTATCAATTTTAACTTTTTCGGTTTAAAAACAAGGGTTTATGACTTACACTTGAAATCGGGTGTTTTGGTGATCAATTGTGGTTGATTCACTTTTTACAACATGAATGTATACTACTAATACTAGATCTATATAGAAGTTTGAGGGTTAACTAGGTTCTAGTTCTAGAACCCTAGATTTTCCCCGATTTTCTTGATGTTATTCTAATGTAAATCATTAAACTATCTAGAAAGAGTGCAAAAATCATGACCTCGCGGACGTTAAACGAAGAGAAAACGTGAAATGGGACAGAAAATCACCGGTGAACCAGAGAGTTTTCAGGAAACGGGTTGTGGTGGAATGAAGAACAGTTAAGAAAAGGGTTTATATCTGTCTGTATGCCAAACACGGCCCCGTGGTCAAGCCATATTAATTTTTTTTAAGATTAGTGACCGTTTTCCCCGAGAAAGGGTTCCCAAGTTATCTTACCTTTTTTGAAGTTCTCCTGATGTTTACTACCTACGAGTCATAACGTTAATTTACATATATATACATATACATACCTTTGTTTCATCATACCTTGCTTGTTTAAAGAGAAATTTCTTCCTCCTCATCCTCAATGAATCCTTGGTAGAGTTTAAGCCTTTGTCCCTTAACCTTGAACGGAACGCCATCTCAAGATTTAATCTCAACTGCACCGTGTGGGAAAATATGGGTGATGGAAAAAGGTCCCGACCACCTAGACTTTAGTTTTCTGAAACAATCGAAGTCGTGAATTAAACAATAGCACTTGATCTCCCTCTCGAAATTCATAAGGTTTAATATGTTTGTCATGTAAATTCTTTATGCGTTCCTTATAAATTTCAGAGTTAGAATAAGCTTGAGTTCTCAATTCGTTAATTCGTTTAATTATAAAATCGATTTTTACCGGCAGTTTCATGGTCTAGGTTTACGTTTTTTAATGCCCAGTAGGCTCTATGTGCTATTTCTACTGGCAAATGGCAACTTTTTCTATAGACTAGCTTATATGGGGTGGTTCCTATTGTTGTTTTGAAAGCGGTTCGAAAATCCCATAAAGCATCGTCTAATTTGTCGGCTCATTCTTTTCTATTTATTCCTACGGTTTTTTTAGTATTCGTTTTAAACCTCTATTGGTTATCTTGGCTTGTCCGTTTGTTTGAGGATGATAAGCGGTAGAAACTCGGTGATGGACCCCATATCGTGTTAGAATTTTTTCGAGTTGATGATTACAAAAATGGGTGCCTCTATCACTTATTAAAGCTTTTGGAGTACCGAAACAGCGAATAATCATTTCAGGAATTTACCACAACCCTTCCATCGTTTGTTGAAAGAGCTTCGGCCTCGGCCCATTTTGACAAGTAATCCACAGCCACAAGTATATATTTGTTTCCTTTTGATAGTGGGAAATGACCCATGAAGTCTAAACCCCATACATCAAAAAATTCACAAACAAGAATACCATTTTGTGGCATTTCGTTTTGGAAGAAATATTACCTAATCGTTGGCATGCATCACATGTCTTGATAAGATTTTGTGCGTCTTTGTAAATGGTCGGCCAATAGAATCCTGAATCAAATATCTTTCAAGCAGTACTAGTGGCTCCAGTGATGTCCTCCATACGGTCCTTCATGACAAGGCGGAGAATTTTCTACTTCATTGCCATGTACGCATCGTCGGATGAGTTGGTTAGCATAAATTTTGAAAAGATGTGGATCTTCCCAAAAGTAGTGTTTTAAATCGGCAAAGAATTTTTTTCTTTGATGAGGTGACCATCCTTTCACGACTATCCTACTAGCTAGGTAGTTGCGTAGTCGGCGTACCATGGTTCTTCATGATATTCCACCATTTCTAAAGATTCCGTTGGGAATTTTTCGTTGATGAGCTCGTCCCTAGTTGCCTCCAAAGCTGGATCTTCCAAGCGAGATATGTGATCTGCGGTGGTGTTCTCAGCTCCTCTTTTGTCTTTTATTTCGATGTCAAATTCTTGGAGGAGTAGGATGCACCTGATTAAACGTGGTTTGGCATCCTGTTTTTTTAAACAGATAACGAATGGCTGCATGGTCTGTATAAACTGTTGTTTTAGAAAGAACAAGATAAGAACGAAATTTATCAAAAACAAATACTATAGCTAGTAATTCTTTTTCTATTGTGGTATAATTTTCTTGTGCATCATTGAGAGTTTTACTAGCGTAGTATATTGGATGAAAATGCATATCTTTTCGTTGTCCCAGAACTGCTCCAACTGCAAAGTCGCTTGCATCACACATGATTTCAAAGGGTAATTTCCAATCGGGCGCTATCATGATTGGTGCATTGACTAGCATTTCTTTTAGTGTTAAAAATGCATGGTTGCAATCCTTGTCAAAAATAAATGGTGCATCTTTTTCAAGTAATTTAGTAGAGGTCTTGAGATTTTGAAAATTCTTTGATAAATCGTCTGTAAAATCCGGCATGCCTTAGGAAACTTCTTATGGCTCTAACGGAGGATGGATGTGGTAATCGAGAGATAGTGTCAGTTTTTGCTCGATTAACCTACATTCCTTCGCTTGAGATTTTGTGACCGAGTACTATTCCCTCCGTAACCATGAAATGACATTTTCCCAATTAAGGGCGAGGTTGGTTTCCTCACATAGGGATAGCATTCGTTCAAGGTTATCGAGGCATTGGTCATATGAATCTCCAAAGATAGAAAAGTCATCCATGAAAACTTCCATGGTTTTTTCTATTATATCATGGAAGATGGCCACCATGCAACGTTAGAATGTTGCGGGGCATTACATAGAACAAAAGGCATGCGTCGATAAGCGAAAGTTCCATAGGGACATGTGAAGGTTGTTTTTTTCTTGGTCTTCAGGGGCTATCGATATTTGAAAATAACCTGAAAAACCATCTAAAAAACAATAAAATTTATGACCGGATAGTCTTTCCAACATTTGGTCGATAAAAGGTAAAGGGAAGTGGTCTTTCCTTGTTGCCTCATTTAATCTACGGTAGTCTATACAAACTCTCCATTCGGTGACGGTCCTTGTTGGTATTAATTCGTTTTTTCATTGGTTACTAGCATCATACCTCCTTTTTGGGAACTACTTGAACGGGACTCACCCATGGGCTATCAGAAATTTGGTAGATGAGTCCGGCATCAAGTAGTTTGATGACTTCGTTTTTAACCAGTTCTTGAACATTTGGATTGACTCCATGTTGTGGTTGTATTACCGAGTTGTAGTTATCTTCCATTAAAATTTTGTGTGTGCACATGGAAGGGTTTATTCCTTTTATATCTACAAGTTTCCATGCAATCGCATTTCTATGTTTTCTTAAAAGTGAAATTAGTTTTTCTTTTTTCTAAACTAGTTAATTTTGATGAAACAATTACTGGTAATTTACCATGCTTGTCTAGAAAAGCGTATTCCAAACCTTTTGGGAGCTCTTAAGTTCAATTGGTGGGTCATTAGGAGACTCCTTATTTGGTTGCTGTTGGCTGAGGACCATAAAGGTTTGTTCAATGGCGTCTTCTTCTTGGACAAGTTGGTCGAGCTCTTCTTCCGTATCGGATGGCTCATCTTCAATTAAGGGGTCGTCGTTGCCAAATGGGTATTTCATGGATTAGTCAAACCAATTAAGGGGCTGTCGTTGCTGAAGGCTTGATGTGTGAATGGGTGTAAACCATGTGGAAGTGGAAGCAACAACATATTGCAAAAGCACCGAATAGACGGCCAGCTCCAACATACCAGACCCGCTTAACACCCGGACTAAACAGAGTCCGCTGTCCGCTTGATTCCCATCCAGCCATTATCATCTCCTTCTTCACCTTCACGTGATTTACATCACACACACACACTCTGTCATCCTCCCCCAATCCCACCCAAAACAAACCCACATTACCTTCTTTAATCTCCATCCACAAAGCTCAAATCCCCCAATCTTATCATGTAATCAATCCACCAAGCAATGCACCCCATCAAAACCCGCCTCAACAACCACAGCCCTTCACCCCCTGCATCCCCCCGCCTCCGCCACTCTCGCTCCAAAACCTCCGTCCGCTTCACCCACCAGTCACTCCCTCACCGCTTCGCCTGGATCTTACTCTCCCTTCTCGTTCACCGTCAGGGCGTCTTGTTGTTTGTACCGCTTCTTTACTTTTCCGGTATGGTGTTTTACTCTGGGACCATGCAATTCGACGTCGTTTCAGGTGGAATTGAACGGTCCATGGCGGTTGGATCGGTGTACCGGAGCCCCGAGCTGTATGTGAAGGTCCGGGGTGATATGGATGCTGATAATTCCACTGCTGATGCGGTTAGTTAGTCATTGATGTGCAGATTTTGACCTAATGTAATTTTGACCAACCTTTTTTTTTAATTTTGACTTTAGTTTAATGAACAATGAATAGATTTTTTTTAATTTCACTGTAGCAAGACATTACGGAAGTAGTTAAATAGATAGGTTGATAATTAGTTTAAGTAACTTTTGATTTAAATTTTGTTGGGATGTGAAATGGATGTGTGAACTAATTATGAGAAATCATTTAAACCAGAAAAATAAGAACTTTGTTTATGTTTTCATCTTATATATATTATATATATATATATATATATATATTATTATAATATATTGTTGATGTGATTTATGACATTGAATCTGAAGTAGATATCAACGGTATGGAAACGCGCTAAAGGTGCAGATTGGAAGCCTTGTTTAAGCAAGTCTGCAGGAGGTACGAAACTATTCTTCTATCCGCACAAAACGTATGCTAAAAATCTCAAATTTTTCGATCTTTACATCATGTGAACACGTACATCATGTCATCATGTTTGTTGTAGGCTTACCGGAGTCCAACAGGTACATATACGTCGAGGCAAATGGTGGCTTAAATCAGCAAAGAACATCGGTAATTCATACACTGCATTTGTAGTTTTTGGATTTCTTATTTCAACATGAAAATACTTATTAATTATGTTTTTAGATATGCAATGCAGTTGCTGTTGCGGGATATTTAAACGCAACGCTAGTGATTCCTAATTTCCATTTTCATAGCATATGGAGAGATCCTAGGTTTGTGAAACATTAACTCGATCGTTGTTAAAATCCAAAAGTCAACCATTAGTCATTTGACCATGTGCTTTGTTGTTGCAGTAAGTTTAATGACATATACGACGAAGATTATTTCGTTAAAACCTTGGAAAACGATGTACGGGTGGTCAACACTATACCAGGATATTTAATGGAACGGTTTGACCACAATATGTCGAACGTGTTCAACTTCAAAATAAAAGCTTGGGCTCCCATTCGTTTTTACAGGGATACAGTTCTTCCAAGGCTACTAGAAGAAAAGTGAGTTTATCTTTTTTTTTTGTTAAATGCCATTTTCATACCCGAGGTCTGGCCAGTTTTGCGACTTTCGTTTTTTGTCTTTTTTATTTAGTAAAGGAATTATGAATACTTGTACATTATGCTAAATGCTTGTCCATAAAGTGAAAAAGACCCAATTGCTATTTAAATTAACAAAAAAGACGAAAATACCCCTGACTTAACGGAGAAATGGATGGAGTTAACAAGCCAGATGAAAATGACAAGATTTCAAACCTCTTGGATTCAAATGCGGAAAAACAAACCTTTGGACAAAAGTCGCAAAACCCAAACCTCATGGACGAAAATGGCATTTTACTCTTTTTTAATCATTTTATAGTTTTGATGTATTGGCTATAAATAAATTAATTTCAGGGTCATAAGGATTTCACCATTTGCAAACCGATTGTCATTTGATGCGCCTCCAGAGGTTCAACGGCTTCGTTGTTTGGCGAATTATGAAGCTTTGCGGTTTTCTGATCCTATATATAGAATGGGTGAAGCATTAGTTTCTAGAATGAAAGAACGAAGTGTAAATAATGGTGGCAAGTACATTTCTGTGCATCTACGGTTTGAAGAGGTTTGTTATGCTTGTTGAAATATTAATTTTAGAGTAAAATGCCATTTTCGCCTCTTAGGTTTGGCCAGTTTTGCGGCTTTCGTCCATTTTCCGCATTTGGATCCAAAAAGTTTGACATCTTGCCATTTGCATTCGGCCAGTTAACTCCATCCATTTTTCTCGTTAAGTCATGGGTATTTTCGTCTTTTTTTATTAACTTAAAGGGCAACTCGGTCTTTTTCGTCGCAAAACTGACCAAACTTTAGGGACGAAAATGGCATTTTACTCTTAATTTTATTTCCTTTTCTAGGGATATATTTGGATTCGCGTGTTAAAACTGATTATTACAAATTCAAATGCAAAAGCTTTTAATTTTAAACTAATTATTTGATTCTGATTATTCAATCTCACATAATCAAATTTAAAATATACATTCAGGACATGATTGCTTTCTCTTGCTGTGTATATGACGGTGGACGAAAAGAACTCGAAGATATGATAGCTGCAAGAGAAAGGGGTTGGAAAGGAAAATTTACGAAAGCCGGTAGAATCCTTCAACCCGGAGTCAATAGGGTTAATGGCAAGTGTCCGTTAACACCTTTAGAGGTAATACTTTTTATTAAATATATTTTAAAATAGTAACTTAAAAAACTTATAAATTATTAATTTGGATATTCAGGAATTTTATAATAGTAACTTAAAACAACTTATAAATTATCAATTTGGATATTCAGGTTGGCTTAATGCTTAGAGGAATGGGATTTGATAGAACTACATCTATATTTCTTGCGTCTGGACATATATATAATTCCGAGAGATATATGACTCCGCTGCTAGAAATGTTTCCGCTTTTACAAACAAAGGAGATGTTGGCATCTGCTGAGGAACTTGCACCATTTAAGGTTTGTGTTAACTTTTTGAAACACATATTAATTTATTATGTTTTTTAGAGTAAAAATACCATTTTCGTCCCTCAGGTTTGGCCAGTTTTGCCACTTTTGTCCAAAGGTTTGTTTTTCCGCCTCTGGATCCAAAAGGTTTGAAATCTTGCCATTTTCATTCAGGTCGTTAACTCATCTATTTTTCTTCGTTAAGTCAGGGGTATTTTCGTCTTTTTTGGTTAAATTAAAGGGTTTTAAATACTTTTACGTTATTCTAAATGCATTACATAAAGTGAAAAAGACCAAATTGCTTTTTAAGTTAATAGGAAAGACGAAAATGCCCCTGACTTAACATAGAAAAATGGATGGTGTTAACGAGCCGGATGAAAATGGCAAGATTTCAAACCTTTTGAATCCAGCTGCAGAAAAACAAACCTTTGGACGAAAGTCGCAACACTGGCCAAACCTCAGGGACGAAAATGGCATTTTACACTTGTTTTTATTATAATGAGTTAAATGCTTGGTTGGTCCCTGTGGTTTGCAAATATTGCAGACTTGGTCCCAGTGGTTCAATAATTACACGCTTGGTCCCGGTGTTTGTAATTTTTGCACTATCACTAACTAACGTTAAATTTTTTTAGTTAAGTCTATATAAAATTACCAAACTACCCTTAGTAGTAATAGCAAAATAAATAAGTAAATAAAAAAATAAATTACTAAAAAGACCTAATTATAAAGTGGGCCCATATTCACTTAACCAATCTCACCCACCCTCCCACAGATCTCTCTCTTTCTCAGCAACTCTCCCTTTTTCTCTCTCTAAACCCACAACAACAACAGCAACATCATACATCCACCACCACCACCACCTAGAATTGCCACCATACATTGATAAAAACCTGGAAAACTTGGATCAAGTCCACATTCCACACTTAAAAACAACGTCAAAATGGTTGATTTTTCAAGAAAAGAGGGACGACAGGGGCAGTTATCGAGGTGAAGCAAGAAAAAAAGATGAGAGAGACGAAAAGGGTATTTGGGTCGCTCTGTATAAAGAATATTTGTATATGTATGGCGTTTAATTATGTCAAAACATGTCGAAATTACGTTTTAGGAGTTTTCTTAATTTACAAAACTACTTTGTTTTCAGGTTTTTCTTTTTGAATTTATTTATAATCGTTTTTCCGGCCAAATTTTTTTCCGGCTATAATCGTTTTCCGGTGGGTTTGTGTGGTGGTAATTGGGCTGGTGGAGGTTGGGGTGGTGTTGTGGTGGGGTGAGACCCGGAAGCCGCCGACCACCTCCTTCACCATTGTCATCGTCTCCGGCTTTAGTTTTCCGGCTATAATCTTTTTTCAGGCCAGATTCTTTTTTCAGGCTATAATCATTTTCCGGTGGGTTTGTGTGGTGGTGATTGGGGTGGTGGAGGTTGGGGTGGTGTTGTGGTGGGGGCCAGATTCTTAAAGATATGTACTGAACAGGTGGTGGTTGGGTGGAGGTGGTGAGTTGACGGTGGAGGAGGTGGTAGTGGTGGTGGGTTGAAGGTGGAGGTGGGTTTTACACAGAGTGAGAGAGAGAGAAAGGGGAAGAAGATGAGATGGGTCCATCTGTTTTTGTTTTTTGTTTCTTTTTTTTAATTGTGTAAGGGCAATTTAGTCATTTTGCACATATTTAACTCAGAAATTTAACATGGGTTAGCAATAAGGACCACATGAGTGCAAAAATTACAAACTCTGGGACCAAGCGTGTAATTATTAAACCACTGGGACCATGTCTGCAATATTTGCAAACCACAGGGACCAACCAAGCATTTAACTCCATTATAATTTACATAATAATTATTTGTGAAAAACCTTTTGTAGAATTATTCTTCGAGGATGGCTGCTATAGACTACACAGTTTGTCTACATAGTGAGGTGTTTGTGACAACTCAGGGAGGAAATTTCCCACATTTTCTGCTTGGTCACAGAAGATATATGTATAATGGACATGCAAAGACGATTAGACCTGATAAACGCAAGTTAGCCTTGTATTTTGACAATCCTAATATCGGGTATGTTATTAGTATTATTTTTTATTTTTATTAGAGTCAATTACACGGATGGTCCGGCAAGGCTAGATTACGGTTTCGTCCCAACTTTTCATAAATTACACCTTTAGTGTTCAATGTACGTTCAAACGCAACCCATTTTGGTCCTTCACACTAGTTGGCGTTAATATTTGTAAAACTACTAAAACACTCAACTACTAAAAAAATATGAGCAAAATGCCACTTTCGTCCCTAAGGATGGCCACTTTTGCGACTTTCGTCCAAAGGCTTGTTTTTCTACATCTGGATTCAAAAGGTTTAAAATTTTGCCATTTTCACCCAAATCATTAACTTCATCCATTTTCTCCGTTAAATAAGGGGCATTTCCGTCTTTTTAGACATTTTTTTATTAAAATTAAAAACATTATAAGAAATAAAGATTCACCTCTGTCTAAAAAGATGAAAATACCCCTCAGTTAACGTTTAAAAAATGGATGGAGTTAACGAGTTGGATGAAAAAGACAAGATTTCAAACTTTTTGGATCCAGATGTGGAAAAAACAAACCTTTGGACGAAAGTCGCAAAAGTAGCAAACCTCAGGGACGAACATGAAAATTAATTTTAGAAACGTGAAAAAAAAATTAAACGCTTGTTAGTGTCAAGGACCAATTAGGTTACGCCTGAGTGAACAGAGATGACTAATTGTGTAATTTCCAAAAAGTTGCGATCAAAACGGTAAGCAGGCCTTACCATATGGATCATCTGTGTAACTAACTCTATATATCATTAAAATATGTTCTTTGAGTGTATTAACGTGAGATCGAACCGTTTCTTTGTAAGCAGATTTTTCTAAATCTGTTCCAATTTTTTAATTTTCAGTTGGAGAACATTCAAAAGACACATGCTAGGCATGCGGGCTCATAGCGATTCAAAGGGTGTCGAAATAAAAAGACCGAATGACTCAATATATTCATTCCCATGTCCAAACTGCATGTGCCATACAAATAAAACAGAGGACTCAAAAACATCAGCACGATGATGGTTCTCAAAAGTTAACCATATGTTAAAAAAGCACATTTTGGGACTAACCTCATTTATTGATAGAAAATTATTTCGTTATTTCATCCTTTTTCATTGGGAAAGAGGGCTTACATTTTCTTTTCTGCATTTGGGATTTTTTTATTTTTTTGAGTTTTATACAATGTCATCTTCTTGCGGCTCTTGTATCTAACAAGCTGCAACGTAGTTGATTTTAACCTCATTTTCATTGGTAGTTTGTACATTAGATTTGATGATTCGATAACATGTAAGATAATAGGAACATGTATTTGTAAAAAAACAGTTTGGGTTCCTTTTCCAGATTTCATACTTGTGTTCATATTTGTGCTAGATCTTGTTACATGTACAGTTTTTCCTTTGTGGATAAGGCAGGTTGTTTTTATGAGTAATTGAGCATCTATGCTGACTTGACACAAAAATGATGCAATTGCGGTTTAACAACTTCGTTACGACGATAATCTATTAGTTTTTGCTTACCAGATTACGAGTTGGTAGAACAATCTATTAACAAAATAATTGTTCTACCAACCCTTATAATCTGAGCACTTGGTAGACTTGTTGAATGGTATGAAGTAGAATCGTAAATAAAATATTTGATGAAGATGTATCACTCTTATTTTCACGCGATTCTTCTATTAAATAAAAATATTAAATTAGAATTTTATTGTTTTTTCGTATTAAAATAATAATATTAATTTAATGTTTCATACTTCTTTCATATTTATTTAATATTTTTTCTCAACTATTTCCTCTATTTTTCCGCTTATTAATAACTATTTAATATTTTATTGATCTAAACCGGTGTACTATAGTCTCTAACCTAGTTTATATATTAGAGTATATTTGCTAAATATAAAGGACAACTACCATAAAAACAACATACAATATGTTTTTTTTATCGTAAATGTATCGTAACAATTTTTTTACATAAAAAACCAACATAGTTTCACTTTTTATCGTAAAAACCACTTAACAATTTTTTTATATATAGAAAACAAACATATTTTATGTTTTTATCGTCCTTTTAACATGTTAAATTTGAAAAAAAAATCCCTTGGTTATGAATGGATGAAATTATTGAAAACATTATTTAACAAATTACATTATAATGGTGATTAAAATAATTTGCTTATAACTTTTTCACGATTTTAAATTTATGCAGACTATTCTATATGTATTTAGTTTTTTTAATTATATTAACTCATCCACACTCATGTATTTTTATTGTATTGTTTTTAAAAGATAGATATTCTATTATTAACTTAAGTTTAAAAATAAAAAAGAAAAGACGAACATTGAACAGACTTTGTCTTGACAGGTGTTCAATCTAAACTTTAATTTATTTCAATTATTTCCTCACGTAGTATTTATAAATATAAAAGCAGAATTTCACACTTGTGTTCAAATTGAACATGTTGAGAGATTTTATGTGAAAATTTGTTAAGTTACTTTTACGAGAAAAAAAAGAAAAAAGTATACTCTGGTTTTGTACATACAAAAACTTGTTAAAAATTGTTAAGGGACTTTTAAGAAAAAATACAAAAAAATATACTAGTTTTTATGACATTTACTCTGTAGAAAGAAAGAGTTATCTCTAAAAAAAATTATGTTTATAACGTAATTTTTCGTTCTCACCTTCTCTTTAACATTTGTTGTTCAAAAGATAATTCTTTTTTTTTTTTGTAAGTGAGGATTAATTTTCAAGAACAGTGCACATCAACACAAAAAGAGTTCTAAGAATTATCTTAAGAAGTTCAAGCAACATATTTGGTGTTTTGTTAAAGGTTGGTTCTTTATTGTAAAAATGCTACCTTGTTTGTTCAATGATGTTTTGTGATACGCTAGTGAGTTTGATTCTAGACTATTTCTTTAGTTCTTTCATCCTAGTTGGATTTCACATAGAGCCTTCGGATAATACAACATCAACATCAAGATCCTGCAAGTTCGATTGATTCCTCCTCGTCAAGTACATCTTTCGTTTGCATCAAGTACATTAAAAGTATGATGTTCATAACTTTTTAGCTTGATAATGAGTTCGATACTCAAAATAGGTTCTCGAATTTTTATTTACAAAGTAGTAATGTATCAAATGACATTTAGTTTATAGACTTTAGAAAGTATATACACATTCAAATCGAACTCACCATTGCGAATTATAATCAATATATCACATACAACATCGTGATTAATTAGTATTGAATAAAACTTTAAACAACATGCCTAATTGTAGACTTCAATTTAATATACATCATTCCATATTTCCATATGCATATTTACCCGTAAACAACACAACTACACAAATTGTCAAATTCAATCATATCACACATAAATATTATACATACACTTTCCTACTTGAAGATATGTAAGCTCACCTTCACTTGTAGGATTCTTGATTCCTCAATATCCCTTTTCAACTCCTTTACTTTCTAAAATCAACACACTTCATGTCAATCATGCAAGTTTTTTGCATAAAACTCATTATACAACAAATGGTTTCATTACAACTAATTATATACTTAACCAACCTCTAATACGCCTATAAAAGGTTGTTAGGATCCATTTTTTAGCTCCTTATTCCAATTCTTGACCCGCATCCAAGCTATGCAATTGCAGAAAGTTTTGTTATCCGAATCTCATATTCTGTACCTATATATTTGCATATGTTACTTAGTTTCCTTCATCCCGAAATCTCATTTTCTCCTTTGTTCATCGAAACTAACATTCTATAATCCAATGAGAAGACACAAACAACTACAATAGTCCCATATGAATCTAAGATTGCGTCATGACAAAAGCTTGCTATAATCAAATAAGAAAACACAAATATTCTATAATCGAATGAGAAAACACAAACAACTCCAATAGTCCCAATTGAACAGAGTGATTAACTCATTAACCTACTTAAGGCACAAACAACCTAATAGGAAAAAAAAAACACCATTTCGAAATTGATTCCAACTTTATTAGAAGAGTGGCGAATTAAATGAAACCACTCATTTGGGGACGAAACTTGAATCAGAAAAACAGGAACTTGAATCGTATCACAGGATTTCTTAACGGAAAAAAATATTAGTCCATGATTAGGCTGATTTCTCGTCAATACTAACTTCAGATTTACGTAAACTTTAGAGATAACAAGTGCACAAGGGTACAACTGACAACTGTAACATATATGAAAACTTGAAGCACACGAAATTGTATTTTGATAAAGAAAAAAACCTTACGACGTAAATGTCTACAAGAATCACACCCCATCCTTCCTCACAAAAGCTAAATTCATCGATTGAGGAATGATAAATCACAAAATGTGGCGTTCTTGGGCCAATCATTGTCACCCTCGTGTTCTACCCGTCCAAAATTTGCGTAGTTAATGGTCTTACATTTCTAGGGTTTGGCTGGTTGTAATTTGAGAAGGAAATCAGGTAGAAAATGCCATGAGAAGCAACTCAATGGGCAACTTAAAGCGTTAAGGACACAGGCATCACTTACATGAGTGAGTGCTCTATATGTAATCAAATAAGCTTTATTTACAACCATAAATTGCGTCTCTTTCACTTGTTTTACATCCCTAAGTTTTACCAATTTTGACCGAGAAGTAGCATGCTTTTTAAAACCAAGACCGAGTTAACACAAAATCAGACTGTCCCAAACAAAGAGGTATTTAAAAAGCAGATCCACACGTCATTCATTAAACCGCAATCAATCCAAGTGCGGTTTTAAACATAAATATCCCGACAAACCTACTTTTACATATATGAAGAAACAAGTATCAAATTGATGATACTTGATCTTTATTTTTTACTTAATGATGACTTCTACAATCTACCGATAAGTGGATAAAATGAGGGTTATATCGACAAATTTGGATTATGCTATTCTAGAAGCTTGTTACAAGCACTAACACCTATAGCAGCTGCTAGATGCCAACCAGCATGAAGATACGGTGTTTCAGGAAACAGATCATCAGCCACGAAAAACGCCCCACCTAAAAGTGCCGACAATTTGTGAACGTTATGTAAGGGTTTAAGATCAGGATCTTTCACCGCTCTTCTTGCAAACGCAACCTAGAAAACACAGAAATTATTATCTAAAACTAATTTTGTAATAAAAAAAATGTTTCAGGCTGACTCGTTACACAACCCGCTCATATTGCGTACCTCCATCATCCCGGTATGAACAAGTGAAACAATGAGTGGTTGAATAGGAAGACACAAAGCAGATGCGGCCATCAGAAGTTTTGGGTTTTCATCTCTAAGAGCCCTTGATAAGCACTGAAAATACGCAATAGATTTTCAATTCATCTTGTATTTTTACGTTTATGAAATAGTAAATATGTTATTATTTACCACTGTAGCCGTAGCTATCATTGTGTAGTCGGCCCATCTTAAATACTTTCGCAATCTACCTTTGGAAGAATGGTACAAACTTGAAGCGATTCCTACTCCAATTAATGAATTGGCGTAAAGCTTGGAGTTTAGATTCTTTCTGCATATTGAAATTAATAAACAATTAGGGGTTGCAAATTCGACCCATTCACTTATGAATGAGTTGATTCATTTATGTTTAATCTCTAACCGGTCAAACGGGTAGAACCGCAATGTCAGCTTAAAAGAAAATGTGTCAAACGGGTTGAAACTTGAAAGCCACCAAAAGTGCATTTTTAATGCATAAAACCTCATAAACCAGTTCAATAAAAAACTTTGATTATCAGTAAACAATAATAAAAATATTTGAACAATCTTTGACACACTAAATATTCATAGAACACTTGGAAAAAATGTGGATAAAAAGCGTTTTGAGTCAATCACCAAGCCCTAAAGAAAATAGCCGTCTTGACATGGACCAGTTTTGACCCGTAACCTATATCCATATCCAATTTCCAACATTTATACTAATGATTATTGAGGAAATTCAGAGAAAACATGCCTTGGAGCTTGGATACCACAAGCAATAAAAGGAATTGAAGTAAGCACATTCACAATTCTCTCACCAAGATGTCTATCCCCTACAACAATTTTTTCATTAGAAAAGTTAGAATTTATAGTCCATCGACAAGGGATTAACAAACACGCAATGTTGTATAACTCGTTAGTACCATGTATACAACTATGGATGGGCCGTAAACACGCTGGTCTCTGCTGCCATACTCTCCTATCACCAACAAAAAAGATAAGAAAACCGCAACGATACATACACTTATCAAGAATATCAATAATACAAATCGAAGCTAGACGCTACTCACTGCACAGTATGGACTCTTAAAAGCTGATTAACTCCTACGGTCAACCGTCCATTTGTTGACTGCTGAAAGGTTCCATCTTGGGAGATTTCTTCTAACCCAAATGGTGAATGTTGAATCACATGAACTCCATGAACATGGTCTAGTGTTCTACTTGTGTGTTCTTGACTCTCTGGACCCATCACTCAAATGGCAATCAGTCAACCTTAAAGACTGATTGCCAATAAAGATGCAGGCACAAACAACTGAGAAAAAAACCCATGAATTATACCTTAGTTAGTTAGTTTTACAACATACCATACAATTATTAATTCCAAACTTATTGGAGCATTTCGTCGAACATGTTACGTGCATGAATCCTAAAGCTTAAACCCAATTGAAATCTCATAAAAAACACTAAATTAAAAACAAATACCGATACATTTGAACAATAAACTAACTATAACGAACATCTTTGTGACTATAGAGGATCGGTCACCTGAAAATCTTTGTGTAGGATGAGAAGATTGATGTGGGTATGAATCAAGAAGACGCAAAAGATGTATTAGATGACAGAAATAATGGCAGATGCGAATTAAAACACGAATCTTCCGAAGAAGAAGAATGGGAATTTCGCATATTCGTGGCACTTTTGATTTACAAAAATGTCAAGTAGGGTACTCCATATGTCGTTGGCGTTTTCATCGGCCCACAAACATAATTATTTATTGAAATGTTATTATTTTAATAACTGGGATTTTTCTTTAATTTTATGAATATTACTAAAAAAACAATTTATAGTAACCGTTATATATTGTTTCTTTCGTGAAATCTAATGAAATTGGACTTGAAGTTGTAATTGGATTCTAAAGAGTTTCTTTAAATTTTATATTGTGTTTACTTGGTATAGGTATCAATAAAATTGAACGTAAAATATGTAGAAATGACATAACTAACTTGTATCCAGAATGAAGGATGTGAACCAGCGATTTAGATTCGATTTCAATTTTTTTTTGTTGAAACGAAAACATAAAAAATGGAATCTTAAAAGTTTGATTATGCTGTTAAATAAAGAATGGAATCTACGTTCTAAATTCATTCAGAATTCATTTTATTATGTGAAATATATATATATATATATATATAGAGAGAGAGAGAGAAAAGTAAATCGTACAATATGTCTTAACGTACGTGATAGCAAAATCGCACGCTATGTTACAAAAAAATGAAAATCGCAAGTTTCAAAAAGACATGAAAATCGCATGTACATAAAGATTCAGTAAAGTCACATGTTCAAAAATATCCTAAATTCGCATGTACAATAAAAAATTGAAATCGCATGTGAAAAAGAAAATGGAAATCGCATGTTATAAACCAAATTTCGCATGTTGATACTAAATCTCGTACGCAACGTACGTTAAGGCATATTGTGCAATAACCGATCTTCTATATATATATAAATATATTTAAAATTAGTACCCATTTGTATTAAATCTACACATTTTTGTCCACAATCAGATTCCTTAAACTCATAGTCATGTCAAAGGACATTTTCATCACACATTGTCAACGTTAGGCTAGAAGCCCTCCATTACATAATAAAAAAAACATTGTTCTGACTTCTGAGTCAAAATCACCTTTAAAATACAATAAAATAGAAAAAGAACTTTTGTTGGCAAGTGTTCTTCACATCTTAGCTTGTTGATGGTGGTTAGGCTCTCTCATGTGTTCAAATGGTTCAGATTTGTTCTCTAATGGATTTTAACATGTAAATCTGTGATCATCATCATTGTCCTCATCGTCTAATGGATTTTAACATGTGATCATCGTCATTTTCGTCATAGTTGATGATCAGATTCTCATTCTCGTTCTCGTTCTTCTCATCTCATTATGTTTAGACTAAACAAAGATTCTTGACCCACTAGATCGATGCCAAAGATCTCGAAAAGATGTTAGTTCTCGGAGTTTGTTGAATAATATTGGTTTGATTTCATCGATTGATATTTTGAACTTTCCTTGTGTCTTTGAGGCATCGGCAGTGGCTTGTGAAGGGTTGCCACTTGGCGCTTTTGAAGTGTTCGAACATTTTGACTAGTACACGAGTACTCTCATAAAACTTGATTGTTTTCTAAAAAAAATGACTAAAATCACTTTTGCTCTTCGCATAATTAGATACTATAACATGTTCGACCACTTATGGTCTAGTGGCTGGGAGACTTGGGTCTCCAATGGAAACCCAAGTTCAATCCTTACTTGTGTCACTTTGGTAGATAAGGCGATGATAAATAGAGCCTAGCTTCCTTGCAGAAGTGTCAGGCTCTATCCTAAGCACACCCGGATTTTTGTCCCACCGTGTGTTACGCCAGAGAGTTCTGCTCTTGTGGTGGCACAACGACTGTCAAGTGACAGCCGGCGGTATGGTTTCCCGGGGGAACGCCCAAGCCAAACTCTGAAGCCAGCATGGGCCCAGTTAAGACAACATAGTCTGGCTGGAGTGTGACAATGTGCCTCTCTTATATGAGGAGTGTGATAGCCTAATACAAAAAAAGTCGCCGTTAAAAAAAAATACCATAACATGTTTCTATATTAAGATATGATGATGATTATCTTTGATGACACATATTATCAAATCTATTTAGTGTTTTTTTTAATCAGCAAAGAGACATGCTATAAAAAGTAAAAACAAACCGGTCAGCAAACTTATTCGCAAATTTAAAAAAGTAAAAACAAACCGGTCAGCAAACTTATTCGCAAATTTATGAGTAAATTGCATAAAACGTCCTTTAAGTTTCTCCAATCTTGCTGGTTTCAGCCTTAAACTTTAAAACTTGCCAAAAACAGCCTTTAAGATTAATTTTGTTACGAGTTTCATCCTTTATCACTAACCCGGTTAGTAATCCATGTTAAATGGTCTCACATGCATAGCAGGTGAGGGTAAAACCGTCTTTTCATGCTTGTGAGGGTAAAACTGTATTTTCACATGTTTCTGTTCCTATTCCTATCCTTCCCCTGTTTTGAAACTGTTCTGGAACGCTTCTTGAATTTCGTTTTAATTCTCTGTTGAGGTAGAAATTGGTTGTGTGATTCACGTGAAGAACGGTGGACGGTGGGGTGGCTGCGGAGGTGGTGGTGGTGGTGGGATTTGTGAGAAATTTGCTCTGTTTGCGGGCTTTTTTTCGGGTAACATCTTCGATTGAGTGGATTTCTGGACGGAATGTTGGAGATGAAGGGTGGGGTTTGTGTTCTGGTTATGGGTTTGATCCGGGTTTTGAAGATTTTAAAGACTGGTGGCGGAAAGATGGTGATTTGATTGGATTGTTGGTGTCAGAAGTATCATGCATAGAAGTTGTTTGTGAAAAGTTCTCTTTGACTTCCATTCTTCTTGATCTTGATTTCTATGGTATTGGTGATTGTAAAACAATATTCTGTTCGGATTCTGATTCCTCTGGGGTCAATCTACTCAAATTAGCCATTTAGGGTTTTGACTGATTTAGGTTTGAACAAAATGGCGAGTGTTGATCGGAATAGTGTTCGACCGGAAAGTTATTTGATCGGAATGAGGGTTTAATTGGTTTTGAGACATGTTTGAAATGATGAAGACGTTTGGGATTTTATCTGGGTTTTATAACCTCACAAGCATGAAAAGACGGTTTTACCCTCACATGCTATGCATGTGAGGCCATTTAACATGGATTACTAACTGGGTTAGTGATAAAGGATGAAACCCGTAACAAAATTAATCTTAAAGGATGGTTTTGGCAAGTTTTAAAGTTTAAGGCTGAAACCAGCAAGATTGGGGAAACTTAAAGGACGTTTTGTGCAATTTACTCCAAATTTATAGTCCTTAAAATGTGGTTGTGGTGTAATTATATAATATTATATTATTAATATATATTTTGAACCATATCGTTTTCCAGTTACTAAAATAATATTGTCTAAAACGTACTAATACCCATGTATTGATTTTTTATTTTCTTTTTGACCGGTAAATTTGGATCACAGGCGGACCATTGGAGTATCATCGTGTCACTAGCGGAACCATCCGATCATATCCATCTCCACTAGGCTATACTGCATATACACCAATTTAGAAGGAAACCCAATAAATATGGGAAAATCCCTTGTGAGAATCAAATCCAGAACATAATAATCTCTAAGCTTTATTTCAACCCTAAAATAATATTATACTATAATGTCATTCGTCATGTATTGAAATAAATATAGTAATGAATCTAATGATATAAAAATAGTTTCATAATTTTCTTATATTTCACGGAGACCAGAACTACTAATATTGTGCCGTCCCACTTTCTAATAAGAACCTCCGTACATACAATATATGTATATGTATTAGTATAATATATTCTTCATATTTTAAAGAGAAATTGTACTTTAATAATTTCACCGAGAAGGGATGGTAAATGACTAATAAGGTGAATTATTAGAATCCAATTTTCCTATTTAAATAGCGTATTACGATCTATATTATGTTTAATCAACCATATATCAATTATAACTAGGAGGGTTACCCCGCGCTTCGTGACGGGTGCCGCTATGGTAGCAAACCGAATTGAAATCGACTGAATAATATATCGGTACGATACTGGCACTCATTATAGCAATCGAAAGGCAAAATCCAAAAAATAAAGTCGTTATATGCCCAAAAGGACATCGACACATATTTTAAATAAATCGAAAACCATAAAAACGAATATCAATAATGTCTTCCGAAATGAATATCGGTATTCATTCCGATGGTACCGACAACGGTACTGATGTTGTTCAATTGGAATTGACGTAGTACTAATACTTGCTATAGTTTACGATAATTAAAAAAAATCTATACTTGCTCGCACGGTATCAATTCAATTCGTCATGGTAAAGAACAGACGGTATAAGTTCGGTTCGTCAAGGTACCAGTATGGTATTCATATTCACTATAGTTCATGATATAAAAATATACTATATACCGCTATCCAAGTTTCGCATGGTATGCGTTCTGTTGATCACGGTAAAGAACAAATAAAAATCAATTATATTGATCCGTTTGATTTTGAACAAACTTTTAACCAAACGAAGACAAAAATAAACATTTCGCATATGTTTAGAACTTTATAAAGTATTACACTATACTAATAGAATAATGTAAAAAGTAATGTTGTCTCTCTTTTACTTTCTTCCATTTATCATCTTTTAAAACATTTACAATTAATTCAAACTCAGATCCTAACAAATGTTAATTTATATAGAAAAAACTAAATGTAAGTTAGGTTTGACAACATGTACATTTGTGCTTCGATTACTTAAGCTTTATCACTCACAACTCAGTTTTGGGAAAAAATGTATCAATACAGAGAAAAATTTAGGCACGTCGCAACAACATACTCAAAATTATATAAAATATCATAACTTAATAATAGTTACATAAGGAAAAAAAACATGCAAAATCAATTAAAAATATATTAAACTATTAATATATATAATTAAAAACAAACAAAATTAAAATAATTTTAAAACACTATTCTTTCTATTAATATATATAATTACTGAGATTCCTTTCGTGCTTCGCGGCGGAAATTGGTCGGTATCTATTCTTTTTGATACAATACTTGTACTCACAATAGCCTATAGCGATCGAAAGGGAAAACTTTATATCGTTCGAAAACAGAAAAAAACGAATATCGATACCGGTGTTGTTCAGTTAATATCAGTTCGATTGGTTTGTACTCTATGTTTATTTATTTTTTCAACATTGTCATATAAATTTTATTGATAACGAATAATGTGACGCTATCATACCAAACCGAATCGAAACCGACTGAGCAACATATGTATCGGTACTAGTATTTATTTTTTTTAGTTTTCTTTTCGATAAATTGACATCGTATTGCTACAATATTGTACCGAACCGAAGAACATCATATTTGGTTTAGGAGTTTATTGGTATATTTTTCTTTCGATAAACTGACACCGTATTGTTACCCTACCATACCGAACATCAATACCGGTAGCTGCATTTATTTTTAATGTTTTCGGTTTCGAAATTTTTATTTTAAATAACTCTATCTATGATGATAAATGAATAACGTTACCAGTACCGTGACACTCTAAACCAATTGGTGTCGTACGAACAACATCGGTGCTAGTACTTGTGTTTGATTTTATCGTTTTCGGACATGTAAAACATGTGTTGATTTTTGTACAAAGTGCATGTATTGTTTCGGTACAGTAACGAACCGAACTGATACCGATCTAATGCACGCGGTAACATACCATCACAACATGCATGCAAATAACTTGAAATGTTAAAAAAATAAATAAACAAAGATATGGATTTAATTTTTTTTTTTTGTAAAAAGTTAATACCAAAAATCAAATTAAATAATCATTAAAATATTACTAATAAAATAAAAAATACTTAAAACTTATCGATTACTTCTAAACAAATCGGTGTTGTACGAACAACATTGGTGCTAGTGCCGATGTTTGTTTTTATCGTTTTTGACCATGTAAAACATATGTTGATTTCTATACCAAGTGCATGTATCGTTTTTGTACAGTAAAGAACCGAACCTAACCGATACCAATCTAATGCACATGGTAACGTATACCATCACAACGCGCGGGCAAATAACATGAAATATTTAAAAAAATAAACATAGATACGGATTTAATATTTTGTTTTGTAAAACATTAACACTAAAAATCAAATTAATAATCAATAAAATATTAATAATAAAATAAAAAATACTTAAAACTTATCGATTACAAATAAAAAATAACACACACAAACTTAAAAATTATGATTTAGTTTCATTTAATATACTTAAAATTATGATTTACTATTCATCACAAGTTTCATTTAATATATACTAGATTCTCTGTCGTCGCGCATTGCGGCGAAACAAATCAAATGATAATATAAAACAAATGTTATTTGAAAACAAAGAGTGTTGTTTAGAAAGCAAAACCGTCAGAATTGATTCGGTTCATTTCATCATGATACCGTTTTACAATACCAAATACATAATCTATTTTGATCACAACTTCGTTTTAATAAAATTTATGCCGGAATGTCGAAGAAAAGAAAGTTAAGCACAACTACGTACTTAGATTTTTTAGAAAAAGTTACCGAACATAACTTATTAAAATATGAAATTAAATGATAAAGGAAACATGATTAAAAATAAAAAGGAATGATTCAAATAAAAAATTAAATGATAAATATGATTTTAAAAAGAGAGGAATGATTTAAAACAAAAACTCTAATATGTATATAATTATTTGATCACTAAAAACGACAAAGAAAAGAAAAAAAAAACAAATGAAAAGGCACAAACACATAAAAAATAACATGAAAACAAATAAAAAGGAAAAAAAAGAAATAGATAAAATGAGAAAATAAGATGAGAGGGTTTGAGATGGGTTAAAAAATAGGAAAAAAGTATTGTTGACTTAGAATTGAACTTGGGACCTTATCCATGCAACTTCAAAGACCAAGCACAAACTTTGTGCATAGTTTATGTATAAAAAATATATAAATACTAACTATATTTTAAGATGTAAAAAAATAAAAAAAAACAGTGGATGCCACATGGCATCCACTGATTGGTTGCAAACACTATTCATCAAACCTCACTAATAGTATATATATATATATATAATATAATAACAATAATAATAATTATAACTATTATTATTATTATAATAATAGTAATAATAATATAATAAATCTATTAACTCCTAAACTTTGTGAATAGTAACTTGTGCAAGATGGTACACCCTCATTTGTTCATTTTCTTCTTTGCCCCGTGTGTGTGTATATATATATATATATATATATATATATGATTCAGTTTAAATGAGAACCATCACGGGTTGCGAGAACCACGAGTAGGCCATCCAAAAGGTTTTTTTTGAAACCTTTTTGTTTCAGCAAAATAAAAAAAATTGAAAAAAATCGCATACCCACATTTACATGATGCGTAAAAAAATATATATGTTCTTCCAAAATTTACGTCTGCCATAAAAAAAACTTGCATCAGTCAAAACTACCGACTCGGCAATTTTTTTTTACTTTTTTACAGATGTGTTTATAATTTTTTCATCTACATTTGTGCAAAAAAAATTGACCCAACTCGCGCCATATCAAAAGGTTCTCGCGGTTCTCGCAACTTAAGATGGTTCTCATTTTACCCTTTTCCTATATATATATATGTATATATATATATATATATATATATATATATACATATATATAGGGATTAGGTAAAATGGGAACCACCTTGAGTTGTGAGAACCGTTGGAACCAATATTAACCATTGATCAAATATGTTTTGATGGATGAAATTAAAAGACAATAAAACAGAGTAATAATTGTGTTTTAATTAATAGAATTTTTGTTTTTAGTAAGATAAGGGCTAATTGGTCTTTTACTATGACAATTAATGACTGGTCTCATTAATGATTGTTCTTTAATTAATAAAATTGTTATTTAATAAAAAAATTAAAAAAATTGAGGTAAATGTTTACATAGCAAATAAATCACCAGAAAATAAAAAAAATAAACTAAAATAAATCAAGCGAAGTCGTCGTTAGTAAATGATAGTTTGCACCTCAATCGTCTGAGATCTGCACGGACACCACACAAAACATGTAAAAATCCAAAATTATCATTCTACAAACAAATTAAATATCATTTACTCCAAAATATAGTTACATTCCACAAAAGTGACGTTTAGAGGAGCTCGAGCAGACATTCAGGGGCGTAAAAAACATTTTTCTGCCGAATGTAAAAGAAATTTATATAATTGTTTTTTATGCCGCCGACGCGTAAATTTTTTATTTTTACCCCAGCCCTGACTGTAAATTACTTTTACACCCCGGTTGTAAATTTTTATTCCTGTCTCGGTTGTATGTTTTTTTACGCCCATATTAAAACATTTTAAAAACTTTTTTACGCCTCAGTTGTAAACTTTTTTTACGCCCCCAGCTGTAAACTTTTTTACATTGGGTGTTACTACAAAAAAACCCTGTGTAAAAAAAAAGACACATCAGTATATTTTACGTACATGGTTATTTATTGTGTGTTACTGTTTTTTAATTTTACAATCAGTAAATTTCCGCACGGGTCGTGTGTGAAAACATTGTATTTTTTACATGGGGCGTAAAAAAATTTTGGAGAAAAAAATATTCGCATAAAAAAGCGTGATTGTTTGGCTAGGGGTTTTTTAAACTTTTTACAGGGGCCGTGAAAAATCTGAGAATAAAAAACTTTTTACATGGAGTTTTTACGGATAGCGTAAAGTTTTTATGTAGAGTTTTACAAAGTTTTTACGGGGTGCATAAAGGTTTGTAAACAAATTTACGCATGCGGTTGGGTAGAAAAAAGTTTTAACGTATAGTTTTTACGGGGTGCGTAAAGGTTTGCAACAAATTTACGCATGCGGTTGAGTATAAAAAGTTTTTATGTGGAGTTTTTTCGGACTTATTTTAACTTTGAATACACAGTTATTACGTACGTCAAAACCATGCAAAATTTTTTTACGCACGGTGTCGCGTGTGAACTTTTTACGGATGTTAAAATTTTTACACCTCGGTTGTAATTTTTTACGCACGTGTTAAAAAAATTAAACATTTTTTATGTCCCCGGTTGTAAACTTTTTTTTAAGCCGCGGTTGTAAACTTTTTGTACATCCCGATTAGGGAAAATATAGCTTGCATTTTATAAAAAAAACATTATAAGACAAATAAGACAAACATTTTTACGTCCCTGGTTGTAAACTTTTCTCAAAACATATAAGACAAATATAGCTTGTTTTTAAAAAAAATATTATGTCAGAAATTAGAGAAAATAGAGCAAAAAGAAATAGATATTTTTTTCGATAATTTTGTATTTTTCTAATAAACATATAAGACAAATATAGCTTGCATTCTATAACAACATTATGTCATAATAAAAAAAATAGAGCAAAAAGAAAGAGATATTATTTTCGATATTTTTGTATTTTCTAAATTACGTAATATTTTTTTGTTTCAATTTAAAACTTAAGATATGTTTTCTTAATTTAAAATATAAAAAGTATAAAAATGATGAAAATACAGAGATATATTGTTATGTCAGACATATTAATGATGATGTGATATGTATTATAGACAAGAGGGAGGGAATGTGACATTAAGAGAAAATGACTAAATTACCCTTTTAAATAAAATTGATTATAGATGATGTGTTAAAATTCTATTGGATTGAAAGAGTTCTCACACCTGATAGTGGTTACCGCATCCTCTATATATATATTGTTCAAGATTCATCATATTAGCGCATCTAGTAATGTGATTCTGTGTCTGTTTGAATGCTTCACTGACATAGGTTCAATCCATGACCATATATATTTCCCTCCCCGTTTTCTTTTTGTGGTACACACTTGCGTGGCAGGTTTTTGTTGATGCCACCTACCCGCCAACGACCAAACCTTTCTTCCCTCCAAGTATCTCTACAAAGTTCTTTTTTCTTTATCCCCTGTTAAAATACCCAATGTTAGAGAGATAGAGATGGGATGCCGATCGTTTACCGGCGAAGCAACCCAAATATTCATCATCAAAAAAACCTAAATGTTCTTCATCCAGCTCTCCAGTTCATCATCGAAAAAACTCAAATGTTCTCCAGTTCCTTGCGGGTTCTAGCGACGATGATTTCATCAAGTACGATATTAACAGTAACTTCTCTCCGACCGTCCTTTTTTTGCATATTTGTTCCTTTTTGTTGTTTTAGGGCTACTATGTGATTTAACTGAATTCATTGTTTATTTTTTGGTTTTAATGTGGTCTGTAGGTTAAATGATTTCGATTTGGTAGGTTTTGAAAATATTGAAGTTTAAAGTAAGAGATCAATAAGATTTTGTATCAGATTATTAAAGATTGTTATAGTAACAATAAAAGTTAGTATTCTAATTTAATGCAGATTTTATATAAGGAAGAAATTGATAGAAATGCTTTAGATGATGGTTCCGTCAAAAACAAGAGAAAAAGACATCTGATGTCAAATTTGGTCATTTTTATGTTTATTCGGTTTTTTAACATTCATTTAGCTTCACTAATTAGTTTTTTGTCCTACAACAGCTGACCTTGATTCTCGGTTCTCGAGTCTTTGAACTTTTACATGACTAATCTTGGTAAGTTTGGTTTTAAAAATCTTAAACTTATCACGAAAAACTAGGGAAAGTTTGGTGTCTGTCAAGATTAGTGAGGGTGATATTGCGAATCTTGGGGAGTTTTTTAATCATGTGGTGAAGTTGGAAGAGTTTGGGGGCAATGCGTTTAGTAATTAGATAAATAAGTATACGGGTTTGTAGTTTCCTCCATTGTTGAGGTGTGTGGCGTTGAAGTTTCCTCCATCATACAGCGCGATAACAATAGTGGTAGCTAGGGTTTTGAGACACAATGGCGGCTATGAGGGTGACATGCTTAGAAAGTGACGGATAAAATTGCACACAAACATAGACCAGTTTTAAGGTAAAACACACAAATACAATATACACACATTCTAGGCATGCGTACCTATCAATATAGAGTATAGCTAAGGTAAGTACCCAAGTATCAATCCTTAGACACGAAATCTATTAACCTATCTCTTTTGTAATATCTAACCTAAGTAACTTTTAATGGTTAAGAAAACACTAAATAACCGAATGATTAAGTTTTTGGAAGCAGTTATAAGAAGAATAATCGATTAGGTTCAAAATCCTCTTAATACTTTTACAAAGCAGTTGATTATGGTTTTTATGAAAAGCTCATCACAGTTGACACTAGTAATGAAGGTGTAGTGTTAAAAGTTAGAGCCCTCTCAGGTTAACCCGGTGTCCCTAAATAACCAGACTATAGACACACTTACTTATACGATTCTAAGTAACCAAGTCATTTACTTATCTCTACAGTTGATTAATGAACCGAGCAAATTAGTATATGTGTTACTCAATTTAAAGCAAACCCTTAACTAGTTTCTAAATCTTTCTATTCAGATTCTCCCCGTAGGTGACCCATATGATTTACCAACCCTCAAACAAGTTTGTCCTTTACCTAATAATTATCTAGCCGTAAACTAACGATGGATATATAGCCTAAAGATAGACAACACAGATCTAGCATGCATAACTTTATAGAAAGATCTAAATCATCCACACAAACTCAATCAAACATCAATACTTATCATATAGATTACACAAATCCCAAGTTCATAAGTAAACCTTACTAAAAACACACTTCCATAACAAAATCAACCAAATCATTGCATAGTATCATGAATCATCCTACCCTAACCGGCTATGGCGTAGTTAGCTACTCATACTAACAAACAAAACCGAAGAACTCATCTATCGAATACATGATTGAATCCAAAGGAAAGTGATAATACGAAAGGTCTAACTTAGTAAGGATCGGTATCTTGACCTCTTGTATGCTATTCTTCCTTGAATCCTCCTCCTGTTGATCCGATATGTCTAAGTCAGTAAGGATCGATATCTCGACCTCCTTCATTCTTCACATCTTCTGTAATATCCTAATCTAGCCCATAAATCATTCCTTTCTCCTAAGAATATGCAAATCACTTAAAAACAAACATTTAATCCATTCCAAGCAAGGTTTACAACAAACAACTATCAAACTGCAAGTTTTACCACTATAAGAACATGTTGGCTTTCAGATACATCAAGGGTCGGCTTGCAAGTTATCCAAACAACCACCCAAGGAAAACCATTTCCCTGCCTAAATGAAAGTCAGAACCCAAGGAAAACCATTTCCCTGCCTAAATGAAAGTCAGAACCCAAGGAAAACCATCTCCCTTCCTAATGGAATAAGTTGGATTACAAGCCAAATGTATATAAGTTTCCTCCCGTGAAATTTATCCAAACAACCACCCAAACTACTAGTCTCAAGAACTACTGCCTAAAGACACAAGAAAACAAGTACAAAGAGCTGGAATGCAAAGTGCTGGTCAACTAGTCAACTGTCAAAGTCAACACAATGAAGACTGAATGCCAGAAGACCAAGTTAAAAAGTTAAATGAAAACTACAAGTATTGGATTCCGAAAGTGCTAGTTTGCACCAATAATTTTGGACTCTCTGTTGTTTACATTGTATCATCCAGCAATTTTGTTACTTCAACTGTCCAGCAGATCTGCGCAGCTGCTGGCAGTTAAACATTTAATAGGGTTGTTTATGGTCGCTTTCATGATGATGTCACTAGCAGTTCTCTCCTTTATATTTAGTTCAATTCTGCATTTCAGTGAACTAACTCTAGGAGTTGGAAAAGCATAAGAACCTAAGAAAGAGAGAGAGAGAGAAAGTTCGCCTGGTGAGGGGGAGTACAGTTTTGTATAATTATTGTAATTGACATATGAATTATTGACAATCGTTCCCAAATCCAGCAATGCTTATGATGCTGTGTTTATTATCCTAGATTGTTTGATTACTTGTACATCTAGCAACGTTTTATTAAACAAACACACAAATCACTAACTCTTAGATCCAACAGTAATATTATTTATAATATATATTATAATGATCTTGGATATCTTGTGTGTAGGTAGAATTTTAGGATTAAGATGTCAACAAATGGTCATCAGATGGAGCGTGAATATTCTGCGTGAAATGTCTCGATTGATGAGGGATAAGGTATGCATATTGATAACACTGATTCAGGGATAACTAGGACACTATCTGGTGGTTGCCTTGATTAAAAAAATGACCCACCTTCAAATAGTTATGATAGTGATTATGATGTCGAAGGTGTTGTAGATGGGTGGGCCTCAATCTCATCTAGAGATCATGATGTTGCACCATGTGTCAATGGTAAAAAGTAAACAAAATCTCACAAGAAGAGAAAACGTGAGACTTTAACGCCACAAGGTACGCTACCTAATATAAACCAAAGCGGTACATCGTTAACCAATTTCCCGATTCAAGTAAGCATACTGGATGGCCATACATTGGCAAAGGCCATGACTCTATTGGTTGAAACTGAAACTGATGTTCTGATACCTGCTAATGACATCTTACTGTAACCACTAGTTCAAGAACCTGATTACAGACCAACTGGGGTCCACCATGGTTCACAAAGTTCTGAATTACATAATCTGGTTCCATATCCTCTTTGTACTCCACCTATTGATGGACAATAACCGGTCGACGTGTTCCAGAATGAAAACAATAATGCAATTCCGGGTGATGGTCTGCAACATCTTGAAAAAGAAGGTTTTCACAATGGACACGAGAGAGAAGTTGATAACCATTTTGAATTATCATTCAATAGTTCGTCACTAAATTATGGAGGATTTAATAGCCCGTTTAGTTGTGGGATCAATGGAACAACTTCATCGTATACACATTTTGATTATTTGCTTGATGATGACCATGCTGTACTTAGGAGCACTTTAGGAAGTTCTTCAATGGTTGATTGTAAGTCTATCTTTATCTTACGTTTTATTTAGTGGGGGCATTTTCGGCTCATTTAGTTATGAATAGTCAATTCGGGCTGTGCATACATCTCTAATAGGTCAAACATGTAAAATTTATATTAACATATTAGCTTAAAAAGGAAAAGGTTCAAAGTCGCACAAATTGTATTTTAATGTATAAAACGTCATAAACTGCTTTGTTTCTAAAATGGTGTGCCTATTTGCACACCACATTGCCTATTTGCACACTACACCCTAGCAAAACCTACCTTTACCTACGCTGCGTATAGACCTATACGCAGCGTATACGGTTACAACTATACGTTGCGTATAGGCCTATACGCAACGTAGGTAAAACATCGATCCCAAAGCCTGATGACCAATCATTGCACAGAAAACAAGGTTCATATATGCTGCGTATAGGCCTATACGCAGCGTATATAACCCATCAGAGTTTTTGGGGTCATTTAGGTGGGGTTGAAGCATCAGGTTTTCCACCAAGTTTATATACGTTGCGTATAAACCTATATGCAACGTATATACCCTTCTGATTTTTTTTTGTTTTGTTATATGTGGCATAAATTCTCATCCGATGACACCATTAACTCATTTAAATATATAATGAGTTGAAAAAACTATAATGTTTTTTTATTATTTAGTCGATGTCGGTAAGATGCTACGTCCGTTTCACGCAACGAAAAGTGTATACGTTAATTTTTTTTGAAGAGCGTGTATGCGGTTCAAATATATAATATCGTTATCGAGGTTTATAATAAAAAATTATACCAAGTCTAGTGCCGTTAATTATTTTTAAATTCCATAAACGTTTACATATAAATATTATACCGTTAATTATTTTTAGATACTCGTGTACGTTCCGAATACTATAACGTTAAAAAAATATAGCGTTAAATATTTTGATATTTACAGCTAAAGTTTGTGCTTACATAACCAAAAGATGTAATAGTATATACAACAACATAAGTTTGATATTTACAGCAAAAGGTTTGTACATGCATAACCAAAGATAAAGAACTACGGCAGCGGGTCCTGCTGCTGATGCCACTCCGCATCCGGAACGAAGGGTCGTGGAGCTAACCCGTCACGCTGCCGGCGCTCCTGCATTTTATAAAAATTATAAAAACGATACAAATATAATAAAAACTATAAATTGTTAACTAGTTGAAGTCGAACCTGCAGCTCCACAGCCACCCACTCCATCACATAGTTCAGTCGGTCAACGTCGCGACGTAGCCGCTGAAACTCCGTGTACGAGGGGGCAGGACCGGGCCCAACATGTTGTGGGAACTGAGGCGCCCCGGGTGGTCCACGCGGATGAGGCCGCTCCGGAATAATCATCGACGGGTCATGCTGCGGCACCTCCGGAATGGCCGGGGGGATATATCAGTCGAACTGTGCCGGCAGCTGCCTAGGCTCGAAAATCTCGGCATTCGGACCCTTATACCGCTTACCGACTGGGAAGTTTTTGGTGAAGTGCATCCCCGATATTGTATTCATCCCCATCCGCTTCGACTGTATCGCTGGGCCTACACGCGGATCAGTCTCCGGGTGATACCCAAACGAAAGGGCTAGCACCGTGACAAAATAGTAATTTAACAAATTCAAAATATTCAGGTGTGTTTTGGGGGGAATTTGACCGCCCTTCACATACGCTGCGTATAGCTCTATACGCAGCGTATGTGAAGGTATACATTTCCATTCTTACCCTTGTGTTGAGGCTATACGTAGCTGAAATGAGGGGTATAAATGTCATTTAGAGATCATACGCTGCGTATAGCTCTATACGCATCGTATATAAAGGTCAATTTTTTTTTATTTTTTGTGTATTCTTTTGTTTATTTATAGAAAAATAAATAAAATTATTGTATTTATATGTTTATTTATAAAAAATGAATATTATAAAAAATAAAAAAGATACAAATACAAAAAAATTCTACAAATATAAATATAATACAAATAAAATTGATACAAATGTATTTTTGATTAAATTTATACTATACAATTAACAAAAATTTACGTTTTCGATGAATCTTCGATTAAATATATACTCGGGTCTTTGTGTTTGTCTGAGTCTTCTTTAGGGTTGACTATGCTGTAGTAGTGCTGTAACCGCGACCTATACATGTCCTCCCACTGTTCTACAGCTAGTGTTCGATGTGTAGACCACATTGGGTTCACTGTAGGCATGGGGTAGTCGTTTTCCAACTTAGCATGTATGAAGTGTGACCAGTTAACATGTACGAGTGTTATCGCCTGAGGTCGTGGATTTATAGGGCCAACTGTTAACGGGAAATAGGTAAAGCTCCCTTCGATGCTTAGCAGGTGGAGGATGATATTATACCTTTGTGCTACGAGAAGCCCTACGTGGGGCATTTCCATCCAATGACTTTCAGGACACCCTTCCACTGAATGCCAAGAGATACTGTCACGTATCCGGATAAAGGCCCCTTCATCCCATCTATCGAATACATGCGTCCATAGCGACTCGTTAAAGTTAATCTCCAGTAGTAACTCATTTCGAATACGGGGCCATACGTATTTCGCATAACCTAACCCGACAGCCACAGACCTGTACCCACAATGACTGTCTGGGATCACATCTTGTATACGTGAGATGTAAGGGTGAAACTCCGATGGAATTTGAGGCCCAAACCTCTTAATTGCTAACAAGTCCCCGTCCCCCTTTATTAATGGAAAACCATGATCATCCCGCGTCTCCTTCTTTTTAGAGCCTTTCGTTGAACGGCTTCGTTGCATATTAGGTTTTTCAGACTTTACAACCGAACCCGTTCCACGAAAGCCCTGTGACGGTACGTATGAGCTGTGTCGGGGTAAATCGTGCCTACGGTGTGGGGAATCGGTATATACATTGCTTGCCTCCCCATAGGAGCTTTTTCTCGCATCTTCGTCTAACCTCGCAGCTTCTTCTAGCCTTTGTTGTACTTTTTTTGTTGTAGGCCGACTACGAGTGTTTTGCTGGACAATCGTTGGTTTCTTAGTTGAGGACTTCAGAGTGAAGACCGCTTTTATCTTTGAAAGCAGACTTTGTGCTGAATGGGGGATTCTGACTCTAGCTGTTGCCGCACAATATTGAGCTCTTCTACAACATCAACCTCCTTATCTACCAGTTTACACGGTAGTAAGTCAAGCGTACGCCAGAATACATCAACGTCGTCGAGTTGTATCTTACGCCCTGCACAGTTAAATCAGTACGATGAGAGAAACAGCTAAAATGGTACTAAATAACAAAAGGTTTGTCGGTTTACTATTCCGTACCTGTTCGTCTGTACTTTTCCAGCCTGCAAGCACACGGCAACCCACAACTAAGCCACAAATGGCAATCACATGATGCGTTAATTTTTCTCAACACCTCCAACTTCCTCATTAGCTCTCCTTCCAGCAGATCAAGCGCTTTATGCGAAACTTTTCCACGTAGGTTGTCCAACAGTGGTTGTCGCAAATGGTGGTTCATTGTTTTTTCTATGCTTTCGGTGAAACTTTTTCTTATTCCCCTATCTGAGTTTCAACTATATCAATGACGCAACCCACAATTTTATCCAATGAACTCCTGTGCTCAATGTATCTTTTAAAATTTGCGTGTTGGCTCTCAACTCTGTTAGTGGTGTGCTGACCAAAGTTAACACGCGTATTAGTCCACGCAAAAACGAATATTTCTTTAAAGTTTTCGAGCCAGTTTTCGTATACATAATCAAATACCCCTGCAAAAAAATGAAATGTAAAAGCGTGTGTAAATATAATATATTGTGTGAGTTATTTGTTGAAGACACACTTACTCTTACGGTTGGCAGCCACGAGTCGGTTATACATTTGTCCAGGTTGTACGCGTATATGGGCTCTGAAGCAGACTCGCACACTCTCCGCCAGTACGACAGAAATTTCTCCCAATCTAATTTGTTGAACCCTAGCCTGCAATTTTTAACTATATTTTATTCAATGTGAAAACGACATAGAAACCTGGACGCGTTCGGGAATACTTTAGCGCACGCGTTAATCAGGACTAGCTCTCTATCCGTGAGTATCACACGCGGCATCATACATTCCTGCAACATTGCCTTGATCCGCTCAAGAACCCACACGAAGTTATCCCTTCGTTCCTTGCAAATAACGGCATGTGCGATACAAAAAGACTTGTTGGTCGACGTCAAACCCACAACCTGGACAAATGGCATGTTGTAGATGTTTGTTTTGTACGTTGCGTTGATCAACATCACGTGCGGGAATGCACGCCACATAGTGATTGAATGAGGATGAACAAAGAAAAGCTCTGTAACGACATCTATTTTTGGCTCCTGGCGGGTGTCGTAAATGAATCGATGGTCACGCAGCATGCTTTCTAGTGCCTGCATGGGAGTCTTTCCGTCCATCCGTGACGCTCTAATCTTTTGTACCGCATTTTGCACGTCTTTCTGAACATGGAGGTTGCCGGGAAACTGCTTTTGTAGGGTTAGAAATATGTAACGTGGTTCCATGTTTTGGGCAGTTAGCTGCTCGATTAGCCTGTATTCGACTTCAGTAAATCTTTGCACGAAGGCGTGGCCCAACAGACTCTGCGTAGGTTCGTGGTTATGTTCCGCGCAGTCCACTTTTAACTCCCACGTGTCATTCGTCTCGTCCCGTATAGCAATTAATGTAAATGGGCAACCAATTTTTTTGTTACCGGCTTTCCTAACTGTTGCTTTACTACGGGGTTCACCACCACGGTCACACACAAGCCATACCATCCCCGTGCTACCACTAATATTTTTCGATCGTTGGGTAACAATAACGTAACCATTCTCATTTCCTGTTGCTTGCACCCAATTCTTCAGATCAGTTAGAATCCTGAAGCAAAAACTCTAAAAAACAATAATAACAATAATTATATAATTTTAACAATAATAACAATAATTACATAATAAATTTTAACAATAATAAATAATAATTACAATAATTTAATTAACAATAATAACAATAATTATATAATTTTAATAATAATAAACAATAATATAAATTTAAAATAATTATTAATTTAACAATAATAACAATAATTATATAATTTAAACAATAATAACAATAATTATATTTAATTTTAACTAATAATAAAAACAATAATTTAAAATTTAACAATAATATATAATTTTAACAATAATAACAATAATTATATAATTTTAAACAATAATAACAATAATTATAATTTTAACAATAAAAATAATTATATAATTTTAACAATAATAACAATAATTATATAATTAACAATAATTAAATAATTATATAAATTTTAACAATAATAAATAATTATATAATTTAACAATATTAACAATAATTATAATTTTAACATATTTATAATTTAACAATAGTTAATAAACAATAATAATAATTATATAATTATAACAATCATAACAATAATAATAATTATTAACAATAATAACAATAATTATATAATTTTAATAATAATAACAATAATTATATAATTTTAACAACAATTACAAATTTTAACTATATAACAATAATTATATAATTTTAACAATAATACAATAATTATATAATTTTAACAATAACAATAATTATAATTTTAACACTTTTATAATTTTAACAATGTTATGTAACAATATAATTATTATATAATTTAACATAATAACAAACAATTATAATTATAATTTTAACAATAGTAATAACAAAAAAAGTGATACCATGTTATTTTGAAACGGAATGCCCGGGGTGCTGGGTTCATAGTCATCATATAGTGGTGTGTTTGGAGGCTGATCACCGCATCCTCCGTATCCACCATATCCGCCGTATCTATCTAAACTATCTTCTTGCACGTAATAATCTTCACTACCGTATCCGTAATCAGGATACGATTGTTGCGTCGGGTAATATAGATCATTAACATGGGCATTCTCAGCACCGTATCCTACGTATCCATGCAGATTATCTTGTTGCACGTACGGAGGTTCAAACCGTATCCGTAATCCGGATACACTTGATGTCCCGGGTAATATGGTTCATCAACAGGTGGAGTCGGAGCCTCGTTCAAGTTTGGCAGTTGTTTTTTTTATTAACAGGGACGCCGGACACAACCTCCTCCTCCTCATTAGCATCATTTTCTTGCCATGCGTCGTTAGAATAGCGATTAGAGAAATAATTCCCGTCCCAAAATGACGACATTTTATCCCCATCGAAGTAAGTATACAAAGAAATTGAAGAAGAATGCGAGTAATTGTGAGAATTCGTAGGCACAGATGGATGTTTAAATACACTTTGAAATTCATCTTTATCAGCCTCGTATAGCTTTATACTTTGCGTATAGCTTTATTCACGTACCTAGACAACATCGTATCATGTCAAATCTGTCTGACATACGCTGCGTATAGATCTATACGCAACATATATAGTACTGTACATACGCTGCGTATAGGTCCATACGCAGCGTATGTCAGACAGATTTGACAAGGTACTAGGTTTCAGTGTCTCGTCGTGTACCTACCCCTTATATACGCTGCGTATAGGCCTATACGCAGGGTATACTTGAAACCCTATACGCTGCGTATAGGTCTATACGCAGCGTATATAAACCCTAAGTGTGCAAATAGACAAAGCTGGTGTGCAAATAGTTTGAGCCTTCTAAAATGGGCTTTTTGAAAGAAAGTACTGATCTATTTTTACACTAATTACTTATGATAAAGTCTACATTTTTAGGCAAAATATGCTCCGGGTCAACTCGACCCGGCTGGTTTTTGTACAAAAATAAATTGTTTTGGCTCAAGCCTATTTTGACATGCAGGTATGAGGATAAGGATAACAACTTCTGATATGAAACTAAGGTTAGCCCTTTTTCTTTTCGTTGATTTGGTCCTGAAATTATAATTTGGACCGGTCGTCAACTATAAAGTGAATGTGTCTGGGAAAATGAATTTTTCTTTTACCTGTTTCATATTCTTGACTTAGTAAAAACCAATTAGAATGTTGGAAAGTCCACTTCCTCAAAATGGAAACCATAAATCCATAACTTACAATTCGAACCCTTAGAGCCCAAATATGTTATTTTGGATAAACCACATGGACTATTCGTGTAACTCCTAAAACTATTAACATTTTCTCTTTAAATAAATTATCATTACTGAATATGCAATAATTTCATTTAAATCATAATATGTTCATACAGTAACCACCTATTTAGCTAGAATGGAGAGAGGCGGCGGAAAAAATGAAGAATGGTATCGACGTACAAAGATACTAAACTGGTGAGACAGTCTGTTGCACCTTGTAATGGACTACTGCACCAATTACGCTGAAAACTTGGCAAGGAGGGCTGCAACATGCTATCATTAAACTTTAGTTGTGCTTGACACTTCTTTTCTCATCTTCGTGCTCCACCTTTATCCTAAGTTTCAGAACATGGGAGACACATCAAGGCGATAGGGTCAATTGGGAGCGGAGGCTAGAGGCCTAGGCGTACACATCACGTTTGCTAGGCACACTTCTTTTTATTACGCAGATATCACGGTTCTGTGGACAACTAAAGAAAGAGAAAGAAAAAGCACCTACAATAATCAAAAGAACAAAGATAACAATGCCAATGACATGTTGAAGTTAATAATGCCCCAAGGAGTTTCTTATTTGTTTTGATTATGATATGGTCAACCTCATATGATGAATTGATTTGGATTGTCAATATTGCATGGTACTTCGTATCATGTTACATTTGGGATATATTTTTATTCATCCACATGTTATTCTGGTGTTGTTTAGATTAATATTCGAATGACGGATAACACTTTGTTTGAAATTATGTGACATGTCAATTAGTTAAATTATCCCATATATTATCCAAGGAAACCATTTTATATACATGGTTGCTGTTTTTTTAATGGACAACATAAAATATATTCCATAAAACTAGCTAGGGGCTAGTATCAACAAATTTACAAATACTATTTAATTGTTGATAGTAGGTAGCACCACAAATACAAACACCAAAATATATAGTTGCTGTTTTTAGGATAACTCCTAACCACGTTAATGATATTCAATTGGGGACCAAAACATATTTATTAAACCAATATATACAATAAAAGGTTCAAAGTCCAATGATTCAGTGAGATATATATAAGAAGGTTCCAGGAATCAAGGGTCACGATCATGTGACTTAGACCCACAAGATTAAGGAAGAGAAGAACATATATACGAAGCTTTATAGTTTACACTGATCAACCTTTCAAACACTCCCCAACCACCCACACACCTCAAAACTCAAAAGTGTTTTTGTCATTTAACCTAACAACAATAAGCCCATTTTGGCTTACTTTGTGCAAGTCAAAGACCTCACTCTTACCATTTTCCAATGGCTCAAATTTCTTCAAAGAAAGCAAAAACAACTAGAGGAAGAAGAAGAAGTGGTTCCAATCCAAATTTTCAACTTTTTATCATGTGGGTCATCATAGTTATCCTCACTCTTTTGCCACCGTCATTCGGCCACCGCCACCACCACCACCATCACAACCACCAGAGTTCAGTCTCCTCTAGCCGGAAAGATATGTTTTTCAAAACAACACAACCACATGAGTTCCATGCAGCTGGAAAAGAAGGAACTATTGTGTTTGATGAGGATAAAAGAATAATTCACACAGGTCCAAGCCCTCTTCACAATTAGGTTAAAGTTACATTGATCCTTCATTGAGCTTTTCTAGTGTTGATTCTCATTTGTTTTTTTTATTACTTTTATTTATTTTATGTGTTGGTGTTCAAGGTTTCCGTTCTCCACTTTTATCGAATGCACCCCTTATCAAATCACATGTTATACAGGTGATCGTATAAGCTTATACGAGCCGTACAAAGTTGTGATAAATTTGTTATATGTGGTATATAGGCCTTCTACCATATAGGTAGGGGTGATTCAGTAATTAGTGGTACATTTAACCGACCCTTTATTTTATTCATCTGAGTTAGAGTTAATGGTAGCAAAGCTTTTAGCTTTTTCAGCAATGAGCTTACAGTCTAGAAATGGTGATCAAGAGGCACAGAGGGGGAATTTACTGTTCTTGTTTCTTTGTAGTCGTTTTCTACGGTTGAAATGTCAAGATCTGTGTACTACTTGTAATGCACAGTGTACAAGTGATTAGAGTGTTTACATCTATATTAACTTCTTGTTCCCTCTGAACCCTTCTGCCAAAGAATTTATTGTGTTGTGCATTAAATTCTATGCTGTTGTTACATGGCTCTCACTTATTGCTTTACTTTATGTGGCTCAATTGTTTTAGCTAAAAATAACAATGACTTGATGTTAGTGTAAGGACGGTTTAATCCTTTGAATTATAATGGGGTAGGTGGTTGTTGTGACTAATTGAGGGGTAAAACTGGGATTTAAACTGCCATTTAATTCAGCAGGTGCTTTTTAGGGAAAAAGAGGAACATGGTTAAAAGTCAAATTTAGCAAATCCTAAAACACTTCCAAAATAAAGATTAGGGCTTTGTTTATAGGAGGTTTTTTTTTTTTTTAAATTTCAACTTTATAAATATCATAGCTTATTAGAGAAATGATTGGTTTGATATGATATTAATTTAGCTAATTCCTATATTTGTTAATCGGTTACATGTTGTTAACACAACTAGCTAACTCGTTTCAGTTATCTAGAAACATGTTTTCTTTGTGATTTAACAATAAGAGAGTTAATAATCACACATCTATCCTTTCTATCTCTCTCTATACATACATAGATATATATATAGAGAGAGATAGAGTGAGAAAAGATGTTAGAATAAGATATAGGAATGTGCGAATAGTAGAAGCCTTTAACAATTCAAGTTTTAATATTTGTGAACGTCCAAATTATATAGCCTGCAGTTGCATGGTAATGGTATATACTAACATCCTTTGTAGAAAAAAACAATCTAATGAAAAGCTTAGGATTTAAAATTATAATATAAAAATACAAATAAACCAAATAAATTGAATCATACGATTAAGTTCAGTATGAAAACATAAGTAATTAGCTAGCTTAAATAGTCACATGCACTAATTACCCTCTTTCATTAGTATCACACCAATTGAACTGTGTCACAGTACTTATTATCTCATGTACTTCTCAATAACTAACAACAAGCACCATAGCCTTATAACAATTGAACTGTGTCACAGTACTTACCATGTACTTCTCAATAACTATTAATTTTGTAAAATGGCATAGTTATTTAAATATTACTATATATTTAAAATATAATTTTATAACTTCCGGATATGTCAATGAGACTTGCCTATTTCTATTTGCGTCTCGATATTATTTTTTCGAAACCAAGTTCTAAGAAGTAATGTACAAGTAATCAAAACATAAATGTACATGTTATCAAAGCAACCTCAAATTGGTTCAGTTTTTTTTTGTGTAAGTTGACACCGTTTATCTCTTCCGTCATTCTAATAATATAATGGAATGCTTTACATAATTTTGAAATTGCGACGTGATTATTTTTTCTATGTTTCGTTAAAAGTTTTGCTCAAAACTGAATGGGTCAATATAAATATATAATAATTGAATTCTTCGTTATTTATCGTGACAAACCGAACTTATACCATTCGAAAAGCATTGGTACTTGTACTAGTATTCGTTTTTATGGTTTTATCAACGTTCCTACAGGTGTTGTGACAAACCAAACCGGTTCTGACTGAATAACAAAGATGCCAGTATCCGTATCGATACCGATACCAACTAAATACCCGCCGCAACACATGAGGAATTCCACTAGTTAATTTTAGTGATCAAATTGTTAGAAAGATTAACAAACATAATCACATATAACTTATCACAGAAACTTAATAACCAAAACATGCATTTATATCTTAGGTTTAGTCAACACCGAATAGTAAACCTAAGTAACTTATACAAATTTAATTAACTATATTTTAGAGATCCAAAACAGGAGGGCATGATGAACATAAAAACTATCTATGAACTACCATAAATAGCAATCATGAAAGAGAACAGTTAACCGACGAGCCTTGGTCAAGATCTATGTTACTTCTACTTCTCAACAGACAGCTATATTTATGTAGATTTAGTAGGTTCTTATTCATATACATGGAAAACGTACCAAGTTTATAGACACCGTCACAGAATAAAAAAAAAAACTTAATTAGATAAAGATTATCTTTCATTAGTGTTCATGTCTTGGGTGTAACTAATAAAAGTTAATTAATCCATAATAATTAAAAAAGAAAGAAAAACAATACCAGGGTTCCTAACTAAAAGTGTAGCACACTAAGAACATCCTATATTACCTATTGACATAAGAGATGTTGGTTGCACATTTAATATATACAGGACCTCATATATCACTAAAGCATTTTGGACCTAATGACTGTCGAGAGGAGAATCACAGTACCGTTAAGCGTACTTATATGCGAAAAGTATCAGGATGGTGATCTTCCGAAAGTCTTAACCTGAGCAACCAAAAAACCCACTCATGTTTTGTTTTGTTTATGATTGTGGGGAAAACCTCATAAGCGACGATGCGTCTGACGAGGTATGACCCGGAACGGCTAATCCGATACGGTCATTACCTATTATTTGAGTACAAACAATTAATGGCACACGTTTATTCTAGAATCTTCTATTCTATATGGATAAATGATATAACTAAATCTCCAAGATTTTGGAAAGATCATGTAAATCCCTAACTTAACGGAGCCCATCCTAAGTTAGAGGAAACCCTAATGTAAACTATAAATAGAGGTAAACATCAAAGGTACGATCATCGAATACTCTCTCTCTCTCAATACACATTATTACTCCCAATACCGAGACTTATTCTCATGCTGGAGGGTGGTTACAGGAATAACCCCATTCCTGTAACGAGTCCTAATGGCGTTACTGTTTTGCAGCCATCTGTTCAGATCATCGGAGGGTCCAAGTTCTAGTTGGAGCCTTACCATCAAGTCAGTGTTTCTTCATTGGCGCCATCCGTGGGACCTGTGACAACACCAATAAACTTAGACCCAATGGCGAACGATCAGAGCGCGACAGGAACACTAGAAAACCAATCGTCTGTAACTAGCGGCATGGCTTCAACAACAGTACCAGCGGCTACGGCCACCCCAGCATCACCAGTGGTGACCAGGTCCCTGGACTTGGAGTTTGAAGTAGAAGCCCCCCCCCCCCCCAGGATATCAGCGGCTTCCAGCCGTTTCCCATGGATCGGTGACGGGGATCCCCTATCATATACCTCCTGGCAAGCCCGACAGGGAGCCTCCACCCCGGCTCCCGTAGCCGTGTACACCCCTTCATCGAGCACCATCGCACAGACCCTCAGTCCCGGGAGTGCGCTAATTACAACGGCCGCGGTAACCGGGGGGGTGGGGGATACAGCCGTCGAGTACGATCCAGTACCACCAATCATCTTTCGCTCACACCATGCCGCCATTGTATTCCGCGGCACTCACATCAGCGTTTTCCACACCACCCCATCAACCGGTTGTCATGCCGCCCGACATCATGAATGCCCTAGTTACACTAGGGCACCAGGCTTACTTCCCGGGCTATTACTATGCGCCCCCTTTTGGGTATCTTCAATCATACAACAACCAAGCATACACTCCTCAGATGACGACACAAGGTTACGTTCAACAGCCGCCATACGCGGCTGGTATGCCACCATGGTGGATCCCATGTCACAGCAGGCATACAAACAAGGCCAACCGGCTATGGAACCTGTCTACAACAGAGGCAGTACTTCGAGGCCCCGTTTCTCACCTGGTGAGGGGCCAACTAATACATCTCAGCCCTTGGTTTCTCAAGGGATAAGACTCAGTGAAGCGGATCACCCCACCAAGCCAGGCAACGGGGAAGAGGATGAACTCACCAGACCTTACAAACCCGCCGACGCTGCGGACAAATCAAAATTCACGAGACGGATTGCTGAAGCTCCAACCAAGGAAAAACCCAGGATGCCACAAACCGTGGGAAAATATGATGGTTTAAGTAATCCAGATGACCACCTCAACTTGTTCAAAAGTGCCGGAGAAGTCGCCTGCTGGCCTATGCCCCTCTGGTGTAAGATGTTTGTACAAACACTGGTAGGGGTGTAACATTTGTAAAAATCGGGTCTCCAAAACCCGCTCCGTTTTGTAATCAAGTACCAAGTTATAAAAGTTGCATTAAATATTTATGATTAATTTTGAGTTAAAACGATACATAATTAATAAACAAACGAAACTATAAAAATTATATTTGATAAAAAGTTAAAATAAAATAAATAAAAAGTATTTGAAGCTGCCGGGACTCGAACCCGGGTCAGCCAAGAAATACTTCAAACAACTTAACACTCACTTCCAAGACCACTCCGCCACAATGTGTTTTCTGTTAACTCTAGGGACACAAATGAAATTTATACACAATTCAGTTAAACCGATGGCGCCATCTGAGAAACGGTAATCGGCAAACCAATCGTCAAATCGTTGTTTAATTCACATGTTCAGCTTATAACCGATGTATGACGGTTTCTAATCAAGTTAGAATTGATTGAACTTAAAGTTTCATCATTTTCGGTTTTTGAAACCGAAAGTTCATCAAAGTCCTGAATAACTCAAGCTTTAGACCATTCTCGCGATTTAGAGCTATCATATCAATACTCAATTTCAATTTCGTCGCATTTTTGGACCACCAGATCATCTGAATCAGTTCGCCGGAAATTTTCTGCAAGTCACCGGAAAACCGGGACTCACATCATCACGGTATTTCCTCCGACTCTTTCTGTTTAAATCATGTGATTAATCAGTCTCTAACACAACTCCACCATGAGAATCGATCCTAGTCAACGTTTATCGAAAATCTTATCTTCGCCGGAAAACTTCTGAAACTGCCGGAATCACACTGTGAACTTGTATGATATCCTAAACTTCTTTTAAATCTTGTTTAAGTGACTCAACTTCATAAATAATCGATCAACGCTGTTAATTGGTTTCAACAGCCGGAGTTCACTTTCAGTACCGACGAACCTCCGCCGGAATTCTGTGAACAACATCAATCGGTATATCCTCTTCCTTAAACTCTCTCCATTCTCTACTTTTAAATTACTGATAATGTCTGAAAAGCGTATAAGTCATAAATCAATCATAACAAGTCGGAATATATTGTCTGTGTAAATCGACGAAGAAGATGAAGACACAATATAAGATAAGATTAATTAAAAACGGTATTTTAAACGGGTTAGACACACAGTCCAGCGGTGGAATGTGTGCAAATTACACACACACGTCCCGAGTTCGATTCTTGCTATACGCACACCTTATATTATAACGCGCCTTTTTGTTTAAAAACTAAACCGGGATAACCCAGTTAGTTGTTAAGTTTAATAAAAACCGAGATATTAACCAGGTTAGACACACAGTCCAGCGGTGGACTGTGTGCAACATGAACTACACGTCGCGCGTTCGAAACTCGTCACGAGCACCGGTCCGATTGAATTAAAATGTTTTTGCAAATAAAGGAAATTCGGTTAAATCGAATAAGTGTTTAAATATAAATAAAACAAGAATATTTCGGGTTAGACATGTAGCTCAGTTGGTAGAGCTACGTGCACGCGAACGGGAGGTCTTGGGTTCGAATCTCACCCGGCGCAGATTATTTCGCTGACCGAACCGGTCAACGGTCAACGGTCAACGCTAAAAAAATAATATTTTTTTTATATTTTATTTATTTAATTTAATTTAAAAATCAATTAAAAATACTTAAAAATAACATTTTTAAAGATAGAAAATAGCCATAAACTCACAAAAATATATCTAAAAATTTCATTAAAATCCTTAATAAAATCAATCCATTTAACATATTTTTCCATTATTATTTAGGTTAGTATTCCTCGTTGATCCGCTCATCTAAATCGTGCGCATCTCACCATCTCCAATCCAACGCACCCAATGTGAGTGAATCTTACAAATTCCCCGTTTTAATCACGTTTTGGGGTGTATCATGTGTCTTTGTATATATATATTATTACTAAACCATTGTGCATACATCATATTATGAACTTGTGTATTCTGTTTGTTGCTGTTAAGTAGTTATTATTTGATGCAATTTATTTTTCAGTACATGCAATTTCATAGGCCGCCGCTCCCCATTTATGAGCGTTGAGCATGTTCCCCATTTTATTATGCGGTTGAACCTGGCGTGCCCACATACGATCGGCTCCGTTTGATTGAGCCTTGATCGCACAGTTCATTTTACATTTTCAGTACATGCAATACGATCTGCTCCGTTTGATTGAGCCTTGATCGCACAGTTCATTTTACATTTTCAGTACATGCAATACGATCGGCTCCGTTTGATTGAGCCTTGATCGCACAGTTCATTTATGTTATTTATCGTATGATATTGGTATGTTCATGTATGCTATCAAGTGTTATTGTATGTTATAATTGTAACTGCTTTTTGCCATTGCTTGATTACTTACATTTGCTCATTTATGATTATGCACAATTTTTCATTGATAAACTAAACATTAATTCATTAATAAATGTTTATCTAATAAGGTTCACTCGCCAACTTATGTTGACCCAAAAACTCCCATTTTACACATGATACAGGTGAACCAGCAGCAGCTAGGAACACATAGGACCTGGATTAGAAGAATAAAACAATTTAGTATTGGGATTGTTATGTTTGGTTTATTTCCTTTGTATTGAATGAACATGTTTGGATATTTGAAAATGTAATTCTGACTTTATTTAATATGAAACATAATAGTAAATGTCATGTGCTTTGGTGATAACCCAATTATGCCCCGACTCTTATTTCCGCTGCGGGTCGGGGTGTGACAGATTGGTATCAGAGCCATGACTATAGGGATATAGGATAGGTTATTAGACCCTTAGAGCCTATACTATAGTCGATTAGAAACTTATAAGATCTTTGTGTGTTACATGCCAAATTTCATGATGTTTATATGTTTTATGTTAAATGTTACATTTAATATTATGCAAGCATGTTCATAAGTATGTATTATCATATAATGTCTATCATGAATCGTATGCTCATAACATATCACATACATGAAAGCACACACCACAGCATGATTTCTTTGCAATGATTTTTGTGTTTTCAAATCTCATCAAAGTGAGTTCTCATGACGGGCATGTAGTAACTGGAAGGGTACCAGTACCGGTAGTCGGAACGTCCTGTCTAGGCTGGCATTCGTATAAATCCAAAATAAAGGACCAGTTTGCCTACCTGGGGACCAACGATGAGAGTACGAAGTACCTATTAGGCCAAAGCATGCTATACCAAACGTCGTGTGAACTAACCCCACTTTGAGTTGTCATTGTGTCTACACCTGGACACGTTCCGACCAAACATCTCATGAGCATATTTTGTGGTTTGCATTCGGGGGATGCGAGTGTTAAATTGCCAATACCAATGTGAATCCTACCAAGCCAATAGCCATGGGGGCCCACATGACTATATAGGTGAAGGTATGGGGGACATTTGAGGCCCAACATGAGCGAACCCAAGACATCCTATGGATGTAGTTGCATTATTGAATATTATGTTATTTTCATTTTCTTAAAGACACATGACACCTAAAAAGACACCATAAACTCACGATCTTCTCATTTTATGATCCTGTAGATGTCGTCTAGACAGCAACGAAGGGGTAAAAGATCGGGAAGGTCTCAAGAACGTTTGGCCACTCATATCGCGAAACAAATGGCCACGATACTTCCTGACATTGTGGTCCAAGTATAACAAGCCCTTGCAACGAATCCTACTAACCCTCCCCAACAACAGGATCAGAACATCAACAACCCTCCTACCAACAAGTGCTCTTTCAAACATTTTAAGTCCTGTGATCCTCCTAAATTTGAAGGGACCGAGGGTGTCACTGCTCTCCTACATTGGTTCGAGGAGATGGAGAACACCTTCCTAAACTGCGATTGTCCTGAGGATCGCAAGGTTCGTTACGCCACCGGGAGACTACTTGGTGTAGCTCTCACTTGGTGGAATACTGAGAAAGGGAAGAGGGGAACTGAAGATGCGATGGCCTTAACTTGGGAGGAGTTAAGGGAAATCATGACTAGGCTTTTCTGTCCTAGAAGTGAAATTAAGAAATTGGAGGATGAATTTCATGCCTTGAAGCAAAAGGAGGGTGATCACACTACCTACAACAAGAGGTTTTTGGAGTTGAACCAAATGGTTCCAAATCTGTTCACACCAACCTATCGTCTGATCGAGCATTATATTCGAGGACTTCCCTCGAAAATCCAAGATTCATTCTTAGCGTTTCACCAGTAACACTTGAAGCGGCTATGGAGTTAGCAACTAAACTGACCGAAAACCGAATTCGCAACGGGAAGTTCAAAGAAGAGAAGAAGAAAGCCCCTGTTGAGGGACAAACTTCAAACCCCCCATTCCTTCCTCTAAGTTTGCTAACAAGAGGAAGCGTAACACCAGGAATTTTGCTGTTACCCAAACCAACACCCCTATTCCTGCTGCACCCATAACCCAAGTCACTCCTCCACCCGCACCATACAGAAGACCCTACACAGGCCCGTTACCAAAATGTAACCGTTGTCAGTATCACCATTCCCCTGATCATCCTTACCAATACTGCACCGGCTGCGGTCGCGCAGGACATACTGTTCAAAACTGCCGCATGCCTCAACGAACAAACCGCCACCAACCTTTAACCCAAACCCACCAACAGTTAATGGGTCAAGCACAACAACCCCTACCATTTCCACCCACCCAACATTTAGCCCAAACATACTATCAACCCAATTATCCTATGGGTCAACCTATGCGGGCTTGCTTCAATTGCGGCGACCCAAGTCATTTCAGAAACACATTGTGATATCCCGGGTTTTTCGGATAATTTATACGTGACACTTGTCGAATAATATGCGTGCTAAGTATTAAACGTGCATGGAATGAATACGTGACGAGTGTTTGTGTGATTGTTTAGTTATTAAGTAATTATTGTAGATACATACACGAACCGAACCGCGACACGAACCAAAGAGATTCATGGTGACTCTAGGAGTTCACAAAGTTTAAACCTAGACCTAGAGTTCCAACTACTCGGCCGAGAACAACCTAAACGGAAAACTGTTGCATGCCAAACCTAGAACCACTCGGCCAAAACCCCAAACCAAACCAACTCACCCTAACCTTTGGCCGCGAGGTCAAGCCCAAACCCAAACCGAGAACAAGTCCAAACAAGTTTCGGTCATAAGATAAAACCCAAACCGAAACCACCCTAATCCTCGGTCATAAGATAAAACCCAAACCAAACCACCCAAGTTCCTTGCGGCCGAGTGCTAAACCAAACCGTGACTCTCATCCTCCTTGCGCCTATATATACTAGCACTCATGCATGTTCTATACACAACACAAAACCCTAATCTCATTGCCGTCGGCTGCCTTACTTTCTTCATCTTCTCGGTCGCAACAAGCAGCAAGCAACACTTTCTGCATTACCTCGGTCGCGAAACAGCCGCTCCTCACTCTTCTTCACGGTCGCAAACCAGCCTCCTTCTCGGTCACGGATCTTCTCGGCTGTAAGCAGTTTTTGATCGCCGGATTCCTTAGCTTAAGCACGGTTCGTTTACCTTATTATATAAGACCATATTCGGATACATGTGTGTAACTTTGTTGTGTTCGGGTTGTATGATTGTACTACCTCCGCTAAATATAGGTTTGAATGTCTAGTTGTTTCGGCTAAATATATGTTTGAATGTCTAGTTGTTTCGGACATATGCTTGAATGATTCATTGTCTCGGACATATGCTTGAATGAATTGTTGTCTCGGACATATGATTAATTGATTAGTTGTCTTCGGATTATATGTGCTTGCAAGTAATCGGCTGAATTGGTTATAAACATAATTGATATTCGGATCTCATGAGGTTGCAAGTGTGTTTTGTTATAATAACTAGAAGTTATTGAGTAGGGTTTGCATGGATAGATTATTAGTATTAATCTATGATTAAAAATCGAATCTTGATCGCCTAGGCTAATCACATGAACGAGTTATACGAACTTATTATAAGGAGATGCTGAAACAGGATGCTGATTAAAAGAAACAGCCGATTTCATCAGGCTGTAACTTGGTCGTTAGTTGTCGAAAAACGGATTTTCTGAGGTCTAGAACGTAGAGATTTGAATAAGGAATCTAATGGCGCTGGATTCATAATTTTCTGAAATCGTTTGATATTTTTAAAGGGCTAAACAAGTTCAGTAGGTAAAGCTGTTAAAATTCTGGAATTTTGTTGGTTGTTTATCAAGCTAGATTTTAAAATCAGTAGGGAGTTGAGTCATGATTTTTGTACAGCAACTAGGTATAGAAATTTCCGGGCAACTCCAACTGGAATTTTGTTAATCGGACGATCAGTGATTTTTAAATAAATTCTTCCGTGGACTGCAGTCAGAAAGCAGTAAATCTGACTGCAGCTTAGTGGGTTAATAATTATGGTTAATTGGTAAAGATTTAGGACTTGGAAAAATTATATAAATTTCTATGGTATAAATGTCACCTACTGTAAAAATATGGGAATTTTTAGAATGCCGGAACTATTTTATAAAAATCCTAGAAAACAGCTAAATAACTGAGTGTTGAGCAGAAAGTTGTTAACTTGTGATTTTATGCATTAAAGTGTTGCATGGATTTGGAATGTGTTCATGATAAGTTGTGTGATCACTATGATTATATGAGAATACTTGCATGCATGTTTGAGTGTTAGATATGTTGTTTGTGTGTATCACTTTGTGAGTAAATTGCGTGTGGAATTTGTATTGGTGTGATTTCACACTGACGTGGAATTAATTTGGTTTGTTAGGACGCAACTAGCAGTCCCATCTCTTATAACATCTTTGCTACACTAACCGAGCAAACAAAGGTGAGTTCACGGCCCCTAACTTTATCCGGTTTTTAAACAACAGGGGGAGAAACATGTATACACTCTCAAACTCAATCTCTTTACGTTATACGAAATTAACGTCACATAACTATACGGTAACTAAGTTAATGTTAATGTAATGTTATGGTCACTATGCAGCTTTATCACTTAAGTCCTCGACAATCTCCTCGGATCGTTAGTATTTGGGTTAAGTAGCGGGGGAATTATAAGTAGTACTACTGGGTCTGACGAGCCCCATCCGAGCTAGTCGCGCTAGCCGACCGGGTATGGTCAACGGGTGTATGATTGGCCTAACATCGCCATGGTCATGTGATAGACCTGGCAAAACGGAGGCACAACTGTCAGCTTCGATCGCGAACACTTAGTGACATGACTTTAGGCTAGCTACCTATATACATTAATATTGAACTTAATTACGCAACAACTTAATATTCCGGGTTTGGAATATTGGAACATCAACTTATTATCCCGGGTTGGGGATAATGGAAACAACAACTTAATATTCCGGTTTGGGAATATTGGAAACAACAACTTATTATTCCGGGTTTGGAATAATGGAACTGATATGTTATCCCGGGTTGGGGATAACGGAGTAACAAACTAAAACCGAACAACGAATTTATGAAAACCTGTGAACTCACTCATCTTAAATGTTGACACTTGTTTCTTTGCATGTTTCTCAGGACGCTAGGAGCTCTAGGTGCACTCACACGCATTGAACAAGACATCATTATAGAGTCTTATTTATTTATATTGTTTTGGGATTTTTCAAGTTGTTTTGGCGTTTGTGTTGGCGCCCGCATCATTACTTATTTATGCTTCCGCTCAAACTTTAAAAACTGATACTCATGCTAAATATTGGTAATATAAAATCGACAACAAATGATTTTGGAAAACGTATAATCAAATCATGTAGAGTCGTTCAACGTACTAGTGTTTCAGATTCTGGTTTGTTCACACGCCTCGCGGTAAAACTCCGCAAGTGGAAATTGAGGGTGTGACAGATTGGTATCAGAGCCACTAGCTATAGAGAACCAGGTTTGCATTAGAAGTAGACCTAAACTATAGCTGATATCACGACACTAGACTTAGTTGGCACCGAATCATTATATCTTGTTATGCAATATGCTACAAACGTGTTTGGTAGGTTATACCTTCATAATAAGAAATGAAAACAACTCGTAACTAACTACACGACCTAACAGGCAATGTCATCATCCTCATCGTCATCATCATCCAACAGACCTACGCCACCAAGGGCACCAGGAAAGGCACCAATGGTGGAACCCATACCACCTTATGGCGTGGAGACACGCTCAGCAGCGAGGAAGAGGCTCGCTCTGGGGGAGGAGTCATCGTTACGCCCAACTATTGCTGTACCGGTTGAACCGGTTAATCCTGTAGAAATAGGAGTTGACATGCTTAGAATCCTGGTACATACACAACAAAAACAGTTAGAAAGAATGCAGGAAACCATCTTAGCACAAGGATGGATGATCCGACACCTTACGGAAAAGACCGACTCGCTCGAGGAAGAGCCTCGTACGAGTAAGATAGCTCGTAACACCATAGCAAGAGATCTGCGTGCGGAGCAGATAAGAGCTGACTGGCTTGAGGACAGAGTCCTGGAAAATAGTTGGAACATTCAGGAACTGCAAAATCAAGCACTTGCACCAGCACCGGCCCCTTCAGTGCCGGTAGAGGAGGATCCAGAAGAGGATCCAGAGGAGGATCCTGAAGAGGATCCGGAGGAGGACCCAGCTGAGGAAGCTGGAAATGCCGCACAGGATGACGGCAACGACAGTGACTTGGGGAATGGAGATGTAGACGACTGACACGTCTCGTTTATATTATTTGTTTTCCTTCAGTTTATTATTTTCCACTTGTGCTTAAACTTGAGACTTTATAGTAAATTCGTATGTTTGATTTGCACTTTTGTAAGACGTTGAGATTTCAGTTAATCAAGTATTTCTTTTGACTATTTAACATATTGAGTTGACATAACTAAATAATTATTAAAGTACGAAGTAGTATAACTATATTGGACATATAGACTTATCGGGGTGTGTTTGTGTTGTGTATCGAAGATCTAAATGGCGACTGGAAGACGTGGAAACCTTAACTTGACGCCCGAAGAGCTAGCTGCCATGATCCAGGAGCATGTGAACGCAGCATTAGCGGGTGTGCAGAACCAGCCGGCAGGTAACCATTATTAAGTTTTCGCGTGAAAATCTAATAGTGAGGCTAGTAAAATTTCTTGCTGACTTCCTGTTCTCTGTCAGCAGGAGGGGGCTTTAATCCCTATAAGATGTTCCTTGACGCAAAGCCTAGCAAGTTCTCGGGGGCGGAAGGACCCATTGGACTGGTCCGCTGGATCGAAAAGTCGGAATCCGTTTTTGAAATGTGCAACTGCTTAGAGGCCAACAAGGTCAAATACGCCGCCTCAACGCTGGAAGATGGGGCACTGACATGGTGGAATGCCCAAGTCCAAACACGTGGACTGTTAGCTGCAAATGCAATGGCATGGACTGAGTTCAAGGCCCTGATTAAAGAGGAGTACTGTCCACGAGACAGAGTGCAACAGTTAGAGCAAGCTCTATGGAACCACAAGATGGTGGGATCGGAAATTGAAGCTTACACCGCAAAACACCATGACTTGGTATTTCTGTGTCCTGATTTGGCAAACACGGTGGAGAAAAGACTCGAGTTCTATCTCGGGGGTCTGGTTCCGGAAATTCAGGGTATGGTAATGGCAAGTAACCCTGTAACAGAACATCAAGCAATCCGACTGGCTCACAAACTCACCGATAAAGCGGTGGAACAGAAGAAACTGCCAGCACGGGGTACCACTGAAGTTGCCCCAGATAACAAAAGAAAGTTTGAAGACTCCACCATTCGACAGTCTTCGTCAACTCATCCACAGCAAGGGAACCAGAAACGATTCAATCACTACCACAGCCACCGGGGTCATCAAAATCGTTCCAACAACAACAACAACTACAACAACAACAACTACAACAACAACAACCAGAATGCAGGCGGCTATGTAGGTCGAAAGCCGCAGTGCAATCGCTGCAATCTTCACCATAACGGCCCTTGTGCCGGAAATCGCTGCCAAAGATGTGGCAAGATGGGACATGCGGCAAAGGATTGTCGTGGGGAAATTATGCCCCGACAAAATCAGAATCAGCCTCAGGGTCAGCAGCAGGGTATAAACCGGGGATGCTATCAGTGTGGTAGCACTACTCATTTCAGAAAAGACTGCCCACAGTTGCGCAACAACAACAACAATAATGGTGGAAACAACCACAACAACCACAACAATAATAACAACAACAACAATGGGAACGGTGGCACAGGAGGTGCCAAAGGTCATGCATTTACATTGGGCCGCGGAGAGGCCAGAAACGACACGAACGTGGTCACCGGTAAGTTTCCCCTTAATGAACATTTTGCTTCTGTGCTTTTTGATACGGGTGCGGATAGGAGCTTTATATCTGAGTCTTTTAGGAAGAACCTAAATCTCACGCTTAAACCATTAGAGACCCCTTATGTGATAGAATTAGCCAATGGTAAATCTGTAAATGTGACCTAAATCGTATCCGGCTGTCAACTCAAACTCGCGGGCCACACTTTTACCATCGATCTGATGACAACTACCCTGGGTAGTTTTGACGTGGTAGTCGGAATGGACTGGCTATCCGACGTCCGGGCTGAAGTTCTCTGCTTCGAAAAGTCTATCCGTATTCCACTCACGAACGACGAAATCCTGACAGTACAAGGCGACAAGGCAAGCGCCGTCACCAACATTATCTCCTTTATGCAAGCTCAGAAGTATCTTCGGAGAAAGAATTCCTTCGCTTTACTCGCACTAATTACCGAACAGTCTAAGGACGAGAAACGTATAGAAGACATCCCTGTCGTCCGTGATTTTTCCGATGTATTCCCAGAAGAACTACCTGGTCTTCCACCAAATCGACAATTGGAGTTTGAAATCGAATTGGCAAGCAATGCAACTCCCATCGCCAAAGCTCCATACCGCCTAGCTCCAGCCGAGCTGCAGGAGCTGTCTACCCAACTTCAAGAGCTGCTAGAAAAAGGATTTATCCGACCAAGCGTTTCGCCATGGGGAGCTCCAGTCCTGTTTGTCAAGAAGAAGGACGGGACTTTCCGCATGTGCATCGACTATAGGGAACTCAACAAGGTTACAGTCAAGAACCGATACCCGTTACCTCGCATCGACGATCTATTCGACCAACTTCAAGGGTCAAGTTACTACTCTAAGATTGATTTACGGTCTGGTTACCATCAGCTACGCGTCAGGGAGGAGGATATCGCCAAGACGGCATTTCGCACTCGGTATGGCCATTACGAGTTCTTGGTCATGCCATTCGGTCTCACCAACGCACCTGCGGTGTTCATGGACCTCATGAACCGCGTGTGTAAACCATACCTCGACAAATTTGTCATTGTGTTCATCGATGACATACTCATCTACTCCAAAAGTAAAGAAGAGCATGCTGAGCATCTACGATTACTGCTAGGATTACTTCAACAGGAAAAGCTATACGCCAAGCTTTCGAAGTGTGATTTCTGGATCCGAGAAGTTCAGTTTCTCGGGCACGTCGTGAATGAAAAGGGTTTCCACGTAGACCCTGCCAAGATTGAAGCCATCAAAAACTGGGAAGCACCTAAGACACCGACTGAAATCCGCCAATTCTTAGGATTGGCTGGTTATTACAGACGCTTTATCGAGGGGTTTTCAAAGATTGCACAACCGCTTACTACCCTCACCCAGAAAGGTATCAAATATAATTGGGGTGACAAGCAAGAAGCAGCATTTCAACTGCTGAAGCAGAAACTTTGCAGTGCACCCATTCTGTCCTTGCGGGAAGGGACAGATGACTTTGTAGTGTATTGTGATGCTTCCATTCAAGGATTGGGATGCGTACTCATGCAACGCGATAAGGTCATCGCGTATGCATCACGACAGCTGAAAGTTCACGAGAAGAACTACACGACGCATGACCTAGAATTGGGAGCAGTAGTGTTTGCACTCAAGATTTGGAGACACTACCTATATGGAACGAAGTGCACAATCTTCACTGACCACAAAAGCCTCCAGCACATCTTTGATCAGAAGGAGTTGAACATGCGACAACGTCGCTGGGTCGAACTCTTGAACGATTATGAGTGTGCCATTCGGTATCACCCGGGTAAAGCTAACGTGGTAGCTGATGCCCTCAGCAGGAAGGAACACTTGAAACCTCGTCGTGTACGAGCACTACAACTCACTATTCATTCGGGGCTACCCGATCAAATACGCGACGCCCAATTAGAAGCAGTTAAGGAGGAAAACATCAAAGCCGAATCAGTGGGAAAAATGGAACGCGATTGGGAGGTAAAGCCCAATGGAGCCCGGTATTTCATGAATCGCATATGGGTACCTCTCTACGGAAACCTCAGAGAGCTAGTCATGGATGAAGCTCACAAATCTCGATACTCTATCCATCCGGGTTCGGATAAGATGTATCAGGACCTTAAAGTTGCGTATTGGTGGCCTAACATGAAAGCCGATATAGCCACCTACGTGAGTAAATGTTTGACTTGTGCAAAAGTCAAGGTGGAGTATCAAAAGCCATCGGGGCTACTCCAACAACCTGAGATCCCAGTGTGGAAGTGGGATCAGATCTCAATGGATTTCATCACTAAACTCCCGCGAACCTTGGGTGGTTGCGACACCATCTGGGTGATTGTGGATCGTTTAACTAAGTCCGCACATTTCCTAGCCATTAAAGAAACAGATAAGATGGAGAAGTTGACTCGCATCTACATTAAGGAGGTAGTTTCTCGGCACGGAGTGCCAACGTCCATCATCTCAGATAGAGATGCTCGCTTCACGTCAAACTTCTGGCAGTCGCTCCAGAAAGCGTTGGGAACACGCTTGGATATGAGCACAGCTTATCATCCTCAGACTGATGGTCAAAGCGAAAGGACCATACAAACCTTGGAAGACATGCTTAGGGCATGCGTAGTGGACTTCGGAAATAATTGGGAAATTCACCTGCCTCTAGTGGAATTCTCATATAACAATAGCTATCACACGAGTATTTCGGCAGCACCGTTTGAGGCATTATACGGTCGTAAATGTAGATCACCGGTCTGCTGGGCAGAAGTCGGTGACAGTCAACTCACAGGCCCTGAGTTAATACTTGAGGCCACTGAAAAGATTGTACAAATCAGAAACCGCATGGCGGCGGCACGAGATCGACAGAAAAGCTACGCTGATCAACGACGCAAACCGCTCGAATTCCAAGTAGGCGATCGCGTCCTACTAAAGGTGTCACCCTGGAAGGGTGTAATCCGTTTTGGAAAACGGGGCAAACTTAACCCACGGTACGTAGGCCCGTTTGAAATCTTGAAACGAATTGGACCCGTAGCATACCAACTAGACCTCCCTGCCGAACTCAGTGGAGTTCACAACGTATTTCACGTGTCAAATCTGAAGAAGTGTCTATCAGATGAAACTTTAGTTATTCCATTGGATGAGATCCAAGTGGATGAACAACTACACTTCGTGGAAAAGCCTATCGAGATCATGGATCGTGAGATCAAGACTCGGAGGCTCAGCAAGATTCCAATCGTTAAAGTTCGTTGGGACTCTAAGCGTGGACCGGAGTTCACGTGGGAAAGAGAGGACCAAATGAAAAGCAAATACCCACATCTCTTCGTAACTGAGCAGCAAACTAACGATGACAGTACCTAAATTTTCGGGACGAAAATTCTTTCAACAAGGGGATGATGTGACAACCTGGAAATTTCTCATACTTTCGTGTACTAATTGTTGACTAAATTCTTGTGCATGACACTTGGAAATCCTTGTGTATGACACTTGGAAATTTCTTGTAACGTTGCGTACCATTATAAACGAACTAACTCCTTGTGCGTGGCACTCTAAACATGTACGTTACATGCTAAACCGAGCTTACTCAATTTTCGGGACGAAAATTCTTTCAACATTGGGATAATGTGATATCCCGGGTTTTTCGGATAATTTATACGTGACACTTGTCGAATAATATGCGTGCTAAGTATTAAACGTGCATGGAATGAATACGTGATGAGTGTTTGTGTGATTGTTAGTTATTAAGTAATTATTGTAGATACATACACGAACCGAACCGCGACACGAACCAAAGAGATTCATGGTGACTCTAGGAGTTCACAAAGTTTAAACCTAGACCTAGAGTTCCAACTACTCGGCCGAGAACAACCTAAACGGAAAACTGTTGCATGCCAAACCTAGAACCACTCGGCCAAAACCCCAAACCAAACCAACTCACCCTAACCTTTGGCCGCGAGGTCAAGCCCAAACCCAAACCGAGAACAAGTCCAAACAAGTTTCGGTCATAAGATAAAACCCAAACCGAAACCACCCTAATCCTCGGTCATAAGATAAAACCCAAACCAAACCACCCAAGTTCCTTGCGGCCGAGTGCTAAACCAAACCGTGACTCTCATCCTCCTTGCGCCTATATATACTAGCACTCATGCATGTTCTATACACAACACAAAACCCTAATCTCATTGCCGTCGGCTGCCTTACTTTCTTCATCTTCTCGGTCGCAACAAGCAGCAAGCAACAGCTTTCTGCATTACCTCGGTCGCGAAACAGCCGCTCCTCACTCTTCTTCACGGTCGCAAACCAGCCTCCTTCTCGGTCACGGATCTTCTCGGCTGTAAGCAGTTTTTGATCGCCGGATTCCTTAGCTTAAGCACGGTTCGTTTACCTTATTATATAAGACCATATTCGGATACATGTGTGTAACTTTGTTGTGTTCGGGTTGTATGATTGTACTACCTCCGCTAAATATAGGTTTGAATGTCTAGTTGTTTCGGCTAAATATATGTTTGAATGTCTAGTTGTTTCGGACATATGCTTGAATGATTCATTGTCTCGGACATATGCTTGAATGAATTGTTGTCTCGGACATATGATTAATTGATTAGTTGTCTTCGGATTATATGTGCTTGCAAGTAATCGGATGAATTGGTTATAAACATAATTGATATTCGGATCTCATGAGGTTGCAAGTGTGTTTTGTTATAATAACTAGAAGTTATTGAGTAGGGTTTGCATGGATATATTATTAGTATTAATCTATGATTAAAAATCGAATCTTGATCGCCTAGGCTAATCACATGAACGAGTTATACGAACTTATTATAAGGAGATGCTGAAACAGGATGCTGATTAAAAGAAACAGCCGATTTCATCAGGCTGTAACTTGGTCGTTAGTTGTCGAAAAACGGATTTTCTGAGGTCTAGAACGTAGAGATTTGAATAAGGAATCTAATGGCGCTGGATTCATAATTTTCTGAAATCGTTTGATATTTTTAAAGGGCTAAACAAGTTCAGTAGGTAAAGCTGTTAAAATTCTGGAATTTTGTTGGTTGTTTATCAAGCTAGATTTTAAAATCAGTAGGGAGTTGAGTCATGATTTTTGTACAGCAACTAGGTATAGAAATTTCCGGGCAACTCCAACTGGAATTTTGTTAATCTGACGATCAGTGATTTTTAAATAAATTCTTCCGTGGACTGCAGTCAGAAAGCAGTAAATCTGACTGCAGCTTAGTGGGTTAATAATTATGGTTAATTGGTAAAGATTTAGGACTTGGAAAAATTATATAAATTTCTATGGTATAAATGTCACCTACTGTAAAAATATGGGAATTTTTAGAATGCCGGAACTATTTTATAAAAATCCTAGAAAACAGCTAAATAACTGAGTGTTGAGCAGAAAGTTGTTAACTTGTGATTTTATGCATTAAAGTGTTGCATGGATTTGGAATGTGTTCATGATAAGTTGTGTGATCACTATGATTATATGAGAATACTTGCATGCATGTTTGAGTGTTAGATATGTTGTTTGTGTGTATCACTTTGTGAGTAAATTGCGTGTGGAATTTGTATTGGTGTGATTTCACACTGACGTGGAATTAATTTGGTTTGTTAGGACGCAACTAGCAGTCCCATCTCTTATAACATCTTTGCTACACTAACCGAGCAAACAAAGGTGAGTTCACGGCCCCTAACTTTATCCGGTTTTTAAACAACAGGGGGAGAAACATGTATACACTCTCAAACTCAATCTCTTTACGTTATACGAAATTAACGTCACATAACTATACGGTAACTAAGTTAATGTTAATGTAATGTTATGGTCACTATGCAGCTTTATCACTTAAGTCCTCGACAATCTCCTCGGATCGTTAGTATTTGGGTTAAGTAGCGGGGGAATTATAAGTAGTACTACTGGGTCTGACGAGCCCCATCCGAGCTAGTCGCGCTAGCCGACCGGGTATGGTCAACGGGTGTATGATTGGCCTAACATCGCCATGGTCATGTGATAGACCTGGCAAAACGGAGGCACAACTGTCAGCTTCGATCGCGAACACTTAGTGACATGACTTTAGGCTAGCTACCTATATACATTAATATTGAACTTAATTACGCAACAACTTAATATTCCGGGTTTGGAATATTGGAACATCAACTTATTATCCCGGGTTGGGGATAATGGAAACAACAACTTAATATTCCGGTTTGGGAATATTGGAAACAACAACTTATTATTCCGGGTTTGGAATAATGGAACTGATATGTTATCCCGGGTTGGGGATAACGGAGTAACAAACTAAAACCGAACAACGAATTTATGAAAACCTGTGAACTCACTCATCTTAAATGTTGACACTTGTTTCTTTGCATGTTTCTCAGGACGCTAGGAGCTCTAGGTGCACTCACACGCATTGAACAAGACATCATTATAGAGTCTTATTTATTTATATTGTTTTGGGATTTTTCAAGTTGTTTTGGCGTTTGTGTTGGCGCCCGCATCATTACTTATTTATGCTTCCGCTCAAACTTTAAAAACTGATACTCATGCTAAATATTGGTAATATAAAATCGACAACAAATGATTTTGGAAAACGTATAATCAAATCATGTAGAGTCGTTCAACGTACTAGTGTTTCAGATTCTGGTTTGTTCACACGCCTCGCGGTAAAACTCCGCAAGTGGAAATTGAGGGTGTGACACACATGTCCAAGGCTGATTAATATTATTCATGCTCAGGCCCAAGCCAACCCAGTGAACCAAGCAAACCAAGCTCCTCTACCTGCAAGAGGAAGAGCTTTCAATATTAACGCGAACCAGGCCAGAGCTGACGGCAATGTGGTCAACGGTACGTTCCTTATAAATGGTAGATATGCCTCTATGTTATTTGATACTGGTGCGGATAGAAGTTTTGTGTCATTAGAATTTGAACCTATCTTAAGCAAAAATCGGGATAAGCTCACGGAATCCATAACGGTAGAAGTTGCGGACGGGAAACCAGTTTCATTAGACTCTATATTACGCAACTGTACACTCACCTTAAACGACCACGATTTCTCAGTCGACCTTATTCCTATGAAGCTGGGAAGTTTCGACATCATAATCGGTATGGATTGGCTCAGTCAACATCAGGCGGAAGTTGTATGTCGTGAAAAATTTATTCGTATTCCTCTTTCAGACGGTCAGACTCTTCGAATCATTGGAGAAACCTCGTCGAAAGGGCTCAGCTTAATGTCTTGTCTTCAAGCTCAAAATATCTTCGCAAGAATTATGTCGCGTTTTTAGCCCATATCATCAAGAAGGGGACCACAGAGAAGAAACTTGAAGACATTCCTGTAGTAAAAGACTTTCCACAAGTTTTTCCTGACGACATTTCAGGACTTCCTCCAGTTAGAGACGTCGAATTCCGTATTGATCTTATACCTGGTGCTACACCAGTTGCAAAGTCTCCATATAGGTTAGCCCCCTCTGAAATGCAAGAGCTAGCCAGTCAATTACAAGAGTTGACTGACAAGGGATTCATACGTCCTAGCTCATCGCCTTGGGGTGCACCTGTCCTTTTTGTAAAGAAGAAAGATGGATCTTTTCGTATGTGCATCGACTACAGAGAGCTCAACAAGTTAACCATCAAAAATCGCTATCCTTTACCTCGCATTGATGATCTTCTTGACCAACTACAAGGTGCCAGCTGCTTTTCGAAAATCGATCTTCGATCTGGCTATCATCAGCTTAGAGTGCATGAAGAAGACGTCCCTAAGACTGCTTTTCGAACTCGTTATGGCCACTATGAATTCATGGTTATGCCGTTTGGATTAACCAACGCATCAGCTGTCTTCATGGACCTAATGAACAGAGTCTGCAAACCTTATCTTGATCGATTTGTTATAGTCTTCATCGACGATATTCTTATTTATTCAAAATCTAAAGCTGATCATGAGCGTCATCTTCGACTCGTTCTTGCACTTCTAGAAAAGGAAAAGCTTTATGCCAAGTTCTCTAAATGTGAATTCTGGTTAAAGGAGGTGCAATTCCTCGGGCATGTAGTCAATGACAAAGGAATACATGTTGACCCTTCAAAGATCAAAGCAGTTCAAGAATGGCAAGCTCCACGTACACCAACTGAAGTAAGATCTTTTCTTGGACTAGCTGGCTATTATCGTCGGTTCATTTCAAACTTCTCTCGCATTGTTGTGCCACTCACGGCTTTAACCCATAAGGGAAAACCTTTCGTATGGGGACCCAAGCAAGAAGAAGCTTTTCAAACTCTTAAACAAAAACTTTGTGATGCACCAATCCTCACTCTTCCTGAAGGTTGTGATGATTTCGTAGTCTATTGCGACGCATCAGGGCAAGGATTAGGTTGCGTTCTCATGCAAAGAGGAAAAGTCATAGCTTATGCCTCGAGACAACTCAAGACGCATGAAAAGAACTACACCACTCATGATCTAGAACTTGGAGCCGTTGTATTCGCTCTTAAGATATGGAGACATTATCTCAATGGTACTAAGTGTGAAATATACACTGACCACAAGAGTCTTCAACATATCTTCAATCAAAAGAGTTAAATATGAGGCAACGAAGATGGGTCGAACTTCTGAATGATTACGACTGTGAAATTAGATACCACCCTGGCAAAGCAAATGTGGTGGCTGATGCTCTTAGTCGAAAGGGTTATGCGAACTCCATTCATATTCTATGTTCGCAAATTATAACCGACATTAAAGATCAAATTCAAGAAGCTCAACACGTTTCAATAACAGAAGAAGATGTACGAAAGGGGATGTCCTGTGGAGCCGAGCTAAAACTTGAAACTAAATCAGACGGTATTCTGTATTACCTAGATCGTATCTGGATCCCTAACCACAACAATCTTCGTGAAACTCTTATGAATGAAGCCCACAAAACGCGATATTCTATACACCCAGGAGCCGATAAGATGTATCAAGACCTACGATACACCTATTGGTGGCCTGGAATGAAGAAGGATATTGCCGTTTTTGTTTCCAAGTGTCTCACATGTTCCAAGGTGAAGGCTGAACACCAAAGACCCTCAGGACTTCTAGTCCAACCGGAAATACCTATATGGAAGTGGGAAAATATAACCATGGATTTCATTACCGGGTTACCTCGCACTTCTGGTGGGTATGACACTATATGGGTGATTATAGACCGACTTACAAAATCAGCTCACTTTATTCCTATTCGAGAAGATTTCAAGAACGAAAAGCTTGCACGTATTTATATCAACGAAATCGTGAGCCGGCATGGGGTACCATTAAGTACTATTTCTGATCGTGATGGTCGTTTCACCTCACGAACTTGGCAAGCAGTATAATCCGCTATGGGCACACGATTAGATCTCAGTACCGCCTATCATCCTCAAACTGATGGACAGTCTGAGCGCACCATTCAAACTCTTGAGGATATGCTTAGAGCATGTGTCATAGACTTCAAGGGAAATTAGGACGCCCACCTACCATTAGTTGAATTTTCGTACAACAACAGCTATCATTCGAGCATCGGCATGGCACCTTTTGAAGCCTTATATGGTCGAAAGTGCCGATCTCCTGTGTGTTGGCACGAAATTGGGGAAGCACAAATTACTGGTCCAGAATTGATCCAAGAAACCACAGATAAGATCCATCAAATTCGAAACAATCTTCTAGTGGCTCAAAGTCGTCAAAAGAGTTATGCAGATAAACGACGGAAGCCCTTAGAGTTTAACATTGGTGATCATGTGCTTTTAAAAGTATCACCGTGGAAGGGAGTAGTTCGTTTTGGTCAAAAGGGGAAGCTAGCACCACGTTACGTAGGACCTTTCAAGATACTCGAAAGAGTAGGTCCTGTAGCATACAAGCTTGACCTACCAGAAGAACTCAACAGGATTCATCCCACATTCCACGTATCGAACTTGAAGAAGTGCCTCGCTGATGAGAATCTCCATATTCCGCTGGAAGATATTCAGATTGATGAATCTATGCATTTTATTGAAAGACCAGTGGAGATCATGGACTACGGGGAGAAGCGTCTTCGACGAAGTCGCATTCCAATTGTTAGGGTACGCTGGGAGTCGAAACGGGGACCTGAGTTTACTTGGGAACGTGAAGACTCAATGCGTGAAAAATACCCGCATCTTTTTCCTACTACTTCAACTACTTAAATTTCGGGACGAAATTCCTAAAAGTAGGGGATACTGTAACATTTGTAAAAATCGGGTCTCCAAAACCCGCTCCGTTTTGTAATCAAGTACCAAGTTATAAAAGTTGCATTAAATATTTATGATTAATTTTGAGTTAAAACGATACATAATTAATAAACAAACTAAACTATAAAAATTATATTTGATAAAAAGTTAAAATAAAATAAATAAAAAATATTTGAAGCTGCCGGGACTCGAACCCGGGTCAGCCAAGAAATACTTCAAACAACTTAACACTCACTTCCAAGACCACTCCGCCACAATGTGTTTTCTGTTAACTCTAGGGACACAAATGAAATTTATACACAATTCAGTTAAACCGATGGCGCCATCTGAGAAACGGTAATCGGCAAACCAATCGTCAAATCGTTGTTTAATTCACATGTTCAGCTTATAACCGATGTATGACGGTTTCTAATCAAGTTAGAATTGATTGAACTTAAAGTTTCATCATTTTCGGTTTTTGAAACCGAAAGTTCATCGAAGTCCTGAATAACTCAAGCTTCAGACCATTCTCGCGATTCAGAGCTATCATATCAATACTCAATTTCAATTTCGTCGCATTTTTGGACCATCAGATCATCTGAATCAGTTCGCCGGAAAATTTCTGCAAGTCACCGGAAAACCGGGACTCACATCATCACGGTATTTCCTCCGACTCTTTCTGTTTAAATCATGTGATTAATCAGTCTCTAACACAACTCCACCATCAGAATCGATCCTAGTCAACGTTTATCGAAAATCTTATCTTCGCCGGAAAACTTCTGAAACTGCCGGAATCACACTGTGAACTGGTATGATATTCTAAACTTCTTTTAAACCTTGTTTAAGTGACTCAACTTCATAAATAATCGATCAACGCTGTTAATTGGTTTCAACAGCCGGAGGTTCACTTTCAGTACCGACGAACCTCCGCCGGAATTCTGTGAACAACATCAATCGGTATATCCTCTTCCTTAAACTCTCTCCATTCTCTACTTTTAAATTACTGATAATGTCTGAAAAGCGTATAAGTCATAAATCAATCATAACAAGTCGGAATATATTGTCTGTGTAAATCGACGAAGAAGATGAAGACACAATATAAGATAAGATTAATTAAAAACGGTATTTTAAACGGGTTAGACACACAGTCCAGCGGTGGACTGTGTGCAAATTACACACACACGTCCCGAGTTCGATTCTTGCTATACGCACACCTTATATTATAACGCGCCTTTTTGTTTAAAAACTAAACCGGGATAACCCAGTTAGTTGTTAAGTTTAATAAAAACCGAGATATTAACCAGGTTATACACACAGTCCAGCGGTGGACTGTGTGCAACATGAACTACACGTCGCGCGTTCGAAACTCGTCACGAGCACCGGTCCGATTGAATTAAAATGTTTTTGCAAATAAAGGAAATTCGGTTAAATCGAATAAGTGTTTAAATATAAATAAAAACAAGAATATTTCGGGTTAGACACGTAGCTCAGTTGGTAGAGCTACGTGCACGCGAACGGGAGGTCTCGGGTTCGAATCTCACCCGGCGCAGATTATTTCGCTGACCGAACCGGTCAACGGTCAACGCTAAAAAAATAATATTTTTTTTATATTTTATTTATTTAATTTAATTTAAAAATCAATTAAAAATACTTAAAAATAACATTTTTAAAGATAGAAAATAGCCATAAACTCACAAAAATATATCTAAAAATTTCATTAAAATCCTTAATAAAATCAATCCATTTAACATATTTTTCCATTATTATTTAGGTTAGTATTCCTCGTTGATCCGCTCATCTAAATCGTGCGCATCTCACCATCTCCAATCCAACGCACCCAATGTGAGTGAATCTTACAAATTCCCCGTTTTAATCACGTTTTGGGGTGTATCATGTGTCTTTGTATATATATATTATTACTAAATCACTGTGCATACATCATATTATGAACTTGTGTATTCTGTTTGTTGCTGTTAAGTAGTTATTATTGGATGCAATTTATTTTTCAGTACATGCAATTTCATAGGCCGCCGCTCCCCATTTATGAGCGTTGAGCATGTTCCCCATTTTATTATGCGGTTGAACCTGCGTGCCTACATACGATCGGCTCCGTTTGATTGAGCCTTGATCGCACAATTCATTTTACATTTTCAGTACATGCAATACGATCGGCTCCGTTTGATTGAGCCTTGATCGCACAGTTCATTTTACATTTTCAGTACATGCAATACGGTCGGCTCCGTTTGATTGAGCCTTGATCGCACAGTTCATTTATGTTATTTATCGTATGATATTGGTATGTTCATGTATGCTATCAAGTGTTATTGTATGTTATAATTGTAACTGCTTTTTGCCATTGCTTGATTACTTACATTTGCTCATTTATGATTATGCACAATTTTTCATTGATAAACTAACCATTAATTCATTAATAAATGTTTATCTAATAAGGTTCACTCGCCAACTTATGTTGACCCAAAAACTCCCATTTTACACATGATACAGGTGAACCAGCAGCAGCTAGGAACACATAGGACCTGGATTAGAAGAATAAAACAATTTAAGTATTGGGATTGTTATGTTTGGTTTATTTCCTTTGTATTGAATGAACATGTTTGGATATTTGAAAATGTAATTTTGACTTTATTTAATATGAAACATAATAGTAAATGTCATGTGCTTTGGTGATAACCCAATTATGCCCCGACTCTTATTTCCGCTGCGGGTCGGGGTATGACAAGGGGCGGCACGAGTGTGGTGGGACAGTCTTCCCACGGGCGAGATTTATAGCTTCGAAGATTTGGTTTCCAAATTCCAATTGCAGTTTAGTCAGCAAAGACGACACACCAGGGATCGAAACGAGCTCCTTCACATCCGTAGTCGGGAAAACGAGACCGTCGAGAATTTCATCGTCAGATTTAACAAAGAAAGTTTGGCGATCCGAGGCATCACGAACGATCTGGCTTGTGGCGCGTTCCTACAAGGGGTGAACGACGATGAGTTGCTACGAACGCTTTATGGGAGAGACGGTGTACCCGTAACCATCGACGAAATCCTGAGAATAGCCAACGTGTATGTCACACAAGAAAAAACGTTGGCAGCCAGTCATGCGGCCAACCGAAAAAAGGAATCATAAAAGGGACAAGATGACAGGGAGCACTGAAACTCGAAACCCAAGGGTAAAGGCGAAAGGTTCCATAGGAGTGATCGTTCTGACTCATGATACGACAAACCTAAGAGTTCCTACTCAGAAGCGACTCGTCTTCAAGGTTCAAATCCGACTATCCCAGTTTGAGCAAAACACCAGCAGAAATCTTGGCCTCGGAGAATCTAAAGCTCAATCCTCCAAAACCGCTAAGAGATATGCCTAATAAAGACACCGGCAAATACTGCGAATACCACAAGGGCAATGGTCATGATACAAACGACTGTTATCAACTGAAGAAGCAAATCGAGTACTACGTAAAGAATGGAAATCTCGCCCACCTGGTTCGAGACATAAAGCAAGGTCCGCCTATTGTTAAGGAAGACCCAAATAAAGGAGCAGGCAAAAGACAACGGGAGATAAACATGTTACGTGCCGACAAAGCAAAGGGAGTGAAAGAAGTTTCTCCACCCTGGAACCCTGGATGCTGGCAACCATGACAGTAGAACGACGGACAAAGGACCTGGACCTCACAGTTGATCCTCTCATCATATCGGCCGCCGTAGGCGATTATAACATGAGGAGGATACTGGTTGACACGAGAAGTTCCGAAGACATAATATATGAGCACTGCTTCAACAGGATGCAACCGGAGGACAAGAAACTCCTTGAGCTAGTACACGCCCCTACAAAAGGTTTTACCGGGGAAAAAGTTGATCCAATTGGTCAAGTCACTTTTCCGGTAACCTTCGGTCTAGCTCCCCGGGAAAGAACCATACTTCTCACATTTCTCGTAGTACGCGCAGAGTCGCATCATAACGTGATAATCGGAAGGTTCACTTTAGGGAAACTAGACGCTGTGATATCCACGTCACGAGGTTTTATGAAGTTCCCTACGCCAGGAGGAATCGCGACGGTCCGCCGGGAAAGAATAGGGGAAGTACTCAATACCAAAAGGTGTCGCCGGGGACCTAGTGGGGCAGTTGGTCCAGAAAGATGGGTTTAAGTACACGTTACCCTGATCAAACAGTTATCATAGGGGGCAACCTATCCCCAGAGGTCAGAGATAGCTTGAAGCAACTGCTGAGAAGAAATGCCGACGTATTCGCTTTCGAACACTCCGACATGACCGGCATACCCCGGGATAAGGCGGAACACAAGTTGGCAACATTCCCCGGCATAAAACCGGTGGCCCAAGGAAAGCAGAGCATGGCTCCGGATAGAAAAGAAGTAGTAACCAAAGAGGTACGAAAGCTGGTCGAAGCAGGCATTCTCCGGGAAACGAAATACCACACATGGGTGTCAAACCCTGTAATGGTAAAGAAACCCGACGGTACGTGGCGGATGTGCATTGATTTCAAAGATTTAAATAAAGCATGCCCAAAGGATGCATATCCGCTGCCGGAAATAGACTTCAAAGTCGATTCTCTGGTTCCGTTCCGGTATAAATGTTTCCTTGACGCGTATAAGGGGTATCATCAGATCAAGATGTCACGCGAAGACGAGGAGAAAACAGCGTTCCACACTGACATAGGCATTTTCTGTTACACAAAAATGCCTTTTGGCTTACGTAACGCAGGCGCCACTTACCAGTGGCTCATGGATAAAGCCTTTGAGAAACAAATTGGTAGGAACCTGGAAGTGTATGTGGACGATCTGGTAATCAAAAGTAGAGAAGAGAAACAAATGCTAAAAGACATAGAGGAGACTTTCCGGAAGCTGCGAGAGTACAATATCAACTTAATCCGAAGAAGTGTTCGTTCGGGGTCGACGAGGGAAAATTCCTAGGAGTGGTGGTCACCCGGGAGGGCTTCAGACCAATCCTGAAAAAATAGCCGCCATAACACGAATGTCGTCACCTAGAACCCTGAAGGAAGCATAGACTTTAAATGGGCGATTGGTTGCTATAAACAGGTTCCTTGCAAGGCATGCAGAAAAGTCCCTGCCATTCATAAAAAACTTTGAAAGACTGTCTCAACAAGAACAACTTTAAATGGACTATAGACGCAGAAGAAGCCTTGCAAGACATGAAACGGTTCATTGAAAAGTTACCCACATTAACAGCCCCTCGCCCAAACGAACTATTGAAAATGTACCTGGCAGCAGTACATACCGCGGTAAGTGCAATACTTATGGTTGAAAGAGACGGGAAACAAACACTGATTTACTACATCAGCCGCGTGTTGGCGGGTCCGGAAACGCGATACCCCACGCTTGAAAAATTGGTACTCACGCTTGTTCACGCTACCCGGCATCTCCGAAGATATTTTCAGGCTCATCGTGTGCAAATCCTAACGAATTACCCCTTGCAGCAAGTACTTCATAAACCAGAGATCTCTGGGAGGTTGGCAAAGTGAGCAATCGAGTTGGGGGCCCTTGACATCGAATATCGCAAGCGAACAGCTATCAAAGGATAGGTAATCGCGGATTTCCTAGCTGAAATTCCTGAAGGGGAGGTCATTGATGACCCGGTGATTGATAATAGTTCAAAAGCAGGCGCATCCTCACAAGTCTGGAAGCTGTACACAGATGGGTCCTCGAGTGGAAAAGGGGTCGGCGCAGGTCTCATGCTAATAAGCCCTGATGAAGTAAAGCTTATGTATGCCCTGCGTTTTGGTTTCGAATGTTCCAACAACGAATCTGAGTACGAAGCCCTACTGGCAGGCTTGCGAATGGGACAGTCTATAGGTGTAACAAGGATTGAGGCGTATGTTGATTCCCTACTTGTCAACAACCAGGTAAACGAGACATACGAGGCCAAGGACGAAACGATGGCGAAGTATCTTGCTAAAACCAAAGAGCTCATAGCCTCTTTCGAAAGCGTCACACTCAACCACGTCCACCGCGGTAGGAACCAGATAGCCGACGCTTTGAGTAAGCTGGCAACGTCAGGCATGGAAAAGGAAGTAAAGGTAGAAACGCTTCAATCACGTTCAATTGAACACCGGGAAGTTTCCGCGGTGACGGCGGAAAGATCTTGCTGGTATACGCCCATTCTAGACTACCTCACAAAGGGAGTACTACCGTCTGCCAAAGGCGAAGCTAGAAAAATACAAGTAAAGGCACTACAATATGAAGTACAGAGTGGCGCGCTATATAAGAAAACATATTTGGGGCCGCTATTACGATGTGTGTCCCCATCAGAAGCCACGTATTTGGTACATGAAATACATTCCGGCATATGTGGGATTCACGCCGGGCCCCGGGCGATAGTGGTTAAAATTCAGAAAGCTGGATACTATTGGCCTGGAATGCATGAAGACGCCGTAGTCGAACTCAGAAAGTGCCTCAACTATCAGAAATATGCTCCCCAAACACTACGCCCCAAGAATAACTTAATTCCTGTGACAGCAGCATGGCCTTTCCAGAAATGGGCAGTGGATATCACGGGACCATTCCCTCCAGCCCTGGGAAAACTCAGATACTTGATTGTGGCAATCGATTACTTCACCAAGTGGGTAGAAGCAAAGCCATTGGAAAAAATAACGGCCGAAAACGCCAAAAAGTTTCTCTGGGAGCACATCGTCTTCCGATTTGGGCTCCTGCTATACCTGGTCAGTGATAATGGTACACAATTCACAGATCGAGTGTTGCAAGATTGGTGTATCGAGCTGTAGATTCAACAAGTTTTCACGTCGGTGGCCCACCCTCAAGGCAATGGTCAGGTCGAAAGAGCAAATAGAAGCCTGCTAGATGGGCTTAAAAGACGGCTGGACCACCATGGAAGCTCTTGGGTAGAAGAGTTGCCAAATGTCCTCTGGGCACATCGAACCATGCCTAAGACGAGCAACAACGAAACCCCGTTTAGCCTGACCTACGGCACAGAAGCCATGATACCGGTAGAGGTAGGGCTACCCTCGCTAAGGCGCCTGACGGTCAATGATAACGATAAACTCTTGCGCGAAAGCCTGGACGCCTTAGAAGAACGGCGGGAGGCAGCCGCCATCAGCGAGGCAAAGTACAAGAAAACTTTAGAAAAGTTCTACAATAAGCGTGTGGCTCAACAGACTTTCAAGGAAGGCGACTACGTTACGAGGGATAATGCAGCCAGCCGGGGGGAGCCCACTGGCAAGCTGGGTCCTACCCTGGGAGGGACCCTACAAAATCCAAGAAGTTCTGGGAAAAAGGGCCTATAGCATATCCAGATTGGATGGCACAACAGTCCCGCGTAGTTGGAACATAGCCCAGTTAAAGAAGTGTTACATGTAGACACCCGCCCCTAACAGCGAAGTAGGGTCTCTTTGACCAAAAACAAAGTGTAATTCGTCATCTTCGATGTCTCTCATTTTTAAAGCATTCATTAATAAACATTTACGTTTAGTTTTTATCGACATACATGACAACTTTGCTGTGAAATACTATTTCCTACATACCAAATTTATATTAATACAGCGCTAAAGTGGATATCTTGGTAATAGATACATAAGCCACTACGACAGATATGTATTTGGGTAATAAATACATACAACTATCAAACAAACCAAGTACTTGTCCCGTGTGAACAAAAAACAACATACGGGTCACCAAAAAACGAACATGTTCTACTCAATTAAAAATCAGCAAACATTGCTAACACCTCTGCAGGGGTGGGTGAGGATCCACGATCAAATCTTCATTCCCCGTCACGACAGCCGTATCGGCCACTGGCCCCGGAAGGTCATCTAAGTTAGCCGGGTGAACTCTACCACGCCGTTGGTACACCATAAGGCACCTGCTCAGGGTTTCAGGAGGAAACCATAGCATTAATGCATCAGCATTCAATACGACATGATCAGGAATAATGGGTGCCTCGTCCACTGGATTTACGTCATCATCGACATTTTCGTTGGACAATGTAGGATGGGGCACAACGTCTGGATTAATAAGACCCCCATCACCTGCCATGTCTCCGGGCGCTTGTTCATGCAAAAAGAGCAAGGCGGCAGTCGCGTCAAGAGTCCAAAGAACATCGGACATTTCTCGCAGACGGTGTTCTTCACTCATGCTGTTTATTACCAAATTTGGTAAAAATAGGTGAACAAATATATAATGCAAGTTTGCTAAAAAAAGGGGGTACAAAACGTTGATGATTACATGTCAAATCATTGACAGACATTAATTAACTGCACACAGTCATGATGGCATGTCAAATCGCCGCGTAGAAGACGGCGGCGCTGCCTAAATCATGCATTTCATTAATGACACCAAGTATCAATACATGTCCCGTTGAGGATTGTTTTACAAAATATTTGGTAATAAAGACTAAAGCAAAACAATTAAAGAACTACTCCGACTCTTCTGCCGTTTCCAGCATCTGGCGTAATGACTCCACACCTTCTTCAGACACTTTGCTGGATAAATCAACATACGTGGGTAAGGGATCGTTACACACAACTTCCAGGGCATCAGACATTTGGGACGTCAGCAGGCCTCCTTCCTTCTGGAATTGCTGTGTAACCTTATCCATTCGCTGACAATCGACATAGCCTTCGTGAATGCCATCGTGCTGCCCTGACTTATAGGCGGCGGTGGATGAACGATCTAACAGCGCAACGAATGGCTCTGACTAACACAAATACTCGAACGCGCTGACCAAGCCCTGGGATATTCGCCAATTCCTGTCGCCACGAACACTCGCCAGTTGATCTGTCAGATTATCTACTTCGGCGCGGGGTTGTCCCAAGGCATTCTTCGCCTCATTGAGGCGAGACAGTTGAAGGTCAGCAGTTTGTGTAAGTTGATTCTTTTCGGAAAGAAGAACATCGCAAGTTTGTTGCAGATTTCTAAGCTTCTCCTTGCGCTTTTCAAGTTCAGCTTGTTTGGCCTGGGCCTTGGCTTCAGATGCTCGTAGCTCGAGGGTCAGGTCCTGGTACCTTTCCTGCACCTGATACACAAAATCAGCGTCAATACAATACTTTCTTATCTCGGCGGACAACTCGGGCCTAACTTTTTGGGCCTCCACAATGGCTTTCCTCTCCAACTCCTGTTGAACGCTAATGGCACGGGCAATCACACGATCTTTCTCTGCCAAGTCGTGGGTCCAAACCAGTCTTTCCTCCTCTAAGTTGGCAGTTACTCGTTTTAGATCATCCTCCGCCTTGTTTTTCTCAAATAGGAAGCGATCTTCCCTCACGCGTGCCGCTTGAAGTTGACTCTCTAGTCGGTTCTTCTCATCAACAAGTTCTTGGATGACATACGCGCTTGGCGTAGCTCATGATTATCGTGCAGCCAGCGGCGTCTGATCTCTGCAAGTTTCCTTGGCACACTAACAATCTCCACCATGGTGGAATTCATTAGATACTCATTATCTAACCCCTCCACATATGAAGACTCGGCTGGGGGGTAGGATCGTTCCACCCAATGGTGTACAACAGGCGGAAACACAAGCCTGATCGACTCAGCAACTTTCCACTTGGGTTGGTAACGTTTATCTTGGGCATTCGAATCCCAACACACAGTAGGAAGATAAAGATTGTCGTGCAAAAAGGTTTCATCCTCAGGGAAGTTCTCACTTGACTTCCCGCTCTCATGGAGGACGTGGGTTTTCTCACTGCTGGAGTCCGCCCTCGTGGATTACGTGGGCCTGTCACCGGCCAGGCTACAACCGCCTGTCCTGGGGCCATAGCCCATAGGGGAATCAACAGTCAAGGGTAATGTCATCCCCGTTATTGGAGGAGTTGAGGCAGAAAGCTCAGTAGCAACAATTGAAGCGGTATACAAAGGGGCTGACTGGGTAGCACTAGCTTTGGTGATAAGATCGGCAAGCGAGGTGCTCTGTATAGTTGTCGCTGAGGCGCGGGTATCAGCAGGAGGCCGCGGCAGCGGGATCACATCATCCAAAAGTGGCGCAGGCACAACTCCTGTAGACGATTACTGTTAGTACGGCGAGGGACCCATCAAACAACAAACATTGTATAGATCCATAACTTACCTGCACGAAGTTGCTGGGCAGCCTTTGTTGGAAGGGGGACGAGGTTTAACTCACCATTGTCAAATCTTTGGAATGCTGGGAATAACCGGCGGTCGCGCCATAATAAACTCATCCCCACAAGAACAAGCGCCCCCTCGGGTATGACTTAACATTCAGAAGGGTGCATGCATAACTGTTTGTAAAGGGCATTCTCGGCATACACGTCAACGGCGGGACACTCGTCTGGGTATTTTTCTTTGGTACCCATATCTCTCCAGTGCATCTCGCCAAGGATAACACTGACGTCTATATAAAAGAATTTCTTCCTCCAGTCCTTGTCCCGCGAACTGGTAGGAACATTTCTCAAGCAAGATTTCTCGATATCCCTTCAATCAAATGTAAAGAAGGGGGATTTCCAAACAAGCATGAAAAAAGCCCTAAACACTGGAATCTCAGGCTCATAACCCAAGGCCAGACAGGCGAATTCAAAGTGACGGAGTTTCGCCAGGCCCAGCGGGTGCATCTGAGAGATATGGATTTTGTACTCGTCTAGAATGGACTTACAAAATTTGGTAGTAGGCAATCGGAAGTTGCAGAATCTGAAGAAATCGCTGAACATGATGATTTTCCCTTTCTTTAATGGAAACGCTACATCCGTTTTTGACGGCAACACCGGATTCCATTCTGGTTTAATATCATAATCTTGCAGCAAATTATAGAACGATGCTGCTCCCCACTTGCAATACAAGGTGTCGGGGATTGCAGGAGCCGACGAAGACTCACCAATTTTGGAAGTCATGGAGGATTGTCAAATTATGGAAGAAGAAGAAATATTAGGACGAAATGGTAAAAGCCCTAGGGGAGGCGATCTTTTTATAGATCAAAAATGAAATAAATTTTTGAATTTGAAAAGGCACATAAGGGGGAACACGTGTCAGAACAGGGAAGGAGCAATCGCCACCCTAATGATGACCCAACTGTCATTTCCTTTCACATCACCGCCACAATTCGAATTTACGGTGATACTTACTCTTGAGACTTATGCACTCATTGAAAATTTTTTATTAACTCCTTTTTTAGTCCGATGTTATTAATTTCATATCATAACTTCGGACTGGGGGGACATGACAAGGTATGACCCGGAACGGCTAATCCGACCCGGTCATTACCTATTATTTGAGTACAAACAATTAATGGCACACGTTTATTCTAGAATCTTCTATGCTATATGGATAAATGATATAACTAAATCTCCAAGATTTTGGGAAGATCATGTAAATCCTTAACTTATCGGAGCCCATCCTAAGTTAGAGGAAACCCTAATGGTAAACTATAAATAGAGGTAAACATCAAAGGTACAATCATCGAATACTCTCGCTCTCTCTCTCTCTCAATACACATTATTACTCCCAATACCGAGACTTATTCTCACGCCGGAGGATGGTTACAGGAATAACCCCATTCCTGTAACGAGTCCTAACGGTGTTACTGTTTTGCAGCCATCTGTTCAGATCATCGGAGGGTCCAAGTTCTAGTTGGAGCCTTACCATTAGGTCAGTGTTTCTTCAGCGTCCTAATGTGGGTTTTGTTAGAGGTGCTAAACAGATCGTTTTTGTGGGTTGGCGGGTTCAACCCGAAAATCATGTCATACATATGAACCCGAACACGACCCAAATATTCACTGGTTGACCTGAACACGACTGGTTCAACCCGAACTTTTTATTTTTATCCGCAAATTAATATATTAAAATTAAAATACACTAAAAAAACGCATATGTATTGTATTTAAATTATAAAATCTTATATTAATTTCTCAATATAAATTACACAACATAAAATACACACCCAATTTAATCTATGACATAAAACATATTATAAAAAATATATAATATAAATGGGTTAACGGGTCAACCCGACAACCCAACTAGGTGACCCAAACTAGGCCCGTTTAGCTAAACGGGTTCGCGGGTTTAACCTGAAACTGGCCCGGACCTGTTTAAACTAAACCCAAACCCACGAATTTCATGTTAAATTCGTGTCGTGACAGAAATTACACCCGGCCTAGTGCTTGTGAGGGACAAGTTAAGATTGTCTGAACGCATAGAATATTGTTTGTTTGAGACAAGTTATGCAGGATCGTTAACACCGCAATTTTTTTTTTTTTTTTTTTTTGGTGATAAGCAACCTATACAAGGCTATGAAAAAAGTATGGCTTGTTTTAGTTTCGCCTTTCCTTTAATATGGAGCTCGGATCACTGACCATGAAACAACTTGTAAATAAACTTGTGTTTTCTTAAACTATGCTGAATTTTTTTTTTATAAATTTGATGACTAATTGATTTTGCAAAGCAAGCTTCTCAATATGGTAATGACCTCTCCTTCTCCCTGTTTGAGTCAACAACAATTCAAAAGGTACCATTATTTAAGATCACGATTTATGATTTATTTTGTCTCATCCATCATTGTCAGTAATGACAAACTTTGTCTGTCTCTTTTAGCCATGTAAAATATCTTATCAGAAAGTTATCTAGACAGTTGTTACATACTTACATTACATTATTTATTTTGTGTCCCTACTTTCACTATTTAAAGATGTTAAAAGTAATAATTGTTTCTAAAAGGTCAACGTTTGTTTTTCTAAATATCTTATAAGGCCTTGGGTTAGATATAGTCGTGTAGAGGCAGGTGTGGATTCAATGAAAACTAATGGTGGATGTACCATTTCTTTCATTTGCAATAAGTACAATTATATAGAATGATTGTTTGATAACGTATTCAAAGATATATGATGATAGAAATGTAGAATACAGACTCTATTTTATTAGTGAGATAATAGTTTGATTTAAAATGACCGTGATAACGAACAAATAAATTGATTTAACATCAAAACTTTGATAACAATATTTCCATTTTGTATTTTTATATATTAAACATCATATAAAGGTAAACAACCATTGTAACAACTTCATTTTTAGCATGCTAACATGCTTGAATTCGCCAGTAATTTTCATGTAAATTTATTCGATAAACATAATATTCGAACAACCCTTAAAGCCTCATCGCCTTTGCAAGATTGAGAATAAGACTAAGTTATTTCAAATCAGTTAGTGCTATAAACTTTACGGGGAGGGGGAATGGTGTTGAAAGGAAAGTTGTTTGGGTTGCTTGGAGTAAGTACTTGCACATAGTAATAATGTTAGCTTATATATATATGGTTCCATGCTAGTAATTTAGCTTTGTTAACTAAGTTGCGGTAGAGATTCAAGATTCAAATTAATGATATTCTCTTGAAGCAAGTTTTCTTGCTAATCTTGGTATGATGGGGATATGACTTTGGATAGGCAAAAATGGCTGAAAATTGGACCTACGCTAATATAAGATGTGGAAGTATTATTCAATCTATAAAAACAACTTTCTTGTACATCTTCTTTCCATATGGAAATAGGAGATGGTTCAAACACAATACCACAAGTTTTCAGCCCGATGCATGGACAGGTGAAAGTTGTGTTAGATCTTGTTTTCCCACATTGTACATATTGTACGTTGGCACTTGATTTGGTAACACCCAGGAACAACTTCGGATTTTGTGATCAAACCCAAGATAACGACTCTTTCTTCTGTCTTATTATTCAAGCACACCAACTGTTAATCAAAAGAATGTGTCCATAGCTGTCATTGTTGGGAATTTAATTTATGGATAATCAATTAGAGTAGTGGATAATAGTTTTAAAGGAAGTATTTTGACCCATAAATGTCTTGGGTATCACAAAATCCTTTCGGGATTATCTAAGGAGACCGATGAGTTTTACAGCTAGAAAACTGATACGATCACGTAACCCACGTAAATGAACCCATGAAGCCCAACACACTATCCCACGTTCTCATGCACCATCATTTAATTTGCATGTCACTTTGTGTTTGCATTTATTATTTCCATTGTTTGCATATTTTCGGTAAGTAGTGGTTAGTTTATTTCCTTATTTGTATTGTGTGTCTATATGAGGCTTTGTGTTTTCGGTAACTATTTGGAGAAAATTGCAGCAAAAATAGTCTCTTCTTCATCTTTTATTCTTGGATTCTAACCCACTCAAAGGGTCCCTCTCTTAGGAGATTGATTCATCCCGAATAGATCCTTATCAATTGGTGCTTTCATTGCATCAACACCATGCCTCCACGAAATGGACCTGCAAAGAATGCGGCTCTTTAGGTGTTTTTTAAGACAAATTTGCCCAAATTCTGTCACACATCGTGGATACCACAACCCAGTCCACTGCTTGAGCCAATGCCCGGTTTGCATCCCTTCGTGCTACCATAAACAACAGTTGGACACGGCAAACAAGCTGCTTTCTGCCCTAGCCAACGGTATGGAGATTATCAATTCTCCTTTCATTTCTCCCTCCCTGTCGCACAACCAAATCTTCTACAACATCGCCTCCAGTACGTATCGGGTATATTCGATACCAGGTGTTCAGACTTCATGTCGCACAACCAAATCTTCTACAACATCGCCTCCCTGTCGCACAACCAAATCTTGAACTTGAATGTAAGAGGTCTTAAGAGACGGTCTTAACATCGGGTGTTCATAGAAGTACCAAGGATAGTCATGAACCCGATAGGTATATCAGAGTTCATGAGACTGGCAAGATATTGATAGCTGATCAGGTTGAGCCTAGCACTTACAAAGCTGCAATCGAAGATTCAAAATCTGAGAAGTGGCTTGAAGCTATGAATACCGAGATGCAATCCATGTACGACACCCAAGTGTGGGACTTAGTTGATCTTCCTCCTGAGAGTCAGACAATAGGACACAAATGGGTTTTCAAGAAGAAAAGTGTCACACCCCAACCGATGGTGGAAACATCAAGGCGGGACGAAATAGATTGCTCATTGCTCACAACGCTAACGGTGACAATATAATTAATCCAAATTTCATTTCATATAATAATTGTCATTACAATACAAGGAAATTTCAAATAAACATAACAACATTTGACAAAATTTGGTACAACGTTAATAAACCTAAACGTCTATGTGTGTATCTAGCATCAACGCTACTTCGATTTCATAGCATCATCTTCATCAACCTGTAACATGTTTTAAAATAGAGTTCAATGCAAAAGCAAAGGCGAGTACATAAGTTTAAGCATAAGCATATGTATACGAATAAAGTTTAAAACGAATCCACATGATAATAAGTTTATACAAGAGCGCTATACATGGCATGCAATATTTCTAGTCAAACCTTTTGTTAATGCAAATTACGATATTTGAACATGGCTTCTAGATTTCACGAGGGGGGTGGTGCGTTACTCCTATAGCGCTATATATGTCAAATGAAGGCTTAAGATAAGCTAATGAATTTAGTATCATATAAGAATGGTCCAAGATATAAGCAACAAGTAACGTATCAAAGCATTCATGAACATTGGATTGTTTCGTGCATTGTATAAAAGTTCAAGTTTAGTGATTTTGTATACGGTATACATGTTACACCCAAAAGTGATAAAATGAAAATGGGTCGAGTGTACTCACAAGTTTGCAAGGCTTTTCGATTATCCGAGTATTAACGAGTTGGTGAGAATAGGAGAATGAGTGGCTTGAGTGTTTGGAGTTTATGGGATGTTTGAGTTCAGATTTAAGGATTCGAAGTTTAAAGTGTATGAAAAAAGACATATAAGAAAAGTAATCACCTAGCCACATAATACTTGTTCTTGACACTATGAAACTCAAAAGAGTTTGAATGTTTTCATGGGTCAAAGCCCATTAGAATCGTAACGAGTATCATGGTCTTAGATGATGTAACTTAACACTTGACAAATAACCACTAGGCTATCATCAAGGGTTTGGTCACTTAGATATTATATAGGTTATATAGTGTATGTATTATTTACATAAGTCAAGCATGAGGTAGGAGGATTAACCATCAATTTAAGACCTCTTTTGGATTCACATAAGTCAAGCATGAGGTAAGAGGATTAATCACCCATTTAAGACCTCTTTTGGATTCACCATTACACATGTTGCTATAGACAACAAGGAGGGTCATGAACATTCAATAAGGAATGAAGTAAATATAACTAATCTAGGAAAACATCAAGTGATGTGTGGATTTTCAAGTAGGATAGCCCAAGCTAAACATATAATCACACAATCTTCAAGTTCAAGACATGTTCATCACTTGTGAGTTAAAACTCTATCAAAACAGAAAGTTTATGAGGATTAAACCCCTAGATTTACGTGTTACAACCTTGTTTTTAAGCACACATAATCATAGTCTTGATTAGTGGCATAAAGACATAGGAATGTATGAAGAAAAACATAAGTTTTCTTCCAAAACATGAAGATAAAAATGAGCTGAATTTAGGTGCACTTTGGACCTAAAAATGGTGAGGTTTCACCTTAGTTTGCCCAAGCAAACTTGTGAGAACCTTCCTAGAGGTTATCCAAGTATTGTAGAAGAAGAAACAAGAAGAAAATTGAAGTGGAAGTGAGTTAAAACTCACATTTTATGGCTGGAACTCTAAAAAACGTGGCTGAAACTCAACTGAGTTTGGGAGAGTTTTTGAGGTGTTTTATGGTTGCAAAAGTGGGAAGGAGGCTGGGATTAAGGTGTATTTATAGGGGAAGGTTGGTGGAGAAAGGCTTTACTTAGGATCAAGGAATTTATTATGAAGAAACCTTCTCACCGGTAGCCATGCTTGTGTTGATTAGGATATTGCTTGCCATTGCTGCATATTATAACTATGAGATATGGAAAATGGATGTCAAAACCATGTCCCTGAATGGACACTAAATTGAAGATGTCTATATGGTTCAACCAGAAGGTTTTGTAAATCCAAGGCATATCAATAAGATATGCAAGTTAAATAAATCCATTTGTTGATTAAAGCTAGCATGTTGTAGCTGGAATCTCTATTTTGATAAGAAAAATCAAAGAGTTTGGTTTTATTAAGAACGAAGATGAGCCATGTGTTTAGAAGAAAGCAAGTGAGAACTGGGAACTATATAACATTCTTGATATGAAATGAGCTATGGTTTAAAGGGAAACGTTGTCTTTTGTGAATTTGAGTATTATCTTATACCCACAAATGGCCATCACAAAAAAAATTGAATAATATTGATTATAAATACGATAAACTTGTTACTTTTAGAACTCCTAATAAACAACTATTATATATATTATTTTATATTTAAGATACTTTTATCATTTATTATATGTACTTCTCTGATTACATACATGTTAGGAGTAGTTTTCATATGTGTAATAACCAAATTATATATATGTGTAATAACCAATTACATATATGTAGAAAAAAAACTAGTTTACATATGTGTATTCATAAAATTACATATAAAAATGATAAAAGTACTCTTAACATGTATATAGGGAGAGGGTAACGTACATAATGGCTTACCATACGTTGCGTACGCGATAACCTAAGCCGCCAGATCTCATCTCCATGCGATTTCATCACTCCCATGCGATTTCACCCATAAAAACACAACATGTGGTTTCATCCATACAATTTCCCAGATTCATGAGCGCGCTTTTTAACATGCGATTTAGCCCAGCGTACGCGTTATACATTAAGGCCAATTGTACAATATACTTTCTCCGTGTATATAATCATAAAAATACATATAATAAAAGATATATTTTCCATAAATGTAAATATACCTAAATAAAAATATTGTTTATTCGGAGTTCTGAAAGTTCTGTAATTATTTCATCTCATATTTATTTTATTTGTAAACTTTTATTGAACGTTAAAATCTATATATGATACTTTACCAATTATCAATGCCTATGTTATTATGTTGCATTTCTCATCACATTGCGTAAACACCTCTCTAGAGTGATATGGTTCCAACCGATAACCGGTTGGCCTATGAAAATAAGAAAGGAACTAAAAATATAAAGAGAGATATCTAACACATTTTTTCTTCGATATCCATTCACAATCTTAAAGCTCCTATAAAAAGAGAGTTACAAACAGAAGCACAACACACAAGGAACATGAACTATTACGTGGGTATCATGACATCTCATGATCTCCATTTATTCTAGCAACCACATGTTACTAGAATTAAGGAAATGGAAAACAACTTAATAAAGTAAGATGCTTAATAATAATAATAACAACAACAACAACAACACAACAACAACAATAATAATAACAATAATAAAATGCATGAACTCATTTGCCAAGTCTCACGTATGCATGAATTCCTTGTTGATCCGCTATGTGGCTATGTGCTCTTTTTAGTTTCCAAAACTCATAATTTCTCCCATCATAATCCTAATTAAAACTCATTCACATGTATAGTTATTGTTAGAGACAATGGTATTTGAATAAATAGCAATAAACAAACCCAATAACAATGTTGATTTCGCAAAGATGAAGAAGAACATGTAAGAAAAGGGGAGCGGGACACAAACAGACTTTGGAGCTTCAACCCAAAACAACCTATTCAGACCCAAGAAGCTTCAACCCAAAAAGAGAAGTAAGCCCAATGCAAGATAAACCAAAAAAAATATATTCAAATAAAAAGATATAAATATTTTTTTGAATTATAAAACTGAAGTGCTCATTGAACAGTTTATCAAGTGTAAAACATGGTTTACTGACCGGTTACCGACATAATTTACTGAGAGATCACCACTGGTTGTCACGGACAGACAAATGTGCTAAATTAATAGACAGATTAGCGACAGAAATGTCTCCGACGGACTAAGATTAGACGGTGTGGATGCGGCAAGGGTGGCTGGAGGCTTCAACCACGCCGGCACACCGTCCCGTGGCCCGGTGTGGTCGTGGCGTGCAAAGGGGAGTGTTGAAGGCTTCACTGGCGTGGAGGGCTTAAGGAGATGAGGTGGAGGCAGGCGATTGGTGGGTGGGGTGGGAGGTTTGTTTTAATTGGTTGGTTATTATTTGTTTATTTTATTTTTTAAACGCCTCTTTTCATGCCCTTTCTACCGTGCATTTTTTTTTAAAACGCTCCATCCTTACAGGGGCTAACATTTGAAAAAAATGAGGTAATGAAATAAAAAAAAAAAGTTAATTTTTTTCAAAATTTACAATATCGCCTGAGCATCAAGGGGTAGTGAAGACTACCCCTATTAACAAGCTAGGTCCGCCCCTGCTGCCACGTATTGCTTTGCCTCTCCACAACGAGTATAGTCTATTGTTTATTCTCGGTGAAAGTGTGTCGGCAGGAACTAAGTTAATTGACAATTGAGAATCATCCTCTATTTCAGCAAAACCATTTTATAATTGATATTTTTGTGCTGATTTGTGCCTTATTTTACAAAACTTGCGTCCAATTGTGACTAATTTACATATGTTTAAATTTAAGTTTACAAAAGTTATAACAGATTTTGTTTTTAATCAAGTTTTTTTAGAAAATATAAAACTGATATAACTTGATCGCAAACCTTTTTGTGGATTCACGCGGACTATTTTCGGTCTCAAAACTTCAGTCGCTGCTGATCGAATAGTACTAATAGTACTCGCATCTGCGCTAAAATGGCAACATAGCTTGACAAGCAGTTTCATGCTCCATCTTCAAATTGCTCTATAAAAATAAGGTACGTTACTCGCTTAAGAAATTCATCGAATGTACATAGAAAGCCTAATGGTACTAGGTGTTTATGTCCATTAAAGCGATACGGGTCCGAGTCCTGCATAATAGACAATAAAATGAATTTTAGGAGTAAATTTTATTGGGTGTGTGCTCACGGTTCACAAAAATATAATTAATCACTAGACGGAAGAACAAATTTTATTTACAGTTATATTTTTTACATTTAGCGACAGTCTTTTGTGCAATTTTATGTATAAGGTTTTAGTGTCTTACCGGTTACTATATTTGTTTGCTTCTTATACACTAAAAATACAATGCACATATGATAAAGTGAAAGTATTTTATTATGCGACAAAAAATCAATACATATGCATGTGTAAATACTTAGTACGTTACCTTTGCACTTCTAGCATCCGGCATATATGATCATTCAAATAGACTGAATTTCTTAAGAAACACACATGCCATTTATTTTCAAACATTCATAGATTCATATTACAAGCACTAGGAAAACAAAATAATACACAACACACATATTACCACATACATATTACAATCTAAAGATTTATGATGTTTTATTTTTCATGCACTTAAGGCTTTATTGAGTAAACACATGCATGCACACACATACACGCATTCCTTCATTGTCGTAATAGAGCTTCGAGCTTTATTTGCAACTCTTTTGGTCATCAATCTCCTTTCGATAACTGCAGAGATAGTCCATGAAAGAAGTTGGATAAGGTATACTTTGTCCACCTTCTCAAACTCTATGGTCCAGACGGTCCACTGTCTGCCGTCTTTTTGTTCACAATGAAATGTTATTTTGTATGCTTTGTATTTGTCATCTATGAGCTCTCCTTCTATCACTTTAAACACGATTTTGTGGTTTGCGTCATCGATTTCTTCAATTATCTCTGTTACACTTTGCTTTTTTCCATCTTTTTTTATGCACAAAAAAGAAGCACAAGGAGTGAATTCAGCTGTGTTAATCAACGTAGTGGGTTGTATATGGTTTATTTAAACAAAATTTACAATTTGTAATTGATAAAACTCATATGGAACAACTTTAAAAAATTGTAATGTTTTTCTTTTCATTTCAAATGATATCATACTCTTTTGTGTTTTCTAGTTTTTCTTTTCATTTCAAATGATATCATACTCTTTTGTGTTTTCTAATGAGTAAGCGTTATGATTATACATTTATATTATATATTGTTCTTTAGTACATTTCTCGCTGCGACGCGACACGAATGACGAATGACCTGAAAATCCTACGTTTGGTTGTGAAAATTTTGAACACCGAAAAAAGGATCCCGTTGTAAAAAAATCTTGGGACCGTCAATGACTATCCACACATGTTAATAAAGTTCTCGAAGTTCACACGATTTTAAACATATAGAATTCATTTTTATGTCGCTTTATCACATCAAGTATCAAAATCATATGAAATGCATAACAAGAATATATGGAAAGAAAAGTAAACCATGCATGAAGACATGGAGTAACATACCATGGGTAAAGTGCCAGTTAATTTTGGATCCTACAGCACCTCTAGTGCCACTGAGCAGATCACATGCATGAATCTTGTCAGGGCAAATGGAAGATATGTCGCTCGGTGTGTGCCTGAAGATATCATGTATCACTTTGGCACCCGAACTGATTTCTACTTTGTCGATTATTGTTCCTATTAAAGCAATCTCGATCTCAAGTATTCCAAATAAACCACTTCTTTATGTAAAAAAAAGTTGTGTGGAAAATTTACATATGCCATAAGCCTATTTATAGTGTTTACATGGGCAGATTTTGTTCTATTGATGGAGGAGTCGCTCCACAAAACTAACTATTCAATTCCCACTAACACTAGTAAAATCCAATTTATTAAGTTTAATTGCCTCTTTATATTTCATCACTAACACTAGTAAAATCCAATTTATAACTATTAAGTTTAATTGCCTCTTTATATTTCATCACTAACACTAGTAAAATCCAATTTATTAATATTAAGTTTAATTGCCTCATTAGATTTCATTTATTTTTAAAAGGTAATTTCATTTTTAAAAGGTAATGATCACATTTAGTTGCTAGAAAAGTTTCAATTGTTTTTTCTTTCTAATTTATAATTATTACCTAAAAGTAATGACTTTTCCTTCACAGCAGGGGTTCACCCTTAGAGCGTTAATTAAAGTTTGAAATTTGGCTTGGCTAGTAAGGGTTAAAGCGTTACCTAGGAATACCTAAAGTTTGAAATTAGACACAGATAAAACATAATAGACTAATAGTTGGGGTATTAGTTCTTCCCTTACAATACGGGTTCACCCTTAGAGTGTTTCTAGTAAACTCTTCTACAAGAGTAGGAGTTAGAGTGTTACTTAAAGATTGAAATAACACTCTAACCCAAGACATCTTAAGGAATAATATGTTGATAAACTTGTAATTTCTTCAAGTACATCAGTATTAATCCCTTCTACAACAATAAGGGTTAAAGTGTTACTTAAAGTTTGAAATTTGGCTTGGCTTCCTATACGTTTCTACGTTTCTGGTAACCTCTTTTACAATAGTAAGGGTTAGAGTGTTACTTAAAGATTTAAATGTCTCTCTAATCCAAGACATTTTAAGAAATAATATGATGATAAACTTGTAATTTCTTCAAGTATTTTTGTATTAACCCATTATACAACAGTAAGGGTTAGAGTGTTACATAAAGTTTGAAATTTGGCTTGGCTTCATGTACGTTTCTAGTAACCCCTTCTACAATAGTAGGGTTAAAGTGTTACTTAGGAATACCTAAAGTTTGAGATTTGGCTTGACTAGTTGTTTAAGTACGTTTGTAGTAACCCTACTTCTTCGTTAGAGTAGATCCCAACAAGGTTGAAGCCATCAAGAATTGGCATGCGCCTAGGTTTCCCTTATAAATCCGCCAATTTCTAAACTTGGCCGATTATTATCTGCTGTTTATTGAAAATTTCTCCAGCATTGCGCAATCTTTAACTCTCCTAATCCAGAAGGGTAGTAAGTTTTAGTAGGGTGAAGAGCAAAAAACGACATTACAATTGTTAAAGCGAAAGCTATGCAATGCTCCAATTTTCACTCTCCCCAATGGAACCGATGAATTTTTGGTTTATTATGACGTATCCCGTAAAGGCTTAGGATGTGTATTAATGCAAAGGAACAAAGTTATTGAATATGCCTCCCCACAGTTAAGATACATGAAAAGAATCATACTACCCTGATTTAGAGCTGGGAGGCATTACTTGTATAGAACAGAGTGCGCGACCTTTACAGACCATTAGAGTTGCAACACATCTTTGATCAAAGATGTTAAATATGAGGCAACAGAGATGGGTGGAGTTGTTAAATGACTATGATTGTGAGATTCAATACCCCCCAGGTAAGGCTAACATGGTAGCCGATGTATTGAGCTTAAAGGAACGAGTTAAACAACTTCATGTACAAGCACTAGGGATGATTATACAAACGAGTTTTAAGGATTAGATTCATGTTACCCGTAACAAAGCACTAAATGAAACCCAACCGGTGAACGAAGAGTTATAGGGGAATGAAAGGAACTTTGAAACCAAAATTGACCAAGTATGTTACTTTAAGGATCGAATGTGGATCCCGACTCTTCATAATCTACGTGAAATGGTCATGGATGAAGCATACAAATCTGAGTATTCTATTCACCCGGGTACATATAAGTTGTACCAAGACACTAAAGAATTGTACGGGTGGTCAAGCATGAAAAAGGATGTAGCTAGTATGTTAGTAAGTGCTTGACTTGTGCCCGAGTCAAAGCTGAATACCCAAAACCCTCGGGAATGTTACAACAGTCTAAAATCCCTCAATGAGCATGAGAACAACTCACGATAGATTTTGTAACCCACCCCCTAAGACATTGCGAGGCCATAATGCAATTTGGGTAGTCGTGGATAGGCTAACCAAATCTGCACACCTTATACATATTCACACTAACTATAAGATGGAAAAAACTTGCAGAACTCTACGCTAACGAAATCGTGGCTCAGCATGGAGTACTTATTACGTTCATCTCAGATTGGGATAGTCAATTTGTTGGATCTATCAATCCCTACAAAAGAACAGATGATTGGAAAGCCAAAACAATCTATTACATCTGATCCTTAATAATAATAATAATAATAGTAATAGTAATAATAATAATAATAAGATCTGCTGCTCTAAACTAATAAAGAAGATGATCTAATTTTAGTTTCGAGGACGAAATTCTTTTAGCCAGGGGAGACTGTGACATTTGTGAAAATCCCGGTAAACAAAAACATTTATCGTGAGAGTTGTTATCGATAAGCACTGCTGAGGCATGATACGTAATCAAACACAGTTAATATGAATTCAAGGACTTAGATTAGTTAATTGGATGCATTCACAGGTAACTAAGAGTTACAATGCTTGTCACACTTGAAAAGTATCTTAGACTATTCATTTTTCAAACATCGTAATGTAAATGTAATTATCAAAACAAGGTCGTTCGTGCCATGAATGGTTCTAGGGGCATGATTTAACTTGAGCGTGATCATTCGTAAGTAACGTACGAACAACGAGGCTTTAACATATAGCGAACATGTTAAATGAAGCAGTTACTGGTTAATAGAACGTCTTCATTTTAAACGCGCACTTTATCATCCAAACATGCATTGCATCATCCGTAAAGCCTAAAAAGACTTATAAAACATTTATTTAAGATGTGTTAAAAAACGTGAAAGTATCCGGGTTTTCGTTAACGTGTGATCTGTCATTATAGCACACAAAAACAATGCAAAAACCGTACGTTTTGTGACTGTTTACCGAACTAGGGTAGCGTTTAGGCTCAGTTTTTATCCACAACACATAATACATCTTTAATCCTATCTCAATGGTGGAGAATTGTGTAGTCAAAGGTCAAAATGGGATACTTGTTCCCTTAATTCCGATTGGAATTATAGACACACACCTCATTCTTTCTTTCTTTATAAGCAACAAACTTCACACAAGCCCTTTCACTTCTACTCTAACATATTAAAACCAATTCCATGCAAGAAACATAAGGTAACAAACCTTTTTCTAGTGAATTTTAAGGTCCTTTTTTATGTTAAAAGTGTTTTAACAAAAAGAAAAGAGTTTTGATCCATGAAAACCTAATCCTTTCTCCACGAGGACTATTTAACTCCTATTATGTGTAACAAGATGGTTCATGACGTTTGATAGGGAAAAACTTTGGATTATGTATCAAAAACACAAAAGATTCAACAAAAAACACAAGTTTAAAATTCCCCAAAAGATAATTTACAAGGCTTGATATGTAATGTTATATACATGTTTATGTTGAATATGGTCTGTAGGTGTGGCACCTAGCCTTACACAGGATCTAGAAGTATAGAAATTGCATAAACATGCGATAAACGGAAGGCATAACACTGGAAAACTAAATTTAAGTGCACTAGACTTTGTTTGAGCATAAACTGTGACGTCTGTATTGTTAGCTCGACAAATTATAATGGGTGATCACATACAGTAAAATAAGGATCTATGCAACATTTGAGTATTTTTGGAAAATCAGAGAAGTTTTAGTAAATTTATTGGTATTTGATAGCATTAATTCGTGAAATATAGCAAACACGTTCAATAATACCCCGAATTTTACAAAGTTCGGGGTTCATTGGTTAACCCTAGTTACGGTTTTATAAATTGAGTTTTATCGAACTTTCGACAGCCGAACCCCTGTTTGGGAAGTTCAAGTGGCTTTCGATTTTTTAAAGGATTTATTTCGACAAATTTTGACAATTCAATAAAATTTTGGAATTAACTGAAGTGGGATGATATAAATTGCCAAATTAACAGTTAATCGGATTGTTAAAACTAAACATTAAGTTTAATAAATTAAATTAATATTTTCTAAAACTATTTTTTCCTAAAACTCATATATTAGTAGGATTAATTATAATTTGTTTTAGAATTTAATAAAATTCAGAGATGTAAGTTTATGTTTAAACTATTTGTTCGTTACCACACAGAACTCGGCTTTGAAAAAAAAATCAAAAGATGCTATGTCAAGACGTATATAAAAATTGACATGTCACAATATCCTACTCGGACTTTTAGTACACCTGATCTTAAATCTTATATAATAAAAACAAAACATGCTCAAAATTAATTGTAGTACAAAAATAATAATAGAAAGTATATACTAAGAAGAAACAAAAGAATTTAAAAACTGTTTTACTGCTCATTAGCCTTCATTAGTTATAGTATAAAAAATTAATTTTTTTAATGGTAGATCAACTGGATTTTCAGCTGACTACAAAGGGCCAGCATATGTTGTTTAAACCCCTCACCCCAAGTTCGAATCCCTTCCAGAGGTGTTCTCCCATATTTACATAATTTACATAAAGTAACAAGAAACAAAAGAATTAAAAAACTGTTTTACTGCTCATTAGCCTTCATTAATTATAGTATAAAAAATTTGCATTTTGTAGGAATTGAACCTGAGACTTTATCAGAAGGAAACCACTTAGTAGAAAATCCCTGACCAACTAGGCTATACCATATTAGCATATAAATTATTAATTGCAGTACAAAAATAATAATAGAAAGTATAAATTAAGAAGAAACAAAAGAAGTAAAAAACTGTTTTACTGCTCATTAGCCTTCATTAATTATAGTATAAAAATTATTAATTGCAGTACAAAAATAATAATAGAAAGTATAAACTAAGAAGAAACAAAGAATTAAAAAACTGTTTTACTGCTCATTAGCCTTCATTAATTATAGTATAAAAAATTATTAATTGCAGTACAAAAATAATAATAGAAAGTATAAACTAAGAAGAAACAAAAGAAGTAAAAAAACTGTTTTACTGCTCATTAGCCTTCATTAATTATAGTATAAAAAATTATTAATTGTAGTACAAAAATAATAATAGAAAGTATAAACTAAGAAGAAACAAAAGAATTAAAAAACTGTTTTACTGCTCATTAGCCTTCATTAATTATAGTATAAAAAATTAACAAAAGAAAGTTAAAATGAGAAACAAACAAAACATAAAAAATGTTTTATTTTTTATGAGCCGCCTCGAGCCTTTATTTTGATATAAAGACAAAATAAGAAACAGTTTTAAAAAGTTTAAATTAGAAAAGAAACAAAAGAACAAAAAGTTGTTTTACTAGTGAAATCAATCCAGCGTTGCGACGGATGGGAATTTAGTTGCTTTAGATACAGTCACCATAGCAAACGAAACAGAAAGCTAAAAAGTTATATTAAAAAATATTTTTAAAATGGTATCGACAAATATATCTAAAAGGGTGTTGATGCATGTTTAGTTTGTTAAAAGCATTTTTAAAAAAGTATATACTTGATTTTAAGTTAAATATATAAACTTCTGTGAAAATATCAAATTTTACCAAAATTCAAATACGTTACAGATTAAATTAAAAATAATGTTTTAAAAACTAATATTTTAATTGTACCGAGTTAGATTTTAAAAAACTCTGAGCCTGTAAAATTTGAATGTAAACAAGGGGTTTACGCTTTTTTATCTTATACGGCGGCAGCATGAGACATGATGTTTATGTTGATTTCAAAGCAGGTCCCACGTTGTTTAAGATACACAAATCCTAAACACAATCAGATGTTTTTATCGTTCTAAAATTATACTCTTATACAGTTAGCAACTTAGCTCATACCCCTTGCTTATACCTTTTCATTTGATAATCGCACCCAGTAGAAACAATTACGAGAATTTGTTTCATACGTATAAGCGCTGCCTTTAAAAAAATGGATTGATGTGATTTTTATTTAATCCATACGTCGCCTGTCGTCTACCTTCATCAAACGGTGTGATTTTTATTTAATCCGTGCTAAGCCTCTTTCAAAGTTGATTTCTATCTTCGTCCACTACACGTGTTTATAAAGTATATGTTTCTATACCTTATAATATATATTATAATATAATTATAATACAATAAATAGATATATATTGCAACAATGCGTTACGATATATTATAATAAAAAATTATATATGCTACGATGTTCCAATCTGACAAATGCTTCCAACTTTATATATATATATATTATATATATATATATATATATATATAAATTTTTATTATTACTTTTTTTATTTTAAACACCAATACGCATATTTATATACATACGAATGCATCACACTAATGTGATTTATTAGATGGAAATCAAGTTACAATGATCATTTTATAGATCAATTTTCATACCGAAAATCCACTTCTTCTAATCATAAGACGTCAATTCATAAACTTTTCTTGGCATAATACAATTTGCAACTTCAAATGTGTGTTTCTAACATCCCACCGATTCATATTTACAACTTCAGATTAACATCCCACCGATTCATTAATTGTTATATTTTCTATCTTCGGTGCAACCGCTTCCTTTCCACATATAACCTTTTCAATAGATTAAACAAATTAAACTAAATTCAATGTAAAAGTGGTAAACTTTTCAATAATATTGTTTTATTTCTTCATACATATAACCATTTCCACTTTGTTTATGTAAACGTTTTCTCCTTCATGCATGAATCAAACGAAAAACTAGTTTCTCCTTCACGTGAAATCGTGAATCAAACAAAAAACCATGGAAATCCATCTTTCCTCCCTCCTCTTTTGTTCCTCGCTTTTTATGTTTATCCTTGAACAACGATTCGGATAATTCACCGTCAAAACCGAACAACAACCAAAGTTTGGATAAATAGTTGGTTATGTTAGACATATGATAGTTTGATGGATCGTTTGATACGTATTCGTTTCCGTCGTCTCGGTTGCAAGCGCGTATGAAGTTACGGAGAATAAAAATTAGAGATATTGACGGAATTATTTTACACTGTTTATCGTCCGTCTTCTTCGCATGCTCAATGTATGCTATGTTTACTAAAACATGTTAACAGTTTTTGGTTATGTGTTCTTAAATTGTTATTCAAATTCTGTATTTCTGTGTTCTTAACACAAATTTTGCTTATGTATTCTTCTATAGTTATTCAATTTCTATTCATGTGTTCTTACATTTAAATATCTAATAACAGTTTCTGTTCACGTGTTTATAAATTGTACATAGTGATCAATGATCAATTTATGTTCATTTGCTTTTAAATATGATAACAAATTTCTGTTAAAGTGTTCGTAAATTGATATCCAATTTTGGTTTATGTCTTCTTGAATTTAGTAACAGTTGTCTACTTATGTGTTTTATAAATGTTATTCAGTTTTTGTTTGTGTGTTTTTGTAAATGTTATTCAGTTTTTTGTTTGTGTGTTTTTAAATTATTACTTTTGTTCTCTGTGTGTTCTTAACAGTTTTTTATTTGTTTTTTTTTTAAATTAAATAAAAAATTAAGTTTATGTGTTCTTGAATTGTTATTCAATTAATTAATGTTTTTGTCCTATTATATGCATCTTGGAGCCCCATTGTCATAACCTTCAGACCAAACTTATAAGTTATGGAATCACTGTCATTCAATTTTTCGTTTTGCGATTGAAGAATCCGCCATATGACCAAGGTTTGAAAAATTTATGTATCCACTTTCGTTTATACCAAAGTCTCGCAAAAATACTTGCCTAACGATGAAAATATATTTGAAATGACCATTTACTTTTAATCTAAAAGACACAATGGTTTGGATAAATGCTTGGTCACATTAGACGGTTCAAAAGAATTTATGGTCATATGGTTCTATAAAAGTTTAGTTAGTTGGTCCATGAGCCATTACCACCAAACCATTACATCGGTTCATTTAGTAAAAAAAATGAAAATAATGATTTGCTTACACTTTAGAATTCTCATGAAATTTACATCTCATCGTAACGCGTGGTTGACGTCAATTCGTTATAAAACAATTTCCCATGTCCCTATAATCCATGTCTTTTAATTATCCAATAATGATAGGTTTGGACTGTTTGGTCTACAATTACTTTTTTTTTTTGTTTTGTTACTTTCTGAAACTATTTAAGTTGATAAGTATATAACCATCCCGTGATTATAGCATACGCATCACAATCCGAAGACTTTTATTTTTATTTTTATTTTTATCTTACATATATATTGTTACACAATAGTGGGATTCCCTACGCTCCACAACGGGGTTTTGGTCGCATCGGTTTGTTTTGTTACGTTGCCAGTACGATTCTGGGACTTGATAATACAATCGAAAGAGATATGTCGAAAAGGATATCGATTCGTGTGTTTGCATTTACCAGAGATCAAAAAAACGAATATTGGTATCGGTGTTGTTTAGCCAAAATAGGTAAGGTTAGCGACACTCCCTATTATTTACAATACCAAATAATAAAAGAATTGTGATACTTCAAAAAAAGAACGAATAGTGTAACCGCTGTTGTTTGAACGGGATTGATTCGGTTAATCACATAATTAACAAAAAATAAATAAACAATATTTGACTCGCTCGCATTAAAATCTTATCGAATAGTAGATAATAATAAGCATGTTTGAATTCAATAAAATGTTATGTTGTATTTTTAAAATAGTGAAAGGAGTAAACGATGTCACTTTATAAAAAAAGGCGAGACAACTTCAATTACATTTACGTTCATTCTTCGGAAACTTGTATATTATTATTTATAACTCGGTTTTGAATAAAATAAGGACTTCGCAACGGCATAATCGGAATTTTATAAACATATTACATTTATTATTAAAATAACAACAGAAGTAACTTAACAATGTCACTTTATAAATAAATGGCGAGACGTTCGTGCTTTAAACTTTTGTACATTACTATTTATTATCCGGTTTTGAGTAAATTTTATATTAGATGCATATATAAATAAGAATATCGTAACAACATACTTGGAAATATGTAAAATTATATAAACGTCTCATGTAAGAATTTATAAGCGAAAAACAAATACTAAAAAGTAGTTATATTAATAAAATAATTAAATAACAAAATAAATCAACAACTAAGAAAATACTATTCTCGGTGCAAATTGTATACACACAATTTGTTTATGCTTAAGGCTTTATTTGCTAAACACATACAAAATTTTAATTACCACGTAGTTCAGTTAAAATAGTTTTAATTCAAATAAAAGTATTTAAACTGGAAATTAATTACTACTTAGTTTTAGTTCAAATAAAAGTATTTAAATTTAAACTGAAAATTAATTAACACTTATTTCAATTTGAAGAACTTTAGTTCAAATATAAAAGTACTTAAACTTGAACTGGGCTCATTGGGCCAAGTAGATGTGGGCCGAGAAAGGAGTGTAGTTTCAATGCCGGCGAAGGCGATGTCACTCTTGATATCTATTATGGGTATGTTTGGCAAGCTTTTGGGTTGGCTAGAAGCTGGTAGCTAGTGGTTGGAAGCTGATAGTTGATAACTATAGCTTTTTAGATATATTTAGATGTTTGACAGAATAGCTGAAACTTTTAATAAAATGTATAAAGTGACCAAAATGGTCATTAAAATGTTGGTGCATTAAAAAATTTATTATATTTTGAGGTTAAAATAGTCATTTTTTCCATAAAAGCTTATAGCGCCTTCTAAACGCTACTAGTAGGAGCGTTTAACCAAAAGCTTCAAGCTCCTAACCTAAAAGCTTAAGCTCCTTCAATCGAACAAGGCTTTTTATTGAAGTAGGAGCTTTGTCTTAATAGTTTGAAGCTAAAAGCTCCTAAAAGCTTCTAAAAGCTACATGCCAAACATACCCTATATGTTTTGTATAACCTTTTAGTCGGTAAAGTCTTGGTGTTAATGGTCAAAAGTATTTAATGAATCGAATAATACATTTTTGAATTAATCGAATTGAAATTTTTTCTTATCTGAATTGGTATTCGATTATTAACATTTGATTTAGACGATTCAAATTTTATGACCAATTCAAAATTTGATTCGATTCTTGTTTGAAACTTGAATTCGAATAAATTCATATTCAATGGGTAATTTTAAATGTATCGATTATCGGGTCACTTTTTTCTGATCAAAAACCTGAATAACCCAATCTAAAAAAACCCGAACCTTAAAGAACACCCCTAATTTTTTATTATTATTATTATTATTATTATTATTATTATTATTATTATTATTTATTATTAAGAAAATACAAAGGTTGTTGTTTCAACTAAGGTATACTAAAGAAATTAATTAAATTTAGACAGAAGGTTTTTGGTGTGACAAAACTCGTGTCACAAATTAATATACGGACTTATAGCAAGGCGGGGACAAATTTTACAATATTCCACATTTGCTGGTCATCTTTTGTGAAATTTTCTGTGTTAGGTTTTACAAGATTATTTCGTCCGCTTCTGCAAGTTTAAACAATTCTAATTTCATTATTATATATATTATGATGGGGGTTATTGTGTAAAAGGAAAGAAATGTACGAAGTGTAGAAGACAAGTTTTACCTTAATTTGTAAGATCAATGATTGAGATTAAGTGATCCCTAAATATAGAATTCACATAACAAAAAACAAGGGAACAAGTGGGAAAATCGTAAAATAGAAAAATCCAATATTTAACTCATAAACTCACTTCCCCTTGATTTCAAATGGCTATAACTTTTTCATACGTTAATATTTTTTTATAAAAATTAACCGTATTAACGAGTATTTCATCCTCTTTAATTGAGCAACCTATTGCTATATTTTAACATTAATTTTTTTGAAGGATTTTGAAACCCTATTACGTGATTACGTGATTTTGAAATACCCATTACGTGATTACTTTATTTCATTGTAGTATTTTATGTGAAAACACGCTTAGTGATTACGTAATTACGTAACAACATTTCACTATGTAAATTACATGACTACATGATTTTAAATAAACATTTCATGATTACATGATTTCATTATAGTATTTATGTGAAACTATACTGGTGATTACGTAACGCAATACATAATATTTCATATGGAATACCTAATATTTAAGGTATAATCACGCATTAAGAATAAATTATATACAAAACACTAGCCAAACCAACCTATAATAGCAACATAATATCATATATTAGAGATTTAACCACGTAATAAAGCATAAACAATCAAGTTCTTATTATTGAATGTGTAATCACGTAATGAATTTACATTGAATGCGTAATGATTTATGGTGAATGTGTAATCACGTAATGGGTACTGGGTATTCAAAATCACGTAATGTGTATTTAAAAGTCCTATAAATTATTTTTAAGAATACTATAGCAATAGGCTGCTCGAATTAAAGAAATGAATGCTCGTTAATACGGTGTAATGTTTAAAAAATATTAATATATGAAAAAGTTATAGCCGTTTGAAAATCAATGTGGAAACTAGTTAAAGAGAGAAAAGACCATCATACAATTCCCTTTCTTAAATTGAGAAATATAAATGTATGGTCATGATTGTCTCCTACAATTCATACAAAATTCTTCTCTTGTATATATCTCTTATCTATCTATATATTATTATATATATATATATAAAAAGTTGACCACTTATCTAGAGTGGTTTTTTTACAGGTGAATTTCACAACAGACGGCTAATTCACACCCGCAAGACGCAGGCCTGTCACCACTCGTTACCATAATTATGTTGTCTTAACCAGGCCCACGTCTGTCGAGAGGGGCGTTACGCTGCCCCCGAGAAAATTCCCAGCCCCCTGCCACATGAAAGGAGTTGCAACCTCCACAAGAGCCAACCTCTGAAGTAAATGCAATGTAGTAGAAAACTCAGTGGATCAATTATCGAACCATGGTCCTTCACCATCATTTCCAATGCATCAACCAGTTGGGCTGGAATCATTTGCTATCTAGAGTGGTTTTGAGTATCCTTTTAATTTCTTTAAATTTTGATGCTTTTGAAAATTTCTCATTTAACTTTTAGTTTTGACATTTATTATATCTATAAAAGGTTGACCACTTACCTACAATGATTGACCATATTTTTATTTGTATTTTGGTATTTGATAATTACCCCTTTAACTTTTAGCATTGACATTTATACGCTTTTAACTTTCTAAATAGTTTTTAAAATGTTATTTTGAACCATCCGAGTTTTACGTGTTTATTTTCATATGTGGTCGGTATAAATTTAATTTGGTTTACGTTTGATCGATAAGCAATTACAAAAACATTCAGTACGCTCAAATCATGTTAAAAAACCAACCCGCAACATGAGGAAATAATTCTAGTTCCATATAATAAGAAAACAGATTGTGAAAAGCACTAATTAATTGATTGGACATTTGGGCGATAATTTTTGTTATGTCACATTGCAATTTGGTTGTTTGTTTGTTACTGTAACTTACTTTTATCATTGTTGTATTTATTTTTATTTCTTTTTAATCCTTTAAAATTTCCAAATGTTTTCTTTACTTTCTCAATTAGTTCATCTATCTTTATAGTATTATTTAATTATTTAACTTAGTTTTATCTTTTATATATTTTGAAAATTTTAAAGTTAATATGAGAATATCATTTTCTGGAACTCTTTTTAGTTTCAAAAACGTCTTTTTCTTCATGATTTAACATGCTACAAGATTCTATCCGATGTAAATTTCTAAATATGGTTTTCATTTGATGTAAAACATGTGACGATATCCTTTTGGACATGTTTATTTCGGTTGCTATACCAGGTGTCGATACCATGATAAACCACGCTTCATTCAAGAGAGAAATACAATATGTAGAATTAAAATATTAAATTAGTGCTATATGTCGGCATGTGTAAATAACTATGACGTACCCTTTTGTATTGAATTTCTTAAATAATAAACACACACTTAGTTTCCCATTCATAGATTCATATACAAGCACTAGGAAAACGAGATAATACAGAAATAAAAGTATAACATACATATCACGATATAAAGATTTATTCCCTTTTAATTTTATTGCTTATTCGCTAAACACATTCATGCGTACTCATAGACGGGTGGATTCCTTTAGTGTTGTAATAGAGCTTCGGGCTCTATTTACAGGTCTTGTGGTCATCGATTTCTTTTAGATAATCGCAAAGATATTCCATGAAAGAAGTTGGATATGGTATACTTGTATTTAGCCTCTCAAAGTCGATGGTCCAAACGGCCCATTGTTTACCATCTTTTTCTTCACAATGAAATATTATTGTGAATGCTTTGTATTTCTCATCCACGAGCTCTCCTTCTAAAACTTTAAATACAACTTTGTGGTTTGTCTCATCAACTTCTTCAATTATCTCCTTTAAACTTTGCCTTTTCCCATCTTTTTTACACACAAAAAAAGAAGAAACATAGAAAATGAGTGAATTAAGTTGTATTTTATGTCGAGAACTATAAGAACTGCACATATATACACACTTCATAACCAATATTACGTAGAAAACCATGAGAACCGCTTTAACCATGCTACTATTTGTTACATAAACCGGCTACAATAGATATGCGATGCAATATGTTCAAGATTTATCAACAGATATACAATTGATGAATTTTTTTTCTAGATGCATATATAGTATATCCACATGTATATACATATGCCGCTTATTTTTGTACTTCAAAAAGTAATGAGATAGATATAAAGAAATCGTTAAAAGAGAAATATAAACCATTTTTTTCAGTTTACTTTTTCATTGAAATACCATAAAGAAATGTTTATCTGCAGGTTCTAGTGATTTTCAACATATATATACCCAAAAATTTCTATAGAACGGGGGTCGAAAACGTATATACCCAAAAATCTCTGTACGAAAACTACATATATAACAGTACTGGGCGAAAAGTTCGCCCCCCGCCCCTTCTAACCTTCGCCCCTGTACACTATAACAAATAGAGTTCAAATCATTCATGTCGCTTTGTCCCATTAAGTGTCAAAATGATACGAAATGCATAACAAGATAATGAAAAAAAAACTAAAACCATGCATAAAGACAGGAGTATTAACGTACCCTGGGTATAGTGCCAGATAATGGTGGATCCAACAGCACCTCTAGTACCACTGAGCAGATCACATGAATGAATCTTATCAGGGCAAATGGAGGATATGTCGTCCGGTGTGTGCCTATACAGATCATGTAACACCTTCGCGCCTGCGTTGATCTCTACTTTGCCGATTATTGCTCCTATTAACGCCATCTCGATCTCAAGTATTCCAAATAAACCACTTGTTTGTTTAAAAAGGTTGTGTGGAAATTATACATATGCCATAAGCCATTTTATAGTGTTATCATGCATGGGAGGATTTATTGTGTGTTGGTGACGGTTGGAAATAAAGGTCCCTGCTCAGAAAACCCACTATTCCTATTAATGTTCACTATTTAAAATTATCACCACATTTATTATTTTTGTATTGTATTTTTTTGCTAGAGTTATTTTTTATTTTTCTTTCTAATCCATAGTACTAATTATGGTCTAAATTAATGACTTTTTAAAAAAATATGATACAAAGGAAAACAAAGTAAAAAGTCACCGGTCATAGTGTATTTTATGTCGCATTCAAGGGGTTTAGGACTTATGAGATCATACCATTTCACTTAGTTCTTCTAGTGTTGATAGCAATTTATTAATATGTATCATCCTAATAAAAATTGAAAACAGAAAATGATTAAAGCCAAAATTACTAAGAAATGTTAAGACAGTTTTTATTTTTACTTGTGAATTAATATTCAGAGAAATATTTAAAAAAAATTGCTAATTATATTAATAGACTCACTTTTACTTCAGAAAAGGGGTCTCCAACGAATTCTACCGATATATATATATACTAATAAATGGCTAAAGAATTTATCGATTGGTTACCAATGAATTCTACCGATACATCACCAACGTTGTCATCACCTGACAAATGTGCTAAGTATACCAACGAATAAATGACGAAATGTTAAGACAGATGACAAATCAATGGAGGATCTTCGTTATCGATAGTATTGATTAGAGGGGCAAAGAATGTGTCACCGATTTTGCTACCAAATCATTTTGCAGTTGATATATTAACGCCCGATTTTGTTTAGTTTAAAACTTTTGAGTCAAATTAGTGATCATTATAAATACGTTTAATTTGAAAGTGATTAATTAATGTGATCACAAACTTAGTAATGGATTCAGAATGGATTATTTCGGTCTCAAAGTTCAATCGTTACCGAGTTTTATAATAGTACTTGCATCTGCCCTAAAGTGGCAACATAGTTTAATTATCGATCTTCATATTGTGTTAAGAGTGGATAGCTTCTATCACTTACTTCCATATGATAAAGTGAACATATTTTTATAATACGAGAAAAAAAATACACAAAATTCAAATATTTGATGTAGTGCTCCATATATGCATGTGTAAATACTTATGATGTTCTCTTTGCACTTCTAGCTACTCGCTAGCCTTGATTTTAAAAATATATAAATCATTTCATCCATATAGATTGAAGTTCTTAAATAATAAACACACATTTAGTTTCAAGCATTCACAGATCATATTACAAGCAGTAGGAACACGAAATAATACACATATTACTACATACATATCCAATCCAAATATTATGCAGTTTTATTCTTTATGCACTTATGGCTTATTGGCTAAACACATGCATGCATACGCAACGATGCATTCCTTCATTGTCGTAATAGAGCTTCAAGCTCTATTTACAACTCTTGTGGTCATCGATCTCTTTTAGATAATCACAGAGATACGTCTCTTATTTACCCGATGTCATTTTCACCGGCACCATTTAAGCAAGCACTAACTATTGTCAAAAGTTTATACCAATTCTACTTACAAAATATATCATCATATTCATATTCGATTTAAATATAGCCGCCAATGTCGGGCCATTCTTTAAATTATGACTTTTGAAGTAAAATGCTTTAGTAAGATCTCATGCTATTGTACTAGAACATTCACAATTAACATCATATGGCAACGGTGGGCTAGGCTTCAACTCGATAAATACAATGGAACATTCTTATTAATTTAAACTTTTTTCTTTCTAATTTTACAAAGGATTTTCTTCTCATTTGAACCCTGCGCTATATATAAACCGAAGAACCATGTGTAAACATGTAAACATCTCATAAAAAGTTGTTTTTACATGTAAAATTCATTTTTACCTAATCTTTTGCTGAGCATTTGCTTATAAATACATGTAGAAGCCTTATAAAAATAAAAACAATTGCCCGCAGTGATAGTCAGATATACATTTACATACAAGCTTGGAACATAGGTTTTTCAGTGTGGCACATCATCATAAATCCCTCATTGAACTCGCCATCATTCATCAACGTTATCATAATCATTGTTAACGTTTGAGTGATTGAAGCATAGATGTTCTACCAAATCCCACTCGAAGATTCAAATGTGTCTCCTTGTGTCATACTTTATAAAGGAAGCAAGTTTCTCATCGGAGCTTAGACTAGGCGGTGTTGGTGATTGGACAGAATCGTCATGGTCAGCATAAATGGTCATGCCCAGGTTCTCCAATATTATATTATGTGAGATCTTGCACGTATACATTATGTTCCTTAATTTTCTCTTATACGTATACATGTCGTTGGGCAATGATAATCTATCGCTTCTTTAGCTCCCCAAATGCCCATTCGATATCTTTTCTTGTCGACACATGTCATTTATTGTAATACAAATGCTTATCATCATCTAAGCATGAAAGAGTTTACACTAATGTGGCCCACTCAGGATAAATCACATGACAAGATAATATCCGTACGTATACTTGACATCTTTGCATATATAAAACGATGACCCTGTTGCAACCACTTCGTAGATGTCGTTGAATAGATTTGATGATTGTAAAACATCGATATCGTTGTTCGCGCTGGCCATACCAAAGAACGCATACCAAATCCAGATTTCTTGTGACGCAACTACTTTAAGTATTAGGTTTGGACCCGGGTGATCGCCTCAGTGATGTTGGCCTCTCCAAGCAGTTGGTCAGACTTCCCACTCCCAATGAGTGCAATCAAGGCTACCAAGTATTCCAGAGAAACCGTGTATTTGTAATGATGAGGCTTGTTGGAGTAAATGTTGGGCCATCGTCTGAGCCGCAGTAATTCTCATCTCATCAATCACCCGAAACAGATGAAGAGACTAGAATGTGACAAATGCGGTGAGTTGAAGTATGAAGAATTAGAGTTTGAAGCTATTATATATATATATTATTAGCCAAGGCTCATGAATAGTTCTTTTTTAAAAATTTAGTGGTTTTTTATTTGATATATACATTTACAAATCCTATGAATCAATAATGTTGGTGTTAGAGTGGTTAAAGTTGTTAGCTATCACATAGTAGACTCAAGTTCAATTCTTGAGCCCTTCTTTTTTAATGCAAGATTTTTTTATATATTAATTTTTAATTTTAATAAGTCCTTTTTATTTTTTTAAATCATGTTTCCCTTACCATTTAGTTTAATATTTATAATAATTTATATTCGTTAACTTTTTCTAAAAACCTAAGTACGTAGTAGTTGTGCTTAATTTTTTCCTCAACATTCCAGTATGAATTTGTTAAAACGAAGTTGTATTCAAAATAGACCGAGTTTGTATTTGGTATCGTAAAACGGTATTATGATTAACTCAACCGAACCGATTATGACGGTTTGGCTTTCTAAACAACACCCTTCATTTTTAAATAACGTTTGTTTTACATTAACATTTGTGTTGTTTCGCGGCAACACACGATTTCAAGAAATCTTGTTTTTATTAAAAACAAAAATGGAAGAGATTTAGGGGTGAGTGTTGGTTTTTTGGTTTGATATATTGTATGGGTTATTTACTAGATTCTAAAAAATATTATTTTTATTTAGCTACTATTGAGAACAGCTAACGCCCGTTAAGGGCCTCGTGCTTGCTTTGATTGGGGGCGCACCAAACCAACTGAAGACCTAGCCCATACTGTTTAGTCTTACATGGTCTATAAAAGTGACATGTGTCATTATTTTGTTTTTTATTATTATCTATAATGAAGTTTAAATTATGTTTTTTACATAATTTACAAACGATTTAGCTAGCTTAGATTAGGCTTTTCTTTCTTTCTTTTTTGCCAAAATTTAAGTTAGGTTGGTATTTCAAATTAAGGTAGTCTCACACTAAATAAATTAATTAAATTAATAAAGGTAGGTCTGTCAAACTAAATTAATTAATTTACAACGATGTTTTTGGTGTGAAGAAACACGATGTCACAAATTAATCTGCGCACTCGTAGCAGGGCCCGGACAACTTTTACAATATTACACATTTAGGGTCAACTTTTATGTCATCTTATATGTGAGGTTTTACAAGATATTTTTCGTTCGCTTATATATCTTCGAACAATTCTTATACATTTATAAATATAAAGAACATATGAATAAAGTTATAAGTAAACGTATTTTTTATAATGCTAGAAAAAATAATACATAGAATACAAATATTTGTTCGTAGCACTACATGCATGTGTAAATACTTATGACGTTCCCTTGATTCTAATATACATATATGTATACATATTCATATAGATTGAACTTTTTTAATATTATACAGACATTTAGTTTCAAACGTTCATAGATACATATTAAAAGCATTATGAAAACAAAATAACACATATTATTACATACTTATACAATCCAAAGATTTATGTCATTTTTATGCACTTACGGCTTATATGGCTTAACACATGCATGCATACGCATATAAACATTCCTTCATTGTCGTAATAGAGCTTGAGATCTGCTTCGAAATCTATTTACTACTCTGGTCATCCATGTCTTTTAGGATACCCCAGAGATAGTCCATAAAAGAAGTTGGATAAGGTACACTTGTATCCGACCTCTCAAACTCCATGGTCCAAATGCCCCATTGTTTACCATCTTTTTTTCACAGTGAAATGTTATTTTGAAAAGCTTTGTATATCTTCTCTACGATCTCTCCTTCAATTACTTTAAAGACGATTTTGTGGTTTGTCTCATCGATTTCTTCAATTATCTCTGTTGCAGTTTGCTCTTTTCCATCTTTTTAATACGGAAAAAATGCACAAAAAAGAGTGGATTCAGTTATGTTAATCAACTGGGTTTTATTAAAGCAAAGTATAACTTAATTATAATTTTGTTATTGTATGTAATCGTTTTATGTTACTTTCGGGTTCAAATCCAGGCAAGGGGTATTTTAATACTAACTTGGTGATACTAAATACTAACTACTAACCCGGTTAGCGACGTACATCCTAACCATACGCCGTTCAAAAAAATGTAATCATTTATGTTACATGCTTTCAATATATTTCATCTTTTGTTGTAATTAACCTTAAAGTTTTGACTAACACACCGTCACATTAATAAACAGCTAATGTCGATCATATCACTATTTTACCTACTGTTATCGTTTACTTAAAAAAGTGGCATTGATAATATAGTAAATTATGGATGTTACATAAATGGAGAGAAATTTAAAGAAAAAAAACATACGTGTCAGTGCCTTTAAGATTCATTTTCAAAACATATGGTATTAACAATAACAATATTGATATAACTTTTTTCTTGTGTAAATGAATATACACTAGATACAAATGTATATGCATATTTTAAACTGCAAAAAAAAAATCAATCAGAAGAGATGAGATAAATTTAAAGAGAAAAATAACCATGTTTTTCAATTTACCATTTTCTTCTTTTCATTGTAATACTATACATACGTGTTTACATGGTTCTTACGGTTTTCAAGATATATAAAGTTCAAATCATTTAGGTCTCTATGATTCAAATAGATCCATTTTAACTATTTTAGTATTTTTTTTATTAACTGAGTACAAAGCTCATACGTATCAGTACTTTAAGATTAATTTTCAAAACATATGGTATTAATATTGATAGAGATTTTTTTCTTGAATCGTGTAAATGAATTTACTAGATCATATGTGCATATTCATTCTTAAACTGCAAAAAAATAATAAATAAGTTAAAAAAAAACAGAAGAGAAGAAAAGAGAAGAGAAGAGATAAAGTTAAAAGAAAAGTTTTGAAGAGATAAATAACCATGTTTTCCAATTTTACCCTTTTTTTCTTTTCATGGTTCTTACGGTTTTAATTTAAAAAAAACAGAAGAGAAGAAAAGAGAAGAGAAGAGAAGAGATAAATTTAAAGAAGAGTAAACTGTCATTTTGGTCCCTGAGGTTTGGATAGTTTTGCCACTTTAGTCTAAATTTCAAACCTTTTGCATCTGGGTCCCTGTGGTTTCAGTTTTATTGCCATTTTGGTCCAAAATGATTTTTGTCTTCTAGATTCCTGTTATTTTGTCCTTTTTCTCAGGGCAAAATGATCATTTTAAGCAGAGTTTGAGGTTTATTTATATATATATATATATATTAATGCTTAAAATGACCATTTTGCCTCAAGGAAAAGGATAAAATAGTAGGATTTTAGAAGACAAATATCACTTTTGGACCAAAATGACAATAAAACTGAAACCACAGGGACCCAGATGCAAATAGTTTGAGATTTAGACTAAAGTGGCAAAACTATCCAAACCTCAGGGACCAAAATGACAGTTTACTCTTTAAAGAAAAGTTTTGAAGAGATAAATAACCATGTTTTCCAATTTTACCCTTTTTTTTTTCTTTTCATGGTTCTTACGGTTTTCAAGATATATAACAGATAAGAGTTCAAATCATTTAGGTCGCAATGACCCAATGAATATCAGAAATAATATGAATTGCATAATGTTATGAACAAAAAAAAACTAAACCACAAATAAAGAGATGGAGTTTACCATGGGTAAAGTGCCAGACAATGGTGGATCCAACATTACCCCTACGACCAGTGAGCAGATTACATGCATGAACCTTACTAGGGCAGATGGAAGATATGTCGTTTGCTGTGTGTCTCAAGAGATCATGTAACACCTTCCCACCTGAACTGATCTCTATCTTGCCAATTAATGTTCCTATATATTAGAGCCATCTCTATCTCAGCCGTATTCCAAAGAAATTATGCATTGTTTATTTATAAACAGTTGGTGCAAATTTCTTGCTCAACAAACCCACTATTGCCAGTAACACTAGAAAAGTCCATATATTATTAGTTTATATTAGTTGCCTCTTCATTTAGTTTTCATCTAAAATGTTTTTTTTTAACATTTGATACACGACAACATGCTAAAGATTTACTATAATGACTTTTATGTGGTATTGTCGGACTTAAAACCGGACCACATATATGCGTTGGAGGAAGTTGGGGGTGTGGTATGGTCCCCACACCGAACTCGTCCAAGACCGGGGTGTGGAGTGTGAGGTAGAGGTCTGGATTGTTTTAACGTAGAAGGAAAAAAGTAAGTTTTAAAGGTACATGCTTAGAGTAATGTGGTGTGCGTGTTGAGATGCCGAGTTTAAATTTTGGACTTGAGTTAGCATTGGAGATGCTTTGAGACTAGGCCATCTACATGTAATTAGTATATTTGATACAAATAAGGAGTCGTACGTGTGGTAGTTTGAATTTTAACAATTATAATAATCTAAGGTGTTTGAATTTTAGTACCATTAATGTAATGTATTTAACCTTACCAATTTTAATCTGATAATTTTTTTTCCTCAATTGAAAAGAAATTTTGGATCGGTAATAAAGCATCAAGTTTATAATAAGTAATTAGAGTATGCTAACTAAGGCTACAGGGTGTGGTCATGACCACATAATTGAGAATTTTAATATAAAATAAAGAAAGATTACATTTGCGGATAAAACAAAATAAGCCATACGTTAAATATATTCTAAAATAAATGTCATATTCGATTCAATCTAAATTGTAGGAGTTGACTACAAAGTCCATTTTTCCTACAAAGTTTACCAAGTTATAAAACACTATAATGTCAACCATAAAACACATCAAAACCCACAAGTCACATAGTGGAGCTAAAACACCTTATTTGTGGGTTTGTGTTGTCTTTTGGATGATAAGGCTTTGATTATCTAATGATTAACATTATGTGTTTTATGTTGATTATATGTTGTGTTTTATATTTATAGTTCTACGATTGTGCGTTTGAAGTTTTTAAGGATGTTAGGGTTTGAATATTGTGTTTTAGCGATCTTCATTATGTTATTTGTGGTTTGAGCGTGTTTTATGGCTGCAATTATGGTATTTTATGACTTAATACACACTTTGTAAGAAAAATAAACTTTGTAGTCAACCCACCCTCAATTTTAAATCATAAAAGAAGAGTAACAAGAACATCAGAACCTCTCAAACTAATTAATCAAATTCTAGAGTTAACTTAAAAATTGAAAATCCAAAATAAATCATTTTTTTATTCATACTCGTTAGAATTTAAATTTGGAGTTGATTATAATTTGTCTTTCTATTATTGGGTGTGTTTGCAATTTACCTCCCAGATAATAAGTTTTCACATTGTGACCCCTCGTGTTGTCCATATTTCATACTCTATATCCCTGTCGTCACATGAGAATTAGTTTGACCGCATGATTGAGGGGCAAATCTGTAATCTCACAACGTCTTCTTTATTATAACCTTATTTCTTCATTCAACCACCACCTCCCACCACTAGGGCTGCAAACAAAACGAACACAAACAAAGCGTTGTTCGTGTCTGATTCTTAATAAATTAATATGTTTAGGAACTCATGAACACTTACTACTTACTGAACGAGATTGTTTGTTCGTGTTCGCTCATTAAGAAATGAACGTGTTTACAACACAAATAAAATTTGTGAGGGTGGTGGAGGCTAGATGTGGATGGTGGAGGGAGCAATACTTCAACATTAAGCCCTAATCAGGAATAGAGTTGATAGGGGTGTGCAAAAAACCGAATTAACCGACCCATAACCAAATTAACTGCAAAAACCGAACGAAAAAACCGAACCATGCCAAAAACCAGTGGGTCGGATAATTGTTCTTTTGAAAACCGAAAGCAAGGGTCGGTTATGGTTATTAATGTTTCCATATCCACCATAACCGAACCGGCATATAGTAAACTCTTTGTTGGATTTAGGATTTTCTTTATTTTAATTTTTTTTGTTTTTGGTTGAACGTTTTTAGTATTTATGAGTTATTGCATATCATATTGGTTAAATGTTTATTTAAATTTATGGAATATATCATATCACTTTGTTTTAATATTGGTATTAATATTCTAGATTAAATACTATGTAATATACTAATATATAGAAATACGTAATAACAATTTATTCTATGTTTTAAAAAAGTGAACTAGTTTTAGTTAGGCCTAAATTCATGGTTAACCAGCCATAACCGACCTACTATAACCTTCAAAACCGATTAACCAAAACCGCCGTAACCGGATCGGTTATGGTTATGATTATCCAATAATCACATCACGGTTACGGTTATGATTTTATGCCAAAACCGATCCAAACCGATCCATGCACACGTACACCCCTAGTTGATAGTATTCGTCGATATGAATAATGAGAAAGGAAATGTGACACTGCATAGATAAGGTGGGAATAAGGTTTCCTATTAATTGTTAGAGTAATAAATAAATAAAATTTAAAGAATATATAAAATTTAGATAACAAAAATATTTAATTAACAACATAAAAAAAAACGAACATGAATGAATGTTCACGAAAACAGTATCGAACGTGCATGAACACAACTGGACGAATGAGATTTGTGTTCATGTTTGTTCATTTAACTAAACGGTTGTATGGAGTTTGTTTTCGGACGAGCAGCATCTCCATCCGTTCAAGATGATCTACACATACTGGATGGTGTGAATATTTAATTATAATTGATATTTTTATCGTGGCAACTCGCACACTAAGATAAGAGCGGATCAAGCTTATAGTAGCGAGTTAATTACAATTAATGAACTGAGCTTGATTAAATATTAAATGGAATGCAATTTAGAATACCTTGATGTCTACTATCGATACAAACCCTTTAATTAAAGGATCATGTTTATGTTCTATTTATTTACTTCGTACGTTTTCTTTAATTTAAAGCTTACATCAAAACGCCTTTCTATTTATTCTAGTATCAGTGGTATCTGCACCTAAAAGTTGTTGATATAATCTAGTTAATTTGTATATCAGAGGATACAAACTTACTTGCATTCATACTAGTATGTTTTTACCATATTAATTTTCATTTATTATTTATGTGTTGGATTCGACACCTAACACACATGTGTTTATCATCCTAAAATTTAAAAAAAAAGATAAATAAATATATCGCATGTCTCTATCATCCATGACTTTTAATCATCCAATAATGTAAGGTTTGGTCCACAACAACTTTATTTTGTTTTGTTAGTTCTATTCTTCCTGAATTTGTTTAACATGAAAGGTAACAAATCCTACAGAAGATTTGCTGAGAGCAAGGGGTCAAAGAAGATCTTACTTTAGATTATAATAACTAGCGTGATTCTCGTTCTTATAACAGTGCAAACTACTTTAGCAAAAATGTGTACATATTTTGGCTCGCAGATCTTCATGATACCGAAGAATTTCTTTGTTGATAAAATGTTAGAATACGTTACTATACACCCTCCAACAAAAGGACTTGTATTCTAATGACATCAAGTAGTTTATGGGTCTAGTTCAATCATATGCATTGATTCTTACTTGTCTAATAATGCAAGATTTAGACCACAACTACTTTCTTTTGTTTTGTTACTTCTAATTTTTTGAATTTGTTTAAGTTGAAAGGTAACTAATCTTAGCATAAGATTTGGTGAGAGAGAGGTCCATGAAGATCTTATTTTACAATAAAATAAGTATCCCGATTCTCATTATAACAGTGGAAAATTAATTTAGTAAAAAGGTTACATATTTGGTCACATAATCGTAATGATACCAAAGCTTTTCTTTGTTGATCAAGTTGTCAACATGTTCACTAGGATGTTACAATCCAGTACTATACACCCTTCAACTAATTAAGAGCATGTAGTCTAGCGGTATCAAATGGTTTAAGGTTCTTGGCCCATCATAGACATTAATTCTTACTTATCCCATAATGAAAGATTTGGCCCACACTGGCTTTTGTTTCGGTACTTTATGTATTTTACATTGTTCAAGCTCAAACTTAAAAGGTACATTCAGCATAAGATTGTATGAGAGCAAGAGATCAACAATAAAGGTCGTCTTTTAGCATAAGATTTGGTGAAGTGAGAGGTTTATAGAGATGAGTGAGACGTGTAATTTGGTGTGTACAATTTATCCTTGTATTATTTAATTTATGGCTATAATTTTGCTAACTAATAACATTATAAAAGTTGGTGTGTTTCTCGTATAACGTTATTTTCTATATCTACAGAAATTATAAAAAAAATGGAGAGTAAATTTAGTCAAAATGGTTATATAATACATATGGTAAGTTTGTATATTGTCATGATACCTACGAATTTTCATCGTATATCTAGATGCGTATCAATAAGCTCACTTGGATTTTTGATTAAAATCTCATAAGTTTTCCCATCTATATTCGAATTAAAACTCATTCACATGTACATTTCATACAAGTTTCTTGAATAGTTATCATTATAAAGAAAAGGTTTTCAAGAGTTTTGTATTTTACTTTTGTCACTCGCCTAATATGTTTCACAATAAATGAAAAGGTGGTTAATGTTTCACCTGATAATATAACTGATAAAATGGTTGTTCGCCTTATTTTAGAAATAGGGTCATTTGTGAGTGCTATTTTGGTTAGATTACCCGTCAAAACATGTGAAGTAGGAGTTTGATAATAAACAAGAGACCTAATCTCTTGGTATGCAACACTTTTCATCTATCTTGTATATCTCATCTTTACAAAATGAATCAACAAATACATTTTATAGTTATCGGGAAAAGAAAACTATCCAATGGTTACGTTGCAATTATTAATAATTTAATATGCAATTAATTTTACATAATAAAGTTCATAAAATACATTTTTAGTGACAATAGAAGGATCTTAGAAAACTTAAAATTCAAACATATTTTGCTCAAGCAAGTCCGATGGTACTTATCGCACGGTTACTCATGACTTAGTGGTTTAGTGGTATGTTGTTTGTCCATCATAAAATGATAGGATCTTGCACCTATAAGATTAAGTGATATACAGATGTAAAAATTTGTTTGTAAAAAAAAGGAAAGAAAGGCTTATCGCAAACTTAGGGACGCTACAGTTACATGTTTTTGGAGTGTATAGATGTATCTTGACCAGCAATAGTATGTCTCGGATTTATAAGGTGGATCCCACTAGGGGTGGAATTTTCTTTTACTAGACAAGCTCGGGCTTGTTTTTTTGTGTTTCACAAAATATAGGTTAGGTTGATCTTTCAATTTTTTAAACTAGGTTATTTGTCAGTGTGTTGTGGTGGTATGTTATTGTAGGTATTCGATCAATTCGATTTGTTATAGTACTAATATGATACATGCACTTGGTATAGAAATTAACACCTATTTTACATAGACCAGAAACGATAAAAACGAACCTTAGTACAGGCAGCGGCACTAATGTTCAAACGATATCGATCAGTTCAAATACTCTCGATACGAGTACCAATATTCAGTTAGCATCGAAGATAGAGTTGTAAAATGAAAAAAAATATAGAAACAGAAACCACAAAATGAGTACAGGTGCTGATTGTTGTTCGGTACAGTATGGTGCGACACGGTGTCAGTTTATCAAAAGCAAAAACAATACTAGTATCAAACTAATTTTGTTCTGTCGGTTTTAGTTCGGTTCATTCCAATGAGTAGTTGCACGATATCCGTTATCAAATAGGAAACCATATTTTAAATATACCAAGGTTGTTCTGTTTGGTTCGACATGGCGTGAGAGCGGTATGGTGTCAGTCTATAGAAAGCGATAACAACAAAAATTAATATTTGTACCAATACATATAGTTAAATTTATTAATTGTAGTATTACAATGTCATCTACTTTGTTTCTAATTTACATTCATGCATAGATCATTCAAGTACATTTACGTTTTATGTAATATTCAGATATCTGGTTTCAAGCATTCAAGTTTTATATTACAAGCACTATGGAAAGGAAATAATACACATGTATTATTACAATTTAAAGATATATAGCTTTTTTTATAAAAGCTTTATAGCGTTTTACTTTTTATGTGCTTATGGATTTATTAACTAAAGACATGCATCCATACGCATAGAGGCATTCCTTCATTGTCATAATATGAAGATCTATTTATACTACTGGCGTGGTCATCCATGTCTTTTAGAATACCGCAGAGATAGTCCATAAACGAAGTTGGGTAAGGTGGTACACATGTATCCAGCCTCTCAAACTCCATGGTCCAAATGCCCCATTGTTTACCATCTTTTTGTTCACAAAGAAATGTTATTTGTATATCTCCTCTACAATCTCTCCTTCAATTACTTTAAATACGATTTTGTTGTGGTCTCATCGATTTCTTCAATTACCTCTGTTGCAGTTTGTTTTTTCTTTTTCCATCTTTTTCATGTCCAGAAATAAGCGCAAAAATGAATGAATTCAATTATGTTAATCAAATGGTTTAATTTGATGACGTGCACATAAAATTGAAGGCCCTATATTTGAGTGAAATTCTTGCTGGGGTGTTGTAAACTGGCCTTTGTTTAAAAATAATAATAACTTTGTTTTAAACCTTTTTAGTGTATGTAAGCATTTTGTAACCAACATCAATATTCACTTTTATGTTTTCGATCGATATAACATATTTTGGTTCTTTTTAAATATAATGTTTTATAAAATTCCGAATATACTTTTACGACACGCTTATGTTTATCTAAGTTCGGTATAAACTAATATTTTTCAACACCATCGTCGCAACGCTTGGGCCCAAACCACTAGTTGATTCTCAAAATTATATGAAACACATATGATTGTGACCAAAAAAAAACTAAACCATGCATAAAGGATCTGAGTTTACCGTGAGTAAAGTGCCAGACAATAATAGATCCAACAGCACCTATGCTGCCACTAAGCAGATTACATGCATAAACCTTATTAGGGCAAATGGAAGATACGTCGTTTGGTGTGTACCTCAAGAGATCAAGCAACACTTTCCCATCGGAACTGATCTCTACATTCCCGATTACTTTTCCTGTTAGGGCCATCCCTCTCAGGTATTCCAATTAAAGACGCAACTTCTGTATTTGCAAAGGTTAATTGGGTGTAAAAGTTACATATGACATAAGGCTTTTTATAGCATTAACATGGGAGAAGAAAGTCCCCAGCTCAACAAACCCACTATAATTTCAACTAACACTAGATAAATCCAACTATTATTTAGTTTAATTGCTTCTTTGAGTTTTTTTAAAAAGGCCCCTAATTTAACTAACACTAGATAAATGCAACTATTATTTACTTTAATTGCTTCTTTTATGTATAATTTTATGATTTTATATTCTATACAATGTATTAAATTATGATAAGAACATACATAATCATCATCAACATAAAAATATTTAAAAATGTAAGTACGTATAAACGAATCATAAAAAATAATTTTAAATTCGTAGCATATAAATATAAACTATGTCATCAAGATATATATATATATATATATCAACAGAAAAGTATGAAGTAATAATCATTAACAACAATTAAGGGAATATGAAAACAAACGCTAAAATTTCCAGGTATATATTTCGGGTATCACTTAATCTCATACCCATAGAAATTTTTTGTTCGATCCCATACCCGGGTATCATATAGGGTATCACTTACAAGTTGCATTTTGGTGAAAAAGGTTGCATTGTTTCTATTATTATTATAATAATGGTTGCAATAAGTCTAAAAAGGGTTGCATTTTATTAAGTAAACTATAGTAAAATTTACATTTGAGTATTAAAAAAGTTGCCTTTCAAATTAGAAAAAGTTATATTAAAATGTAAAAGAAGTTGCAACATATTTCACACAGATGTCACAAGCAGCCATCTTTGCAACATATTTATTTCAGAGATATTTCATGTGTTTATTAGCTTTCGACACGCATAAATTCGACACATTTCTTTAATCTATTTATCGCTGGCATGAACATCCATATCTTTGATAATACTGCACATGAGATCCATCAAAGAAGTTGGATCGGGTACACTTGTTTCGGCTTCTCAAACTCATAGGTCCAGCTAGCCGATTGTTTAGCTCCCTTTGGTTCAACATGAAATGTTATAGTGAAGTTGTTGTATATCTTCAACAGATCTCCTCCAACAACCTTGAAAATGATTTTTTGGTTTGTCTCGTCAATTGCTTCATATATTTGTTTTCAAGTTTGCTTTTTCCCATCTTTATATCACGCACGAAACATTAAAAATATGGAGTGAGAATGCATGTGAATTTTAATTCATGTCAATCAACTGATTACTAATGATGATGATGCATGAGTTGAGACTAAAAAGGCGGTCGCAAAAATGTACTTGGATAATTTGGGACTGATGTTAGCAAAGGCACAAGCAGTCCCAATATTTGCGACCACTATTTATGATTTTATTTCGCTTAACTATTTTAAAAATTTTGGTGACCAAACTTCAACTGAAACTAGGTGGTTACAAAACTTGCGATAAAAACCGAAAACAAAATGGATTTCAACTAAAAGAAAATACCATGAGTGTAGTTCCAGCGAATGCGTGATCCACGGACACCTCTTTGACCACTAACCAAATCACAGCCATGAAAAGCGTCAGGGCGAATGGAAGATATGTTGTTTGGGTTGTGCACCAGGAGATCACGTAGCGCACCCCAACCTGAACTGATCTCTGTATGCCCGGTTAGGGTTCCACTGTTCCAGTTAAAGCCATCTCTTAGATTATCCAAAAAGAACCCACTTGTTTATTTAAAAAAGAGTTGTGTGAGATATACACATTGCATCAACCTCTTTATAGAAGTATGATATGAAACGTGACGTTTTAGCTCTCTTATACCTATAATTAATTGGATAATTAATTCAATCCTATCTTTTTTTGTATTTTCTAATGAATTAGTAATGATGTGTTGATGGTTGGGCTGATATAGTTTCATTGCTGGCAAATGAAGTAAGGTCATGGGCCAGATATATAAGCCCATATGAATGCACTTCAAATGTCAGCTTTACATTGACAAACACTCGCGCGGTCACGGTAAAGGAGGCTCTACAAGGCATTAAAGAGTTGAAGGTGTCTAACAACCGGAAGAAAGTGATACACGCAATTTATTCACAAATGTTATGGAGTATGTGGATTGCGAGGAACGAAAAGGTCTTCAAAGGGAAGGAGGTAATCGCCTACAAAGTGGTTGAGGAGATAAAAGAAAGATCATATGAATGGATTTCTAGAAGAGCAAATCTTACGGGCATAACATGGAGTGATTGGATAAAATTCAGTTTTCAATGTTACTTTTTATTCTGTATTGTTTGTTGTGCTTTGTTTCGTTCCGATGTAGTGCCTTGCTATATTGGCTTTTGTTTGTTTGGAATAAAGCTTGCTCCGTTTGCCTGTCAAAAAAATGCCAGCTTTCATTCGGCCAACTGTAGCGATGTTTTCATGGAGGTCAAAGATTATCATATATTCATATTGTTGGGTGAGTCGTAGGGGAAAAGATTAAATATAGACCGAGATCCTCGAGGACAAGGAATAAGGCGGTTTTTAACAACAAAGTTCCATCAATGAAATCATGCCACGTGTCCAAATATGATCAGAAACGCCCATAATATTAGTAACGTCTGCACCTACGACGGTGTTTGTCTGGTTGATGTCATGGGCGGCGGCGCCAGTCTAAAATTCCAGTCACAAACATCCTGTTAGTGTTTGTTTTACCTTTTTTTTAAATAAGAATTAGATAGTAACTTAAACCTTTTAATTGTAACTTGCAGCTTGAAAAGAGGGTAAAACAATGGTTTATTACCAAGCTTGGTAACAAATGCAACCATTACTTTCAAAAACAAATCCATAATCCAACACCAATATTCTTTCAAAGCAGAACTATAACCATGTTAAATTATGCTACTACAATTTTCATTATATTTCACACACAATATACACCAAAGGAAGGATAATCCAACCATGAGGTTATCTATACACCTAAATTTTGACCAGGAAGAAGAACCAACTCTAATTGGATTACAACCTCGCCGCATTCAACGCCTCTCAATTTAAGGTTCATGTCTTGTACAATTTTTCCATGCTCCAAAAGGATAGAGCTCTCTTTAGCTAGGCAATTGTGTTCCGTTGGATGAACACAACGGAGTGTAGTACCATTTGGGACGTTGTTGTTCGGGTTCAAACCCGTTCTAAGGCATTCTATGTATGGATTTACATCTATTTCCGCTTCTCCCATGCTATCGTCGTTACTAAACATGTCTTTATCATACACAGCCTGAAATACAACGAGCGAATTAAGTTTCTTCAATAGAAAGACAGGAACATTTTTGGAACTTTACTTGCGATTTGATTATATGATTTGTTTGCAGATTTCAGAATGTGGGTACTTACAATATGTATTGGAGCTTCCGGGTCCCTCATGGTAAGAGTTAATTCATCATTCCACTCAGGGTTGCAGTTCGCCTTGGTCACCTTAGTCTTTGTTTTCTGCGTTGGATGGAACGAACCCAAGCCAATATTTCATTTAACATATAATTTGATTTTTTTCATTAATAATATTTAATACTATACTATTTTTTAAATAAATTTAAATACATTGTATTTTTATAATTTATTATACTTATACTGCATATAAATTTTATAAAAAAATGTAATACAGAAAAAAAAAAAGTTTATTTTACAATTTATTAGAGAAAAACAAATTATATGTTAACGAAAAATTCAAAAGAAAAAGAAAGTCATGAATATAATTCACTTCTTTCAAAAGCGAATTAGTGAATTTGCTTACTACCTAAGTTAACCTCGACCAAACCTTAAATGTTTGTGATTTGTGTGAAATAATGAATTCAGAGGTTTCATAAGCGAATTGTTTAGTTTTACAAATGATTCCAAAACCCATCTAGAAGCACCATAGATTTTCCTATACCATCTAGTCCTAGAATAACATTTGTTGTTCAAAAAAAAATCTAGTCCTAAAACAATTCAATTTGAACCGCGTCTGGAACCAAAGTATAAGTTAACTTTTGAGCCAGTTACAATCAGTTTTGTGATTCTTCGCCGCCAAAGTTGGTGTTTGGATATATCACATAGAAAAGTTCAATGAGAAGTGAAACATCTTAACACTATCAAACCAATCAAACAAAAATTACGCGATAAATTTAGCAAACCAACAACGATAAACGGAAAAATATTTGGCTAGCAAGCAACTCATATATATCATATAAGAATTTATGAAGAAAAGAGAGACCTGGCCATCCAAGGTTGCAATAAGATAAGGGTCACTGCTTTTGGTGTCACGAGCCACAAGATTGATCCCTCTCTTCACTCGCAACTTCCATAACCCCAGCACTCCTTCCATATTATTCTATCCACTAGTTTCTTGATAATTCTAATACTTTGATATGTATTATATCTAGAGAGAGAAAGAGAAAAGGTGTTAGTGTTAGTCCAGAATAAACTAGCATCTTGCCAAACGTGGCCACCACCACCACACAATGTGTCTCTTTTCTTGCATGTGTTAAAGATTTTTGACCTCTAATTTTGAAGCATCTTCTTTTCTTTTTCTAACATCAATCTTTTTACACCTCCAAATTTGAAGCATCTTCTTTTCTATTTGTAACATCATTCTTTTTACACCTAAATGCCACCAAACGTTGCATCTAAATAGATTTGAACTCACGTCATTATTATGAGGACGAATACCATACCCAAAGCCATCTCCGAGAACTATCAAAATAATTTAGGCTTTATCTTGAGACCTAGACTTTATCTTGAGATGGTTTTTTCCACTCTACCACTAACACTTTTATGATTACCAAATGTAATGCATATATTAAATATATAATTTACTATAAATATAAAAGCTTATAAAAACCTTTCGAACCCTTTAAAAATTTAGGCCTCGAGTAACGACACGGGTTGTCCGACGATGATCATACCAATAAACCACTATTTCAAAGCATTTGATCCACTATTTATCTTAGGAATAATTGCTTTAGTTTATGAAAGCTTATGTTAAGAGTGATATATAGAGCTAATAATTAATTTATTTCATTGAAGTGTAATATATGACGTAGTAAAAAATTTCTTTCTAATTTTCATGTGTCTAAATCTAGCTAGACCTATGAAATATTTCTCATCATGAATTAATATATTTTATGTGTTTTGTTCTCAATCTTTATGAGGTTGTAATAGCATAAGGGTCATTGCTTTTGGTGTCACGAACTACAAGATTGGTCCCTTTCTTCACTCTCAACTTCAATAATCCTAGCACACCTTCCATTCTACTCTAGCCACTTGTTTCTTGATATTTCCAATGCTTTGATAAAAATATTAGGACCTAATTAACTAAAGTTTCTTCTTTCTTCAAACTATAAATATCTACATTGAGAGAGAGAGAGAGATACGGAGAGAGGCATTAGCTTTTGACCACAATAAACTTTAACTAACATCTTGCCAACCCTTGTGATTACCATCACACAAGTTTCTCTCTTTTCTTGTGAATGTAATAGGTAAGAGACTTGGACCTCCAACTTTCAAGCATCTGATCCGTTATTTATCATAAGAATAATTGCTTTAATTCATGAAAAAAAAACACTACTAAACAAACCACTATCACGGATTTGTTCCGTCCAAAAACCGTTGGTGATGAAGGTTAACGACGACAATCCGTGCGCTACTCCGTCCAATCTATGACCATGGATAATTTGATTTTCAACAGAGTACCGACCGATTATGTTCTTCGATAATCAGCCGTCGTTGATACTCCTTTATTTGGTATTAAAGATTAAGTAGTGATACAAAGCTAATAACTTATATAATTTATTTAATGTTTAACACATACGTGGTGATTTTCTTTAAAGAAAAAATCACATGTCTCGGTTTAGCTAGATAAGTAGATATGATACTATCTCAAAAGTATAATTTTTAAGCATAAAGTTTATGTACGAATATACATAACGATTTAGAGTTAATTGCCCAGATAGTCCCTATGGTTTCACGTTTTTTCATGTTTAGTCCCCACCTTTGGAAATAGCAGGTATGCTCCCTATGGTTTGTTATTTTGTTACTCGGATAATCCCCTGAGTAAATGTCAGTTAGTTTGGAAATAGCAGGTATGCTCTCTATGGTTTGTTAATTTGTTACTCGGATAGTCCCTTGACATTTACTAGGGGACTATCCGAGTAACAAAATAACAAACCATATGGAGCATACCTGCTATTTCTAAAAGGTGGGGACTAAATGTGAAAAAACGTTAAACCACAGGAACATCCGGGCAATTAACTCTAACGATTTATATAAACCAAAATGTTTTTTTTTAAAACAAGTTTTAAAAATCATCTTTGTGTCAAACAAAATAAGGAGAATCTTATCTGCAGGGAGTGTTTTTAAGTTATAAATAAAACAGATTAAATTGGTTATACATAAGGAGATTTGATCTTTGAAGATTGAAAGAGACAAAAAGGTCATATATATAGTGTACAAAGAAAGATGCTTAACATTTTAAGAAAGGAATAATAGATTTTAATAATTCTAACTATTAATCATTGGTCGGTAATGATCTCAACTTCCAAAATAATCCAATGGTGGTCCCACATTTTCATATACTGTAAACCAATGGACTTTTACTAAACCGAAAACAATAAGGGGACAAAAAGAAATTAAGGTTTTGTTAATAAAGGTCCATTAATTTACAACATGTGAAAAGGTGGGACCACCACTGGTTATTTTTTAAGTTTGGATCGTTGCCGCCAACAACAAATAGTTTGGATTGTTAAAATCCATTATTCCTTTAAGAAATAGTCCCTCTCTCTCTCTCTCTCTCCTCTCTTTGGTTAAGACCAAACTTAAATAAAATTCTGATTTTCAGATATTGCTAAGATGGCCAAAATCAGTGTTATTAACAAGAAAAGTAGGAAAGACTACAGTCGATGCACGACTCAACAACGCCATCATAAGGAGTTAGATTCATGGCTCAAACGAATTACAAGGGGGGATGTTGTGAATCTCCGTTGGATCCTTTGTCTATCAATGTTGATGACTAGAGTTCTTTATGCATCTAGTGGAAATGGTTTCAAAACTATTAATCTACCTCGATAGATGGTTATCAAACCATAACCAAGTCTATCTAATTCATGTCCAAGCAAACCCTAGCTTTGCTATCTGTGGAATTTACTGTGTATGGTTCTTGTTGTTGGTTTCGTTTTGGCCATAGGCTCAAGTGAATTAGTGATTATGATTATTTGTCAGTCTCTTGAATGACACCAATATTGAAGCAAAAATCCATCACTCAAAGCTCCGGATTAACCATCCAATACGATTCCCAAAAGCAATGAAGAGGGAGCTGCAAGGCTAGCAAAATGTTAGCCTCGTTAGACTAAGAAGGGATTTCTACTAAAGACCAATTAGACTGCGTGTGAGGATAAATATTGGTTCGTTGTTAGATTAGAGTAAAACAATGTAACCTTCTTATGAGTAGTTGCCAAGCCATGTTGTGAGTGGATGCCTTTTGGTCTCAACCACGTATCCTCCTATCTTAATAACAATCAAAGTTAATTGCCTGGATGGTCCCTGTGGTTTCACGTTTTTTCACGTTTAGATCCCCACCTTTTGGAAATAGCAGGTATGCTCCCTATGGTTTGTTATTTTGTTACTCGGATAGTCCCGGAGTAATGTCTGGGGACTATCCGAGTAACAACATAACAAACCATAGGGAGCATACCTGCTATTTCCGAACTAACTGACATTTACTCAGACGACTATCTGAGTAACAAAATAACAAACCACATGGAGCATACCTGCTATTTCCAAAAGGTGGGGACTAAACGTGAAAAAACGTAAAACCACAGGGACCATCCGGGCAATTAACTCTAAAATCATTATGCATTTAATTGGACATCATGGGTAATTTACGTATAGTAACTTTACATATTTATTTTAGTTATTAAATATTGACAAAATTTCACAAATGAACCTTTATGTTATACCTAAACTTTACTTCATACCTTTCACTATGAAATCGGTCAAACCTAACCTTTAAATTCATGTTTTGCTAAATTTTATAACCTTTACAACTAACGGCGTCCGAAAACCTAGTTAAATTACCCCACATGCTTTGCATGTGAGGCTACTATGGTTTTTTATAACATAAAGGATGATTTTTGCAAAAATAATATTTATAACATAAAGGTTGATTTATCCCAATGGTTGTAATTTTTGCACTCGTGTGATTCTTATCACTAACCTGTGTTAAGTTTCTCATTTAACTGTGTGTGAAATGACTAGATTGCCCTAAACAATTAAAAAATAGAGTGAATTTCAAAATTAGTCCTTTATCTTTATACCCCTTTTCAGACGGTCTCCTTTATGTTTAAAGTTGACGATATATACTTTATTTTTTAAAATCCTGCACGTTATGTCCTTTAGACCTAACTCAATTAATTTTTTCAAGTAAATCTGATCATGTGCAAGGCACATGAGAACATTTTTGTCAATTCACCATTGCAGGGACTTATTATGTAAATTAAATAACTATCCAACCATACTTAATAAAAGAAAATACAAAATACTCTCTCTCTCTCATTATTTCAGACTTCTCCATCTCTCTCTCATACAACCACCACCATCCACCTCACACTCACCACCACCATCACCATATCGAAAGTTCTCTAAAGCCACCACCCACTGTCCGCCACCTACCAAACAACCGCCACCAATCGCATCACTCCACCACCACCAATCGCACCCTTCGATTCAAGCAACAACCACAACATATCTGCAAATTGAAAAAAAAAACACCGACTGCTTGATCTAGGGTTTCTAGGGATTTGAATAAACAAACACCGGAAATAATGGCGATCGGTGCAGCGGTAGAGACAAAATTTCCCTAATCCCTCATGTGCAGGTTCGATCTAGGGTTTCTAGATATCAGGTTTCATGTGCTCATGTTTTGTTTATAGTTTTCGTGTTTTGTATTTGTGATCCAGGGTTTCTACTTTGATGGTGGCAGGTGGGCCAGTGGTGGTGATGTTGGGTGGTTGCAAAAGGTGGAGGAAATGGTGGTTGTTGGTGGTGGAAGTTGGGTGGTTGCAGAAGGTGGTAGAGGGTGGGTGATTAACTGTGGTTGTTGGTGGTGGATGGTGGGTGGTTGTAGAAAGTGGTGGAGGGTGGGTGGTTAATGGTGGTTGTTGGTGGTAGATGGTGATAGGATTGTTCAAAATCAAAAAAAGGGTTTTCATGGGTTGGATGGTGCAGGTGGGGCGGTGCTTTGATTTGCGGTTGTTGATGGTGGTGATAATGCTGGAGAACGTGAGAGAGGGAGAGAGATGTAGACAGATAGGTAGAGAGAGATGTAGAGAGGGGGGGGGAGGTAGACTTATTTATATATATATTTTTTAAATTTATTTTGTTTTATTTGTTAAAAATATTTTTAAATAAATGGGTAAAAAGACTATAGTACCCTTAGGTGAATTGATTTAACTGGAAAAATTAACTAAGTCAGGCCTAAAGGACATAACATGCAGGATTTTAAAACATAAAGTATAAAAATCATCAACTTTAAACATAAAGGACACCGCCTGAAAAAGGGGTATAAAGATAAAGGACAAATTTTGAAATTCATTCTAAAAAATATAAAGATGGGCCCACACTCATCTTCTTCATCCTTTCTTCGTCTCTCTCTTAAAAACACTGCCATCACAACTTCTGTACATCGATTCAGCACACCTAATGATTACTAGCAAACTGAATAGATTTCGTTGAGACTTTATAACATTGTAAGATTCAAATTAATGTTTCAAGTGACGAAATAACAGTAACAGGTTTAGAAGTAATGAGAGTGGAAGAAGGAAGTTGGGTCGATTTGATGAATGACAAAGAAGGAGAGGATTTAGGGTTGAATTTGGGAGATAGAGATTGAAGACGAAAGCAGAGTCTGGATGCAGCTCTTTCTTTTTCTCTCTCTCAAAACCTCATATTTTCTCTGTGTTTCCAAAAACACTCCTACAGAAAGAACACTCTTCAACATTGTCCAAAAACACTCCTACAGAAAGAACACCCTTCAACATTATTTTGGTTGTTGAAATCTTGGCCGGCTAATGGTGGAGCTCCGGCGATAAAGGAACTTGGAGCTTGGGTGGAGAAGTTGGGTGGGACGGTGGGTGGTGGGCTTGGTGTTAGTGGTTTATTAGAGATGGGGAGGTTGGCCGGAAAGAGGCGGAGGCTGTCAGAGGAAGGTGATTTGTGATGGTGGTGACGACGATATAAAAGGGTTGACAATGGAGGTGGTGGAGGTGGTAGTGGTGGTGGGTTGACGGTGGGGTGAAGGTGATGGTAGGGTTCCTTTAGAGAGAGAGATAAAAGGAAAAAGATGAATGGTAGGCCATCTTTATAATTTTTTTTATTGTTTAGGGGTAATCTAGTAATTTCATTCGTATTTAACTGAAAAAATTAACAAAACTTAGTGATAAGGACCACATGAGTGCAAAAATTACAATCGCTTATAATAACGTTGTAATTATTAAAACGTTGTGATCAACTTTTCAATATCTACAAACTATAGGGACAACCGGGCATTTAACTCTTACGTATCTTATATATCGATAACCTACTCAAAAATCAATTTTAACTTGAACACCGGTTTCTCAAATTCGATTAAACTAATTCGATTTCTCATTTATTCTTTTATCATATTAAATTGCTCGGTTCACAACCTTTCAAAAATTACAATCAAAACTTTATTTCAATTATATCGTTATCGGATACAAGATAATCGACAACCAAAACACGCAATTTCAATATTAAGCCGACGTACAAAACCGTATTACACGTGGTCACAGTCTCCTTACACCACGACCCAACCCTAAAATGACAAAAACACCCACCCACCGAAACTCCAAAAATGACGCAACAACTGACGTAAGAAAAAGTCATCCAAACATGTGTATTAAACGCGTCGGCGTATTCCATATTCACCAACTACTTATCCCTTCCAAATTTCCCCCAAAATTCACTCACAAACCCTAACCCTAAATCCTCAAATCCCCAAATTCTTCATCATCTTCCCAAATTAATCAAATTCACTTCACCCCTGCGTATCTCCGATTGTGAATGGTGGAAATCCTCTGTAATTGGTTGATGATCTCCCCCCTTTCCTCACGGGGGATCTCAATTTCTCCATTCTTCACCTCCGCTTTCTGCTTCGGATCCTCCAAGAACAGCTGGTACCACCGCTGCGTCGGCCTCGATCCCTGAACAACAACAACAAATCCCCACCGTCCGATCTCATTGTAGCTTTTTGTTAGATTGAATTCGGTTAATTGTTTCGTTATTTCAACGTGTTTGTGTTTAATTTGAGAAAAAAAGATGATGATGTATAAGCAGAAGAAGAATCGGGCCGGGAAAGGAGTTGGAACGAACCGGCTGTTGATTAGTGTTACGGTTATTGGAAGTGCCGGTCCGATCCGGTTTGTGGTTAATGCGGAGGAGGTTGTGGCGTCCGTTATGGATACGGCGTTGAAGTCGTATGCTCGTGAGGGGAGGCTCCCGGTTCTTGGATCGAATATTAATGACTTTGTTTTGTATTGTCCGATTGCTGGCACCGAAGGTATTGTTTCTGATTTCTTATTGGTTTAATTAGGTGAATTCGGTTGTTAATTTTGAGGATGAGATCTTCATCGGTATCGGATCAAACCGGACGTAACAGTTCAAAAGTTAGCTAAAGCCAAAACAGAATACGGAATACATATTCCGTACTGGTACCCGGATTGAACATATAGGTACGGTACAGGTATTCGGTATTTTCAAAATTTTCACACCTTTTGATTAATTCGCTAGTTAAATATACAGATCAGAACCGGTACCGTACCGTACCGCATAGTATTGTTGTCGAAATTTAGCTCAACCAAAACCACCGAATACAAAACTGTATTGTATATGTTCGCTCAGTACCGGTATGGTTAAATATCGCTTAAAAGTCTCTTTAAGCGTCAAACTGGTACCTACCTTATAGTTCGGATACCGAAATTGAGCTAAATTTAAAACTGAATAATGTACCGTATATGTTCGGATGGTACTCGTGCCGGACTGCCGGTATTTGGTACGAAATTTCTCATTTCTTGAATTTGGTTTTAGCGTTGAATTTGTAGTTTTAACTTTTAAGACGTTTTAGTTAGCTGCTGTAGGGATCTTAATTGGGTTTGGTATTCAGGTTTAGGGTTAATCAGTTCAGGTTATTCTGTTTTCAATGTTTGAAAGCCTTAACTGTAGCAAGTTCCTAATCACAATTGGTTTCGGTATTCAGTGTAATGTACTATTGTAATTTTCGCACCTTTTGGCTCAGTTCTTTTAATTTGGTTGTTACTTTGTTGGATTTGGTTTTAGCGCCGAGACTTTTGTTTTAGCTGATCTAGGGGGGTTGATCAGGTTTTGTATTCGGGTTAATTTGTTAGGTTTATTCTGGTTTTTGATGTTTGAAAGTCCAAAGTCCATAGCACGTCACTAATTCGCTATTAACAGGTGTTTTATGATATTATGTGCAAGGTATTATCGTAATGTTCGCACCCTTTTGGTTCAGTTTGGTTAATTCGGTTATTAATTTGTTGAATGTGGTTTTAGCGTTGAGTCCAGTGGAAGCTATCGGATCATTTGGCGTTAGGAACTTCATGCTGTGCAAGAAGCCTCAACCGGTGGAGGAGGTTGGTGGTGGAAAGCCAGTGACGGTGGGAATATCGAGGAAGAACTCCGGCAGCTGGAAATCATGGTTTAATAAGTCCCTCAATCTTAAAGTTTCTACTCATTGAATGCTATGCTTGATTGGATGCAATGTGGGAAGTTATCTTCTCCAGTAAGGTTTTATCTACAGTTTCAGAAATTTATTCGCTTCGTGTTTCTTTGTGTTTGGGAAAAATTGAACTTTGAATTTGATTCCCAGTTGAATAAATGCTTTGAATTTTATGATTGGTAATTCTGTAAGAACAGTTATGTTCTTTGATGAATCTTTAAGAACAATGGTGAAATAATGATATTTGTTTTTTATGGTTTAAAGCTAGTGTTGTTTCTTTGGGTATACAAGTTAGGTAAATGTTAGGTTGCTTGTGCATTTTGCATCACATGAAAGGTTGTTATTAGTGGCAAGGCTGGCATGATTGAGGATTGTCTCTTGGATGATTTATTTTTCTAATTAGGTTTAATTAATTATAAAGTGTGTTACAAAGCTTGGCCTATAGTTTATATGGTGAGCGTTTGGTTATGTAGTATGTTTTTATGTTCACATTATATTTATGAGGTGGTTGCTTACCTATGCCTTGGTCATTTAAGATGCAAAAAAGTGTGGTGTTTTAATTTTACCTAAAAGTACTTGTAAGGGTGCGTCAGTCTATATGTTGGTCAACATCGACATATAAGCTATGCGCATAGTTATTATTGACGATTTGGTGATCACCCTAAAGCAATGCCTTTGTTGATCATCATAGAGCAAATACCTTCCACAATGATGATACCTCCTATATCATATCAATCTTATCAGGTCGAAGACGATACTAAAGGATAAAATGCGGGAAACTTGGAGCTTTGATTTTCAATCTCATTGATATCAATTTGATTTAGGCATAAACGCGACCGATTTCATGGGGGGGGGTGGTGAGAGCATAAATTATTTACAAGGGGTGTTTAGAGCATCCCGCATAACTGAGGTGAGAGTTGAGAGTGTTACGTAGGCATCACAACTCACATGTGCAAGAGGTGTTCCCCCCCCCCCCCCCCCCCCCCCACGCTCACATGGTCTGGGAATATTGCTTATGTGTGTAAGTGGATACGAATCACAAGTTGGTGGTTATCTAACGTTGAGGGATCATCCAATGCTTCCATGCTTGTTGCAACACGGTTCATTGGCTCACGCCCCAATCAAGGTCAGGGGTGTGGTGTGCCCGTGACTGTGAGCCACGTTGGCATGCACATGCTCACAGAGGTGTGTACGTGGGTTGCCTTGCTTTCTGTCGGAGATAAGATTTAAGAGGTTGTGTTTTTGTTCGTCGGGAGATGGTGGTGGTGAGGACAATTAGATACATTTTGGCATAAAAGAAGTAGAAAAGATATGACGAAGTTGCATTATACTATAGGTTTTGAAAGTTATACATACATTGGTAGTTTAATTTTTTTTCTAATGCATCTTTGTTACTTTGTAACTAATACTAAAAATGTCATATATTAAACTAACAGTTATAAGTTTTCATCAAAACTACCATCACACCAATCATGCTAATACAATCAAGTAAGTAGTAAGTACATAGTTTGTATATAGGCCTTAGTCTAAACCAGCGTAGATGAAGATGGTAGAATGAGTTTCATCCAAAGCAATGGTCCAATGATAGAATCAGTTTCGATCCAAATGAGTTTCATATGAAACAAATTGTCCAAACGATAGAATCAGGGCCATATCTTGTTTGTTAACATTATGATGGTTTTTTTATTTATTTGGAAGTATATATATGTGGGGGACATATCATTCTAAAGAATGGTTCAGAGAACACCAAAAAAAAAAAAAAAACATCAAACACATCTCAACTCTTCATTTATTTCTAAGAGTAAATTATGTTTTTGGCCCTTGTTATATCATTTTTCCTATATTAGCCCAAAATATGATTTTTTTTAACATATGCGTCCTCATTGTCTCTATAACTAACTATGTTGACCCTTGAGTCTAACTCAACCCCAAACTCTGGTTAATTATTTGTCACATGGCAGGCACATGATGGGTATAATGTGTCCGGATAGTCCCTGTGATTTGCCTAGATTTCACCTTTAGTCTCTACATTTTTAAAATTACAGTTACAATCCTAAACTTTAGCTAATTCGTTCTCAGATAATCCTTGGCATGAATTAAAGTTAGTTTTTCAGTTAAGTGGGTGTGGAATGATCAAAATATCCTTACTATTACAACATTAAAAATATTATGTGGGTCCCACCATCTACCAACCTACCCACCTCCTTTTCTCTATCTGTCCACCCCTTTCTACTCAGGCAAACCACTCCTCACACTCCGATTAACTGCTCATGTTCTGGCGACCGGTTCCGATCAGACCCACACCATATATATAATCCTTCATTCCCCTGGCACCACCTCAACCATCACAACCTTCAATTCGCTTTTGTTTTGAACATCTAAAACATGTATGCAGGATGCTCATACATAACTGCATTAACCAAACCAGGCATTCCAATTCTAAACAAAAAAATCCTAGACAATTATCATATATTAAAAATACAAAAAAACCAAATTATTAGTAACAATCAGAATGAAATTGACGGTGAGTTTAGTGGTGGATCGACTAAAGAGGCGATTACTGGCGGTGGAGGCGGGAGGTGGTAGGCGGTGGTTGGACGTAGTGGAGGGTGGTTCCGGTCGGTAACTCGGTCTAGCGTCGCCTGTCGGATAAACCGGATTCACCGGAGAATACAGTTATATCGTCTTCTCCAACTACCATGCCTTCAACGATGTCGTTTCGTTATGAGAAATATGAAGAGCGGAGTGACAATGACAGAGAAAAGCTATCGGAAGTAGTCGGAAAGCATTCCCACCACACCGGCATTTTTATGGTGGTGGAGGTGTGGAGGGCTTCTTGTGGGGTGGAGGTGAAAGTCTGTAACCAGAGAGAAAGAAAAGGGAAAAAGAGAAAGGGGTTTAAAAGTGGGCCCCACATGTTTCTGATATTAAGTAATTAAATATACAGATAAATAATAATATATTTATTAATAGGGACACGTTACTAATTTCACACCTACTTAACATCAGAAATTAACCCTCTCCGAGAACGAAATTGTCAAAGTTAGGGAATATAGCTGTAATTTTGAAAATGTAAGGACTAAAGGTGAAATCGGAGCTAACCACATGGACTATCCGGGCACTTTTCTCTAGCCCAAAATAGGATTTATTTTAAGAGTTAAATGCTTGGTTGATCCCTGTGGTTTGCAAATATTGCAGATTTGGTCCTAGTGGTTCACTAATTACACACTTAGTCCCAGTAGTTGTGATTTTTGCACTCGGGTGATCCTTATCACTAACCCATGTTAGATTTTTCAGTTAAAATATTGTGTGAAATTACTAGATTGTCCCTAAACAGTTAAAAAATATAAAAAACAAAACAAAAAGAAATGGCCCACCTACCTTCATCTTCATCCTCTCAAATATATATATTCTCTCTCTAAAACCCACCACCACTTCCAACATCAACCCACCACCACCACCACCACCTCCACAGCCACCGCCATCTTCAACCCATCACCACCACCTCCACCTCCACCGTCAACCGACCACCACTACCTCCACCGTCACAATCACATTCAACCGACCACCACCTTCAACCCACCACCAGCGCCTCCACCACAACACCACCCCAAACTTCGCTGCCAACACCAACCCTTGAACAATTTAAAAAATTAAAAAAAAGATGCCACACTCATCTTCCCCATAACAACCACCGTCCATCTCCTCCACCGCCACCATCCATCTCCACCTCCGCCACCATCAAAATATCCACCTCCGCCACCATTCATATCCATTTTCGCCGCTGCTCACGTCACACCCCACCATCACCATTCACCACCGTGTCACCTGCAACGCTGACCACCGCCGTCTTCTCCTTCATAGCAACCTTCGCCTCCACCGTCACCTTCACTCCACCACATTTGCCTCCACCGTAAACCCACCACCACCAACACCACTGTCACCCTCCACCACATTAGCCTCCACCGTAAACCCACCACCACCAACACCACTGTCACCCTCAACCCACCACCTTTGCCTCCACCATAAACCCACTAGCACCCTGCCATCATCTTCAGCCCACCCCCGCCATCATCTTCAGCCCGCCGACCTCCACGTTTTCCGGCGATATAGTTTTGGTGCTTTCAGAGAGAGAGAGAGAGAGAAAGAGAAGTGAGAGAGCTGAGGAGAGAGAGTGAGAGAGCTGAGAAGAGCGAGAGCTGAGAGAGTTAAGGAGAGAGAGAAGGAGTTGCAGGTTTGGTCTTTTAAGTTCTTTACTTTTCTTTTTTTAGTTGTTAAGGGTAACTGGGTCATTTAACATCAACTTAACTAAGAAATCTAACATAGGTTAGTGATAAGGACCACTAGAGTGCAAAAATCACAACTACTGGGATCAAGTGTGTAATTAGTGAACCACTAGGACCAAATCTGCAATATTTGCAAACCACAGGAACCAACCAAGCATTTAACTCTTATTTTAACATATGTGCCCTCATGGTCTCTATAACTAACTATGTTGACCCCTTAGTCTAACTCAACCCCAAACTCTAATTAATTATTTATCACATGGGATGCACATGATGGGTATAATGGTAATTTCTCCTCCCCTTTTACTAACACCTATTTAAGACAACTTAATACCCAATTACACCATAAAACCCCTAAATTGTTCATAGACCCATCATCTTCTCCAAGAAAACCCCCAATCTGCGATAATCATCTTCAAATTGATCAGACCTGATCACATATTGAACCTTCCAGAACCCAACCTTGTTCTGTCTTTGACAGAAGCAACAGGCTCATCCACATTCTGAGCAAACGGTGCCGTTGGGGGTCTTCTTGGAGAAGATGATGGGTGGCAGTCTCCGTCCACCTGAAACCCGCCGGCGTTAGGGCAAAATCACCGCTCTCTACGCCACCACTTTCAACCTAATCATCATAACAACTTCACTAATTGTTCTTGCTGATGAGAATCTGCAGTAGTGAGCAAAAGGGCAATTTGAGTATTGAAGCAGCTGCAAGAATGGTGGCACACTTGGGTGTCATCTCCTTCTCATCTTCTCATCTTTTTCATTCTTCGCGCCAGTTTTCTATTCCTCTGCATAAACCCATGGCTAGTAAGTATCATTTCATATCAATCAGTATTAATTTTGTAATTCCTTTTTAGGGTTTTGTAATCTATAAGCCAACCACACCCAGTTTCAATTTCTTGTGTTCTTGGACTGAGTTATGTATAAAAGAGTGTAACCTAAAATCTTTGATCAAGATTGTGCCTTCTGTGTTTTTATAGCTTAGCACTTTAGCTTATATAGCAGAAAGTTTTAATTTTTGGGTCTTTACAAAAGAACCTGTTTGATTTACATGACATCCTTTGAATTCTGCTTAAAGTTCTTGTTTACTTTTTGTAATTTGATGATAATCTGTGAATCTTGAATGTATATCTTATTTTGCTAATCCGTTTAGTTATCACTCAAGTAAATTATAATTATGTTAATTTTTTGAAATTCTTGTGTGCATGAAAGGTGCTGCAAATCCATCTGTAGTTGTAGGGGTTAAATTCATTATTGCATTGTAAAAAACGTCATATTGAAGGCTTAATTGTATTTTGAGTTGAAGATATTGTTTTAGATTGATGTGAAATTATGAATGTCAGTTGTTGGGAGGAGAAATTACCATTATACCCATCATGTGCCTATCATGTGACAAATAATTAACAAGAGTTTGGAATTGAGTTAGACTTAGGGGCCTAAATAGTTAGTTATAGAGACCAGGGGGCACATATGTTAAAAAATCCTATTTTGGGCTAATATAGTAAAAGTGATATAACAACAGGGGCCAAAACGTAATTTACTCTATTTGTAATATACGTTATTTTTAACGGGCAACAAATCAATCCCGAGTACTCTCGAGGCACCCACTAGACAAATGGAGTACCCCGAGAGTAACCCGAGTCATCCACCACCACTTTCGGGGAAAATCCGGTAACCCATCCGTTCGTAAGCACGACAGTGAAATTACTGGTAAAACTTGTTTGGCTTGAGAATAGAACCCAGGTTTCCCTGTGTAACAACTCGTAATTTCGTTGTTATCTTTTTCCTTTTATTTCCGTTAAACCTTCATTGTAATTCCGAGATTTGATTATGAGAAAGTTTATGTTAAAGTAATAATTTGTTTTGTCACAACTATACTACATCTAATCGCTTGTTAAATCGCTTATTAAACGCATCGCTAACTCAGCGCAATCACAAGTAACTGTGTTACTTCAATAGCCGAGTGTGTTGTTGTACAATAACCACTTGTGTCATCGCATCGCTTATCTCAGCGCAATCGCAACGCAATTGATTAGGTTATTTTATGTTACTTATGTGTATGTGTGTTTTATGATTTACGGTTATAATCGCTATCGCAACGCTCTCACAAGCACGAATCGCTAAATCACACTATTGTATTGATTATAACGCTTAACATAACTATCTAATACGGACCAAATCGCCAAACGAACTCCTAACGCGAAATCAACGAACAAAACTTCGCCAACAGGCCAAGTTTGGCCGAGCTTGTGCATCACAAGTTCGCCCGAACTTATCCAGGCCACCAGAACTCATCTTTTAAGCAAAGTTCACTCGAGCTTGGTTCCAATCCAAGGAAAATCATCAAGTTCGCCCGAACTTGATGTGTCCAGCCTATTTTTCCACCTCACCTATAAATACTCAGCTCCTCTCTTCATTTGCACTTGCTGCAAGTTCGCCCGGAGCTCCCCAAAACCGAAACCCTTTGTTTTCTAAGTAAGATTCAACCCGTTTTCAAGCTACAACAACGTTTTACAACGATTTTGCACAAGGCTTTGCCTTCGATTTCATCAAAACTCTTCTGTTTACGAAAATCTTCATTTTTTACAAAACTTCTGTTTTTCACTTAGATCTATGCTTAGATCTAAGTAAAACCTTTTACACATCGATTTTTACACAAATTCGGACTAAATGACGTATGTTTTGTTCACTTTGAAGTGGAACGAGGCGTTGTCAGGAAGATCTCAGATCCAGAAGCACAAGGATGAAATCATCACTTTACATAAGCTGGACTAACCCGTACGAACCATCAAGTTCGCCCGGATTAGCCCGAGTTTCTGTAAAATGGCTAAACTCGCTCCGAAAGACCTCTCCAGCCTAAGTTTTACTCAGTGGCTTAAGGTTGGAGGGATGGACACTCGATTTTCTCAGCAAACGACGCGAAAACGTACGAATTGGATGCCAAAACAGTCAAGTTCGCTCGGAATACACCAAGTTCGCTAGAACTTGTCACCAGATTGGTGACCAAGTTCACCCGAACTTGGTCTACTTTGTCAATTTTCCAAGAAGTCCAATCAAGTTCGCCCGAACTTTCATGATTCCCAAGGAAATCAGACAAGTTCGCCCGAACTTGTATCACTCTTCAGCAAACAGGGGGCAAGTTCGCCCGAACTTGTACCTCCAGTAAGTTTAGGTAGTCAAGTTCGCCCGAACTTGTCTACTGTTCTTTCAACCATTAATCGTTTCAGCATTTCGGAAGACTGATGCACTTCTGTTCGCTTACAGGCTTATCCGGCGCTCTCCTCAACTCGTCTCAGATCCCGTATCTCTCTTTAATCGCGCCGATTGTGAGTATACTTGAACCCCTTTTACGTTTAAACGCACTTTTGGGTGTCACATATGTTCGTATATCAAAACACATCACACAACTCAAACTCTTATTCGCAATCCCGCTTATACATGACTTTACATGAAACTTGCTGAACCTTATGTGTTACTTGATTGCTAGTACGCCACCCTTAACATGATAGTATACTAGAGCTTGACCAGCCACCCGGAGGCCCGGGGTTGTTAAGGCTCGTATTTCATTTCTCGGTTATGTTCTCTTTAGGATGTGGACACTTGTTCGCATGCCTCGATCAATCGGGGTTTGTTGGTTTACTTGAATCTAGTAGATACATAGTTCACATCTCTTACGTAATGTTATGCGGTGTATGCTAAACGCTTTTATATCTATTATGTACGCAAACCTGTATGCTCACCTTTACTTAATTGTATTGACGTTTTATTTTAACATATGTGGCAGGTTGAGGATATTTGCTTTGGACGCTTAGATTTAGTATTTGCCTTAGAAAATCATGTAATAAATCTAGAGGATATCGAACTTGATATGTATTAAGAGATATTATGTTTTGTAATGATTAAACGTGAAATGTTGGTTGATTGTATGAGAAATTAACTGTTTAAGATTCTGTCATGTTAGTCGTTAAGGAATTTCTCTTGAGACAATCTGGTTCGTCTAGTCCTACACCCCGATGTTTCCGTCATCGGTTGGGGTGTGACACCCTGCGTCTCCTATCATAGCCCATCAGTGTCTCACTCTTTTTATTCACCAAATGTAAATCGAACTCAAGTCTTTACGGAAGAACTCAAGTACCTACCACTTGAGCTGGAGGTCGTTGGCATGTGTAATTTAGTTTTAATCTCTAACGACTTGAAACTAAACTAGAATTTTTTTAAGGTCAATTGATATTTTCCCTTATAAAACTTTTAAATTGGATAATAAAACTTTTAAATTGCATACTTAGCCAAGTAAAAAATTTGAATTGTATGTATTCTCTTCTTTAACTAATAAAATTGAAAAGTTACTCTTTTTTATTTATTTTATTAAAAATAATTTATATAATGACTATTTTCCCTTACTTTTTACTAAAACTTAAATATTGCATATTTACCCGGATATTACAAAATTTTGGTGTCTTTTTCACAGTTTTTTTTTTCTTTTTATTTCTTTTACGTTTCGCTAGCTAGGTTTTTTTATTTTTGGTTTCTTGCACGTTTACTAAGTTTTTCTTTTCGCGTTTTGTCTATCATTAACTATAGTAACAATCATAAAACATACGAGTGATAATCATGTATATAAAAAATAATTTAGACCATCCTTGAACTTCCCTAAACCCAAGAGCTGTCATGCTAAAGCAAATAATCAATGATAAAGTTAGAACTACTATAATTGAATTTGTAAATTTCAACCATTTAAAATTACGAAACTCAAATTATAAACAACTAGTAAAAAGGTCAATTAATTTATTAAAAATACATAGAATCAAAAAGAGTTCTAAACCAGTAGTAAAAGAAAATCAAATAAAATGACGAAACTCATCTATTATATGCGGAGCAAATAAGTTGAATCAAAATCCTAGATTTCTACACTAATTAAACGAAGGCAATAGGAATCTTTAATTTTAGACATTTTAATAAAGAAGGGGAAATATGCAATTTCATTTTAAGTTTAAGTAAATATGGAATGTTATTAAAGGAGAAATATGCAATTATCCATTTTTTTATGATTCATGTTGAAATTTAGTGCACACAATCAAGTCCAAACTAGAAGTCAGATTTCTTCTATAAATTTTCTTTTTTGGTACCATTCTCTCTACCCAAAAAGAAAACCAAGATTATGAGTCAACAAAAGTATTTTTGTTCTAAAATTATAATTATAATTATAATTATAATATATTGTACAAAATAACTAAATCGAACAATTTACATCATTAAAACAGTATTTTTTTTTCTCTTTAAATAGACTCTTTATTTGATATATGCTTTTATAGAATTTTGTTTTTTGAGTAAACTGTTATTTTCGTCTATGTAGTTTTTACTTTCGTCACTTTCATCCTTTTTTTATTAATTTTTTTTTGCTTTCGTGGCTATCCTTAAGGTTTAAAAGAAACTTGTCTTTTTCATTTGCTTCAATAACGCCAATCAAAGTTTATGTTAAGAGGAAAAACCTCTTTTGTGAAAGAACAAGGTTTAAACCCACGCAAGTGAAATCAACCGTTCAAAAAAAGTAATTTAATTAGCTTTTTGTTATTTTCTATTTGAGTAAATTTAAAAAGACAAAAATATCCCTTATTTATTGAAAGCCTAACAAGAAAATTGGATTGCTTTATTGAAGTAGATAAAAATGACAAGTTCTGTAATCACCAGGACAATCGTACAAGAAAAAAATTGAATGAAAATAGTGAAAATAACCAAATTACAAGGACGAATATAACAGTTTACTTTTTTTATAGGTAAATAAAAACTAATTTCACATGTAATATGATCAAGCACTTTAAAATTTTCACATCATTCAAAACTCAAAGCATATCCCATGTGGATTTGCCTTTCAATCCCTTTGCTTCGATTTTGTAATCAAATTAGAGGAGAGTTTCATTTTAATTGAACTAAAGAAGTCAAATCTTAATATAGAACTTTGAACTTTTTTAGCCAAACAACGTAGTTTTGTTTGGTTTCACATATAAAGTTAGATATGTCACGAGATCATACTCAATTTCTCATGTATATATAACAATGAATAAACCACTCACAAATAGTAAAATGATACAATAGCTTAAACACAAAATACACTCAAATACATATCAAATTAAAGGACCAATAATTCAATATTTTAAAATAGTCAAAATTATATATATGCCAATAAGCGCAAGAAAAGGGGGAAAACAATATAGAAATCACTTGCACGTAATGTTGACCATTTTATATATTATTTTGATAATACATGTTTCATTACAAATGGGTCTTAATATACAAATTGAGCTTACCATGAGAAGTAAAGGAGAGAACTCTTTTTTCTTTCTTTTTTTAAAATTTTTTTCTCATGTTATCAAACATATTTTAGTCTCTGAATCTTTTAAAAAAATCGTGTTTTTATAATTACTCTATTAGAGTAAATACACGTTTTTTGCAATTAAACATCATACTTAAGTAGATGAAAAAAAAAAAGAAGTTTCTTTCACTTCTCATGTTAAAAGCTATTTTGTATGTTAAGACTCATTTGTATTTGAGTCTTACACTACATGAATCATATAGATTCAATGACGGGTGATGGAGAGGTTAGCGTGGGCGATTGTCCTATGAATTTTATTATTTATAAAACACTCAACAGTGTATATATGTAAGTAGTTAATGCATCAGTAGGTCGCATTTACATGTATTATGACATGTAATGTTGAAAGTCCTATGAAGATTGAGAAATGAACTACAATTTAATAATACACAAATCATTCTTCCTAACCTTAACTACTCTAGGCTAGATTTAATTGTTTGTATTACAATTTCACTATGATAAATAATTCGTTTGATTGCGGGCTAATTTCAGATTTCATGTTTAATCAAGTTAATTTCAGATTTCATGTTTAATCAAGTTAACATGTTTAACAAGTTTAATCAAACTGATGGGCTCATAAAAATAGTTTATTCAAGCATGTGTACTGACCAACCCGTTTACGCCTCATTTAACCATATTTTTACAACCCGTCAATCCATTTACAACCCGCAAATGCGTCAACCTGCTTGACTAGTTTCGATAAATAGATTAAATCGGTTGTTTTTAGATTATATGATTTTTAGTGTGTCCAGGCAAGGATTGATGTTTTTACACGAATAAATATATTGTTCATGTTCAAGTTCAACAATTTACCCATCAACGTCAACCCGACACGCTTTGCACCCCTAATTTATTACATGTCAACATAGAAACAAAAAAGGATGTATTATTAACTCGCAATAGCATGTTGATTTAATTGGGCTGGACATGTATAATCAACCTTTGAACCATGCTAGGCCCAAATATTCACCTTTCACTGAAATTACAATAAAAAAAGTCCACTAGGAAAAGGACATTTCCTTTCATAACATCATGAATTTCGTCACTCACGCTACAACTTAAATAGATCTTGTTGGTTAGTAGCGTATTGATAGGTATCATGAGTTATTCAGTAACAAGTTCTCATAAAGAAATAAAATTTATTGAAATTGAGTTTATGTACCAATAAGAATATAACAAACTAATATATTTAACGACACATAAAGTATATTTTATATTATAATAAGATGCTAGCATAATTCATTAATCTATATAAACGTAATAATTGTCTATATAACGCAAATAAATGAGAATTTAGTTTGTAGAATTGACTTTTTATAATATTTTGTAAATGTCATATAAATGCTCGTGGACAATTTGAAATAATAAATGTAGCAGATAACAAATTGTCTTACATCATAGTTGAGAAATAGTTACATTTGTTTAAATTGTCTTACATAAATTTTGAAATGATAAATGTAGAAAAGTTAATGATGGTGCAAAGTAGAATTCAATTAACATATTCTATTGTTGCAAACCACAACAGATTTAAGCTTAAAAAAAGGTCGTGATTTGTGATTTTTTGGTGGTTCCATGAACCATCAGAATCTCCTTTTGACACCGTACTCAAACCGCGAATGTGTACTCTCCCCTCACCCGACTATCAATTTTTGTGTATTTGAAAAATAGATGTCAATAGGTGTACAACAGTCTATATGGTGTGCTGAAAGTTATAGTCCCCGTCTATGTAGACTGATTGTGAGATAAGATCCAGTTTTCAAGTCCAAATCAATAATAAAATATATGAGTTAATTGCCCGGATAGTCGCTGTGGTTTCACGTTTAGTCCCCAACTTTTCAAAATAGCATGTTTGTTCCATGTGGTTTGCTCAGTTGTTACTCGGATAGTCCCTGTATAGGATGACAGTGAGGTTGCTCAGTTAAGTTTGTGTGAAATGTCTAAACAACCCTTTATACATATATTAAGAAAACAAAAAATAATTAATAAATGGTGTGGGAACACGGTTGTGTTATTATTATATGAGGCCGAATCATGGCAACCACTTCAACAGGTTGTCAACCAATTTGGCTACGACGTCTCAAAAGTGAAATTACGGGAAGCAATTTGACAACCTGTGGACGTGACTGCCATGATTCGGCCTCATATGATAATAACACAACTGTGTTCTATATTTTTGAAACACCACGAAACCAGTGTATCACCGAAACAAAACACATGTTGTATCGTGTTTTTCCCATCATATATATATCAGTATTATGACTGTTATCACTGTAACAAACTACCTCTCGTTACCCCTCTGCTTATACTTGAGTATAAAATTAACCTTTCCGGCTATATACCTCAAAATGCATTTTGTTGCTGCTACATGAGATTCTTTTGGAAATTGCAATAGCATCTCACTATTCAAACCGAGTAAAATAAACGAATCCCTGTGTGCAACAATTAACGAAGACTACCGACCAGTCTTCTATATGTCGTAGCATCCCTGATATACCAACTTCGTCCTTAGTTAATTTCATTCCCTATTCCAAAGGACGCTTAGTTGGATTACAATCCAACATACCCGCGTTTGTCTAAATCTTATTCGTGTATCCTCAGTGTGTGATAGAAATACCCGAGTTATCTTGAACAACCTCAATTCCAAGATAATAAGATAACATCCCCCAAACATTGATCTCTTCACCCATTGTTGCAGAAACAGCTAAGCACTGCAAGGTCGTCAAATGGGGAGTTGCAAGTACTCGGCTTACGCTAAGAGTACGCGGAGATGGTAAATTATTAAAAAAATGGGGAATTTTATATATGTCAAATATCATAAGTTTACTAATATTTATAAAAGAAAAATACATGAATATCAATATAAATCAGAAGGATACATTTTCAAATACTATAATATTTCAAAAATCGATATTTATTCTTTAATATTATATAAAAAGTAATAATTTAATTCGCGTCTTCCAAGGTATCATGAAAAACAATGAAAATCCGACTTGACCGAGTTGAATTGCCTAGCTCCGAGTTTGACCGACTAGCTCTGAGTTTGACCGATACCGAATAATGTTGACCGAATTGAAGAAAATCCCCCCGACACCTTGTCAAGTACCGAGTACTCGGTTGCCTAGACCGGTTTATGCAACACTATTCTCAACCATCACCATCTTAATGGATCGATTACAATAAATAGACATTACTTGTCTAAGTGTGAGCCGACTGCGACTATAATTCTTTCAACTAGATAAGCTCTCTTCAATTATCTCTCATATAACTAATTAAAAGAATTATAACCGGGTTATAACTCTCCCCAATTATGCCATTTCACCATCGGCCCAGTGAGTCAGGATCTAAACCTCGTAGATCAACATTTTCTGGGCCTCTGTAATGGTCTCTCCGATGAACCATTGCCACCTTGGAGATCCTCGCGGATGTTGCCAAATCTCTCTCCAATCCCAATTTCCGTTTGTGGTTGTATATAGCCACAAATGTATGTCTTGAAAAAACCATATTGTCACAAGAGTCTTGTACACTAAATGAAGTTAAGCTATATAAATTTATTATCAAAGATTTATGACATGTGACATTATAAGAATTGTTGGATTAATCTTTAGAAAGATACGTATATTCTCATTAGCCAATGATCAACATAATCTGAAAGGTGAATTATTACTCATATATTATTCTAAAATCATATAAAACGGCAAAGTTTGAGCTGGAAACTCTAACCAAAGTTGGTTGTAACGAGCTACAGCCATATGATTTTTATAATCAAGATGCTCCAATTATTCATTTAAATGAATGAATAAAGTATTTTAAAAATAGTTTTTTGGTCATAAATGCCTTTTCCTTTCTTAAAAAAAATTAAAAACTTTATGTGGGGTAAATGTGTTTCATTGAATATTCTATAATAGTTTTGTTAGTAATGGATTCTTATATATATATTTTTTGAATTTAGTTACCAACTTTATGTGTTTAATAAACTGATTTTATTTCTGCCTACTTTTTATATTAAAATATAATTGTTAGACTCTAATATAGCATATTTCTTTGACAAAGGGCATGTTTTTTCTCCAAAAATATTTTTCAAGTATAAATTATTATACATCTAAGCTTTGTTATGATGTATTTATTATCATCACAAAAGAAATATGCTGATATTGGCATGAATACAAAATACATTTAGTAATAAAACTTTAACAAAAAAATTACAAAGATTATATCAAATATTTCAGTTAACAGCAACACACACTCTCTAACTCTACTCCTAAATTACGTTTTTTTATCAACCACGGGATCAAAACCTCCCCATTTAGAGAGGCAAAGTCTTATCCAACTCTTGGGTAACATTAGACCAAAAACCATTTGGTTATAATGTTTTATATAGTTAAGGTCCTTTATTTTACATCCTTTTTTTAGATAGGATTTAAAATAAAACTATAACAAAAAACTAAAAAAATTGAAGAACAGTCATTGATCCATTCTTTTAATTAATTAGGGTTCAATTTAGTGTGATCCCATAGAACTAATCATCCTTCCATTATGCTTCTCATTATTTGGCTATCCTATTAATTATATATAGAAAGTGGGATTAGCTTTGTATTTTCAAATTGAATTTTTAGGTTTTATATTATTATTGATAATTGATACTTAGCTTGTTGTCTAGCACTTTGATTTGTGTTTGATTTGAAATGAGATCGAAATTTGATATGGGTTTTAAAAGAAAAAATGAGAGAAAATTTACATTTAAAAAAAATATGTATTATATATTGAGACTTGAATTAAAAAAACATATTTGAAAATACCATATAAGAAATATGAAAGGGAGCAATCGAGGGGAACACGAGGGAGAGAAAAGGAGAGGTGAAGACATGTGAAAACTCAATGAGTTTACATGCTAGTGTAATCGGATTGACTTGTTGATAAAAGTTAGTGTAACCGGATTAACTTGTTGACATAAGTTAATCATGATTGCATCAAACAAATTAGGAAAGTATGCTAGTATATGCTTGTTTGAGTTTATAGGTATTCGAGATCCTCATTGGTTCCTAGGGGCAAAGCTCGTACGTAATGTGGGGTTCCAAGGGGGCAACACCCCTTTGAAGGGAGCCAAGGACAGCGCCCCTGAGAGCAGGACCATCCGTGTACTTTACTCACCTACAAAAGTACCATGTCTTGGCAAATTATATTTATCACTTTCCAACACTTGTTTATAACCACAATTATTCAACATAATACCAAATAACAGATTCTTTCAAATTCCAGGTACATACAACGTTGCCCATTGTCTAAAAACAATCATTTTCCATAACTAAAATTAAGCTTAGCATTTCTTAGTCCTTTGATTGGTTTAGTTGGAACGTTGCCCATTTTAAGAATAGATCCATCTTCAATTGGTTAAAAATTATTAAACCAAGGAAGATCCTTGCACATGTGACTAGTTACTTCTGAATCAACACACTAAGCAACATTATCATCCTACATATAAAATGCCTCAGATGTTAGTGATATGTAGTACTCGCCAAAATTATAATTTTGTACGAAACTCTAGCATTGTTGCTTTCATGTACCCTTAGACCCAATAGGACCAGCCTTATTCATGCCATTACCAACCCGACAGTCCTTCTTGAAGCAATCATGTTTGCCATACGTCCAACAATTGACTTAGGCTTCTTTCTGGGAGCTTAGTTGTTATTATCTTGGAATTTCCGTTTTTTTCCTTTAAACTTGTCTGAATTCTTCGATGATTCACCTTTTTCAAGTGTGTTCATGGAAGTAGCTCCAGCCATGTTTTTGTCGTTAAATTTGTAATTTTCATAAGTCCTCAAGGACTCTTCAATTCAAAAGTGACTACCAAGTTGGGCCAGATTCAATTCTTCCTTCTTATGTTTCAAAGTATGTCTAAAATCTTTCCTAGAAGGAAACAGTTTGTTAATGATACTTGAAACCGAGATGGATTCATCCCTCATCAAATCATGTTAAGCAGATTGCCCTGGTATCCTTAACAGTTCATTATATTGTTCCATGATTGGCCTTGAATTCGCAATCTTATAATTATTGAAATTACTAACCAAAAACTTCTTATTTAGAAGCATCTTCGGCCACATATTTGGATTCAGGAGAATCAAACGGTTACTTTGTAGGTTCAACATCCTGATACACATAAAAAAGAGAGTTAGATATACCAGTTAAGATGTGACCACGTTAGATGTAGTCATGTTTCTCCCACTTGGATCAACCCCCTGTATGTTCTAGAGTTTCACCTTTAACAATTTCAGGCATGGGGGTACTCAAAATGTAGACAACCTTCATAGTAATGAGAATAAAGTCCATCTTCTTCTGCCATTTTCAAAAATCTTGTCCCTTAAATATCTATTTTGTTGAAATTACTTGTCTTCTCTTTCACAAATTCTCCTTTCATCAATTTCTTAAGACTGTTTTAACCTTTTTGGGGAAATAAAACAATTAACCAGATGTCACACCCCGATTTCCATGTGTAACCCGGTGGGCCCGGTGGGGAATATTGTGACGTATGTTAATATCATCATAACCAAACAACACAGAATATCACAGCGGAAGTATTGGAATTATAATATCATTACAAACCGAGATATTCAAAGTTCAAATATAACAACAATGCTTTGTAACGAAGATCCATATGCGGATCGAAAATATACATAAAATGATAACAGACTCTACAGGCAAATCCTAAGGTCGCAACACCTCGGTATATGCCCCGCAACTACCGGCCTATTTCGTACTTGTACCTGTAACTTGATCTTTGAAAATACGTCAGTTTAGACTGGTAAATACTCTCAACCGACTCATTTTGGAAATCTTTTCGAAAATAGTTTTAGGTGCACTTGGCACATTTTCATAAATAACTTGGGACAGTACAAACGACCTTGTATACAGATTTACATGTCAGGCTTTTACATATGGGGCCCGGTACAGAAACCGAGACCTGATCGACTGACACACCACTCTGAACTTTCACATAGAAAGCAGATAGCAATTACCCAATGTATGCCTACACACCATGCTATATTGTCGTGGCCACTAGCACTTTAGTGAGCCAAGGATATCCAGGACACGGTCAAGTCCACCCCCAATGTTTTAGTTTCAACAAAACAGATCAAAACCGGGTTATTCAAGATTCTAGTTAATTACCACAACTGGATAAAACATGATCCCATACCCGACCAAGCGGCAATAATTTACCGTATCCCAAGCCCGTATAAGGGAAAATAAGTTAAGGGTATTTAGCTGAAGTTAAGTCTTGTAAGTCAGAACTCAGCCGCAGATCAGAAATAAGCATTGGTACAATTTACCGGAAGGCGTTTAGTCTGGGAGTGATGGTAATTATTAACCAATATTAGAATGCTAACGGTTCTTAATGAAGTCTTAGACTTGAACCGGTTAGACACGTTTAAACAATACGGTACGATACGCTAGATTAAGCGATGATCGAAATAGAACGTAGTTTAAACCCGACAAGTACTAAGACTTGTATAATATGGGAAAAGTATTTACATTCTGGAATTTGAAATAAAATGATAAGGTTAAACCCGTTTTGGTTAAATTACGTAAACTAGTTACATAAGCTTAACAGTACGCATATAACCGATACCGGGTAACCGGATGAGTCATGAACGAGTTCCATATGCCAATATACTTTAAACAAGTTATATTATCAGTAGGATATCAACTTTTATGTCCGTTATGGTTTTAAAATCAATTAATGCCTCAAAAGGGCGTTTTGGTCATTTAGCGACATATAAAAGGAACTTGCGTATAATCTGATGTTACAACCATAAACATTCTGTGAAAATACTTTATTTATTATATAATATCATTAGGCTATCGAATATATGTGTGTTTTATAGTTTAAGACCAAACGTTGCACCGTATAGGCATTTTGGTAATCTCACACATAGTTTCAAAAGCTTATTTGGGATTCTGAGTTTTTATTATGTACCTACTGTAGAAATACTTTAAATGAATTATAAAATCAGTAGGTAACAAGTCTTGGTTGGTAAATATGGTTTAAAACCATACTATGCGCCGAAAAGGCGTAAAAGTCGTTAAATGACGATATTTGCGATATTTTGTGAAAACTGATGTTATGACCAGGTTTAAATAATTTAAATATGTTATTTAGTATAACATATCAGTAGAAAAAATTTCATATGGAAATCATGATTAAAAACCATTTAAGTGCCGTAAAGACGTTATCGTCATTCAAGAGCGTAACATAAGAACTTGTGCATAAACTCAGCTTATATACTGAAATGATATCCCAAAATATCCTAATCATGATATTAAATCAGTAGGCAATAAGTTTGGTATGAGAAATTATGTTTAAAATCGTTCTATGCGCCGAAAGGGCTTTACGGTCATTTTAAAGCTTAATTTACGATATATTACGAAAAATCGATTTATGACCAGATTTGTAACACCAGAATAAGTTAAACATGTTAACACATCAGTAACTAATTCATTTGCAAGTTCAATGGCATTTAAAACCTCATTATTAAATAAAATGGCGAAATAGTCGAAATATGGCATTTTCACGGAAACTCGCATAAGACTCGAATAACTACCGTTATCATGTAATATAACCTCAGAGGGTTATGCTACATCATAATACGATCATAATGAGACCTTAAATCAGTAGCATACTAATCTAATTCGATTCATAATCGAAAGTCAACGCAGAAGTCAAATTTCACGACATTCGGTTGCGAATCGATCCTAAAAACTGAAATTGACGAGCCGAACCTGTTTACACATGTTCTAATAATTATTTCCAAGTTGTTCATGTGTTAAAGAATATTTTAGAAAGCCTTTAATCTCAGTTTATGAATATTTAAAAAATCTGGCCCGTTGACTTTTAAAAAAATATATATTGACTCGTCAATTGATCTAGCAAACGTGGTAGTTAGGAGGTGCCCTTTTGGGGGATTAACACCTACCTATTTACGATCACGTAGCCACATTCGGATTGATCCATGGCTGGACCATCATGTCCTTAGCTCAAAGTCAAGGTGTTTTTACATCAAGACTTTGACTTTAGCTTAAATCCTAATGAAATAACTTAGCATGAAGATGGAACACTTACATGAGGTCCTATGGACTGAAGAAACTCAAAGAAAAGCTTCTAAGTAATCAGGATTCTCCAGAACTGATTATAGATGAAAGGATTTAGGAAGATGCAAACTTGAACCCATATGTTCATCACATATTTGCAATGATTGAGGATCAAGGAGATCTATCCAGGTGTTTAGAAGCATCATATGATGTTTACATGTGTCCCAGAGGTATCAAAACCAGGTTAAGAGTGGCAAAACTGAGATAGGTGGCGAGCTAGGAGGTTATACATGATGACTAAGCAGTTTCTAGTCTGCAGATGGGCTTACGGACCACATGGGTCCAGCCTTACGGTCCGTATGGACCCAGCTCAGCAACCCAAGTTTCACTTATTTGCAGTTTTGGCCCATGGACTTGTTTCGTCGCGTTTTGTCCCCCGTAACCCCTTTTACATGATTTCAAGGCTCGATAAAGGTGTTAAGGCATAAGTGACTTGGATTATGTCCGGAAATATCCTGGATGTCGGTTCGTTCGGTTGTACGGTGGCGCGTTTCGCTAAAATGCGTAAAACGTTTAAACGGACACAAAAACGATCAAAATTTCGCAACGATGGACATCCTTGCATCCTTATCAATAAAACACAAGATTTTATTGAATGTACATATTTAAATTTACATATAGGGCCTATATTCAAAAATACAAGAATTCAGTAAGTTTTCGCAGTTTGTCAGGAACAGTCCCTGGACTTTCAAACTTGCATGAAACGTTATAATAAGTGTGTAAATCCCTCATTGGCATATAATAGGCATACATAAGAGTATGAATAATATTATACGGCTCTCGGTTCGTTAAAAGGTCACTCAGAGGCTTAGTTTGAGCATGTTGGCACTTTTAGTCCCTTAACTATTAATTTGTCGTTCAGACGTTATAAAATAACATAACGATGCATTTGGTCCCTCTCGATTTAGCACCTGGCATACGAGGATCACTAGGACACGTGTCGGAATTTTACAGGACGGGTTTTTACGATGTGTTACATCCTCACCCCCTTTAAAGAAATCTCGACCTCGAGATTTTATTCAAATGCTAGAAGTATTATTGTCGCATAGTGGACTTAACCTTACGTATACTCGGGATTTCTATGGACATCTCGTTTGGCCTTTACAATAGGCACATGCTTTCTTAGAAGTATCTTAACCTGTCGTTTCTCGATCGTTACCGGTTTTCCAACAAAACCATAGGCTTTCGTTTAATTTGCACATTTTTATGCAATATTGCTAGCAACTCATTGGCTAGTCTTTTCATTTAAATTGCATTCGTGAGACGCATTGTCAATTGCGTTGAGCTTTTCAACTAAATTAGCTTATAAGCTAAAGTCCCGACACATTCGATCATCTCGAATGGTCATATATATATATATATATATATATATATATATATATATATATATAAGGCTTAATTTTCCCTTCTAGCTAAAACATACTACACTATTCTAGGGTGATGCCTACAATAAGACTTTGTCCCTTATTGGGAACTTATACGTTTGCAACTCTTGTCAGCGTAGTTCTTCTGTTGTTTATTGACAGTTTTGAAATAGATCTTGGATTTGTATTATCCTATCCATGGTTCCCATGACAATCTTAGGTCTTGTTAGTTGGGTCCTTCCCGCTTATGCCTATCCAACGGGCAGTTTAATATTTTCTCCCATACAAGGCTTCCAAGGGACCAGCCTTGTATTTATATAACAATAAATATATAGGAGAACTTAACTAGGTGAGATGTTCACTCTAACTACTATTCAATCAATCTTAAAGAAGTACCTAACCCTTATAGTTGGTCGAGCAAATCGTCGATCCTGGGCTGAGGTTAACGATTCCTCATCGTTGCCTTGTTTAAATCAATCAATGCATAACCGCATTAAACCGTTTTTCTTAACAAACAACATCTGATCTCCCAAAGTGACGAGCTAAGCTGTACAAGCCTTTCTTCAAAACTTCATTTAATTAGGGCTCTGTTATTCTTTTCTTTTTCCATCGGTGTTAATTGATAGGGAGCTTTTTGCAACAGGTCTATCCTTTAGTATGATGTCAATCTTAACTCCACTTGCCTTTCAGAAGGTAAATCGTGTAGTTCTTTAGAGAAGATATTAAGATAATCAGAATTGATATATATAATTTAAACTTCAGCCTTTGATTCTTCTAATGTTGCTTGTGTCATCAAAATGACACATTCGCCCTTCGAATACTTGGATGCCTTGAGTGGAGACACCTACTCAAGCACCTTTATACGAAATATCTCCTTGAATACCGTTTGCTGATTTTTAGTACAATATGACTGTTGGAAGATCCTAGTGGTTCCATGCATTAAACCTTCATGTTGATCCGGCATGAAAGCAATCTATGGGATACACTAAGATACTGCCATTTACCATATGGCGCTTTTATCAACTAGTCTGGCATTCGTAGTCGATAGAAATCAAAGAGATTAATAGATTAATAAAATAATTTAAATAATAATAATAATAAAATTTCATCGTACTTCAACCGAAGGAAGATCATGACTGATTCTAGAGCATCCGTAAAAAAAGAGCGATTTCTATGGTTTCATCGGTAGGTCCTACCTTATACTTAATATCTGATGTTCTTATGGATATATTAGAAGTTTGCTAGACTTATGGTTTATGAAAGACTTATTAGTGCCTGAATCAAAACAGAACTCTTAGCAAACATAACCTTAATTAATGATAAGGAATGTACCTAATAGCTTGTTGATATTTTCTGCCTACTACATTTGTCAAGAAAATATTCAGGCGGTTCCTTTCTTAGCCTCTCCAGGCTTAGCTGCACCGTCTTTGGCCGCTTTAGGGCAGTTAGTACTTATGTGGCCTTTGTCGCCACAGCTGAAGCAGACCACATTCTTTATGTCCCTATATTCATGGGACTGATGACCAGTTCTTTTACCAATACCACATTGATTTGGCCTTTGGTCTGTTCGACACTGTCCCCAGTGCCTTTTGTTGCAGGTCTTGCACGTAGGCTTTTCATCTGACTCTTGCTGGTTCTTATTGAATCCAGACTTTCTCTTTTTCTTAGATTTCTGGGAGTTATCATTCTCCCTTTCTCTTTTCCCATCGGTCTCAGCTTTGACTGATTTTTGTCTCACTAAATCCTGAGTAAGAGTCAGAGCTAGGTCTCCAGCAGACCTATATGTGCTGGGCCTTGAAGCCCTAGCATTTCCCTTATTTCCTGGCGCTAAGCCACCAATAAAACGAGCAATCCATTTTGGTTCACGGGAAACTAGGTATGGCACTAACCTAGACAAGGAGTTGTAGTCGGTCACATACTTCTGACAATCCAAATTCTTCATTGATTGGGATAAGAGATCCGTCTCTATCCTTTCCAACTCATGAGGTGGACAATATGTTTCTTTAATCATATCCATAAACTTGGACCAACTCAAATTATACAAATACACCTTTCCAGCAGACTGTACCATAGCTTTCCACCATATTAGGGCATCGCCCTTATATGATTGTGATACAAATTTCACAATATCTTTGTCAGCGCAACCACTGATCTCGACTACGGTTTCTATTTCATCTAACCATCTAAGGGCTTTAACTGCCCTTTCTTGCCCATTGAAGTAACGAGGCTTACAGGATACAGAATTCTTGTATGAACACCCATTCTTATTGGAACGCATCTTCTCATGATGCTCCTGTCTCTCAGTCTTACTCCTCACATTTGAGGAGTGTATCTTACTATCCCTTGGATTCGATCGAGGTATACACGAGTGTTTCGATAATTGTTTGGAGCGAGAAGTACCCGACTCCTGTTGCCTTGCCGTATAGGCATTCATAGCCTTCCTAACCTCCGTGGCAATTAAAGCTTGTAGATCATTTTTACTTATGACAATATTTGCATTTGCATTATTGTCATTACGCTTGCTGTTGGCTCCATCAGAAGTTGCCATTGTAGCTACTTGGTACTAAACACCAATTTGTATTCTATTAGATGGTCATTCGCATTTGATGACTCATTGTATCTATGCATGGTATTATCAAACCATTTTGGCTCTAAGTTGGGTATATAAATCCCTTGCCTTTTGGATCAATGTGCTCGAAGTCACAACTGTCAGGCTTTGACATTTTAAATGAATGTCTAATAGCAATTTGTATATAACCTAGGTCTCAAAGGACCATCACAGGTATTTAAAAGATCGGACATAGTCCAGAAATTTTAAACAGTGGATTATAAAGTCACATCTGCCCTTGTCGTAACAACAATTTAAGTAGCTCGCAAACTTGTCACCAAGGACTTAAAATATGGCACAACTGGCCTTGTTAAAAAAATATATATATAGATATGGCACAAACGGCCTTATCACTAAGGGACATTATAAGATATGGCACAAAAGACCTTGTCACAAAGAGGGACATTATAAGATATGGCACAAAAGGCCTGGTCACAAAGGACATCAAAATACGGCACGAAGCCTTATCATAAGCCGCGATCTTATTGATCAACAGGCTTTAAGGCTTGAACATAGTTCATTACCTTTGGACAAGGGATCGTAGACCACAACTGTCATTGTCATAATTGACGATATTATATAGCCCGTAGGCAAATCAATTGACATCTCGAACGGATGTTAAAATAATAATTATTGGACTAATAATAGTAGTCACTATCGTATTAATCTATGGTGCTTGGGCATAGCCCACCACCTTGGACAGGGAACCATAAAGGTCACAACTGTCATTGCTTTATTGACAATATAGCACGAAGGTAAAACACCACTAATGGATGTTAATTTATAGCTCAATGGCATTGCATCACTAATGGATGTTAAATCGTGGTCCGTAGACACTTCATCACTAATGTTAGATTATAGCTCGTAAGCACTGCATCACTAATGGATGTTATTTCATGGCCCATAGGCACTACATCACTAATGGATGTTTATAATACGATCATCGCACTGATGATCTTTAATTGGATCACAATGATCACATAGGTTCGGACATAGTCCATTACCTAGATGGCTCGTGTGGTTCCTCAAGTCACACTTCCAGGAGGTTAATACCTTAAACATATTAACTTTTAGGACAATCTTAAAATGGTTTAAATAACTAGCCCATATCGGGCAGGCGAGTGAGGTTTAGAACGTAGTTCACCGCCTCTGGATAGAAGGGACTCCACAAAAGGGATTTCTCAACCTTAACTATCAGGGTTGAAGACCATCTTAACTACCGTTTCGCCAATATATATGACCTATTGCACTCGGCGGGTGTAAACCATTAAGAGGATCTTTGGATATGTTTCGCAGATCATACATTTCGAATCAAAATCGAGACGTTCGCTTGAACAAAGAATATAACGAATACATATATATAATAAGGATAATGACTCCTAATCTTTCCATAATTCATTAGGAATTTACAATCGTGCCTTAAACAGGACTTTTAATAATTAACTTTTCCACGCGTTGACTTAAAAACATCACAAGTCCACACAGGGACTAAAAGGAAATATATAAGTCCTTATAGGGACTATAAGAAATAACATGTCCACGAGGGACTATAATGAACATATATATTCACGAAGGGACTATTTTGAAAATAATGTCCACACAGGGAATTTAAGTCGAAAGTTATGTCCACATGGGAACTATAAATAAACAAATGTCCATTAAGGAATTATTTTTATTAAATGTCCGCACAGGGACTAATCAGAAGAGACATGTCCTCATATGGACTCAAAGGAAAAGAAGTACAATTGATAGAAGAATTCTCTTGAGCCTCCATTGCTTAACTCCTGATATTTCTCTTCGTGGTTAATTGCATACGGTACTAACACTGAAGGTTAGTGGATAATGTACGTTTTCCAAATCAGGATCCGTTGTAGAAACAGAATTCAAGGATTCAAGGGTTAAAAATAAAATGGATCACGGATTTGAGCTTGGTAAGAATAATCCAAGTTTGGAATTCCAAGAACTCAGATGTACGAAATATGGGTCATAAGTATCCATCGGTATTATCTTAGAAGTTGGAGACTCAGGGACCTATGGTATGGACTCCACATATACAAACTTCAAAAGTTGAGCCTCAGGGACCTCCGGTATGGACTCTGAAGTCTAGTTTAAGGTTTTAATAGGTTTGAGTTTAAGAATAAGTTTATATAAAGTCTTTTCTCCAAACCGGTCGCATGCTTAACTTAGCCGTGGTATGAAGCATAGCATTCTGTGGCTTCGGATGAGAAGAATTTTCATCAATGGCTTCTTTTCTTGGCGACTTGTTTCTGAAATACATAAAATCGAAAGCAAGATTTATTTAACAGGGATGAGAGCATTCCTATGTCAAGTCTAGACTCGGAAGGTTTAAGGAATTTGATATTATGTCATTGAGATTAAACATAAAAGGCTAGTGTTTAATTCACTCTGGCTTTGATACCAACCTGTCACACCCTGATTTCCACGTGTAACCCGGTGGACCCGATGGGGAATATTGTGACGTATGTTAATATCATCATAACCAAACAACACAGAATATCACAGCGGAAGTATTGGAATTATAATATCATTACAAACCGAGATATTCAAAGTTCAAATATAACAACAATGCTTTGTAACGAAGATCCACAGGCGGATCGAAAATATACATAAAATGATAACAGACTCTATAGGCATATCCTAAGGTCGCAACTCCTCGGTATATGCCCCACAACTTCCGGCCTATTTCGTACTTGTACCTGTAACTTGATCTTTGAAAATAAGTCAGTTTACACTGGTAAATACGCTCAACCGACTCATTTTGGAAATCTTTTCGAAAATAGTTTTAGGTGCACTTGGCACATTTTCATAAATAACTTGGGACAGTACAAACGACCTTGTATACAGATTTACATGTCAGGCTTTTACATATGGGGCCCGGTACAGAAACCGAGACCGGATCGACTGACACACCACTCTGAACTTTCACATAGAAAGCAGATAGCAATTACCCAGTGTATGCCCACCCGCCATGCTATATTGTTGTGGCCACTATCACTTTAGTGAGCCAAGGATATCCATGACACGGTCAAGTCCACCCCAATGTTTTAGTTTCAGACAAAACAGATCAAAACCGGGTTATGCAAGATTCTAGTTAACTACCACAACTGGATAAAACATGATCCCATACCCGACCAAGCGGTAATAATTTACCGTATCCCAAGCTCGTATAAGGGAAAATAAGTTAAGGGTATTTACCTGAAGTTAAGTCTTGTAAAGCCAGAACTCAGCCGCAGATCAGAAATAAGCACATGTACAATTTACCGGAAGGCGTTTAGTCTGGGAGTGATGGTAATTATTAACCAATATTAGAATGCTAACGGTTCTTAATGAAGTCTTAGACTTGAACCGGTTAGACTTACGTTAAAACAATACGGTACGATACGCTAGATTAAGCGATGATCGGAATAGAACGTAGTTTAAACCCGACAAGTACTAAGACTTATATAATATGGGAAAACTATTTACATTTTGGAATTTGAGATAAAATGATAAGGTTAAACCCGTTTTGGTTAAATTACGTAAACTAGTTACATAAACTTAACCGTGCGCATATAAGAGATACCGGGTAACCGGATGAGTCATGAATGAGTTCCATATGCCAATATACTTTAAACAAGTTATAATATCAGTAGGATATCAACTTGTATGTTCGTTATGGTGTTAAAATCAATTAATGCCTCAAAAGGGCGTTTTGGTCATTTAGCGACGTATAAAAGGAACTTGCGTATAATCTGATGTTACAACCATAAACATTCTGTGAAAATACTTTATTTATGATATAATATCAGTAGGCTATCGAATATATGTGTGTTTTATAGTTTAAGACCAAACGATGCACTGTAGGGGCATTTTGGTAATTTCACACATAGTTTCGAAAGCTTATTTGGGATTCTGAGCATATATTATGTACCTAATGTAGAAATACTTTAAATGAATTATAAAATCAGTAGGTAACAAATCTTGGTTTGTAAATATGGTTTAAAACCATACTATGCGCCGAAAAGGCGTAAAAGTCGTTAAATGACGATATTTGCGATATTTTGTGAAAACTGGTGTTATGACCAGGTTTAAATAATTAAAATATGTTATTTAGTATAACATATCAGTAGAAAAAGGTTTCATATGGAAATCATGATTAAAAACCATTTTAAGTGCCGTAAGGGCGTTATCGTCATTTAAGAGCGTAACATAAGAACTTGTGCATAAACTCAGCTTATATACTGAAATGATATCCCAAAATATCCTAATCATGATATTACATCAGTAGACAATAAGTTTGGTATGAGAAATTATGTTTAAAATCGTTCTATGCACCGAAAGGGCTTTACGGTCATTTTAAAGCTTAATTTACGATATATTACGAAAATTCGATTTATGACCAGATTTGTAACACCAGAATATGTTAAACATGTTAACAAATCAGTAACTAAATCATTTGCAAGTTCAATGGCATTTAAAACCTCATTTTTAAATAAAATGGCAAAATAGTCGAAATATGGCATTTTCACGGAAACTTGCATAAGACTTGGATAACTATTGTTATCATGTAATATAACCTCAGAGGGTTATGCTACATCATAATACGATCATAATGAGACCTTAAATCAGTAGCATACTAATCTAATTCGATTCATAATCGAAAGTCAACGCAGAAGTCAAATTTCACGACATTCGGTTGCGAATCGATCCTAAAAACTGAAATTGACGAGCCGAACCTGTTTACACATGTTCTAATAATTATTTCCAAGTTGTTCATGTGTTAAAGCATAAAGCCTTTAATCTCAGTTTATGAATATTTCAAAAATCTGGCCCGTTGACTTTTAAAAAAAAATATATTAACTTGTCATTTGATCTAGCAAACGTGGTAGTTAGGAGGTGCCCTTTTGGGGATTAACACCTCCCTATTTACGATCACGTAGCCACATTCGGATTGATCCATGGCTGGACCATCATGTACTTAGCTCAAAGTCAAGGTGTTTTTACGTCAAGACTTTGACTTTAGCTTAAATCCTAATGAAATAACTTTAGCATGAAGATGGAACACTTACATGAGGTCCTATGGAATGAAGAAACTCAAAGAAGAGCTTCTAAGTAATCAGGATTCTCCAGAATTGATTATAGATGAAAGGATTTAGGAAGATGCAAACTTGAACCCATATGTTCATCACATATTTGCAATGATTGAGGATCAAGGAGATCTATCCAGGTGTTTAGAAGCATCATATGATGTTTACATGTGTCCCAGAGGTGTCAAAACCAGGTTAAGAGTGGCAAAACTGAGATAGGTGGCGAGCTAGGAGGTTATACATGATGACTAAGTAGTTTCTAGTCTGCAGATGGGCTTACGGACCGTATGGGTCCAGCCTTACGGTCCGTATGGACCCAGCTCAGCAACCCAAGTTTCACTTATTTGCAGTTTTGGCCCATGGACTTGTTTCGTCGCGCTTTGTCCCCCGTAACCCATTTTACATGATTTCAAGGCTCGATAAAGGTGTTAAGGCATAAGTGACTTGGATTATATCAGGAAATATCCCGGATGTAGGTTCGTTCGGTTGTACGGTTGCGCGTTTCGCTAAAATGCGTAAAACGCTTAAACGGACACAAAAACGATCGAAATTTCGCAACGATGGACATCCTTGCATCCTTATCAATAAAACACGAGATTTTATTGAATGTACATATTTAAATTTACATATAGTGTAACATTTGTAAAAAATCGGGTTTTCAAAACCCGCTCCGTTTTGTAATCGAATATCAAGTTATAAAAGTTATGTCGAATATTTATGATTATTATGATTTAAAACAATACATAATTAATAAATAAACTAAACTATAAAAATTATATTTGATGAAAAGTTAAAATAAAATAAATAAAAAAATTATAACGCTGCCGGGACTCGAACCCGGGTCAGCCAAGAAACACTTCAACAACTTAACACTCACTCCCAAGACCACTCCGCCACATTGTGTTTTCTGCTAACTCTAGGAACACAAATGAAATTTATACACAAACCCAGTTAAAACCGATTTCGCCATCTGAGAAACGGTAATCGGCAAACCAATCGTCAATTCGTTGTTTATTTCACACATTCAGTTTATAACCGATGCACGACGGTTTCTAATCAAATTGGAATTGATTAAACTTAAAGACTCATCATTGTCGGTTCTTAAAACCGGAAAATCATCAAGTCCATAATAACACAAACTTCAGACCACTCTCGCGACTCAGAGATATCATACAAATACTCCATTTCATTTTCGTCGCATTTTCGGACCACCAGAACGCCTAAAACAGCTCGCCGGAATTTTCTGCAAAAGTCGCCGGAAAACCGTATTCAACTCAAACCAGTAAAATACTTCTACTTTACGGTTTCAATCAATTGTTAGAACCTTACTAACATTAACCCATCGCTCATAATCAACCACAGACGACATTGCTGGACTTTCTTTTTTCGCCGGAAAATTTCTGGAATTGTCAGAAACTCGTTGATTACCGGTATGCTCATTCCAACGTACTGATAATCAATACTCATTAGTTAAATTTCACATCTAATCCCTTAAAACTGTTAATTGATTCTCACAGCCGGAGGTTCCAAAAACAGAGCCGACAAGTTTCGCCGGACTCTCTGAAGAAGACAATCTGTTCGGTATCTTCTTTCCCCAAACTTTTCGGTTCAATGCATTCAAACTGGACATCATGTTCATTAACTAAATTAATCGCGTATCGGTTGTTTGATTGATATCTGCATTTGTAATGAAGAAGACGAGTTCAGTGATGATATAAGGTTAATTAAAATCGGAGTTATAAACGGGTTAGACACACAGTCCAGCGGTGGACTGTGTGCAAACAAAAACCATACACGTCCCGAGTTCGATCCCTGCTCCACGCACTCCTTGTATAATAAAAGGCCTTTTTGTTTAAACTAAAGCGGGATAACCCAATTAGTTGTTAAGTATAATAAAAACTGAGATAATAACCAGGTTAGACATACAGTCCAGCGGTGGACTGTGTGCAACATGAACCACACGTCGCGCGTTCGAAAACCCGTCACGAGCACCGGTCCGATTGAATTAAAATGTTTTTGTAAATAAAGGAAATTCGGATTTAACTGAATAAGTGTATAAGTATAAATAAAAACAAGATTATTTCGGGTTAGACACGTAGCTCAGTTGGTAGAGCTGCGTGCACGCGTACGGGAGGTCGCCGGTTCGAGCCTCACCCGGCGCAAACTAATACGCTGACCGACCGGTCAACGGTCAACACTAAATAAACAATTTTTTTATATATTTTTATTTATTTAATTTAATTTAAAAATCAATTAAAAATACTTAAAAATAACATTTTTAAAGATAGAAAATAGCCATAAACTCACAAAAATATATCTAAAAATTTCATTAAAATCCTTAATAAAATCCACTCATTTAATATATTTTCCGTTATTATTTAGGTTAGTAATCCCCGTTGTTCCGCTCATCTAAATCGTGCGCATATCACCATCTCCAATCCAACGCACCCAAGGTGAGTGAATCTTACAAATTCCCCGTTTTAATCACGTTTTGGGGTGTATCATGTGTCTTTGTATATATATACTATAACTAAACCATTGTGGCATACATCATATCATGAACATGTGTATTTAGTTTGATGCTGTTAAGTAGTTATTATTGGATGCAATTTATTATTCAGTACATGCAATTTCATAGGCTGCCGCTCCCCATTACATTATGAGCGTTGAGCATGTTCCCCATTTTATTATGCGGTTGAACCTGGCGTGCCCACATACGATCGGCTCCGTTTGATTGAGCCTTGATCGCACAGTTTCATTTTCAGTACATGCAATACGATCGGCTCCGTTTGATTGAGCCTTGATCGCACAGTTTCATTTTAAGTACATGCAATACGATTGGCTCCGTTTGATGGAGCCTTGATCGCACAGTTTCATTTATGTTATTTACAGTATGATGTTGGTATGTTCATGTATGCTGCCATGTGTTATTGTATGTTATAGTTGTGACTGCTATTTGCCATTACTTGATTATTTACATTTGCTCATCTATGATTATGCACAATTTTCCATTGATAAACTAACCATAAATTCTTTAATAAATGTTTATCTAATAAGGTTCACTCGCCAACTTATGTTGACCCAAAAACCCCCATTTACACATGATACAGGTGAAGCAGCAGCAGCTAGGAACACATAGGACTTGGACTAGAAGAATAAAACGATTTAGTGTTGGGATTGTTATGCTTGGTTTATTTTCCTTGTATTGAATGAACATGTTTGGATTTTTAAAATGTAACTTTGACTTTATTAAATATGAAACATATTAGTAAATGTCATGAGCTTTGGTGATAACCCAATTATGCCCCGACTCTTATTCCGCTGCGGGTCGGGGTGTGACATATAGGTCCTATATTCAAAAATACGAGAATTCGGTAAGTTTCCACAGTTTGTCAGGAACAGTCCCTGGACTTTCAAACTTGCGTGAAACGTTATAATAAGTGTGTAAAGCCTTCATTGGCATATAATAGGCACACATAAGAGTATGAATAATATTATACGACTCTCGGTTCGTTAAAAGGTCACTCAGAGGCTTAGTTTGAGCATGTTGACACTTTTAGTCCCTTAACTATTAATTTGTAGTTCAGAGGTTATAAAATAACATAACGATGCATTTGGTCCGTCTCGTTTTAGCACGTGGCATACGAGGATCATTAGGACACGTGTCGGAATTTTACAGGACGGGTTTTTACGAGGTGTTACACCAGATTGGTCTAAGAGTCGTGAAATACTTTCAAAAAAAGAGTGAGACAAATCATTTAAGATGTGACCACGACATATGTTGTTATCGTTCTCTCACTTGGATCACCCCCTTGTATGTTCCAGAGTTTCATTTTTAGCATGGGGGTACTCAAAATCAAGATAACTTTCATAGTAGTGAGAAAAAAGTGAATCTTCTTCTACCATCTTTGAAAATCTTGTCCCTTGAGTAGTATGTTAAAATTACTTGTCATCTCTGTCACACCCCGACCCGCAGCGGAATAAGAGTCGGGGCATAATTGGGTTATCACCAAAGCTCATGACATTTACTATTATGTTTCATATTTAATAAAGTCAAAGTTACATTTTCAAATATCCAAACATGTTCATTCAATACAAAGGAAATAAACCAAACATAACAATCCCAACTCTAAAATGTTTTATTCTTCTAATCCAAGTCCTATGTGTTCCTAGCTGCTGCTGGTTCACCTGTATCATGTGTAAAATAGGAGTTTTTGGGTCAACATAAGTTGGCGAGTGAACCTTATTAGATAAACATTTATTAATAAATTAATTGTTAGTTTATCAATGAAAATTAGTGCATAATCATATATGAGCAAATGTAAATAATCAAGCAATGGCAAATAGCAGTCACAACTATAACATACAATAACACATGACAGCATACATGAACATACCAACATCATACTGTAAATAACATAAATGAAACTGTGCGATCAAGGCTCAATCAAACGGAGCCGATCGTATTGCATGTACTGAAAATGAAAATGTATGTGCGATCAAGGCTTAAACAAAAAGGCCTTTTATTATACAAGGAGTGCGTATAGCAGGAATCGAACTCGGGACGTGCGTGTGTATTTTGCACACAGTCCACCGCTGGACTGTGTGTCTAACCCGTTTAAAATACCGATTTTAATTTGTCTTAAGTTGTATTGCGTCTTCATCTTCTTCGTTGATTTTACACGGATAAACATATTCCGACTGTTATGACCGATCCATGACTTATACGCTTTTCAGACATTACAAGTAATTTAAAAGTAAAGAATGGAGAGAGTTTGGGGAAAAAGATGTACCGATTGAGGTTGTTCACAGAATTCCGGCAGAGGTTCGTCGGTACTGAAGGTGAACTCCGGCTGTTGAAACCAATTAACAGCTTTGTTCGATTATTTAAGAAGTTGAGTCACTTAAACAAGGTTTAACAGAAGTTTGGGAGATCATACCCGTTCACGGTGTGTTTCCGGCAGTTTCAGAAGTTTTCCGGCGAAGGTAAGATTTTCGACAAACGTTGACTAGGATCGATTCTGATGGTGGAGTTGTGTTAGTGACGGATTAATCACATGATTGAAACAGAAAGAGTCGGAGGAAATACCGTGTGGATGTGAGTCCCGGTTTTCCGGCGACTTGCAGAATTTTTCCGGCGGTCTGATTCAAGCTTCTCCGGTGGACTGTAAGGTTGCGGAAGTGAAATTGGGAGTCTTGCAGAGTGTTTTGAGTCGCAGGAAGGGTCTAGGATTGAAGTAATCCGAGAATTGAAAACTTTCGGTTATTAAACCGATCTACTTCCGAATTCAAGTTACACTCATGGCAGCATTGATTGGAATCGTCCGTTGATCGGTTATACTCGCTGAATCGCGAGTATCCAAATCGACTTTGGGTGTTTGATAACCGATTTCAGTTACAATTTGTAAAATCGGTTGATTTACCTTAGTCCATAAAACTTATTTGTTTCCTAGAGATAACAGAAAACAAACAAGTGGCGGAGTGGTCTTGTGATTGGGTGATAAATCGCTGAAGTGACTTGGCTGACCCGGGTTCGAGTCCCGGCAGCTTCATAATTTTTTTATTTTTTTTATTTTAACTTTTTATCAAATATAATTTTTATAGTTTAGTTTATTTATTAATTATGTATCATTTTAACTCAAAATAATCATAAATATTTAATGTAACTTTTATAACTTGATACTTGATTACAAAACGGAGCGGGTTTTGAAAACCCGATTTTTACAAATGTTACAGTATCCCCTACTTTTAGGAATTTCGTCCCGAAATTTAAGTAGTTGAAGTAGTAGGAAAAAGATGCGTGTATTTTTCACGCATTGAGTCTTCACGTTCCCAAGTAAACTCAGGTCCCCGTTTCGACTCCCAGCGTACCCTAACAATTGGAATGCGATTTCGTCGAAGTCGTTTCTCCCCGTAGTCCATGATCTCCACTGGTCTTTCAATAAAATGCATAGATTCATCAATCTGGATATCTTCCAGCGGAATATGGAGATTCTCATCAGCGAGGCACTTCTTCAAGTTCGACACGTGGAATGTGGGATGAATCCTGTTGAGTTCTTCTGGTAGGTCAAGCTTGTATGCTACAGGACCTACTCTTTCGAGTATCTTGAAAGGTCCCACGTAACGAGGTGCTAGCTTCCCCTTTTGACCAAAACGAACTACTCCCTTCCTCGGTGATACTTTTAAAAGCACATGATCACCAATGTTAAACTCTAAGGGCTTCCGTCGTTTATCTGCATAACTCTTTTGACGACTTTGAGCCGCTAGAAGATTGTTTCGAATTTGATGGATCTTATCTGTGGTTTCTTGGATCAATTCTGGACCAGTAATTTGTGCTTCCCCAATTTCGTGCCAACATATAGGAGATCGGCACTTACGACCATATAAGGCTTCAAAAGGTGCCATGCCGATGCTCGAATGATAGCTGTTGTTGTACGAAAATTCTACTAATGGTAGGTGGGCGTCCCAATTTCCCTTGAAGTCTATGACACATGCTCTAAGCATATCTTCAAGAGTTTGAATGGTGCGCTCAGACTGTCCATCAGTTTGAGGATGATAGGCGGTACTGAGATCTAATCGTGTGCCCATAGCGGATTGTACTGCTTGCCATGTTCGTGAGGTGAAACGACCATCACGATCAGAAATAATACTTAACGGTACCCCATGCCGGCTTACGATTTCGTTGATATAAATACGTGCAAGCTTTTCGTTCTTGAAATCTTCGCGGATAGGAATAAAGTGAGCTGATTTTGTAAGTCGGTCTATAATCACCCATATAGTGTCATACCCACCAGAAGTGCGAGGTAACCCGGTAATGAAATCCATGGTTATATTTTCCCACTTCCATACAGGTATTTCCGGTTGGACTAGAAGTCCTGAGGGTCTTTGGTGTTCAGCCTTCACCTTGGAACACGTGAGACACTTGGAAACAAAAACGGCAATATCCTTCTTCATTCCAGGCCACCAATAGGTGTATCGTAGGTCTTGATACATCTTATCGGCTCCTGGGTGGATAGAATATCGCGTTTTGTGAGCTTCATTCATAAGAGTTTCACGAAGATTATTGTGGTTAGGAATCCAGATACGATCTAGGTAATACAGAATACCGTCTGATTTAGTTTCAAGTTTTAGCTCGGCTCCACAGGACATCTCCTTTCGTACATCTTCTTCTGTTATTGAAACGTGTTGGGCTTCTCGAATTTGATCTTTAATGTCGGTTATAATTTGCGAACATAGAAGATGAATGGAGTTCGCATAACCCTTTCGACTAAGTGCATCAGCCACCACATTTGCTTTACCAGGGTGGTATCTAAATTCACTGTCGTAATCATTTAGAAGTTCGACCATATTCGTTGCCTCATGTTTAACTCTTTTTGATTGAAGATATGTTGAAGACTCTTGTGGTCAGTGTATATTTCACACTTAGTACCATAGAGATAATGTCTCCATATCTTAAGAGCGAATACAACGGCTCCAAGCTCTAGGTCATGAGTGGTGTAGTTCTTTTCATGTGTCTTGAGTTGTCTCGAGGCATAATGTCACACCCCGACCCGCAGCGGAAAAGGTGATCGGGGCATGATTGGGTTATCATCAAAGCTCATGACATTTATTATGCGTTTCATATTCATTAAATACAATTTAATGGAAATTGACAATAAATGTTACAACATGTTCTAACTATCAATCTAAGCGTCTTTGTTCTCTTCTAAGGCATTTCCTATGTTTTCTTTGCTTCAACCTGTTCACCTGTATCATGTGTAAAAAGGTTTTGGATCAACATAAAGTTGGCGAGTGAATCCTATGGAAAACATTTGTACAAGTTTATTTAAATTGATTATGAAATATGTGCACAACCAAACATGAGTAAAAATAGATGTAAACTTATTCAACAATCATAAGATATTAAATAAAGCACACATGAACAATAATGGAACATTTAGAGGCACGCGTTGCTCAACTCGTCTCTCGCGAGGAACTGATGGCCTAATGAATGAATTGCATAAACATGATAATATGAATGACACAACCACAAACAATATAAACTCAATGATACACACATGAACAATAATGAATTGGTTTTGAGGCACGCGTTGTTCAACTCGTCTCCCACGAGGAACTGATGGGCTTAATGAATGAATTCCATATAATTTGACAAAATAAAATAAGTAATCACAACATTATAACAATCTAAATTTAGATCACGATATGGTATGGCACAAGTTAAATAAACGAGTAAATTATTTTTATGACACATGACACACCCCAAAACGTGTAATTTAAAAGGGGGGAGTTGTAAATTCACTCACAGTGGGTGCGTTCGGTTGATGATGTTGAATGCACGCGAAGTGGTTTTAACCACGAGTGAGATTAACCTAGATAAATCGCATTATGGTTTGGTAAGTAAACGGATTTTATTAATCTATTTTAGTAGGATTGTTGGGTGCATTTTTGTGAGTTTAGGGCTATTTTCTAACCTTGAAAATGTTATTTTTAAGTATTTTTAATTGATTTTTAATTAAAATAATTAAATAAAAATAATAAAAAATATTTGATTTTTGCTACAGTTGACCGTTGACTTTGACCGGTTGACCGTTGACTTTGACCGGTTCGAATCGTATTGTTGTGCGCTGAGTGAGGCTCGAACCCGAGACCTCCCGTACGCGTGCACGCAGCTCTACCAACTGAGCTACGTGTCTAACCCGTCATATATCCGATTTTAATTATATTTATACATTAATTAAGTTAAACAGAAAATCCTTTTATTTTAAAAACGATTTAATTGATTCGGACGGTGCGCTCCACAGGTCTCGAACCCGGGACCTGTGGGTTATGATAACACACAGTCCACCGCTGGACTGTGTGTACAACTTGTTAACTTAACGGATTTTTGTTATACTTAAACACAAACTGAACATTTCCTTTTCTGTCTTATTTTAAAAAGGTAAATAATTGTCCGGGTCGATGCAGAAGTCCGGACTCGAACTCGTGTGCTTTGATTAAACATACACACAGTCCACCGCTGGACTGTGTGTCTAACTTGGTTATTATTCCGGTTATTAATATACTTAACATATAACATTGTGACTCCGGTTCGGTTAACAAAAAAAAAAAAACGTTTTTATTTACGTAGCGTGTGTGGAACAAGATTCGAACTCGAGACCTTTGTGTGTTTATTGTGCACACAGTCCACCGCTGGACTGTGTGTCTAACCCGAGTTATTTCTTGATTTAAATTATACTTATGAGTTACAGGTTCATCGTCTTCTTCGTCGGATTTTAACCAGAGTCGGAAAATCCGACTGCTTCGATGTGTTAAATCTTGTTCTTTAGCGTTTTATGATTAATCAAAGGTGAGATATAAATAAAAAGAAAGGAAATTAGGCGTGAGGTATACCGACTAGCTTTCCTCTGTTTTCCGGCAGAACTCCGACGACAGAAATCCCTTCCGGCGACGTGTGTCTTGCAGCAGCGAGCCTTTAGAAAGTTTGAAAAAGGTATGGGTGACTTCGGTATAAGCTTAGGAGGTTCAATAAGGCTCGGAAATGGAGAACCCGGTTTTCCGGCGACAAACAGAAGAATTCCGGCGAGTGAGTTTTCGCCGAGAAAGGGTGTGGTTTTGAGCGAAAACGTTTGCAGAGGTTCGAGGTGGTTTTTATAGGGCAAATCGTCGATGTATTTGGCCCGATTTCCAACTGGATTCATTGGTTTGAATTTCTCCGGCGGTTATAACTTTGTTCGCGGACTCAGACATCGGTTATAACCGATGTCTTAGTAAATGTTTACGTTATAACGGAAGATGTCATTAAAACTCGCGAGATTGCCGGGATTTCCGACGACTGAACTTTTGGGCGCCGGTTTTGAATTCGGAACGTCAAGATATGAATTAAATGATCTTAATAATTAACAAACAATACAAGTGGCGCAGTGGTTTGTGTGTTGTGTGTTAAGTTGTTGCCGGACCGGTTACTGACCCGGGTTCGAAACCCGGCAGAACCAAAATATTTTTATTTTGCGATTTTTAACAGTTTTTCAAAAACAACTTATATAATCTCGTATAATAATTGATTATGTATCGTTTAAAATTGTTTCGGGCATTTAATTCGCAACGAAAATTTTAACTGACTGTTCGGTTGATAAACGGAGCGGGTTTGGTAAATCCGTTTTTGACGGATGTTACACATAAGCTATGACTTTTCCTCTTTGCATGAGAACGCAGCCTAATCCTTGCCCTGACGCGTCGCAATAGACTACAAAATCAACACAACCTTCAGGAAGAGTGAGGATTGGTGCATCACAAAGTTTTTGTTTAAGAGTTTGAAAAGCTTCTTCTTGCTTGGATCCCCATACGAAAGGCTTTCCCTTATGAGTTAAAGCCGTGAGTGGCACAGCAATGCGAGAGAAGTTTGAAATGAACCGACGATAATAGCCAGCTAGTCCAAGAAAAGATCTTACTTCAGTTGGTGTACGTGGAGCTTGCCATTCCTGAACTGCTTTGATCTTTGAAGGGTCAACATGTATTCCCTTGTCATTGACTACATGCCCGAGGAATTGCACCTCTTTTAACTAGAATTCACATTTGGAGAACTTGGCATAAAGCTTTTCCTTTTCTAGAAGTGCAAGAACGAGTCGAAGATGACGCTCATGATCAGCTTTAGATTTTGAATAAATTAGAATGTCGTCGATGAAGACTATAACAAATCGATCAAGATAAGGTTTGCAGACTCTGTTCATTAGGTCCATGAAGACAGCTGGTGCGTTGGTTAATCCAAACGGCATAACCATGAATTCATAGTGGCCATAACGAGTTCGAAAAGCAGTCTTAGGGACGTCTTCTTCATGCACTCTAAGTTGATGATAGCCAGATCGAAGATCGATTTTTGAAAAGCAGCTGGCACCTTGTAGTTGGTCAAGAAGATCATCAATGCGAGGTAAAGGATAGCGATTCTTGATTGTTAACTTGTTGAGCTCTCTGTAGTCGATGCACATACGAAACGATCCATCTTTCTTCTTTACAAAAAGGACAGGTGCACCCCAAGGCGACGAGCTAGGACGTATGAATCCCTTGTCAGTCAACTCTTGTAATTGACTGGCTAGCTCTTGCATTTCAGAGGGGGCTAACCTATAAGGAGGCTTTGCAACTGGTGTAGCACCAGGTATAAGATCAATACGGAATTCGACGTCTCTAACTGGAGGAAGTCCTGAAATGTCGTCAGGAAAAACTTGCGGGAAGTCTTTTACTACAGGAATGTCTTCAAGTTTCTTCTCCATGGTTCCCTTTTTGATGATATGAGCTAAAAACGCGACATAATTCTTGCGAAGATATTTTTGAGCTTGAAGACAAGACATTAAGCTGAGCCCTTTCGACGAGGTTTCTCCAATGATTCGAAGAGTCTGACCGTTTGAAAGAGGAATACGAATAAATTTTTCACGACATACAACTTCCGCCTGATGTTGACTGAGCCAATCCATACCGATTATGATGTCAAAACTTCCCAGCTTCATAGGAATAAGATCGACTGAGAAATCGTGGTCGTTTAAGGTGAGTGTACAGTTGCGTAAAATAGAGTTTAATAAAACTGGTTTCCCGTCCGCAACTTCTACCGTTATGGATTCCGTGAGCTTATCCCGATTTTTGCTTAAGATAGGTTCAAATTCTAAAGACACAAAACTTCTATCCGCACCAGTATCAAATAACATAGAGGCATATCTACCATTTATAAGGAACGTACCGTTGACCACATTGCCGTCAGCTCTGGCCTGGTTAGCGTTGATATTGAAAGCTCTCCCTCTTGCAGGTGGGGGAGCTTGGTTTGCTTGGTTCACTGGGTTGGCTTGGGCCTGAGCATGAATAATATTAACCAGCCTTGGACATGTGTTTCTGAAATGACTCGGGTCACCGCAATTGTAGCAAGCCCGCATTGGTTGACCCATAGGATAATTGGGCTGGTAATATGTTTGGGCTAAAGGTTGGGTGGGTGGTAATAGTAGGGTTGTTGGGCTTGGCCCATTATCTGTTGGTGGGTTTGGGTTAAAGGTTGGTGGCGGTTCGTTCGTTGAGGCATGCGGCAAGTTTGAACAGTATGACCTGCGCGACCGCAGCCGGTGCAATATTGGCAAGGATGATCAGGGGAATGGTGATATTGGCAACGATTACATTTTGGTAACGGGCCAGTGTAGGGTCTTCTGTATGGTGCGGGTGAAGGAGTGACTTGAGTAATGGGTGCAGCAGGAATAGGGGAGTTGGTTTGGGTAACTGCAAAATTTCTGGTGTTGCGCTTCCTCTTGTTAGCAAACTTAGAGGAAGGAATGGGGTGGTTTGAAGTTTGTCCCTCAACAGGGGCTTTCTTCTTCTCTTCTTTGAACTTCCCGTTGCGAATTCGGTTTTCGGTCAGTTCAGTTGCTAACTCCATAGCAGCTTCAAGTGTTACTGGTGAAACGCTGAGAACTGAATCTTGGATTTTCGAGGGAAGTCCTCGAATATAGTGCTCGATCAGACGATAGGTTGGGGTGAACAAATTTGGAACCATTTGGTTCAACTCCAAGAACCTCTTGTTATATGTAGTGTGATCACCCTCCTTCTGCTTTAGAGAATGAAATTCGTCCTCCAACTTTTTAATTTCACTTCTAGGACAGAAACGCCTAGTCATGACTTCCCTTAACTCCTCCCAAGTTAAGGCCATCGCATCTTCAGTTCCCCTCTTCCCTTTCTCAGTATTCCACCAAGTGAGAGCTACCCCAAATAGTCTCCCGGTGGCGTATCGAACCTTGCGATCCTCAGGACAATCGCAGTTTAGGAAGGTGTTTTCCATCTCCTCGAACCAATGTAGGAGAGCAGTGACACCCTCGGTCCCTTCAAATTTAGGAGGATCACAAGACTTAAAATGTTTATAAGAGCACTTGCTGGTAGGAGGGTTGTCGATGTTCTGGTCCTATTGTTGGGGAGGGTTAGTAGGATTTGTAGCAAGGGCTTGTTGTACTTGGACCACAATGTCAGGCAGTATCGTGGCCATTTGTTTCGCGATCTGAGTGGCCAAACGTTCCTGAGACCTTCCTGATCTTTTACCCCTTCGTTGCTGTCTAGACGACATCTACAGGATCATACAATGAGAAGATTGTGAGTTTATGGTGTCTTTTTAGGTGTCATGTGTCTTTAAGAAAATGAAAATAACATAAATATCAATAATGCAACTACATCCATAGGATGTCTTGGGTTCGCTCATGTTGGGCCTCAAATGTCCCCCATACCTTCACCTACATAGTCATGTGGGCCCCCATGGCTATTGGCTTGGTAGGATTCACATTAGTATTGGCAATTTAACACTCGCATCCCCCGAATGCAAACCACAAAATATGTTCATGAGATGTTTGGTCGGAACGTGTCCAGGTGTAGACACAATGACAACTCAAAGTGGGGTTAGCTCACACGACGTTTGGTATAGCATGCTTTGGCCTAATAGGTACTTCGTACTCTCATCGTTAGTCCCCAGGTAGGCAAACTGGTCCTTTATTTTGGATTTATACGAATGCCAGCCTAGACAGGACGTTCCGACTACCGGTACTGGTACCCTTCCAGTTACTACATGCCCGTCATGAGAACTCACTTTGATGAGATTTGAAAACACGAAAATCATTGTAAAAGCAATCATGAAGTGGTGTGTGCTTTCATGGATGTGATATGTTATGAGTATACGATTCATGATAGGCATTATATGATAATACATACTTATGAACATGCTTGCACAATATTAAATGTAACATTTAACATAAAACATATAAACATCATGAAATTTGGCATGTAACACACAAAAATCTTATAAGTTTCTAATCGACTATAGTATAGGCTCTAAGGGTCTAATAACCTATCCTATATCCCTATAGTCATGGCTCTGATACCAATCTGTCACACCCCGACCCGCAGCGGAAAAAGAGTCGGGGAATAATTGGGTTATCACCAAAGCTCATGACATTTACTATTATGTTTCATATTTAATAAAGTCAAAGTTACATTTTCAAATATCCAAACATGTTCATTCAATACAAAGGAAATAAACCAAACATAACAATCCCAACTCTAAAATGTTTTATTCTTCTAATCCAAGTCCTATGTGTTCCTAGCTGCTGCTGGTTCACCTGTATCATGTGTAAAATAGGAGTTTTTGGGTCAACATAAGTTGGCGAGTGAACCTTATTAGATAAACATTTATTAATAAATTAATTGTTAGTTTATCAATGAAAATTAGTGCATAATCATAGATGAGCAAATGTAAATAATCAAGCAATGGCAAATAGCAGTCACAACTATAACATACAATAACACATGACAGCATACATGAACATACCAACATCATACTGTAAATAACATAAATGAAACTGTGCGATCAAGGCTCAATCAAACGGAGCCGATCGTATTGCATGTACTGAAAATGAAAATGTCTGTGCGATCAAGGCTCAATCAAACGGAGCCGATCGTATGTGGGCACGCCAGGTTCAACCGCATAATAAAATGGGGAACATGCTCAACGCTCATAATGTAATGGGGAGCGGCGGCCTATGAAATTGCATGTACTGAATAATAAATTGCATCCAATAATAACTACTTAACAGCAACAAACTGAATACACATGTTCATGATATGATGTATGCACAATGGTTTAGTTATAATATATATATACAAAGACACATGATACACCCCAAAACGTGATTAAAACGGGGAATTTGTAAGATTCACTCACCTTGGGTGCGTTGGATTGGAGATGGTGTTATGCGCACGAATTAGATGAGCGGAACAATGGGGATTACTAACCTAAGTAATAACGGAAAAATATATTAAATGGGTGGATTTTATTAAGGATTTTAATGAAATTTTTAGATATATTTTTGTGAGTTTATGGCTATTTTCTATCTTTAAAAATGTTATTTTTAAGTATTTTTAATTGATTTTTAAATTAAATTAAATAAATAAAAATATATAAAAAAATTTGTTTATTTAGCGTTGACCGTTGACCGGTCGGTCAGCGTATTAGTTTGCGCCGGGTGAGGCTCGAACCCGAGACCTCCCGTTCGTGTGCACGCAGCTCTACCAACTGAGCTACGTGTCTAACCCGAAATAATCTTGTTTTTAATTATATTTATACACTTATTCAATTTAACCGAATTTCCTTTATTTGCAAAAACATTTTAATTCAATCGGACCGGTGCTCGTGACGGGTTTCGAACGCGCGACGTGTGGTTCATGTTGCACACAGTCCACCGCTGGACTGTGTGTCTAACCTGGTTATTATCTCAGTTTTTATTATACTTATCAACTAACTGGGTTATCCCGATTTAGTTTAAACAAAAGGCCTTTTATTATACAAGGAGTGCGTATAGCAGGAATCGAACTCGGGACGTGCGTGTGTATTTTGCACACAGTCCACTGCTGGACTGTGTGTCTAACCCGTTTAAAATACCGATTTTAATTAGTCTTAAGTTGTATTGCGTCTTCATCTTCTTCGTTGATTTTACACGGATAAACATATTCCGATTGTTATGACCGATTCATGACTTATACGCTTTTCAGACATTACAAGTAATTTAAAAGTAAAGAATGGAGAGAGTTTGGGGAAAAAGATGTACCGATTGAGGTTGTTCACAGAATTCCGGTAGAGGTTCGTCGGTACTGAAGGTGAACTCCGGCTGTTGAAACCAATTAACAGCTTTGTTCGATTATTTAAGAAGTTGAGTCACTTAAACAAGGTTTAACAGAAGTTTGGGAGATCATACCCGTTCACGGTGTGTTTCCGGCAGTTTCAGAAGTTTTCCGGCGAAGGTAAGATTTTCGATAAATGTTGACTAGGATCGATTCTGATGGTGGAGTTGTGTTAGTGACGGATTAATCACATGATTGAAACAGAAAGAGTCGGAGGAAATACCGTGTGGATGTGAGTCCCGGTTTTCCGGCGACTTGCAGAATTTTTCCGGCGGTCTGATTCAAGCTTCTCCGGTGGACTGTAAGGTTGCGGAAGTGAAATTGGGAGTCTTGCAGAGTGTTTTGAGTCGCAGGAAGGGTCTAGGATTGAAGTAATCCGAGAATTGAAAACTTTCGGTTATTAAACCGATCTACTTCCGAATTCAAGTTACACTCATGGCAGCATTGATTGGAATCGTCCGTTTATCGGTTATACTCGCTGAATCGCGAGTATCCAAATCGACTTTGGGTGTTTGATAACCGATTTCAGTTACAATTTGTAAAATCGGTTGATTTACCTTAGTCCATAAAACTTATTTGTTTCCTAAAGATAACAGAAAACAAACAAGTGGCGGAGTGGTCTTGTGATTGGGTGATAAATCGCTGAAGTGACTTGGCTGACCCGGGTTCGAGTCCCGGCAGCTTCATAATTTTTTTATTTATTTTATTTTAACTTTTTATCAAATATAATTTTTATAGTTTAGTTTATTTATTAATTATGTATCGTTTTAACTCAAAATAATCATAAATATTTAATGTAACTTTTATAACTTGATACTTGATTACAAAACGGGGCGGGTTTGAAAACCCGATTTTTACAAATGTTAGGTTCTCCTTTCATCATCTTCTTAAGATTGTTTTAATCGTTTTCGGGGAAATACCAATTAACTGGATCAGTCTAAGAGTCGTGAAACACTTTCAAATTGAAATAACTCGATAGTTCACTTGAATTTTCAGTTGGATAAAACTCATAATCGAAATTCTTCAACGGGTACGTGATGTGTGTGATTTTCGTGAACTAGAGAGATTACCAAAATTAAGATATTTCGAATTTGGGGGGTTCGGGCCAGTAAGTGCTCTCAAACGGTTTTATTTTGAAAAACAAAATTCCTCTTAAATTGGAGCCAAATTTTATCCCGAAATTAAATGCAAATTTCAAAAAAAAAATAATCTTCTAATTATTTTTTAATGAATCAATTTAATCAAAAGCCAAGTTACGCCATCAATTCAATTCAATTAGGCAAGCTATGCATGTACAAACTTACATCGCCTCCATCATTTCGATTAAGCAAGTTACGCCTCCAATGATGTCAATTGCATCGTGCGGTGTCATTTCATGTATCTAGCTCTATAACTTCGCTAACAATCATAGAGTACCCTTTTCAGGTTGATTGTCGCTACAAATTTTAGAATCTAGTCAATCTACAAACTTAAGTCATTCTTAACGCTTACTAGCCCAACATGATTTTCGGTTCTTTCAATGTTTACATTAATAAGTGATGCTCTTACAACATATGGTCAAGTCACTAGTTTGACTTCCTTCACCAAGTGGTAGCAACCATATATTGTGTTTCACATTGCAAAAAGATTCATTCTTTAATTGTTGAGTTAACGAAACCTAGTAGAAGAACAATACTTTCACTTGTTTAATCAACGAAACTAATCATTTTACCAATATTAGCAGTTATATTTTACGTGTGTTGATAATGGAATTATGAAAATCATAACTGTTATCTATCAGTATTGAAAGTGTAATTTATAATACTTGAAGTATCAAAGGATATAAACAAGTGTTTGATCAATCTATTAATAATGAGTTATTTTCATCCCATCATTCGATAATGAAGGGGTATGGTCTCAAATCCTACGTCGACCAAGCGAGTTAGCCTCAGGTCGCGTGCGAGACTATACTCATAACAAACCAAATTGATAACTCTTCTGACCTTGCGCCAACTATACAGACATTTCCAAGGTTGCGCACGGGGGTCAAAGAGAAGATGAATCCATTTCTGACACTTAGTTCCTTTGACGAAAGACTTGGTTTCCTTGACCTTGCGCCGGCTACACAGAATGTACCCATGTTGCGCAGAGGCAAGAAGCGCAGCGCAACACCGGACAAGTACAAAAGGTACAAGTGACAGAATATGGGGCCAATAGGCGTTCAACAGGTTGTATTAAATCACGTTGCACGATGAACAATTGTACCAGAGACAAGAAGTACACAAGGATACACACATGGCACCAATCAGCTTGCGTCGACCACTGTCCCACGATCTCCACTCAAATGCTGATGATAGACCAGACAACAAGGACAACTGTCAGGACACGTGGATCCACTCAACATGCGCCAACTACCCTCTCGCCAGTGTTCACTAACGATCGTGGCAGAGAGAGCAGAATGGATCTTCCTTGTTGTCGTTCTCGGGTCTAAGGCCCATCAACACATCTCCTTCACATATCACATCGGCTATAAATAGAGAACTTCACCTCCAAGTTCAAGGATCGCTCTCTTAATCTCTCACTTAAAACTTAATACACACATTATTATCCTCAAAACCGATACTTATTCTCACGCCGGATGGGGTTACAAGGAGAAACCCCCCCCCCCCCTATTCTCCCCCATGTAACGAGCTTATGGTGTATTGTTAATTTTGCATGATCTTCATTGCTGTTTAGACGAAACGAAAGAAGATTAACCTTATATTGTCAAGGCACAACCCACAATCTAATCTAATCTCCTAATTAGTTTGGTGTTTCTTGGTATAACCTTTAAACGAAAGTAACCCTTAAGATATTCTTTATTTTAAAGTGGAGAAAGTGTACTCAATAATAATGCCATATATTTTCACAACATATCACAGAAAATGCGGATCACCCAATATTACTCATGTTTTTATCGAGTTTTTTTTTCTAAAAGAGTGTTGTGGAAAAAATATTTTTCAAAATGGGTGATTTGAAAAATAATTATCAAAATGGGTGTTTTTCTATGTTTCTTTATTTTTAACTAATCGATTTTAATTCTTCTATTTTTATTTAATCAACCTATCACATTTATATTCATTTCTTCGATCTCATTATATAGATCTTTAACTAACTTATTAATTATTATATTTTTTTATATAATGAAACCCACGTTAAAATAAATTGAAATCGTTGAATTCATTTAATTTTTAAATGCTAATACCTCTCATTTACTGTTCTAATATAATATTTTTAAGGGTAATTTTTCATATTTACTATTGTCTGTGTAGTTTATTACCGATTCAAATGAAAACATATAATATAGTGTTTCCTATAATTACATAAATTTTATTATCAACTTATTTTTTATTGGTCACAAACAACATTTATTTCATTCAGTTAATGTAAACATGAATACATGTCTTGTTTACGAAAAAGAAAACCATATTTGTGTTCGATTATTTGTTCGGTTAAAGTTAAATAAATAAACATGAAGGTGCTACTTTAGTGATTGTTTACATCTCTAAAACTTTAGGAGTAAACTTTATATTAGAATTATTTAGCTTATATAAATGTAAAAAGAAATAAAAGAAAAAGCGTTAAGAAAAAAAATATTTTTTGGTTAGTTAAAAAAGTAAATAAAATATAACGAGTAATTTGTTTTGGAGAAAAATAAATTAAAAACATTAAGTTAACTGAAAAAAAAATATAACAGTTAGTTAATAATAAAGAAATAAGAAAAAAACACTCATTTTAATAAATATTTTTTAAAATCACCCATTTTGATAATGTTTTTTTCCACCCTCCCCAATTTGAGAAAAAAGTCATTGCAAAACACCTATTTTAGTAATTATTTTTCAAATCACCTATTTTGGTAAATAATTTTTCCACCAACACTCTTTTAGGAAAAAAACTCTGTTTTTATCCTTGCCTTACTTTATGGAGAAATTTTATCCTTGCCTTGCTTTATGGAGAAATTTTTTGAAAGGAAATCCTGTTTTTTTAACATAAAGGAAAATTCTTTATTTCTTAAGATGAACAACTATTTTTACGGTTTTACTCTTAAGATGATTAACTTCTTTTACCGTTTTATAAAACTTCTACAGAAATGCAAGATAGGGATGCTTACATCATGCTCAAGTTCATCAGAAAACCAAACCATGCGCATGCATGCGAGACCCTGTGCACCTATTTTTTTTCCTTTTAAACTCACTACTTTTTATCATTATACTAAATTGCATGTTATCAAATTTGCTAAATAATTAGTGTAACTAAATTAGAGTATTAAAATCATAAAATACAACATCACATTATATCTTTGAACACGAAACATGCACCAACCCCTAAAATAGGTTGTCCTAAACTCTAGGTCTAAAATCAATACTTGAAAGCAAAATATTAATCAACTTTTGACAATAGGGAAACATAATTACTTTAAATTGAAATTTGCGTTTGTTGTAAAAAAAAAAAAAACCCACTAAATTAAGGCTAAATTCAAAGTAGTAACCAGGAATTAATTAACTGACTATAATATCTATATCATATTATTACCGGTAATAATGTTACCCTTATAATAAACTTGGTATTTAATTGAACATAAAACTCTGATCAAACACATAATATCTTGTTGTAATGTGTTTTAATGCACAAAGTTTACATCAATACGTGAATTAAACACATTGCAATAGTGTGAAAATCTGCATGCGTTAACCAACAATTAGTTAGTCACGTACCGTCTTATAATGCGGTTTCTAGTTAATACAAGTTCTGTACATGTACATAATGCAACGGGAAAAATCTCTATATCACAAAATAAGAAATTTTATTTACAATAGTTTTATTATATAGAAGTTGTATGAATACTGATACTGGTACTGTATTGTTCGGACAGTATCAGTATCAGTTCAGTGCCGGTACTCAGTCAGAATAGTTTATGATACCAAAACTTAAAAATAGCACTCCGTTTTCAATCAAAATTTATATTGGAAAGTTGAGGCAAAGATTAAACACAAATGCATATTTATTTAGTTTTAAAGTTAACAAATGCGAGTTATAATAGCAAGCTCAAAATTAAATGATAAATAAAAACCAATGTAAGGTTAACACGCTTGATAAAGGCATATACCTCTTAGAGATCGAGGAGGTCTCAGATTCAAAACGAGAGGTCCCAATTTAAAACCTGGGCAAGAGGGAAAATTTAAGATCGTTAGTGTAAAAAAATAACTTTAACTGTTAAAAAATAATAAATAAAATATACTTGAAATACAATATTGTTGAATAGAAATGCATACATGGCTATAGGAACAGTGAAGCCATTATTCATGGCACTTCCAGCATAATAGTTAATAGTTAATTATATAATCATATAAAAAGTAACTTAGGTACTTTGGCTAATTTAATAGTTATGACTCTCCACATCACACCCCTAGAATAAAACCTTTAAATTAATTAGTAACACATGTCGTTCAAAAACAACTACGCTGAAGTCGCATCGGTCAATAACAATGACGATGTTTCATTTCACTTAACGCCACCTTTAAATCAAACAAATGAAGCGTTCTAATATATTTAATCCACACGTCGTTTTCTTGAAACGATTTCATATTTGTAGCGTAACACAATCATCAAAACGAAAACAACCGTCATGACTCTATAGTCGTGATTTTACAATTGCTAACCAATTCGTGGCGTCTCCTCCAATCACCGCCCCATCTTTCGCCACCGTTTGACACCCTGTATAACCTCCACCGCCATCGATGATGGATGATCAAAAACAAAAGAAGATATCGTTCTAATTGAAGGAAAAACAGAAACAAAAGGATAGCATGAACTGAATCTCTCTCTGGCAAAGTGGGATGGCGGTGGTGATATTTAGGAATGGAAGATAACAACGGAAGTTACTAACTAAATGCCCTATTTGTTTTCCATAGTACGTTGGTGTTGGTTTTTGTGGTTTGCCTATTTGTTTGGGCTTAAAAGAATAGTTTAAAATTTTCAATTTCAATTTCAATTATATGATAATAAAATCTAATAAAAAACTACTCTATTATTAGTTTTACTTGGCTTTTGTTTTTAGATACTTTAATACTGTTTTTATATGATATATATATATAATATAATAATAACGATCTATTTTTCTTATACTATGTGTTGGATCATACATACCTTTCAAAAAGATGTAATTTATAACGATCTCGGTAAAATGTATGGCACATCGTTTGCGAATTAAAATGGTTATTATATGGGTCGTACACCGTTTGCAAATTAAAATCGTTATTATAAGGGTCGTGGTACACATCAACCAAAATAGTGGCAACTAACATTCACTTGCAAATTAACATCATTATATCGGTTGTTGTACGTCAACCAAAATAATTGGGGATTAATATGTTTGTGTATATGAAAATTAGGAGTTTGTGACTCATTGGTGTAAGATCACTAGAAATAAAAACTACAAAGCAAATCAATATAGCACGTATAAAAATTGGACTAAACATTGATTACTTATTTAAAGTTTTGTAGAATTATTTTCCTTAATATGATCTTAGTATACTAATTATTGATCTGCAAAACTTTAATTTATTTTCCTATTTTGTGTTCATTTTTACTATACTCGATCAATGTAAATTCTTTTGGGCATTTGGGTTTTCCGGTTGTAGCGCTTGCCCGTAGCATAGCGAATCAGTGTCATCGTTTCAACTTAATTATTCTTTGATATATGAAAAATTTTACATAACGGTCTGCAAGGCGCGTACCTGATTTAACCCTTTAACGTTTACTTTTTGTTCAATTGCTAAAGACATTTATAAACAAAGTCCCGCCGCAACGCGCGGGTTAACATCAACTCGTTAACTACAATTA